>CM057158.1:25443184-25637426 GCA_029962745.1 Echinometra lucunter
CAAGCATATTCTGGTAAACTGATCCTCCCGCCCTCTGCTATGCACAAAGTGTTTGTAACGAAACAAAGTCAATGCCCAGGCGAAGTGAATATAGCAGGCTTAATGAAAGATCATAATTATAAATCCTGTCTGTTTATTCATATTGGTGGGAGGTTCATGTTGCAAAATCGTCTGTAGCATTTCATTTTGTAACGAAATGGTTCACTATTCGTGAATTCTATATAGAAAAAAAGTTTTGAGTGAACTTTTGACACTAAATTGTGCAGTTTTGGACCAAATAACTTAGTTAACACTTGGCGCCCCATACCCAGCGAGCAGCGACCCGAGTGTTTTCCAGCGCGACGCAACCCGAGTGTTTAGTAAAAGCCGCTATCGCTAGTGTGCACTGCACTGCACAAGCGATGTGCATTCATGCGATGGTATGTGTTGCGACTTGCAAAACTTGGATTGTCACGAAGGTTTTATCTCTCGATTTCACTTATTATACAAACAATATTTTCACTTCATTCTCACCTGGTCAGCAAGCAGGTGACAATATAGTACAATATTGTTTGTGTTTCAGTGAATTTCAAGAGATAAAACCTTCGTGATGATCCAAGTTTTGGGGTTTGGCAACACACTGTCGCATGAATTTACACATCACTTGTGCAGTGCATACATACACACTGGCGATAGCTGCATACCTGCCAACTGTCCCTGTTTAATAGGGACAATCATGATTTTTGGTAAAAGAAAGAGCCACTTCTACTACTGTGTCCCTCTTTTTGCAAAAATCTGTCTGTAGTAATGTATAGGAAATTCAGAAATGTCCCTGTTTTCTGCCTCCACCTTGTCATTTGTCCCTCTTTCTTGGGTTTCAGGGTTGGCAGGTCTGTAGCTGTAGCGGCGCAGAGTATAAGTGGGAATTCAGTTGAGTGTGGCTGTATCCTCATGTCGATGCTGTGGATACAACCACACGTGTGTGGCCGTAAGGTAAAGACACGCGTGTGGCTGTATACACTGCCTAAAAGAATAGTTTTCTTATCTAATACATTGTGTAGCGTAAAGTGATACAGTGTACGAGAATCAATAAAATGGTTGTGTCGTAGCAGTAATCTCAAACTATTAACTCTTTAGTCAATCAAAATAATTAACAACAGATTCAACACATGTATAGACTTAGACTGAAGTGTTCTGTCTCTAACAGTCGTCATTGGCCTCTTAGTCTTAATAGGGTCGGCACTCCTCCTTTTTAGAGACAGAAGCTCTAGGTAGCGTTGTGCGTGCAATCTCATTGTGCTGGGCAGCACAACGAGAAAACTACCTCAAATCATTGATTTTTCCCCTTTATTTATGAATATAAAAATATTATACACTATAGAGTATATAGCTTACTGATTATATGATTTATTACTTTTAACTCTCCATTTTCAGGTAAATCCAGGGTCCTGACGTTAGGTCGTCTCGGTTGAAAATCTTGCAGCAGCCAACCTCTATCATCTCTGTTCGCCTCCGCACTTTTCGCAGGGAGATCAGCGAATTTGTGACTCCTCGCATTTCAACCGGCCGTATTCAGATGATCGACCACGTACGTTTGGGCATATACGTACGAACGATGATATTTTTGTCGTTGTTTCGTATTGGTCGATCGTCTGAATACGGTTGAAATGCGAGAGTCGCAAATTCGCTCATCTCCCTGCAAAAAGTGCGGAGGTGAACAGAGATAGAGGTTGGCTGCTGCAAGATTTTCAACCGAGACGACCTAACGTTAGGACCCTGGATTTACCTGAAAATGGAGAGTTAAAAGGAATAAATCATAAAATCGGTAAGCTATATACCTCTATAGTGTATAATGATATTTTTATATTCATGAATAAAGGGGGAAAATCGATGATTTGAGGTAACTAGTTAGTTTTCTCGTTGTGCTGCCCAGCGCAATGAGATTGCACACGCTTCTATCTCTAAGAAGGAGGAGTGCCGACCCTACCATTATAAGAGGCCAACGACGACTGTTAGAGACAGAACACTTCAGTCTAGTATAGACTATGCTCTAGTGCCTACAACTACAACAAGTCTTCAAAATTGTTTTTTCCACAAAGTAACATTAAAAACATGCCTACAGATAAAATGTACATATGTTTATAACATTCCACCAATCATCTGAAATGAAAATAAAATAGACAACAATGAATTCACAAGTCAGTTAACCGATCGATGACTGGCATGTAATAACTAATGCACGAATTTACGAACACTGAGTTAAAGAAACTTTCACTAGAAAAACAAGCATTATTCTTTACTCTTTATCTTAAATAGCATGAATTTATTACAAAAATATTCTTAAAGGGTAAGTCCACCCTAGAAGTTTCACTGTTTCAATAAAAGGAGATAAATTTGAACAGCATTTTAAAAAAGAAATGAGCAAAATCGGTCAAAGAATAAGAAAATTACACTCATTTACATTTTCTAGTAAACTACTCTCAGCTCTGCAAATTGGCAACACCTGTGACATCATATGCGAGCAGGTCTCCATTCACTTTGTACATGACATTTCACATTTTATCAATTTTCTTGGAAGTTACACATTTTCTAACCCCCATAATCAATGTATGTCCAGAAGAATTGCTTTTTACATAACATACTTTGACTATGAGGAGAGGTTAATGATTGAGGGGGCGCTATACAAGGTGATCACTGAATTGCATGAGGTGCTGGTAAATTGGCAACTCTAAAAATTAGGTGACTATCTTCAGCCAAAGAACTTTTGATAGAGAATCATTGGTCGGATGTACATGTAAAAGATACACGCCCCTCCAGGCTTGAAAGCACGAATAAAAAAATTAAATTTTTGTATTTCTAAATTTTCTGTACTCTACATTGATGAGTAGTTAGAAGATGAATGTAGAGACGCTTCTTTGATGGTTTGATGAAAATAACAACAAGCGTTTTCAAGAGCGGAGCAAAAATATGAAAAAATGACGTCATTATCTGCCTTGCTTTCGATCACGTGATCTTGTAACTCGCGCACGGCCAGTCAGTACCTAGTCTCGAAAAGAGTCTCTTCATATCGAATCGTCAAACAAGCAACATATTGTTACACTAAACATCAGAAATTGACTTAAACAGAAAGAAATGAGGTCTGGCCTCAATGGATATTAGACTACATTGATCATGAATGAAACATGGTGGAAAAAAACCCAGCGTGTGTAACACGTGAAAGTGAAACCACGTAAGCAGTGCTCGGCCAGGTCAGGGCCGAGGTCTCCCCAGGGACTGCGCTTGGCATGAAAATTTGGGTTGACACCTTGAGGGCTTAAATTTAAGGAACAGTGCAGCTAAGAAAATTAAGGGAATGGAAAGAAGATTTACTTGGTTAAATTATGTTTAAAACCTCCCTGGTTAAATGGAATCTCCATTAAAGTGTTCTTCGGGGAAAACCAGGGCTGGGGGACTTGATTTACATAAGTGCTTTGTAAATATTTTACTGTGTTCAAAAATGTTAAGCCTTTTATAAATGTTAAGCCTTGTATAAATGTTAATAAAAAACAAAAAGATAGAATAAAAGTTTTTCGAGTCTGATGGTGCATAATTTTCTGGAAAAGGATTGAACTCCACTCTCCTCCTTCTCCTCCTCCTCTTCTTCTTTTAATTATTCTTCATCTTCTTCATCACGATCATGCTCCCTTGCATCATCACATTTCTTAATTCTCCCACTCTTCCTCGTCATCATCATCATCGTCGTCATCATCATCATCCTCTTCCTCATCGTATTTCCTCTTAAGGCCACCTCCTCATCGAATCATCATCACCATCTTTATCACCTCCACCACCACCACCATCATCATCATAATCATCATCATCTTCTTTATCATTATCCTCCCATAAGCCACAATAATTTTTTTCATTCATTTGTTTTGTTTCTTTTAATCTCTTGTCAATACGACTTTCTAAATTCTAATTTTTTTTATCATTGTAAATATTCAGTAAAATCATTGCTTATTATGCAAATAACCATCTTCTCCTTGTGAAAGTATTGCATTAAAAATTATTGCTGAAGTTCTAAATCAATCATATATCACTTCAATACAAAACTCACGAAAGAGAGAGAGAAGAAGGAAGAAAGAGAAACTTTCGAGCTAGTGCAGTGACAGCGCATTGCAGGCACAGGTACTGCAGTAACAGCAGCACACATCGCACTAGAATTGTGTACAAATTGCAATCTACACGGTACGTCGATGACGGCGAAAATCGCCAAAAACATCGCCGTTGGCCTCAGGAAGTTCAGTAAGGGAAGAAATAAACATTAGCAGGTATGTAACATAATTCATTGTGTTAATTTTGTAATCTTTAACGTTTAAAACATTTTATTTAGGGGGAACGATACACTTTTAAATCAAAATGTAATATGCGTCTAGTTGTCGAAGACTAAGCCGTGTAGATACTATGACAACATTCGACTTGCGGGAAATTTGATTTTTAATAATTGCGCAATATTACGTCATCGGGCTGAACCTGGCCAAGTTTGAAAGTGAGTTAAATGAGCTCCCAAGGACGAAATCGCGTAGAAGGATTAGCCAAATTTTACATGGAAATTTCTCTGATTCTAGGACATTTTGGACACTGGAAGTTGGTAAGTTTGTCTAATTTATAATTCTCTCTTGGAATTCTCTTGTGGAATTCTCTCTTGGTTTATTTATGTAATCAAGTATAATAATGGCTAAATATAAGAAATCAGAAATTCAATTCGACATCCTTAGTAAAAATTAATTATAAAAATACTGTATTCAGGCATTGTATGGAAGTGGATCCTATTAACATGATTAATAAGTACTATTACCGAACACTTCTCAGAGTTGAGTCAGAAAATCAATCATAGCAAATAAATTATCCGATGAATATTTATCAAACTTACATAATGAATGATTATTAAGTACTAATACTACTAACAGTAATTTAAGCCTAGGCCCTACAGAAAAAAAAATTGGTGGAATTTGAAAAAGACAACATACATGTAGATGATAGATTAGATTTAATGATAATGATAATATTCCCTTCCAAGCAAACCAACGACACAGCGTTTCGGTGACTAATTCAGTCCCTCAAGAAAGGTATTTTTCTTCTTCTTGTCTTAGCTTCCTCCAGTTTGGAGAACCTGTATTGTACAGTATTACCGAACGTGCACCCGCTATGGGAAAAAGACACAACATGTAGAATATACCCATAGACGTATAATAAATTTACTAGACGAAAAGCAGCACGCACAGATATCGTTACGTGAATGGCATTAGGCCCTTCCTCTTTCGGATCATTTGAAAGGGCCGATAAGCACCCGTTATTGCCATGATATCGATAACACTGTTGCATTATTCATATCTATTGCGCGTATCAGTTTCATTGTAACACTTTGATTTAATGTGCATTTGTTGTGCATTTTATTGTGCATTGACTGCGCATGCGGTAAGCTGATGCGTGTAATGTTTCATAACTCATAGAAACAAATGCTACTAGTTGGAAGCATCTTACAAAATGAATTATTCATTTTTGATCATGAATATTGATGGTGCTTAGGTCGGCCTTCTAATGGATCTGGACAAAATGGCAGAGCTTTAGGGGCCTGACTATACCTGATTTGGGGTATACATCCTGTTACTGCTACACATTGAAAAGCATCATTTTTTAAACAGTAATACATGTATTAATATGAACATATTTAAGGAAATTCAAACTACTACAATAACAATCGTAACTATTATTATTATAATATATTTATTAAAAAAAAAACTGAATCATTATAAAGATTAAATATAACTTACTCTTACAGGAATAAATCATTGCAAAGGAAGATAATAGCGTAAAGTACCGTAATAAATTATCAACGTATACTATACCGGTATATGAAGAGTTTGAATTCAAAACAGATGTATCCATTTTGTCAAATTGAGATAAATAAAGAAAATAACAAGAAAATATGTGCTACTTTTGACCATAACTTCAACAATAAACCTTTATACATGTATGTCCATTTGAAAGGTATTATTTTATACTGCATGATGGTGACCTTACTTTAAAATTTTCATAAATGGCGTATATGAAACATACTTGGATAAAAATACGGCTGAGTCATCCCGCTTATTTTTCCCACTGGTGCTTTCTGATGTTTTTCTGGTTGGAGACCGTTGGACCGATGAAATAAAGAAAATAAATACATAAGAAAATCACAGTGTCAAAAGACTTTGGATTTTAACCGGTTTAAGAACTAAATTTCTTTGTTTGTATTAAAACTTTCACTCAATATTCAATTTCAAACCTTAATTCAATGAAATGGAACTATGGAAGTAAGATTAGTGTGCAGAATTTCTTTATTTTCTTGCTTGAATTTGTCAGTGTCTACGATATTGTTCGGTTCTGGAGGCCACCATATTTGTTTACAGTAAACAAGATATCGGCCCAAGATATATCGCATATCTCATGAATCGATTGCGATATAGCACCATCTTGAGGTAGAGGTGTCGTGGTAGAATGGTTTAAGGCACTTGACTGGACACGCGAAAGTCGGGGGTTCGATCCCCGGCACGGCACTTATGCCCAGGCTTAACCCATAGAGGTACAGTGTCACCTTTAGGAGACGTTTTTGCAGTATCTGTTGGTCCAGAATGTTGGGCAGTACATATCATACATGAGCAGAAAGATAAAAATGCACTGACAAATTTGAGCCCATTCCCATCACTGTATGGTGTGGCGTTCTCGAGTTAGAGCAGTTTAAGTGTAACTTATCATTAAACTCTTTAAATTGGCAATGCAGTGAATGATATATAATCACTATTTCTGTGTTCAAATTGGCAATTTCTGATTAAATTCTACAATTATATATCATTTTGGTTTATATTATATCCATATTAATTTTTTTCAAGCTATGTAAACGTGGAAAAAAAATAATTTGTATTGCCAATTTGAGGATTGAAGATGATTAATTTAGACCTCAAGAAAGCTCTGTACTGCTATGGGTTAAGCAAGGCATTTTATCTACATTGCTGTTTTATCATTTATCAAATGTACTATATGCATATTGATACCAACGGTGGTATGTGTTGCAAAAAAAAAAAAAAAAAATCTTGGGGTGAGCCATATATATCTTGTTTACTGTAAACAATATGGCGGCCTCCACATCCGAACAATATCATAAACGCTGATATATTCAAGCAAGAAAATGAAGAAATCCTGCAAGCTAATCTTACTTCCATATTTCCATTTCATTGAATTAAGGTTTGAAATTTGATATTGTGTGAAAGTTTTAATAGAAAATAAAGAAATTTAGTTCTTAGACCAGTTAATATTCAAAGTCTTTTGACACTTTAATTTTCTTATATACTTTTCTTTATTTCATCGGTCGACCGGTTTGTACAAAATTGCACTGACGCCAGGCAGCAGTGGTCGGGCACCGTTGGACCGACTGAACCGACTCAGGCCTAATTTGAAGAGTAATCCTTTTCAGGGAATTTTCATTGTGTCATAAAAACTTTATAATTTGAATTTCTGTATGCTGAAACTTGAAAGGTATTTTTTTGTATGGAAATTTCCTCAACTTTCACTAAAATTCTGTTCTTCAGCTTTTTTTTTTTCTTTCCTTTTCCTCTCCTTTCCTCCTCCTCCTCCTCCTCCTCCTCCTCCTTCTTCTTTCTTCTTCTTCTTCTTCTTCTCCTTCTTCTTCTTCTTCTTCTTCTTCTTCTTCTTCTTCTTCTTCTTCCTCTTCTTTCTCTTTTTCAATTCAGTAAAGGACCAAAGGTTTATTTGGACATGTTTCACAGCATAAAGACTGAATTATACATTGTACATGTTTCACAAAGACTGAATAAAATAGTGCCTTAATATTCAAAATATGACCAAAACAAAACAAAACAGGAAAAAAACAGCTCGGACATTTATGTGTATGTGTAGTCCCATGTAAACTGTATGTACCTGTATCTGTGTGCATAGCATGTGAGTTTCAAAAAGATTAAAAAGGGATTAGATTGATTTGTTACCATTGCGATGATTTCAAACCTCAGGGTATTTATTACCCAATCAATTTTTCCCAGACTTTCTTTCTTTCACATTGCAATAGCATGACTAGAATTCATTTGATCATTATAAACATTGATGGTTTTGATTAGTTAAATGAAAAAAACAACAAAAAACAAAAAACAAAAAACAAATTGTGATTTCTGGCATATATTTTGACTATAGTGTAATGTATATTAACAATGAAATATTGGGGTATCATTATTTTATTCAGGAAATATATTTATTTTGAGTTCAAATCATGTGATACTCTCCTCAGTATCGCATTTCTTGTTTTGCCCAAAGTAATTGCATCATAGTATCCTTGTTTTTATGTTATTGATGTTTAGATTTATGTTTGTAATCTGTAATTCTGTATTGACATGCAAACAAAACAAATTTCCAATTTGGACAATAAAATTTTGAATTGAATTTGAATTGAATTGAATTGAATTGAATTATTTGTAAACAGTCTCCAAAGGTCATTACCTGGACAGTGTGCAATAGTTTTGCATCAAAACAAAATCCTCCGGAACCAGGAACATCCTGTTCAACACATGGCAAGCTTCATGTAGGCATGCACTCTGTTCAAAATATTGATCCTTGCACAATATTGAACTCTTTGTAAACCTTTTACTGATAACCAAAACAGAAAGTCACCTGACATACATGTATGACCTATCATGTGATATGTGTACAGTATGTAGATCATTAAGCCTTTTCTGTGATGTGTAGATATCGTTACTTGCAATTTTAGTACTTAATTTGGGTGTAATACTTTAAAGTTCTGCTTTTTTTTTTTTTTGGTTTTGTTTTTTTTTTCTGTTAGTTGTGGTTTTTTTTAATTGATCAATTGATTTTATCATTTTGTAGGGGATTGCTTTTTTTGTATTTTATTGTGTTTTTTTTTGTTTGTTTGTTTGGGGGTTGTTTTTTACATGCAAATATAATATAGGATTCCCCTTTAAGGGAGCTGTTTTAGAGGCTTCTTTATGAATATTGGATTCACATTTGATGTTAAGCTGTTTTATTCTGAACATTTTTTTCTAGGATATACAAAATGCTTCAATTTAAAAGGCCAAGTTCAGTTCAAGAGTACACTTTTCCAGGAAAAAATCAGATAACAGTCGATGTGATGGCTCAGTAGGTAGAGCGTCCGCCTCACAATTGGGAGGTCGTGGGTTCGAACCCCAGCCGCGTCATACCAAAAGACGTTAAAAGATGGGAGTTGCTGCTACCATCTTTGGCATTCAAGAATTGAAAAGGATAGAGCAACGTCGATCTGGCACTGCTCAGTGGCTGCCGGGCCTACGATCAATTGGGCAAAAAGAATTTCCTTTCTCGGACAATAAAATTTGGAGATAAAACATATTTTAGCAAATTTGAATCAGGTGATTACATTTGAAGTTGAAATCTAACTGCCCACCATTTATTATTATTCTTTATTTCTTTCGATTTCGTGATGGTTCTCTATCAAATGAACTTGTTATTGAGGTTTGATTGGATCATCCTTCAAAACTGCCTTTATGTAGTCATTGTAATGCAACAGAAAGGGCTTCATATGGTTTAGTGATTTTGGTTTTCTGATCATGTATGAATCGGAAGCAAAAAAGGTACATACATGTACATGTGCATGTAGCGCTGTGTAAATGCTGCTCAAATGTGTCTTTGCAGCTCTAAAACAAGTAAAAGCAAAAGTTAGGGGAAAAAAAGAAGAAATTAAAAAATAAGCAGAGCTACATGTACATACATTGTATGGTCCTTTTTATACAGAAATTTAATGCCCCCTCTATCCCTCATAAGTCAATTCAGATTTGAAGTATTTGGAATTGCTAAAATGTCAGTGAGATTTCTGTGAACCTTTTTTCTTTCTATAATTTCAGAGAAAAGGATTTCTGAAAAGATTTAGGCATATTCTAGCAAAACTTAAGCTGAATACAGGGAAAATTTTTATGAGATCAAGTAAAGTGATCAACACATACTTGTTGCTTTGTGTATTTAGAATCACAAACATATCAGTAGACTATGGCATCTTGATAATGCTCTTGAAAATCAAATCATCACACTTAACATATTCAAGTTTTCACCTTAGCACTGACCCAAGTGATTTGACTACAACCAGCTGCAGATCAAAAATAGAGGGATTCTCAGATTCTCATATCTGTCTGGGGGTCACGACCTTAGCAATACCGCTCGACACATCCCGACGGACCCAAATAGGGGTCTAATTATAACCTGTTCCTGTCACCATCCTTTTCATCAGTCTTTCCTGCCGCTCACTTTGACCCTGTTCACATCTGTCAAGTATTTACAAATGTTCAGTTTATGTGCATGTATTTTCTCATGTACTCCAAGTGTAGCCTGCATGCCCTCTATTATTCACTTAGATTTTTTCTTGAAGTGGACAAATAGAAATACTTTAAAGCACTTACTCTGTTGAGTACTGTTCCCCAACGTGCAGGTAGAGTACCAGTATATTCAAAGAAGGGGTGTTTTATTTTTGGAGCTTTGCAAATGTGTTGTATTTGCAAAAGCCCCAAAAGTAAAAAAAAAAAAAAAGGGGGGGGGGGCGAATATACCCAGTTTACTTTAATACAGTGGTTTGTGCTTTATTTATTTCTTTCACTATAAGTTTGTTATTTATTTAAGGAGATGGAATACTTCATATTTGTGAATAATACTAACATCCATGCATTGAAGCATCATGTTATCACTTAGTGAAATGGTGCATGTACACATAACAATTATAATCTTGCTGTGTGGAAAATGCAAATGATTCATCGTTGTAGATGTGAACAAGGTACATGTAGATACAATTCAAGATTATCAGGTTTACCAATTACATTGTTTGAATGGAAGAGACAGAAATTTTTTTTACCGATGTATATCAGTAACATCACAATACGCTGTATGTGAACAGGCTCGATGTTGTGGGGAGAGGGGGCTCCTTTTAACTAAGCGACCTATTTCCTCTCCATTATTAATAGCAACCTCATGAAGGAAAAGTCACATGATTAGCCCCGGAGTAACGTGCTTGGTCAAGTGACTTCTCTTATGCTGATGAATAAGTTGCTTTCTTTCCCCTTCCCACAGACTTGGAGAAGTTTCGACTCTTGACGAATAGTGGCTCCTTTCATCCAGTATCTGTCTTTTGTCTTTCTGCAGATTGATAGTTTTGCTCTGTGATACAGAAATTTCATTGAAGATTTGATGTCATTTCAGAACTGGATATAACTTCCATAAGCAAGGTGCCTGTCCTTGGGTAAATATGAATTATCTTTATTAAATTATAGGTGTAATTCTTTTTATGTTGCCTTGATACATTCATTTTTTCTATAGTCTGGGAGACACGCCCACTGATGATGGTGCTCATAAATTATGATTCTTCATTTGCACAATTTATTTGCGTGTGAAAAGCAAGGCATGCCTGCTGTACATGCGCGCCTTGCGGGCACTCTTGTGCTGTGCAAAGACCAAAGTAGTTAATACATGCATGTAATTCATGACGTGTTGTATGCCTTTGTATTGTTGACCGCTTACTGTCGTTGCACTCCGCGGAAACTGTGGCTTACATTTAACTTGTTACATGTACAATATAGTGAAACCTGTATATAAAGACCACCCAAGGGAGACAAGAAAAGCATTCTTTATGAACAGGTGGTCTTTATTAACAGGTTTCTTTGAACATGTTTCAATGGGAAAAGCTATTCAAGGGAAACAAAAATTTTGGTCTTTATAGACAATTAGACATGTGTTCTTTCTATACAGGTGGTTGCTATTAAAAGCAGGTTTGACTGTATGCTATCATTGTGTGGGCATAGCTCCTTTTGACGTATGTTTCCCAAAACTTCCTCCAAGGTTTTCTTAAGTTGACTAGTAAGCTTCTTGTGAGTCGTTATTTCTGTGAACTTTACAATAATATTTTTGGAAAGTGGCTTCATGTACATGCCAGTTAAGAAGTTGCTTCCATCTCCCTTCATGCAGACCCAGAGGAGTTTTGACTCTGGACGGAGAGAATTGTACATGTACCTTTCACTCTCAATTGTCTTTTTTCCTTTCTTCAGATCAATGGTTTTGCTCTTTTGGAGATCTGTTGGATCATTAGAAGTCATTTTACAAAGTGGATAAAACTTCTTCAGGCAAAATACCTGTTTCAAGGTGAACATGAATCATCTTTAAAAATATTTTTCATGGATGTATACCAGTATACATCTTTTCTTGTTGCCTTAACCCATAGAGGTACAGTATCACCTTTAGGAGACGCTTTTGCAGTATCTGTTGGTCCAGAATGTTGGGCAGTACATATCATACATGAGCAGAAAGAGAAAAATCCACTGACAAATTTGAGCCCATTCCCATTGCTGTATGGTGTGGCGTTCTCGAATTAGAGCAGTTTAAGTGTAACTAATCATTAAACTCTTTAAATTGGCAACGCAGTGAATAATATATAATCACTATTTCTGTGTTCAAATTGGCAATTTCTGATTCAATTTTACAATTATATTTCATTTTGGTTTTTGTTATATCCATATTTATTTTTTTCAAGCTATGTAAACATGGAAAAAATAATTTGTATTGCCAGTTTGAGGATTAAAGATGATTAATGTAGACCTCAAGAAAGCTCTGTACTGCTATGGGTTAATGTGTCTGATTTTTTTCTCAAAGTGTTGATGTGATGTGACAATTATGCCTGTCCCAGATGTACTTCAAATTTCAAACTCAGCAATGATGCTGCCATTCTACTTACAAGTGGATATGTGGTATTTTTATTCAGTACAATGGACTTTCATCATCTACAAGTATATTTTTACTGGTTTCAATCTCAGAATATGGATTTTCTTTTGGAGTAGAAACTTAAATTGCCATAATCTTTGTGCATTTTTGGTTTGTTAATGTTATAAAGGGTTGGATAGTATTACATCATGTATGTTTGAATTTGTTTTGAATTTTATCATGCCACCACTACAGACTTGTTTGATTGGCAAGATGCCAGTATGATTTTGTGTCATGGTCATGTGATCAAAGTATTTTTTTCAATGTCACTATTAAATACAATAATACATTTTTTATAATTCTAATATATTGGGGGGAATCATACAGTGTAGATAACAATGTCCTTATCCATAGTATTTAAAACAAAACAAAGACACAAAAAACCCCTAAGATATCATCAGAACTCAACTCTGAACTGGTTGTTCAGCAAGTTAACTTGCTGAATATCCTAAATGGATTTTATTATATTAAGAGACAATATAAGCATGATTCCCCCACACTCAGTCCCTTCAAATTGCCTCATGAAAGTACTTTTCAACTTTCAAAAGGTGAACATTGGGAAAAAAAAAATCAGTCCACAGATTATGGAAAAGAACATCAACATCTTTTCTGTCAGTATGCCTTCCATATGCGTGTAATGTACCATTTTCGTAGCTTGACCCGAATGATTATAATGTCATCACTGAAAGAGTATTTCTGTATCTTCATGTATGTCCTTTGATAAGTCCTGATTGTCATGTAGATGTGTAGGGCAAATTAGGCACCATTCCAATAATTTCAGGTATTGCTTTGAACATTTAACAGGAAAGCAGCCTACTTATGAATATCCTGTGACTTTGGTACAGAAATTATTGTGAAAACTTGAGCTGACTAGTTTTTTGATATTCTCAACACTGTAATCTGAACATGATGTAAATATGCATCAAATTTAAAGCCAAATTTGACAAGATATTGAAGATCAGGGGGGTATTTCATCAAGTGTCTTGTCAGTGATTTTTACTGACAAATTTGCTCTCAGCCAATCAGATGCAAGGATTTCAGTAGCTTATAACAGTTGCCGGTGAAATCACTGACAAGACACTTAATGAAATGCTCCCCAGATATTGAATATCAAACAATAAACATTTACATTAATGATGTTATTTTAGTGCATTATTATTCATGTATACCCTTAAAAAATTAGTAGGCATTTTGATGATTTTTGAATACTTTGAAAAGATTAGATATAATTCAGCTAGTTCTTAGGGTAGAAATTTGAAGACCTCCACACTCCAAACTTTTCTTGTGGTAAAATCCAAATTGTAGTGTCGCAATCCTACACGCACACTCAGAGAAAATACAAAATCAACTGGGTTGGTGATGCTGACATGCTGTAACTGTTCTGATATTATCTCATATCTGTTAGTTGTTAGTTTTGTTTGCTCAAAATTGTACAATGATGGTTTTATGAAATGGCAAAGTATGCCTGTGAAATATGTGCCGTAGCATAAAAACCTGCAGTCAACGGGGTTAAAACTTAAAATTTTAGTGTGGGAAGAGTCAATTACCCCATATCAAATTTGAGCCAATTTGAAGGGGGTAGGGTTTAACCCACTGTGTGATCTCACGTGGAATCACCCCCACAATAACTCAAGGTTTTCATGTTTTTTAAATTCAATTTTATCTTTTATATTGTAGGTAAAGATGTGACTGGGATGGACTGATAGAACTAACTTTTACCATGAAGGAGAATGAGGAATTAACCAATCCTGGAAGGGTCCTAGTTGAGACCATCGAGTTTGTTGACTTGCAGGAGATCGCCAAGGGGAAGCACGGCAGTCATCGAGCCAGTCCAGAGAGGGACATCCCTGTGAAGAAGGTGACCAAGGGACGTGTGATACCTTTTCACCAGGATCACTCGTACAACTGTCTGCAGATTGCACTCCAGGAGGATAAAGTGTCACCAAGAAGAGATGCTGCAGATGTTCACAGAGAGGTATCTCCTAGGCCTGCAGTATCACCAAGAACACCAAGTAAGGATGAGGTGCTTTCAGTGGTCATCCAGAAACTAACAGAACTGGTTAAGAACAGTGAGCAGAAGCAGAAGGATGACCCTGATCTGAGCAGTGAGGATGGTGGCGAACCTGATCAGGATACTGCAGAGAGGAAAGATGGTGGGGGAACCAGACTGTACCAGTGTCCCAACTGCCCTTGCCTCTTTGCTGTCAAAAGACACAAGAAAGGTCAGCTGTGCTCCTGCTGCATGCAGGACAGCAGAAGTGCCAGTCCTGGGGATATTGCCGATGAGGGCAATCCAGAGGCACACTGTCTTAGAGATGGCCAGGATCATGGTGGAATAGCTTGTGATATTTGTATATTCAAGGCTAAGACATACAGTGAACTCCTGTATCACCTTGCAACACACAATGCTAATATCTTCCGCTGCAAGTTCTGCAACTTTGTCACCACTCGCCATGCTGCTATTGAGGACCATCAGGGTTTCCATGTGACTAATCAGACAAAGAAATGTGTTTGCAATATATGTGGATACAAGACTAATGAATTTAAAAGCCTTCAGGTGCATATAAAAAAGGAGCACCAGAACATCAAAGAGGTTCTCCTAAAGTGCTCTGAATGTGGGTACAGTAGCAGAAGCGAGAGTGGTCTTCGAGATCACATGTGGAGCCATGTACATCCAGATGAGGATGTGCAATTGTCTGGTCAGACTGAACATGAGATAAAAAGACAAAAATCCACTTCCCCATCGAGATTTGACACAGAGGACATTGTCATGTCAGGTCCTGTAGTTGTAGGTAAGAAGGAACCTAAGAGATCTGTTCAGTCTGCTGACACACAGGATGCAAACACCAAGTTGTTCAAATGTCTGCTTTGTGGATATCTCTGTGAAAAACTGTCCACCCTGAAGGCACATGCCTGGAGACATGCAGGGCAGGAGGGTTGCTCATATCCTGTCATGCACAAAATGCAGGATGCTAGTGAGGTCACTTCGGAGAAAGATTCCGCAAATCAGCTTCAGGACAAGGAAAGTGCTTTCAGTTACGTGGAAGTGACAGAGGAGATGGAAATTTCAAAAGATGTACTGGACAATTCAAAGAGAAAACATACCAAAGTAAAGAGTAAATGCCAATGTTTTCCAATTATGCTGCCAAAAGAGGAACATGGTATTGTGCAGAAGGTGTTTGCAGATGCTACCTCTGTAGACCCTGATGAGCCAGGCATAGTGTCCTCAACAAGTGCCTCTCAGGGTGAGTGTCCAGTTGCCTTTTCACCTGTCAGCGTGATTAAGAAGATACCTGATACAACAGATGATGTGGATGAATGTACACATTTGTCTGAAGATGCACAACCTTCAGGTAGCTCTCTAGTTAGTGAACAGTCAAAGGTGACTTGTGGTGACCAAGTTTCTGAGAGTTCCACACCTGGCTCTGTACCTCCTGCTATGTACTGTGCTGATGTTGCTGTAGAAGAAGTGGTGACCACTGTAAATGCTCAATTTTCAAGTAAAGAAGATGGAATCAATCACCCTGCAGTGCATGGGCTTTGTGATGTGACTGAAGACCATGAAAATGTACAACATGTGGCACCCGACCCTCTAGAATCAGATGTGAAGGAAGATACTGAAGGAAAGAACCCTGGGAGAAACCAGAAGAGGAAAATATCCTGCTGTTCATCTGGTCAAGATACGAAAAAGGTCTGCACCAAGCCAGGTATTAGCAAGATGTTATTGAGTGCTGTAGATGATGCATTACAAACAAGAGCAGATATGGAGAAAGTGCTGGAGGAAGAATCAAGTAGTAGCCCCGTTAAAACCAAAGAAAGCAGCAAAGTCAAGATTATCACTGCCCCATCTGTACTGAATGCAGAAGATTATTACCAGTGTCCAATATGCAGAGAGACATTCCCTTCCTCTGTCCAAACCCATGTTTGTACCCAGGGACCTACCCCCATCTTCAAATGCCATCGGTGCCCAGCCACTTTCTGGTATCATGGAAGACTCCAATACCACATGGCCACTCACGAAGCTATCCTGAAATGCCATAAATGTCCCTTCAGCTGTAGCAGTGAAATGACACTCAGGGATCATGTCAAAAAACACCATCTTCCTGCCAAATCTAGCATATGCCCAACTTGCCACCAGCTGATGAACGGACAGTCCCCCAAGGAGCATGAGCAGTCGTGTGTGCTGAAGTGCTGGTATGGGTGCCGCGAGTGTGACTTTGTGGCCAGCTCCATGGAAGAGCTACAGGCTCACGGTCATGAGACCCATCAGAAACCCTACAAGTGTGGGATGTGTGACTACACCTCAGCAACGGCCAATGGTATCAAGAACCACATGAAGTTCCACAATGCGGACAAGCCTTACAAGTGTCATCTATGTGACTTCAGCGGTGCCTATCCACAGAGCCTCCGCTCCCACATGAAGAAGCATTCGGCCAGCAGCCCAAGTTTGTCCAATGACCAATACAAGTGCAAGTTCTGTCCTTACGTGAGTGGACACCTTCCGTCTATGAAATCCCACATGTGGCGGCACACCAGTCATCCTGGTTATGACTATGATGGACAGGACATCATCAAGATGGTTGTCAAAGTCAAGGACGGAGATGCCAAAGGTAACGATCAAGAAGAGAAGCCATCTAAAGCCCCTATTCAACAATGTTCAAAAAAGACTACAGAAACACCTCATAAGGCGACTGTTCAAAAGGAGAAAATTTCGGCGGCTGCTCCTTCTGCTGCAATGCCTGAAAAACCGGAAGAACCTCAGAAGTCTAAGCAGATACAGTACGGTTCTGTAATCTTCCAGTGTTCTCAGTGTGGTTTTAAGAGTACTGATCACAGCTGCTTGGTTGAGCATTTAAGGGAGCATTTGACAAGCACAGGAAACTCTGCAAGCAGTTAATGTTTCCCTTTTTTCTCTTTCTTTTATCCTACCTTAAAAATCTGTGAAATAATAGAATTTGCTTGTACATTCATAGCAATGTATGATTCATTTAGATGATTGTATTTCACATTTGTAAACAATTTTTTATTTTTGCTTTCATTTTTTGCTGAATTGTAAAAGATCAATGCTGCGGATCTTTTTAGTGCCATATTACATTTTATTTAGGTTTGTAGGAGACTAGGAGTTAGGTTTGCTCTTCCTGCTTTATAAAGACAATATTGACAATGTTTTCTTTCAAATATTATTTCAAGATGCATGGTGGTGTTAATGACATTTGTCTGTTTTTCTGTTTTTATTGTAAATTATCCCTTCAGGGGGGTGTAACATAAAAAATACAATCAATCTTACGATTGATATCAATCATAAGTCTATGGCAAACCATGTATAAAAGAGTTACAATTGATTGTAAGATTGATTGTATCTCTTCATGTTACACCCCATGTGACAGCCCAGGGATTTTTTTTTCTTCCCCACTTCAAAAATCATTTTGAATCTCTAGATTGAGCAGAATCTAACGATTGAATCTGGAGAGTGCATTGGTGGTTTTTCAATATCTCTGGTCTGCATTCAGCCAAGGAAGGGTATGTGCTCCCTTTGCCAACCACTTGCCAGGATAACTTACCCAAACCTTTTGACAGGCATTCTTGTCAAATTGAGGATCAGACCCGTTTTATAACAAGTCATTGACCACCGACGTATTCTATTGTTTTCTGTGTGCTGCATGCCTTGTACAGATTAAAATTTCTCCTGGGTCAGCTAATGCACCTTGAATCATTCAACATTGGAAGCAGCTAGATATAGCTGCATATTTTAGACTTTACATGAACAAGACTGTCATCTGATCATTTTGAATCAGGGGAGGGTCAACCAGTTTGTTGACTAGATAGCTGAAAATTTTAAAATTTGCCGTCAAGGAAATATAACGATTGTCAGATTTTCAAACTTGCCAAACAGATGTTCACATTTTTTCCAAAGTTTTTTTTAAAAAGAAGGCCATGAGCTTTTGATTTGCTGATTTGCAGATGGCCTGTAGAAATGTCAAATTTGCTCACATCAAGTTTTTAATATGAGAAGGGAGAGCATCCCCTTCCAGTGCAGCTCCCCCCCCCCCCCCCC
Source organism: Echinometra lucunter (assembly GCA_029962745.1). NCBI lineage: Eukaryota > Metazoa > Echinodermata > Echinoidea > Camarodonta > Echinometridae > Echinometra > Echinometra lucunter. Next base: position 25,462,029 of record CM057158.1, read on the forward strand.
CCCCCTCCAGCTGCCCTCTTGGTATGGACATGAAGATATATGCTTTGGCATCAGTAACGATATCAGATCATTTTCTACCCAAATTAATAAAGGTCTGTATGAAAAGTGGAAAAGGTGGGAACAAATCCAAGAAAGGATGAATTGTTTAAAATTAGTTCATTACAGTTTGTAATTTCACAGTTGAAATGTTTTCAAAATTACATTCATGGTTTGGTTCCTTGGCTATACAATACAAAAAGTAGAAAAGAAAGATTAGTTTTGGGGCTGTGGTGTGCTATATATATATATATACTTGTAGATGTTTTTCTCATTATCACCTTTCAATAGAGCATATTCTTAAGATATTCTCTACTCTTATTAATAAAAAGCAAATGTACCAAACACATTCCTTGATAGATGGCTGTAGTTTGGCAGACTTTATGAAACCCTCACATTTGTACAAGATCTGAATGCCATTTATCTTTTTATTAAAGCATACTATAGATTAGTGTTAATCTTGGCCACTTTAACAACTGGTGTATGGAGTACCATGTTTCTGCCATGTGGAAAGAAAATTTTTTTAAAAAAGAGTTCAGTGATTTGATTTGTAGCAATCCCTTCCAAAATAACTGCTTTATAAGCGATGATTTATCTGTCAAAATCAAATTTTTGGTTTTAACTATTATTTGTTTTAAATGTAATTATTCCACAGTTTCAAATATGTTTCATTGCAAAATTGTAAAGTAATCCCTGTTTCTGTTTTAAGAAGAAATGAGTTAATAGAGCAAGACCAAATTATTGTAGATCAGACCAGCTTTATTCTCAGACTGGATATACAGCCCTCGGCATGGAAGAGTTTGAAGTACAGAATTGGGATAACATTTGCAGGATGAAGAAGTTTCACATGTGGCACTCCATAAATCCTAGGACTCTCTCTACCCTCAGGTTATAGTTGAAACCTGAAGTTGAAATAGTAAACTGATGAATACCAGCCATTTAGTTTGAAATATAAAAGTGCTTTGGATATCAACAGGGTTAACTCATTCAAGTCTGTCAAAATGTGCAACATTATCCTTTGATCGCTTTTTAACATATGTATAGTTTACCTAATCTCATGTTATTTATTGAACATGTATCATTCTCATTAGCTTTTGCTCATAATATTTGTATAATATTAGACTTCTGTTTTGCTGTACAATGGGCCATATTCATCTATGTATTAATTTTCAAAAAATATTCTGTATCTTCACTAGTCTATGCTGATGTCTCCCCCCCCCCCCCCCCAAAAAAAGAAGAATATTACTTTGACCAATTTTCAGCATTTAGAGGTGATGAATGTTTTTGCTTAAGAAATTTCCTCCCATTTTTTGGTCAATGATAATTGGGGGGGGGGGGGTGCTCAGTTTTTTTGTTGATATTTTCCCCAGATTTTTTTTAACAAAAGATTGTATTAATTTAATTGTATTAATTTCAGCTAAGTCAGAATCCCTGAAGAATCAAATAATGAAATATTTCCATGGTTGTTGTTTTTTTAATTAATGTCTAAACATTTTGGGTTTTTTTAGAAAGAAATACCTAACTGCACAGGCATGGATGTCTGATAAAAATATCCATATTCTTTATGATGGAAAATATAAGAGTGATGTCTTTGGAAACAAGTGAACTGTGTGAAATATCTTTGAAGTAACTTTTTGAAAACAATCATAAATAATGTAGCAAACAGTTGACTGCCAAAAGATTATAGCCTCCCCAACAGGAGGAATATTTTTTTGAATTGTATATATTGATTCAAAGTGTACATTATTTTTTTCAAATGAAAACATTTTATTGGATTCTTCAGAAATTGGACTCAAAGAAGGGCATGCATGTTTTTTTTTTTCTGTCTTATAAAGAAAGGTGTTTTTTCCAACATGAATTTATTTCTTTCAGTGTATTGATTGAAAGAAACATTTTTGTATTGATACAGAATTACAGAACAATTATGCTCATTTCGTTTAAACATCCTAAAATCGTGTTGCAAGTAGCAGTAGACAGTACTGCACTTATTGATGATTTCCATATAAACTAGAAAGAAAATATTGTCCTGGTTTCGAGAAATTCTTGATATTTCTTTCATCAATCCCCTTCCAAGCTGTGTCAAATTGGCAACTAGTCCTCAGGAGTGCCTATGATTCTTCACGTATCGTGTATTAATCGACTGACAATGTAAATTGCATGCCTAAACAGTATTCAAAATTGAGCTGGATACAAGCTCTGGTATCTGTATAAATATATTTATTGAATGAATAGTACTGTGAAAAGAATAGTTATTTATTTCCCTGTAAAAATTGTCAGTATTCATTATTTACCTGAAACAGAAAAAAAAATCTTAATTTTAGAAAGATGCAGTTTGCATTCATTTACAGAAAGAAAAGAATGTAAATGATGTGTTTTTAGCATAAAATTTTGTAGATTTTTGTTTTTCAAATAAAACGCTATCATTAGTGTAGGGTGCTATTTAGATTTCTGCTGTTTGTGCATGTAGACGTTGTAGACCTGTGTTATGGCTTGGATATAAAAATGTTGGATTGTATAGGATGACTTCAGATTTCCTAAAATGGACATGATTTTGCATACTGGTACAATTATTTGACAATTGCCACAGAAATGTATTTTCACCATAAGTATTATACCATGTGGTATATAATATACATGTAATTCTGGTTTTCTTGTTTTTGTTTTTTTTTATTTTGTTCAGAATTCAGTTCTATACCATTTTTTTTTTTTTTTAAATTTTACTCTGGTGGAAGCATAGAAACTGAATCAGCAAAAATTGTCATTGCTTGTAGGAAGCTTCGCCAATGTACATGTAGCGGAAGGATGCGGCACAGTCGAGTCATATTCATTGGCTACTCAGCTATTGCAAGATCGTTCGTTTATTGCAATGTGACATTACTCCCTGCACAATGTAACTTTCTGCACCTTGTTTTGTAAAATGAAATTGCGTCATGTTTTCTTCTTAATTTTGTATGTTTTATTTGTACGTCATTTCATTGTTTTTATCACTGTTTCTGTAGACTTTATTTTCATTTGCTGATCAATTATTATTTTTTAGCAATAGCAAAGTTCATAGGATTTTGAAATACACTGTATTTAATCCCTTTTTATAGCACCTTTTTATTCACAATTGTGGAATTGTAGATACATGTATGTAAAATTGAGTGTGTACCATTAATTCCCCTAGGTAAAGGCATGCCTCAATCTTCCAGTCCCTCAGATAGGATGTAGTCTGAAATTTCCATAATAAAGCTCTCCAACTATCCCATTTGCATTTACTGAAACTTTGAAATAGCTTGAAATGGGTTCAAACTGAGGAAGCACCTACAGTTGGACACATAAGTTTACATACAGTCATACACCCAGCATAAATATGGTGAAAATGGAAGGAAAACTCTCATTTTTGCCACGTGAACCAGTCTACCAGTATTTCCTTAAAAATTTGTGATGCAAAGTGCGAGTACTATATGTAAATTCTCATCAGATGAAATCTAAAGTATTTAGTGAATACATGTAATTCCACTGAGTAGAGCAATACAGAGAACCTACTCTGCTATGCACAGGATTATAAATTAAATTTTGTTTGTTCTTTTCTTCCATATAGTCTCATGTTATTGCACTTTCAAGCTACATACATATACATGTAGTTTGCAGCTACCAAATGTGTTATGGCCAACAAAAATTGTAAAATACCTCCACTGTTGAGTATATCATACATGTGTATCATAATCATATATGGTAAGTTTTGAGTCTGGAAATGGTGCTCCAAGTTGATCTGAAGCTGAAAAAAAAAAATTGTGATACCTTTCATAATGCTTGATGTGCTTTACCTGCTTTTTCAAAACTCTGAATTGTGTGTTTTAATGTGGAGAGCAAGGGAAAAAGAAATTGTGCATGTTTGTTATTGTATTGTAAGGAGTTTAACTTTTAGGTACACTTTGGTCCTCTGTAGATTCTACAAATCTTTACTCTCATCATTTGATATGCAAGTCAAAAGATTCTGAACGGTGTATTATGATTTTTGCCATGCAGTGTTTTACTTTGCCACAAATATATGCAAATCAGAAAAAAGGTTAATTAGTGTTGGAGTAAATCTGAATTGAAATACCACTGCTGCATGGGTGACAACCCACTTCACCGAAGGCCCGGGAGACCGAAGGCCCACGAGGCCGAAAATAACAAATTGTAATCTATAATATCACACCGCTCTAACCAATTCCTGTGCCAGAAGGAAGTTTAAGAAGTATCAAAGAGCAGCGGGACCTCCGGAAACGAGGACTAAACATGCTAAAGGAGACATAATTATTTTATATACCGGTAGCGTATTATTTGTGATGAAGGAAAATACAATACGAAAAAATTCGGCCTCGTGGGCCTTCGGTCTCGCGGGCCTTCGGTCAAGTGGGCGGACCCCGCTACATGTGTTAATGTCACCAAAGGAATGTTAAAAGATGCAATGATTTTATTTTCAAATCGTCCTTCCCTTCACAGTCTCGAGACTGAATTGCGATAGTCACTATGAAACATGATGTACATGTATTAAACCTGGTGATTTGTCTGGAAAGATCCCTTTTTTTTTGTAGAGAAAGTGTAATATTATTTCAAATGCTTACTTAACCTAGGATTTTGAATTGAATTGAATTTTAAATTCCAAAATGTTGATCATAATGCATTTCGACTTAATGCTTTAAATGATCTTTAAAGCCCAAATCATTTTTGCAAATAAAAGAACCTCCAACTCCCAATATAGAATTTTTGCCTTTACCAAAAATTTTAGAATTGAGAGGACAGTGTACTTCCCTTGCATTATGAAATATGCAATCTTCATCGCTAAGCTCTGTCTTCAAAATACAGGATTTTAGTTCAGTGGTTTTGATATTTGCTGCCATCTTTCACTGTGTTTTTGCAGGAAAACACACTAGGATTGTACCTAGGAGGTCCCCTACCTGATGGTACAGTGTACAATTATTCATTTGACCCAAAGTAGAGTTGGGGTGTTATAGTGTATTGCATAATGTTTGCTGCAATAAAATGGTGAATCATTTTGTTTTGTTAAAATGAACTGGTTTGTCATTGATTTCTTTGTACATAGTGAATCTTTGGAGGTACTGATTACATAGTTAATCCATTCACAAAAGGAATTATGTAAAGCCTGATTTGATCAGTTTTTCCTCTTCAAATTTGCAACACCAGTAATTTTCTGTTATTACTGCATTTTTCTTACAAAAAGTCATGTATTTGAGATAATTATTGACATAAATCCTGTGGAAAATTAAAAGGTTGCCAATTTGCAATGAAAAAGAGTGTTATTAACTTTCCATCACATTAATGTACCAATTTAAGGAATTTAGTGCTTTTTTTCTTTAAAAAATTACTGACACAACAAGAATTGGCACAATATGTGAAAATTTTTTTGCTCTTTTTACTCAATTACAGGGAACCCTGTTATAACGAACTCCTCCAGGGTCCGGACCAAGGAAATTACCTCTTTATATCGAAACCTTATTATATCAGGGCTATAAAACAATAAAATACAAAGAAGTGGGACCCGCGAAATATCGTTATAACGAGAGTTTCACAGTGTTCTTTATAACAAGGTTCAACTGTATTTGGTATGGTTTTTAGGGCTTTGCATTGAAAGTTATTGGGCCACACCACAAATGTGGATATGATACTGTCTTATGAATTGAGTGATTGCAATGAATATTCAGATATTCTGGTATAAATTCAAGTACTACATGAAGTATATATATAAAAAAAAAACAATCTGAAAATATCAATTGGTAATGTATATATTTTAATTATACACACAAATACTGTGCACTGGTACACAGCCAACAAAGACATGTACAATATATCTTTCTTGAAAGACCACATATAGGTCCGACTTTCAGTAAGCCAGGAAATCATTTAAATTCAGTGGGGAATGCAACAAATCTTTAACACTTAAATGTGCTCGCAACAAACTGCCATGCACAAGTTTCTAACCCTTGTGTTTTTAACAAAATACAGAACGTAGTAATTGTTGCATAAAATAATGGTGAATCCCCCCCCCCCCAACTCAGGTGGTCAACTGTACCGCATACACGTTCTGGATTTTTCGGGAAAAGGGGTATATTTCAGGGGCTCAGTTCAGGAAAAAAATCCCCCGAAATCGTTGAAATAGGCGGTCTTTTAGCATTTTTTTTCCTGAAATATTTTTAATTAGGGGTAGTTTTCAAATCATTCCTGAACAATCCTGAAACAGGGTCCCGAATAGGATTAGTTTGAAACTCCCGAACAATTCTTTATTAGACTTGTCCATTTGTAGAAATCCCAAGTCGGACCCTGAGTGAAGGAAAGTGCTGCAGGAGGAATGATCTTCTCTGGTATATTCAGCATGAGAAAGTCCCTAGAGATATTCCTGTCCATGCAAGTGCTGAAATTGTGGACACTCTTCCTTCATTTAGGGGGTAATTTTTCTAGCTTGCCTTCCAAAAACCTCATTGGAGGGGGGGGGGGGGTAATTTTGCTGGCTTCCCTTCCAAAAGCGGGGGGGGGGGGGGGGGGGGGGAGGGGGGGAGGGGGGGGAAGGGTAATTTTGCTGGCTTCTTTTCCAAAAGCCTGTGATGGGAGGTTAAAATCCTAATCCATTTCCATCCTTAAAGGGGGTATCTCTGAAGAATCTGGAACAAGCATATGTGTATGGTTGACCGCCCGAGTGGGGGGGGGGGGGGGGGCAGGGGGTGGATCAACAATGCAGCGATGTACAGAATAGCAAATACAAGCGATCAAATGATCACCAAGTACTTAACTGAATTTCCTCAGAAATCTATAGGCAAATCTTTGATTTTGTAGTGTCTTCTTCAATAATCCTGAAACTTACACTGTGTGTGAGAAAATATCTGAAATCCTGAAAGGCATTTTGAGCACTTATACTAGAAGACTTGCTCATTGTAGCAGAATAAGGGAAGCTTCCAAACGGTATATGTAACTTGCCATTTTATACTCCATGCATTTCAAAGTATTAACCCATAGCAGTACAGAGCTTTCTTGAGGTCTAAATTAATCGTCTTTAGTCCTCAAATTGGCAACAACAATTATTTTTTTCTACTCTTACAAAGTTTGAAAAAAATAAATATGTATATAACATGAAGCATAATGAATTATAATTGTAATATTTAATCGGAAATTGCCAATTTGAACACGGAAATAGTGATTATATATTATTCACTGCATTGCCAATTTAAAGAGTTTAAAGATTAATTACAATTAAACTGCTTTAATTCGAGAATGCCACACCATACGACGTTGGGAATGGACTCAAATTTTTCAGTGAATTTTCCTCTTTCTGCTCATGTATAATATGTACTGCCCAACATTCTGGACCAACAGATACTGCAAAAGTGTCTCCTAAAGGAGACGCTGTACCTCTATGGGTTAAAGCACAATATTTTGCATGCCCATGAACATGTAGTTCAATGATTCTCTGACTTCGAATACAAATTCATACAATGCAGGCTTTCAGTTTCACCAAAGATTCATAAGACAGCTAGAATGCACCCCCCCCCCAAAAAAAAAAAAAAAGAAAAAACATAACTTTGGCTTATTGTAACAAACACAAAGTTTTCATCCGTCCGTAATTCATTCATGTACATTCCTGAGGACATTTTACAATGATCTTTCATGATAATTACTTCCTTCCTATTCAGAGACAGACATGTGTCAAGTAATTAGAAAGCAAAACAATATTTCAAATAAATTCATTGGAACAAAGTCTTGTGTATTCCAACTAAGACCAGATGGGAGAAGAGAGTCACTTCATTTCTTTTGCAAGCAAAACATACGATTTGCCAGAGTTCAATTTAGAGCATACCAGTTAAAGAGAAGCTCGAGTTCTGGAAAAGGTGAAAATAATTTGTGATCTTTCTCATTCTTTCCATGTCAGGAAGAATATAATAAAAACATCCCCTGGAAAAGATTGCTCTTCAAATGCCCTCATACTGGAAATACATGTATGCCAAGAAAAGGCTAAAAAGTAGTGGGGTAACATTCAGGCCAGATTTGTGAGTGATCCCAAATACATGTACTTGTTTCTTTGTGCAGTGCAAGTACCTTTTGTGGAAAGTCAGAATTAAAGTGAATTTCTTGTCAATTCAATAATCTCCAAATCTTACACTAGACACCTGTGTTTATTTACAACTAATCTAACTCTTCCAATTGCTTTGGAGCAGGTTCTTTCTCATTATGATCACATGACCAGAACTTCAGTTTATCTTTTCAGTATGGTTACAAGAATGCAGTTTCTAAAGTACTCCCCAATGGTCACATTACTAGTGGAATAAAATGAGGAATTGCCACTTCTGGACTGAATGCACAATAAAAGAAGGAAAAACAAGTTTTTGTCAAAGCCTAAGTACAATAAATTCACAAATCATAAAAAGACAAATCAACAGAAATACACCATATAAGAATTTTACTCAAGAAAGTGAGAACAGTTTGGATTGAAAGATAAATAAATCCACCAGTGACAAGACAAGTTGTAATTCAAAATTTAGAAAAGTTTGCAATGATACAAAGTGAAAAAAAAAATTGATATATCATCACAAATGTATCCACTGCGTATAAAAGCTACTTTGTTTTAAAAGAGTTGTTTGTGCAAATTATACTAACTAACATTTTCTCAAATCCTATGTGACTGTTAACTTGTTCAGATATGGAATTGCATTTGAAGAGAAGCTCAAAGATTGGCTGAAATAACAAATGCACAACCCTGGCAAAAAGAAAAAAATACAAGTTACGGCATCTGATAATGAAGTTGATACACATGAGAATGAAAGACGTGCAGGACGGAAAAAACATGGAAAAATACACATACAATTACAGTCAAATAAAAACATAGGCAAACTCTGCATACATCTGCTTGCAACAGTCAACTACACATATATTTCATAGTTTGATGATTTGATTTTATTCGGTTTGATCCTCACAAACTCAAGGAAATTTATTTTCCACCAACATTACACATAAAAAATATGTCTTATCTTTTAGGTTACTCAGGCCAGCAGTCTTTCGTTTAACCCATAGCAGTTAATGTAGTGTCTCCTCTTGTTAATGGGGAGCTTTCACAAACACAACACAGACGTAATTTAGCATGTCAAGTGCAAAAATTGTGTACTGCGCATGCTCAAATCCAAAGAACTCCCCGTCCTGTTGAAAACGAGAACAGTAATCAGTCAAAATAATGTTCGTTCTCGATGTAGGACGCAGCTGGGTAGCCGGCATTGGTGCATATAACATTACGGTAACGCGCGCAACCAGCCTATCATCAGCGCAGCCTGAGTGCAGCCATCAGGGATCTTGCCTGGCATGTGCGCCTAGCCTGGCCATGGCCTGGGAAAAAATGCTTCCCATTGTGACATCATACATCTGTGTATCATGAAAAGAGCGAAAGCCCCAAAACACCGTATGACGTGGCCGCATCTCTTATTGCTGTTGCGTCCTAAAGAGACACTTTAGCAGTATCTTTTGATCCAGAATGCAAGAATTACACATCTTACATGTCATGAGCAGATAAAGGAAAATTCAATGAAAATGTTGAGTCCATTTTTCAATGCAGCACAATGTACCGTTTATGAAAAGGACATTTGGCAATGCAGTATAAAATATATTATGATTTGCATGCACAAATTTGCAATTTTTCTGAAAATTGAATTTTATGATTATCATCCTCATTGGTTCATATTATATACATTTTTTTAAAAAAAACTATGTATGAGTGGGAAAAAACTGTGTTGCCAATTTGAGGAGTGAAAGCTGATTAATTTAGATCTTCAGAAATATATTATTGCTATGGGTTAAGAACAAAAAGTGGCTGCAGCCTAAAAGATGAAGAGATCTTAATGGTAATAATACAGTAGAATACTTTTTAAAAAGACCTGTAGCCACTAAATTGTTTAACAGAACAGCCTTGGGCAAGGTGATGATAAGCACCTCATCTGCAGATAGCTGAGGCAATCTAGGGAACAACTGAGGTATCCCCTTGCAGCTGCCTGCATGGGGAATGGTACAATGTACCAATAGCTTTGATGACATGTTGAAATATAATATGGTAAAGAAACATCGGTTACATTTCAGAGATTTTACAACAACCACACAGCAGAGATACATGTGCTGCCACCTGAAAGAAGTGATAAAATATATACATAAAAAGTACATAAATGACCCCAAATATCCACATACATGTATATTCTATTTCAAACATGGAGAGATCCTCCCCTTGATTTTGTACACTTTGTAATAATCACTCTCAATAAACAAAGTGATATATATATTCTTCATGGAGAGCTTGTTTCCCCTCTTGGGAGAATACTTCAACCTGGGTATCATGGAATGCACGATTGGTGCGTAATTAATTATTATGTGACATCCATGAGCAAATATCACGTGTTTGTGTCAGTGACTGATTGAGTGGTTAGATTTTATCACAAATGACCTTCGTCTGCTCATTCTTAGATTGTAGCTATGAACAGGCTTGTATCGAGCGATGATATAAGAGATGCACATCTAAAAAAAATATGTCCACATTTGTGTCTAGACGATTCAATATAATAACCTCTGGCTCTATTTGGCAAAACTAAATTTGGAAAATATGCTGAATATTCTATCTTTGTATAATTGACAGTGGCAGAATTACCAGTGATTCAACTGTTTTTTCTGTTTCCTGAACATAACATGCATGCATGATCTAAAATTCACTGGTTTCTCTGCCAGAAATTGTACTTAAAATCCAAAATTTCTCCCTATGAATGGCAAAATATGTTTTAAAAAAGAAATTTGTCTATAGAAAACATGAAATACATTAGACTTTACAGCAGGAAATTCTATACAAGCTAGCAGAAAAGAACCAATCTTTGAAAAGGTGATAAGGATAGTAATACTGTATGTGCTTTATAAATAATATTCTCTAACTTCACAAATTTACAAACAATTCAGCAACTTAACCAATAGCCATAGAGTGTCTTCTATTAGTGATTGTAGTATATTTCTATTCAGAATACTAGTAATAACACATTATATAATTTGAATCTCTTTGTAATGCAGTACATTCTACTCTTCACAAATAAGAGCTATTTGATTGCAGCAAATCACTAAGCTCTCTAAATTGGCAGTGCAGTTGAAATTATATACATGTAATCACTGTTTTTATCATTATTTTCACTGGCATTCTTTGTTAAATTTTGCAACTTTCATTCTCATTGATTCACATCAATATATAATTTTAACTGTGAGGGAGTGGAAAATAAAAGGAATTATTGCCAAGTTGTGGAGGGATAGAGCTAAGATTAATATGGGCATTATTAAGATGCTGTACAGATAAGGATTAACCATGATAATCTACACTCTCTCTGCCTTTAATAGTAAAATGATTTTTATTTATTTATTATTTCTATAATGTTGGCTTGGTGTCAGTCTTTTACATAAATCAAGAAGCATTTGTCTACAGGACATCCACAAATCTGACTTACATGTATATCAAATCGTGCAACAGACAAATGGCCTGTATTCTTTTCTCCTCCACTTTACATATGCAGTTCTTTGTCTCATATTCTCTCTATCTCTCTCTCTCTCTCTCTCTCTCTCTTTCCTTCTCTCAGATTTTCCTTGTTTCCAGACACCCGTATACTGATCCTTTTCCCCCACATTGGCATCCGAGGGTCACCTGACGTGCTTCCCACAAACCCACTTGAGATCATGATCTTCACTGAGGTCTGTCTGGGCCTTGATCGATCTCCAGCAGCACTGGCAGGCATACGCTCTAAAACCTGCAATAGACAAACATGTAGAGAAGGGCAAAGAAAAGATAATCAGTATCGTGAATGACGTGTCAACGTAGGCATGGAGGTGTACACACTCCAATGCCCCTTCATCACAACACATTAACTCTTAACCCATTCGTGACAGGAATTATTTAAAGCCTCATTTGATCAGCTTTTATTCTTCAAATTGGCAACACCAACGTTTTTATTTTATTGCTACATTTTTCTTATAAAACGTCATGTATCTGAAATGAATATAAATTGACAGAAATTATGATGAGAAGTCAAAAAGTTGCCAATTTGCAGGGGAAACAGTGATTTTAAACTTTCTATCACATTGCCAATTTAAGGATTTTAATGCTTATTTTCCTTTAAAAATTTTCAGCATCAAACAACAAATATTGACGCAAAGAAAATGGGCACAGTTTGTGTAGAATTTTTTGCTCTCTTGCTGCCCATGTATTTGGTATAATTTTTAGGGCTCTGCATCAAAAGTTATCAGGTCAAACCACAAAATGTGGACCTCTGTCACGAATAGGTTAATAAGCCAAGAAAAGCTTTTCCCAGTGCTACTCTGTATTTCTCATGGGAGAGATTTACCATAGGCAGTGGGATCACTGTAGTGTTACAGTAAAAAATAGATCTATACAGAGTGTCTAAAGTGTTGTCGTATATCTAATCAAGCCCCAAAAATCATTAATCTCACATCTCTCTTGCATCAAACAGAGCAATCCTTCCACTAATTTGTGTGTGTTGTTTTGTGCCACTCGGCACACATAGCAAAACCTGAACATGCCATTCGGCTAAGAAAGCAGTCAAGGTGTTAAAGATTGACAACCATGACTGCTCTTAATACTCTCCTTTACAAATGTTTTTCAAATTTATGCATGCTTCTCTCCACAACCTGTAGTTCCTAACTGTTCAGGTCACCTGTTATAAAAAATGGCATCTCGATAGATGGCACAGCTTCTTAATTGTCAAGTGAAACTATTGTTCAGCGAGTATGCATAAATTCAGTATTCCACATTATCCCACATCATTGCCATATCAAATCTTTTTCAAGCAAATAGTGCAATGCATAACTAACGTAAGTATCAATATGTCTATGACATTCTTTAATTATCAAGGACATTTACAAACCTTTCTTTTTTCTCAGCTTTGCACGTAGTTTCTGAAAATCTGGAACATTGTTCCTGAAGAAAAGATAATTGCAGCTTTGATCCCACTCATAATCGTCGTAATACACTATTCTGAAATCACAGGAGGTGCAGCGAAGTTGATCACAGGCTCTGAGATCACAAGGAGAAAAATGAAGAAAAAAAAAGAAGAAGAACAAACAACTGATGACATTTAAAGTAATCTTCATATTTCAACATGATGAACATTCAAGTAATAAATGAATACAGCCCACAATGGTTTGGTTCACCTCATGTATACAGGAGGGGTGGGGGTTCATCTTGAAATACTCTTTATTTTGGTAATTGGATGGTAATTGCCATTATTTTCATAAAAATGAAATAATCTCGCTATATTTCTATAAATAAGTATTTCTACCTCCTTAAATGAGGAAATCTGACATCATAGTCTATCAGAGAGGCTCACTAATGAAAACACATGGGAAATCAAAATCCAATCTAAGGAACGGCTGTATGCCTCATTATCTGGATAATTATTAGTCATTTGAAAAACAGCCATTCTAACTTTGAAACCTATGCAAGCCTTTTCTCGATCTTAACCTCATTCTGGCAACAAAAGTAGATCAAGTAAATGGAAAAATTGTCCTTTTGTTTACTTAAAAACAACTTCCCATACTTGATTTTAATGATCTCCAATTAGAGCAGAGTCAAGAATGTTCAGATAATGAGGGAAAAGGAAATAACCATGTCGACAGCATTATAAAACAGACTAATTTCTAAGTTAACACAGTGAAACATAAAGGCTTTGAAAAAGAAACCAAGCTCCCCAGGAGCTTTCCAACATTTCGAACATTTAATCAGGGAAAAACTACATTTTCAAAGGAGGTATAATATCCTTGATACACTAATACCCATCAAAACCAGATCAACTCTTTCCCAGGAATCCCATACTATTAATAACACTGATATCTTTCTAATTTTTTGAAGCATATTTTATGGAACTGTAACAATTCCTTCAAGAAAATGATTGCATTTGTGAACAACCTCTTTGTAGCTCTACGACTCAAGGCTCCTTCAGATATGCATAACTTTCAGCAAACCCAGGGGGAAAACTCCCACTTTTTATTGCTGCACATATTATGAGATGCACATTAACTTGTAAAAAAATAGTTTGTGTGCAAACAAAAAGATTGTCTTGCCATAAATGTCGCAGACAAACTCAGGACATATGTTATGCTAACTTTATACAAATTTGAATCGTCCACACCTTTTCGCACCAGGAGTAAAAAAAATATGCCTCTTGCCTCAGCGTTTTTTTTTTTTGCTTTGTTTTGTTTTTGTTTGTTTTCTTTTCTGGGGGGTGGGGGGGGGGGGGGGGTGCCATCTCATAAACCCTTCATTTATACACAAATAACTAGATGAATCCTCGACCACGCACGGTCGAAATTTATGCCTCCGCCATTGCCAGATCAGAAATATGCACATATGAGTCAAGTCGGAAAATGATTCATCAAGTGGTTCCTAAGTAATCGCGTTAACTAGCCGTATTCATGTATACAACCGTCATGACCTTTGACCTTTTACCTCGTGACCCCAAAATCTAATCAGACCACTATCCCTCATACATGAGTCAAGTATGAAGTTGATCCGTCACAGGATTCTAAAGTTTTCATGAGAACGTGCCATTTTCATGTTTACCTCTATGACCTTTAACCTCATGACACAAAAATCTACTCAGATCATTGTCCCTCCCTAATGCACACATGAGCCAAGTTTGAAGTTGATCCGTCAATTGGTTCTTAAGTTATCGCGAGAATGAGCAATTTTCATGTATATAATGACCTCTATGACCTTTGACCTTCAACCTTGCTACCTCAAAGTCTAATCAGATCATTGTCCCTCCCATATGCATACATGAGCCAAGTTTGAAGTTGATCCGTCAAACGGTTCTTAAGTTATTGCGAGAACGAATACAGGATGGACAGACGGACGGACAACCCAAAAAACAACATTTTCATACCTCCGGCACCCACCTTCGGTGGGCGGAGGCATATAAATGGTGGGGGGGGGGGGATGCCATGGGTATTTTTTACCTCATACATGTATGTGAACAAGTTAAGCCTTCACTCTGATACAGGAGGAGGAGCCTGACTTACTTATGTACAACAGTTGATCCTACACCCATCACTGTGGAACTGCCACCCAGGAACACTGGGAAGCATTTCCTCTCTGAGGAAACTCCATTTACACCACTTGGTCTAGATGAGGTGAGGGATTGGAGTGGAGGTCCTGAACGATGTGAAGTGGTATCCTGGGGTAAGTGAAGAAGAAGAAGATCAGAATGTTTCATTGGAAAGATTTCCAACAAAGATTTACCTAGGTTGATGCACATGAAGAGGATCAAATCCACACGTACAACTTGCTTACATTAGCCAGCAAGGCATACTCTTTCAAAATGATTATTTGACTTCGTCTCGGGACATAGTACAGTCTCGGGATCACCGAGGAGCTATAGTTTTAACCGTGACCGGAAAAATAAGCAGTCAATATTTGTTTTATATACCGCATCTCACTTAATTTATGCTAAATTAAGGCATTAAAATGAAGTTGTCGTGCTACCGGTCAGAGAAATTAAAGTAATTAAATTTTCACAATGCGCAAATATATAGATACGCGCACAAGATACCTACATGCATCTTACCTGGCCTATTTCTCTAGAGCTAGCGTGCGCATAACAAACCATGTACTTATGTATTGTATACACGGAGGTTGAACTATCATGCCCAGTCAGTAGTTTTTTCGCTATATGCCCGGCAGTCAGCTAGCGGTTTCCATGACTGCCTCTTTGACCAATCAGAGGCCTAGAATCTTCGGATAAGGTATATAATAAATACTAGGGAATTTTCACTCAACCTTTTAGTGAGACAGATGATAGGACACCAGTATGGCACTCATGAATGGTCACTCATCTTTACATCCTGTTTTCTCAATTATTCTGGTGGTTAGCCTGTCTGACAAGCTCTCATTCTCATCGTAATTTCACAGGGTTAGCAAGCTACATGTATAATATCATTCAAAAGCTTAGAGCCAAGCTTTCAAACTATGTTATATTGTCAAATTTCCAACTTATTGGTTGTTTTGTGGTGAAGGGTCACATACTCAGTCTATTTTTAGTCTGGTGCACATATGGGAGCAGTCGCACATTGGGCTATGTAAATTTTTTGCTTACATGTAGGTTGACCTCTCACTCCTTGCCTAATTTTGGCACCTCATAGACCAATATTGGTGCGAGGGTTATTCAGAACGTCACGCACACGCGTGTGCGGTGTGTGAGTCTGGTGATGATCTTGTAGACCTGTCTGACTGGGTTTATATCCACAATGAACCTGTTGGGCATGTTTTAATTTCAGCATAACAGGGATTTTCAACAGACCATAGGCATAGTCCAAGGTATCTCGGGCTTAGTGTTCAACTTACCAGAGGTTCTGGAGCATCGATGATGTCATCAATAATGGAATCTAGCTCATCCTTCTCCTTGGATTTACCACTACAAATACAAACACAATGCAAAGCATAATACAGAAATATTCCACAGTTTCTCACTTAACCCATTCATGACAGGAATTATTTAAAGCCTAATTTGATCAGCTTTTATTCTTCGAAGTGGCAACACCAACATTTTTATTTTATTGCTACATTTTATTTATAAAACGTCATGTATCAGAAATGAATATAAATTGACAGATATTACAATGAGAAGTCAAAAAGTTGCCAATTTGCAGGGGAAAACGGTGATTTTAAACTTTCTATCACATTGTCAATTTAAGGATTTTAATGCTTATTTTTCTTTTAAAAATTTTCAGCATCAAACAATGAATATTGATGCAACCAAAATGGGCAGTTTGTGCAGAATTTTTTGCTCTTTCTGCTCACGTATTTGGTATGATTTTTAGGGCTTTGCATTAAAAGATATTAGGCCAAACCACAAAATGTGGACCTCTGTCACGAATGGGTTAAAGTTAAACCCAGTTGTACGTTGTAAAAAGATGTAGGTACCTGTGGAGCATAATAATCCCTACTGGAGTGCCGACCCTACCATTATAAACACTTCGGTCTACCCCCCCCCCCCCCCTTAGAAAAATAAAATAAAAATAAATGGGCTAACTTAGATTGTTAGACTACTAAGTTAGAGGGTTTAAAAATTTTCATCACTCAGTGTCACTTGTTATTCTTCTTTAAGTTCTTCCCATCTTTTTCCCTGATTGCTTAGAAATCATCATAGGCATCTCTGGAATATACAGCTACAATTAAACTGCCTGTGTAAAAACTCCTGAATAGGTGATTCATTGATTAATTCACTGAATTGTGCTATGATCAACCTTCCCAATGCTTACACACACACACGGACTCCTAGAGTCCTACCCGGAGCTCCCCGCGCAAAACACCATAGCTTGACAATGTAGCCATGGCAGCCACAAGCTAATTAAATACCTTTTGCTTGGTCTTGATTTTGACTTTGGCTGTGACTTTGCACTCGTCGTCTTTCCTTCCGATGATGGCTTGGCAGGAGATTTTGTGCAGAATCTGCTTTCCACCTCATTGAGGAGATCATCAATGTCGTCAGCCATATTTACGCTTCAATTCGGGCTTTTGCGTTCCCTCTTTTCAATTAATTCACATCACGATCACCAGCGCAGCAGTGCAGCAGGCCAAGCGCTCGGTAGGCCAATCGATATGGATCTATCAGAGCTAGAGCTACTATCGCCGCGCGCCGCTGCATGTAGTACGGCGCGGCGCGGTATGACGAGAACAGCGCGCAATGCACACTGAAGGAATGAATGAATGAATGAATGAATGAAGTCAACGAGCATGCAACTCCCCTATGACTCGTTAGCAGCAACGTACGGTATATCGTTCTCCAGCTGCGGCGTGCATGAAGAACACAATTTTATTGCAATAAACAGAATTCTTTTGTGGGAGGGAGGGGAGGGAGAGAGGTAAGTGACCCTCCCTTGGCAAACTACTCACACATCAAGTATCAAAAAAAAAAAAAAAAATGCCCAATGTGCCCCCCCCCCCTCCTCCTTGTTCAGCAAATTCAACTCCCAGGTTTCTGATAAATCTTTAAATATCTGATGACCTTCATGGGAGTGGGGAGAACTTTCAAATTATGCTCCCCCCCCCCCCTGCCAAACAATCTGGATCTACAACTAAATGATTTCTCAGTCTGTTCTGAAAAGTGAAGTGTGTCAAAGGAAAATAGCAAAGAATCAAATAAAAAGGTAGAACAATAATTATTGCATAACAGAGAAATTTTTTTATCTCTCTCTCCCTCTCTCACTTCATCTCCCCCTCTCCCCTCTCTCTCTCTCTCTCTCTCTCTCTCTCTCTCTCTCTCTCTCTCTCTCTCTCTCTCTGTCTTTCCTCTCTCTTTTCCTCTCTGTCTTTCCCTCTTTCTTTCCCTCACTTTCTTCCCTGCTAAACCCCCTCTTCCCAAATTTTCCCTACCTTCCTTTCTCTTCTGCTGGCATTTTCCATCTTTAACATGACACATTGAAAACATATACAACTAAAATCATAAGTCCGCTGGGCTTTATAATGTTTTATTCATAATAATTGCAAACACAGAAGAGCATTTAATATATCTTTCAAATAATATTCATCAAAGGATGATTTCAATGAATTACATTATGGAATGGTTCATGGTTGGTTCATGGTTGGTTCATGGTTAAGGTTCATTTATTTCCTTCTCTCAAAAAACATTTGTACATAGGATATCAAATAAGTTACAGGAATAACAGAATATCAACATAACAAACATAATTTGAAGTGCAATATTTAGTCAATAATTAACAAGAGAAATTCTATTAACAGTTATTTATGAAAAAAAAATCATGTTCTACACATGAAAGAAAGTGAAGACCTGAAAGAAGCTGGGCTTGTTAGAGCAAGGTCCCCAAAGAATATAATACATTAATGCTTCACTTAGAAACATTATAAAAAGTAAAACTTCATTATAAGACTAGAAATAATTACGACACAATTATAAATACAAAACAATTAAAGAAATGATTCATATCCGATACAAGTTAAAGCCCAAAACTTTGACAGATCAAATCAGTTGTATTAAACATAATTATATGTATTGGGTGTGCATGGGAGTTCTCATAAAATTTTACATCAGTCAAATGAAGAATGAAAAGGAAACCATGAATGGTGTTTTGAATCGATACACAGCCTTTTGATGAATTTTGAACAGAATTTTCAAAACAAAAATGTCTTGGCCACAATCAAAATGTATTCTGCACTACAGTAAAATTACTTCACTTTGTAGTATTCTGCACATTAAAAGGTCAAACTTCAAGCTATCTCCTTTTATTTATACAGAGTGATCTTTTGGCTCTAAGCAGATGAAAATCAATGGTTTCTCTTTCTCTTATAGAAGAGATTATGGATTAGGGCCCTGTTTCATAAAACTTATCATCAATAACAAGTTGCAATACTAGTAAGTGTTATAAGCTACTGAAATCCTTGCATCTGATTGGCTGAGGGCAAATTTGTCATAGAAATGTGGCAGTTGTTAATAATAACAGGTTTTATGAAACGGGGCCCTGATATCAAGCAGTGAGTGTACCTTTGAAAATCATGATTACTAGTATTTAGGCATATTCTCACAGAAAAATGAGAAAATTTAGTCTATGGTATGCAACTCCTGAAATGAAATGTCACATGACCTTCAGGTGAACAAACTGTTCTTCACACCATTTGTTTTGTAAAGTATGATTCCTACCTTTGTTATAATTCAATGTATTCTTCACCATTATAAGATTAAATTCACTGACAGTATTATGTATGAATTTAAAGAACCATACAGGGCAGAAGAGTATAATACATGTATATCAATAACCAAAAATTTTCCAAGGTGCAGTTGGCTGTGTAAATAATCAAAAGCACTGGTGTAAATACACTTTGAGGAGTGGGGGATTATCGACTTTTTTGCCGATTTTTTTCTGTTGAACTCACACTTAAGTATAAACACACACCTTCACCCACCCGCACAGACCCCGTTAACACATTTTAATTTTTATTTTGCAGTTTGTAAGTTTGTATGTATCCTAATGACATCTTTACATAAACGATTTTCCTTGGGATGGTATGCTTGATGGCTCACAAATATGCCATCAAGGTGGACTATGGCAAGGTGCAATAACACCAGAAAAGAAGAGCTGAGCTTGCATACTCCCTGTTACTGCCAAACAAAACCAGAATTTGTGAAGAGCACCAGCTTTTGATGAAGTTGGGATATGGAGTTGCTGGCAATAACCCACTGAAATCCAGACTACAGAGTTCAGTGTTCAGTGCAATAACCCAGGAAAGCAAAGGGTTCTTCAAACTCTTCCAGTCAAGTTGTCAACAGTACATGCTATATTCTTCTGAATACTTCACATGTATCATATGGATGGCCCCAGGAAAACATATTCAGTATGGACAAAGACAAGTATTAGCTGTTACAGGTGCAAGAGCACCACCTGTAGTTGGTTGTTCTGTAATAAACCATGGCCACTAACTAAGGTATGAACGTCGTAACCATTCAGTGATTGAAATGTCCAGCATTTGGGAAGACATGTAAAAAGTGTGGTAAAAAAAAACCACTTCGAAAAAAAGTGTTCAGCTGGCCAACAAAAAAGCAAATTCCAAAAGGAAACAGAAAGACAAGTGAAAGCTGTTAGCGACGTAGACTCAGAAGATGAAATGATGGTAAATGAAGAAAGTCAATACAAAAAGAAAATTGTTGCAAAATTCCTACTAGAAGGAAAGGAGGTATCAATGCAGGTAGATTGTGGAGCTACAGTAAATGTATTACCTAAGAAAGAGGTACCTGATGGTGTGTCTGTAGTAGATAACAGAAAACAGCTAAACCTCTATGGCAGTACAGCAAGTATTATGTCAATAGGTACTTGCATGATCAGGGTACGAAACCCAAAGAATCACATGAGTTACGACGTTCATACCTTAGTTAGTGGCCATGGTTTATTACAGAACAACCAACTACAGGTGGCGCTCTTGCACCTGTAACATTAGCGAGAAAAAGCTTAATAAAAGTTTGATTTGGATAGATAATTTATCCAGTTTTGATTGATTGGGCTAGGTTGAAATGTACCTATAGGGCAGCGCGGACATCCGGGTATTTTGGATTTCACACCGTAGTATTAACCAAAGCGACCGATGAAAACAAATGCACAGCGACCAATACAGGAAATCGGCCTTCATGCATATACGTAGTCCCATGTACTGCAAAACACGTTATTTTGTGCATTGTGCACCCAGCTTTAGTTCTCTCAGTTCATATCAAATTCTTATCCTGATTTTTATCGAGTTTTTAAAACATTTTCTAACAGTTTGTCACAGTATTATATATTATCTCTTCTGATTATATCATGCCTCGGAGTTGTGTTGTGTTTGGATGTCATAACCACAGCCTGATGAGGGATAAAAAGCGATCCTTTTTCGAACTGCCTAAACGTATTCACAGCCCAGAGAGAAGGAACCGGTGGCTTATGCTACGTTCACATCTTTGCGTATTTGGCTTGCGTATTGCTGCGTATTAACCAAACGCAGACATAAGCAGTCATACCCAATAAAGCGCAATGAAACATGCTCTCATCGTACTCAAAGCGCAGACTAGCGCATAGACCTGCACTAGTTGCTTGCTAGATTAAATTTTTTTTAAATTATCGAAAGCAAGCGCAAGGTCAAATTGTCTCTTTTTTTGAGCGCTTGTCATTGCCTATTGCTGCGTTTCTTGCACGATTTACCTCGCTTTAGCTCGTTGTTGTTCGCATGATTGCGCGTAATGTTGCGCTGTTGCTCGCACACCACTCGCAGGAGCAAGAACTGCTGCATTAGTGCTCAACATTCTGCGAGTTTAGCTCGTACGTCATTTGCTTTTTATGAGCAGCATAATACGAGCTAGATACGCAATAGTGTGACTGCTCGCGTCAGATTTGCTGCGTATTGCTGGGTACGGCTGCAAATTGATAGCGCAGCAATACGCAAGCCAAATAAGCAAAGGTGTGAACGTAGCATAACAGCCATCCACCGCGAGAACGAGGACAGGTCACACTGGAGTCCCTTAAATTCAGTGACAGTATGCTCTGATCATTTTGTCACAGATGCATATTTCATGTTGTTAGGCCTTTAACTGTTACTTTTATTTTAAATGAAATACATGTAGCTAGCATAACATTTTCAATAATTACAATTTTTACAGTCACTTTCACCCATGTGTCAAAATCTTGTACCATTTGACCTGTTCATACTTTAAAAAAACAACAAACAAAAATGAAACAAAAACAAAAAAAAAGCACAAAATTGAGGGAAATATGCATCTGGGTTTCGTGGCAATTCTACATGTGTGTGTTGTTGGTTTGGGGGGGGGGGGGGGGGGGGGGGGGGGTGCGGGTGAGATTTAAGTGAGCCTTCCAGTTCCAAATTGGTCCTTTCTAAATCTTGTGTAGTAGACTTAAATTTAGCACAGTACTCTACAGAGGTGTACTTGAAATCATTCCCGTTGCGTAATTGTGCAATAAATTGCTCATTTTTATGACTAAATGAGAGGTAATTCCAGTCCTTTATTTCTATGCAACTTTAAAAAAAAATCCATCTTCAAATAATTTTGAAAATTGCCTTTCAACTTGTGTCTGCCAATTTAGAAAATGCACTGACTTTGATTACTCTACCATGCTACAGCCAGTAGAGTCCATGTGATAGAAATAAAATTTTCTTTCTTTCTTTTTTTTTCATAAAGGCCAGCCTTCAAAAGATGCTCTACACCCTGATTATGTGCCGTCGATTTTCCCACATAATCAGCATAGTCAGCAAAAAGCGGAGAACAGTCTGAAGCGGTACCAACACCATGAAGAAGCTGAGCCAAACGATCATGTAAGCAACGTTTGGAGTTCGCTGAAGGAATTGACGGCATTGTCTCACTTGACGTCGCACCATGCGAGGATCAGCCAGATCAACCCACACAGGATGTGACAACACAGACTGATGAGACACAGGACCAGCAAACTGTGCAAGACCTCTGGCGTTCAAGAATTGAAAAGGATAGAGCAACGTCGATCTGGCGCTGCTCAGTAGCTGCCGGGCCCACGATCAATTGGGCTAAAAGGATTTCCTTTCACGGACAATAAAATTTGGAGATTTGGAGATGAGGAAATCCAAAATCTATGTGCAGAAAAGATTGCAACAACTGAGGAGCTTGAAGAACTCAAGGTTAAATACAAACAGGTTCAGCTTTCTAGCTCAGTAATCAAGGAGAATGATGTCAAGGCACGGTTCTATACCGTTAGAAGTTAGAAAATAACTCAACTGAAACTGACAAAAGTAAATCATCATAGTTAGCAAACGTCAGTTGTGAAATATTTTTGCTGATTGTACTACTGTATGATACAAAAGTAAAACCACTCTTAACAGAAATCTAAGTATACATGTAAGTTGTTAGATTTCAGCCTCTCCATAGCGAAAGTAACATTTGCATATTAACATTCATGTCCCTCCCAGGCTTCAGTATTTAACACAGCCATGTGAGGTCAAAAGTAGTTGCCACATGTCAGTCCAAGGGACCAGGGGTTAAGGCCAGTGACCCCTTGACCTGACGAATCTATGTAAAGCCTTTCTCTTTTCCCCTCTTTCTTGCTCTCACCCTTATCTCTCTCTCTCTCTCTCTCTGCAACGTTGCATTCTACCTTACCCCAAAACTAGGTGTGGCATATAGGGGGAGATAATCATAGTGGTAGTGTAGAGTTAAGGTTCACAGAGATAGCAAGAG
The DNA here is from genome assembly GCA_029962745.1 of Echinometra lucunter. Classification (NCBI taxonomy): domain Eukaryota; kingdom Metazoa; phylum Echinodermata; class Echinoidea; order Camarodonta; family Echinometridae; genus Echinometra; species Echinometra lucunter. The sequence continues at coordinate 25,485,812 of CM057158.1, forward strand.
ATGTATATGTGGGCCCTGTTATACATAAGATTTGTGGAAATGTGGCAGTGTAGAGTTAAGGTTCACAGAGATAGCAAAAGACGTATATGTGGGCCCTGTTATACATAAGATTTGTGGAAATGTGGCAGTGTAGAGTTAAGGTTCACAGAGATAGCAAGAGACGTATATGTGGGCCCTGTTATACATAAGATTAGTGGAAATTGGTATATACATATTTTTTGTTACTATTTTGGAGCTGTGGATTTCTCATCAAACAGTGAATATATTACTGTGTCGAGCAAAGCTTTAAAAAAAGAAAGGGACACTTTCCTGATATCATCTACCTAGTTATATATTCAGAGGACGCTTTCCAGTACGATCAAATACATATATTCACAGGAGTCAACGCTTTCCAGTAGGCTGGCTTTAATTGGATTATAGTTTGATTCTTTTTGAAGCTTAATGGAACGCTCTCCAGTTGTTTTTAATGTCTTCACTGTTCGAGAATTGATTCTTTTGGAAGTTTGGAACGCTCTCCATTTTTTTACATTTTCACTGTTCGAGAAGCGTGACGGAGGACATTTTCCCACTCTCGTGAATGAACCATTGTTCTGTATTGTCTACACCCGGGCTTACCATCATCAGGGACGGATCCAGCTCTTTTCCCTGTTCTGTGTTGTAGAGTGGCCACTCACGAGTATCTCGCGGACAGTAATGAGTATATTGATCTAGTTAATTTTGCATCAGTTTTGTGTTGATTTTGTAATAATTTTGTGTGTTATTCCGTTATAATACCTGGGTTGTACATAGATAACATAATAAACCTCTTGCCTTGAGCAAGCGTCTCTTTCAATAACTACATGTTCGAACCCGAGGGCAGTTTGATTACTGCTGTCATGACTAATGTCCTACATACAGATATATCTATAATCAGTCAATAATTTATCTATTTGACTGGATGTAGTACATTTTGGAACCAAAACTGGATGTAGTACTTTTTGGAACTGACCAAACAATAGGTCCCTGTTCAAAAATCTGGGGGTAACCCAAGAAAAAAACATCCTTTAACTACAAGAACCATGAGATTTTTTGTACATATGATGTACCACATCTCATCAAGAATACAAGAAATAACTTCATGAAATAAGACATTACATTTGATGGAACAAAAACAGCAAAGTGCTCCAATATCAAGGTTTCTTGATATAAGGACCAAACCCTCAATATTCGTTATGCTCCAAAGCTAACTAAGCGTCATTTTGAAATCTCATCATTTAGTAAAATGAGAGTTTCATTTGCAGTTCAAGTATTAAGTAGAACTGTAACAGCTGGCATTCTAACGCAATGTTCTTTTCTGGTAGTCTCGCTCCAGAGGCGGTATATACATCATAGTTTTGTGAAATGATGGACACATTATTCGATTCTTTGAATTCTAGGTCCTCACGAGCTGGACAAGGCTGCAGGAGACCAGTGAAAGAGGGTTCTTGTCATGTTGAATTGTGGCAAGAAACACTTCTCTGGTTGAAGACATGGAAAATTAGTAGCAAAAAGAAGGTAGGGTTTCTAGATGGCTGGATGGTAACACTTTAATTCAGTCATAAAGCTATGGCAGTACTTGAAGGAGAAGGCTGGTTTCAAATTCCTTTTCTTAAACAGATTTAATCAAGACTGCATCGAGAATCTTTTCTCTCAAGTACATGCTAGAGGAGGGGGATAGGGACAATCATTCAGCTTAAGTGTGATGATTGATATTGCAGTGGGAGTCAGCCGACTCCCACTACTTAGGGTCTAGTTTCCCAGACTAGCAATTCGACCGGACACGACCTCAGACCTGACCCCGACATAATCACCGGACTTACGATACAACTTTTAAACCTGACGACTGTCATTCCGGAGAACTTCACAGAATCTGATGAAATCAAAGGAATCTGTGGTCGGCCGAAAAGTGTAAGTTCCATTTCTATTATCATTCATTTAACTTTATTGTGAAGCCACAATAATTAATAATATGTCAATGATGCCAGTTAGTGGCCAAAAATGCTTGCCTGATATGCAGACATATTAGGTCTGGGTGATTTATCACTTGTACAGTCAGCAGCACAGCATATACAAGTCAACAGTGGTTTCCAGATAAGGCAGGCACTGGAGGCACCATTTGCTATCACAGATATACACTGTAGACAATTTGATTTTATCATATGTGGCAGGTTTCTTAATAAGATATGCTTAAAATCACTGTGTGCATTCAAGAATATCTTCCAATAGGAAGTTTGTGGACATCCCAGAGATTTATTCATTCATTTCAAGGCATGGAACATTAATGATTTTAGAGACCTCTCAGTGCCAACGGACTTCTTCCTATCATGGATAATACACATTGAAGAGAATGTAACACCTGCCGTGAACAGGTTCATCTATGGCATAAGTGTAATGGCCAATATCAAACAATATGTATTGGGTCACTTACCAACTGAAATGGGTTCAAATCTATTTTGCAGTGAGGCAATATGTGATGTCACTCTTGATACTTACATTCGGATAAGAATTCATTATGCATTAAAATTCAAAAATAGTGAAAGAAGTGAAAAGAATCAGAAACCAAGTAGAAAACTCATGAAAGTGACACATGTGTAAGCCCCAAAAGAATGCAGAATTCATTGTGGTTCGCCATGTGGTAAGGTGTTTTAAACTATTCCTTATGTTTATTGAAACTGGTATATGAAAAAATATAAAGTTAACAATTATTTGATGAATTAAAATTCATTTGATTTCCCTTCACGTGTTTGCTTTAAGAACATTTTTGTTGAACCACCCCCTAAAACTCCCACTTGCAAGAGAGAAAGTTCAAACTCCCTCTGTTGATAGAATGTTACACATCTTTCTTTTCAGTCTGGGCAAATAATGGCACAAAACCTACATGTCCACATGGCGAAGGAAAAACTGCAAATTTCTCAAGAAAGTGAATTCCAGAGTTACAGGTAAGACCTTTTCTATCATTTACTTACCATCAGCTATTTTGCATTCAATGTAGGCAGCATGTAGACTAAGCATTGTATATTTATTGCAAGGTTTTTGTTTAATTTGGTGCAACTACTTTGAATCCAGTGAAATTAAGCACATGTCAAAATGGCCAATATGGGGAGGGTTGAGCCATTTTCCGTGGGGAGACTTGATCCAAGGCTCAACTCTCCTTTTGGTGTGGATCAACTCTCCCTTATAGTAACATAATATTTACATTTATGTACTTAATTTTTATTGAATAAGATATTGTAATTCTGTAATAATGTACATTGTAAATCTTTATTTATTGTAAAGGGCATTGAAATTTGCATGTGCTATATAAATTTTTTTTTTTCTTTTTTTTTTTTTTTTTAGAGATGCCACAGATCTACAAAAGAAAGACTGAAAGGGAGAGTGACACAGTTTTGCTCTCCCATGCAGCAGAAGCCGTGCAACACGGAAGGAGTATCCGGGCTGCCGCAAGAGAATTTCACGTAGACAGAACGACACTTAAGTGGTTTTCGGATAAAGGGGCAAATGATCCCCAAGGAGAAGGTGGTTATAAGAACTGTAAGCTGAAAAATGGAGAGTGAGCTTGCAGACCACATAAAAACACTGGCAGCCAGCTATCATGGTCTTTCAAAAGATAAATGCCGAAGCTTGGCATATGAATATGCTGTGAGGAATGGGGTTGATGTTCCTGATAGCTGGGAAACAAACCAAAAGCAGGACAGAGTTTTTGGCTGGGATTCAAACGTCGTCAAAACTTATCCATTCGCAGCCCAGAGGCGACTTCATTGGCACGAGCTACTGCCTTTAATCGCCATACCGTTGGTCTCTTCTACAATAATCTTGCCAAAGTAATGGATCTACACAAATTTGAAGCAAAGGACATGTACAATCTAGACGAAAGTAGATGTCACACAGTACAAAAGCCTGGAACCTTAGTAGCTGAGAAAGGTGTCAAGCAAGTTGGCTCAGTCACATCGGCAGAAAGAGGTGAATTGGTGACTGTTGTTAACGCTATCAACACCGGTGGTGGAGTGCTTCCTCCCTTTCTGATTTTTCTCCGCGTGAACTACCGAGCACATTTCCTGCGCGGGGCACCAGTGGGCTCTGACGGAGCAGTTAAATGATCAGGGTAGATCAACAATGATATTTTTGTGAAGTACCTCGATCACTTCATGAAGCAAACACGTTGTACTCCAGACCACAAGGTGTTGCTTATTCTAGATAATCATGAAGCTCATATTTCACTGGCAGCTGCTGACAAGGCAAAAGCAAATGGCATTGTCCTTTTAACGATTCCCCCCCCCCCACACATCTCACAAACTACAACCCTTTAATAGACAAGGCGGTGTATGGGCCATACAAGAGAGCCTACTCACGTGTGATGGATGAATAGATGCGATCCAACGCTGGGATCCCCTGCAGTGTCGGCGTGTGTGCCCCGCAATATCCTTGCTGGATTTCAGAGCACAGGAATTCAGCCATTCAACAGTGACATATTTACAGATGCAGATTATGTGCCAGCAGATGTCACAAACAGAGAATATCAAGCAGATGCAGATCTGAATGGAATGAACCCTGTTGCACCAACAGCATGTCCTTCAAGGAAGCCAGATACACCAACAGCAGGTCAATCAAGGAACCCAAATACACCTACAGCTGGCCCTTCAAGGAACCCTGATACACCAACAGCCGGCTCCTCAAGGAACCCTGATACACCAACAGCAGGTCTAGCAGTTAACCTTGATACACCAACAGCAGGCCTCGCAGAAAACCCTATTGCAACCACAATGTCTCGCAGTACAACCCCTGATGCTGGTCCATCACCTTCATACGTATCACCCAGGGATATACAGCCTTTACCTAAAGCAGCTCCACGCAAGATGAAAACTTCCAATAGAAAGAGAGGTAGCACCAAAATACTCACTGACACATCATGCAGAGATGAAATTGCCACAGCAAAAGTAGCCAGAGTAAAGAAGAATTAGGCTAAGAAACTTCCTGATACCGCAAAGAAATCTCTGTTCGGTAAGACAAAAGGAATCAGGAGCAAAGTGATGCATTGTGATGACATTTCATCATCCAGTGAAAGTGAGTCCGAGATGGAAATAGATTACGACTCTGACGACTCTGTTGATGAAGATCATGGTGTCATTGAAGGTGATTTTGTGACTGTCAAAGTCCCTGGGAAAAAATCGAGAATCTTTCACTACGTTGCAAGAGTTGATGCCTTTGAAGGTGATGAGTTTGAAGGAGTTTTTCTTTTGTTGAGAGTGAACGACTGCCCTACATTTATTTTGGATGCCCAGGATGAGACACTTTGGTTAAGTCAGACATTGCCAAGAAATTACCAACACCAACCATTGTCGGAACATCCCGCCGGGCACAATTTCAGTTTCGCTGAAATTGATTAGAACCTTTTGTTCTAATCAGTGTTTTAGTGGCTATTGATGTGTTGCTTTTTTTTCCAGCATTGACCGAAACCTGGCTTAAGGATGGGGATGATGTTATTGTTGGAAAGATCACTCCTGCAGGATACAGTTTTGAACACAGGCCATGTAAAGGGAAGCCTGGAGAAGGAGTTGGTCTCTTATACAAATCTTCACTTTCAGTAACTACCAGTCATTCAACTACGTTCAGATCCTTTGAATCGCTCCATGCTAGAATTTCTGCGAACTTTCGCTCAATCAACTTAGTCATAGTATACAGACCAGAATCAGATGATCATGGGTGTCATCTACCTTTCAGTCTGTTTTAGAGGAGTTTAGTGAGATGGTGAACAGCTATCTTCTTCAGACATCAGAGATCATACTTACCAGTGATTATAATATATGGGTTGATGTTCATGAGGATTCAAAGACCAGCCACCGAAGGAAACTTTTCCAATGTAGACATTACGCTTCAGTTGCGAATAAACAAGATCAATTCGTGCTCAATGTTTATATAATTACAACAGAATGCAGCATTTGCATGGAATGGTATCATGGGGCATGCTGTGAGTCTCTCTCCATCTTTATGCACTGACACCCAGGGCATCAGAAGAGAGCGTATGCTCTACTGATATTTTGACGCATGTTCAAAATTATTTTGTATGAAAGTTTGACAAAATAAAACACTTGAGAAACCCCCAAGGGTTTTCGAAAGGGCATCTCTCCAGATCACATGTTCATTCACATGACTAACCAGTATTTTTCTCTACTCTCAATATTTCTCAACCATTAGAACAGGAGGCTAGTAACAGCACTCATTACTCATCCTCCCTGAATCCTGGTCATAAATCTAAATCTTGACTTAAGGACGGATGATGTAGCCTTTAAACTAATGGACTAAACTTTGTTAATGGACATTTGCCGAGTGACAAGAATCTATTCATACTCTTTGATAATGGTGCCTCCAAGACGATCATTTCTGGAAGCTTTGTGAAATCATGTAAATACCTATCCACACTCCCTACTACCAATGTCAACCCCGTAAGGTTTAGAATAGGAAACAGACAATATCTTGTTGCTAAGTCAGTAGTTACTTTTCAAGTAACAATGCAATGACACAAATTCAAAATTTCAGCACTCATAGCTGACAACCTGATCTCAGGACAGAATGCCCTTTCTGATCTCGATGGCACACCAACCTTTTGTGACAACAGGTTCAAGATCAAACCCAAGAAGATAACAATAGCTCCAGTAAAGAAGGTAGCCATAAACCCAGCAGAGACAAAACATGTAATACACCTGCAAGAAAAGACACCTGCTTATGTAAGAAACTCTGAGGTTACGATCAATGCTGACCGATTTATCTTGGTAGACATTGCTCCAGCACAATGATTGTGACACTTCAGAAGGGTAGAATTCAAATCGCAGGGACATGATTTATAATTGATGTTTTTTTCATTTTTGTTGAATTACACTGTTTACATTGTTATATTTTTTGTTTGTGAAAATGCTGAATGAACAATGAGAGTGGACAAAGAGAAGGTCAGCCGCTAAAGATGTATTTTGGGAAATCAACCCCGTAAGGTATAGAATAGGAAACGGACAATATCTTGATGCTAAGTCAGCAGTTACATTTCAAGTAACGATGCAAGGACACAAATTCAAAATTTCAGCACTCTAAGGTGACGATCTAATAGGTGGTGACCTATCTTAGGACAGAATACTCTTTCTGATCTCGATGGCACACTAGCCATTATAGGTTTAAGATCAAACCCAAGAAGATAGCATTAGCTCCAGTAAAGAAGGTAGCCATAAACCCAGCAGAGACAAAACATGTAATACACCTGCAAGGAAAGACACCTGCTTATGTAAGAAACTCCGAGGTTACCATCAATGCTGACCGATATATCTTGGTAGACATTGCTCCAGCACAATGATTGTGACACTTCAGAAGGGTAGAACTCAAATCGTAGGGACATGATTTATAACTGATGTTCTTTTCATTTTTGTTGAATTACACTGTTTACATTGTTATATTTTTTTGATGAAAATGCTGAATGAACAATGAGAGTGGACAAAGATAAGCTCAGCCTCTAAAGATGTATTTTGGGAAAGCAACCCGTAAGGTATAGAATAGGAAACGCACAATATCTTGATGCTAAGTCAGTAGTTAAATTTCAAGTAATGATGCAAGGACACAAATTCAAAATTTCAGCACTCATAGTTGACGATCTAATAGGTGGTGACCTGATCTTAGGAAAGAATACTCTTTGTGATCTCAATGGCACACTAACCATTTGTGACAATAAGTTCAAGATCAAACCCAAGAGGATGACATTAGCTCCAGTAAAGAAGGTAGCCATAAACCCAGGAGAGACAAAACATGGAATACACCTGCAAGAAAATGCACCTGCCTAAGTATGTAAGAATCTCCAAGGTTACCATCAATGCCAACTGGTATCTTGGTAGACATTGTCCAAGGATGACACTTCAGAAAGGCAGAACTCAAATCATAGTGATATTTATAATTGATGTTCTTTTAATTTTGTTGAATTACACTGTTTACATTGTTATATTTGTTTTGTGAAAATGCTGAATGAACAATGAGAGTGGACAAAGAGAAGCTCAGCCTCTAAGCATATATTTTTGGAAATTTTCCTCAAAATGACAGAGGTAAAAGAGAAAGAACAAAGCATTTAAAATGTTACAGAGGAGAGAATTGGGAATTCAGCGTAGGATAAGATTTTAAAGGGATCCTCAGGGACCATGAAATCTACATGTATGTCTTACAATATATGATCTGGCCAAACTCTATCTCCACAATGCAACAATATCAAACATCAAAAAAAATCGTGTTACACCTTTATTTTTTGTTTTAACAGGCCAAAGTGAAAGGATGCAGTGGATAGTATTTAATTTCTTTGCTCCTCAGCCCAGTGTTCTGTGCTTATGAATAAATTAGTGAAAAGGAATAGGTGCACAGTGAAAAAGTATGAATTTCAGCACTTTTCTGATATTTTGTTGCAGGGCTGTTACCGAACCGCTGAACCGAACAGAAGTTAAGATTGTAATCGATCGTAATAAGATTGTAATCGATTAACGATCATAATCAATTATAATACTAAATAAAAAAAATACTGCTTTATTGATAATTTCTTTTCATATTTTCATTCCTCTCCTTTATTTTAATTTTTTTAATTTGTCTGTTTTACTATCAATCAGTATAATATGAAAATAATCTTTCTCTCTTGTTCAGAAAAGAAAATAAATAACAAAGAATCATGAAATAAATTCATTAACTATTTTTTGTCATACAAAATATATTCATAAGAAACAGTGACTGCCATTTGCTGTTAAACGGAAAAGGTTCTAGCGGTCATCCAATATCAATGCATTTCTTTTTTTTCTTTCTTTTTTTACTAGCCTTTTAAAGATATTGCCGAAACCCGAACCGAATCAAAGTTCGGAAAAAAATTGCCGAACCGAACCAAACCCGAACATGGAGCTCATTTTACAGCACTATATTGTTGTCTTGTTGTGCAAGAGCAACATGGCCATATCAGACAAATAACAAAGAGAAAAAACTACCGTAATAACAACAAAAAAAAACAAAAAAAATGAATCAGTGACTGGAATCAGAACTTATCTTAATCACCAGCTCTTCTTAATTCCAATCTATTTGCAACCAGTTGTCTGTAAAGAATACTTTTCTTGTTTCTCTCAAGTGGTCTTTCTCAGTTGAACCTGCCTTCAGCAACAATCTCCCTATCTCTTTACATGTATGAAGATCACTTACTTTTACTAGTGGTGCCTACTTCACAACCTGTTTCATGAAAACCCATAAATTTTCTTCTTTCCACCAGGGGGGGTCACTTTCCCTCAAACCTGAATGAGAGCAACCTGTCAATAAAGACCACCCTGAAATTAAAACTACTTCACTGTTTCCTCAGCGTGGTCCTTCTGTTTAGGTATTTCCATCTGGATCTCCTTCTCGAGACAACTGTCCATGCATGCCTGCTCTAGGATCTCAGGTAGTACCTTGGAACCCTGCAGGATGATACGCAGCCTTCAGTTCATCCCGAGACAGCGCCTTCAGATCAAAGCCTTTCTTCTCTTCCTGACCTGTAGATAAACAAATGTCAAACAGTAATGGATCATTCACACATAACACAGAATACAATTCATAAGCGGTCTTATTTGATCAACTTTTCTTCATTTCTTTTGCTACACCTTTCTTTTAAAAAGTCATGTGTCTGTAATGAATAAAAATTGATGGAAAGCTTGTTTCTTTCTGCTCATGTACATTGTATATGGTCTGTTTTTTAGGGCTCTGCATCAAAATTTATTCAGCAAAACCACACGATGTGGATTTTTGTCATGAATGGCAAGAAGACCAATGTGGCATGATGTGTGGGTGAAGAAATAAAGCTGCTGACACCAAAGGCTTCTCTGTGCATTCATTGATCTGTCTACTGATACAGGCTTGTTCAATATGCAGTGGTAAATTGAGCACTTTTAAAAAATGGCTGCAATTTATTTTTTAAAGTATACTATGCTTCAGATAACTGCACCATGTAACAGACAGATACTGGTATTGTGTATATCTTTCTTGCATCATTCACAACCACTTGCTATTTATTTTAATAACACAAAAATTGCAGTTTTTTTTTTTCTTAATGAGGTTCACCACTGCATATCTGAACAAACCTTATTACATACAGAGATAAAATATTTAGCACACTGTACAGACATTTCACTCTGTAGAAGTTAGTTTCACTTTGTTTTGTTTTGTTTTGTTGCGCATTATATGTTTGGTGATCAACATCATCCAGTGTGCACATGGCTTAAACAGAAACTTGAGTTCCAGAAAAGGTGAAAAATAATTTGTGAGCTTTCTCATTCTTTCCATGTCAGTAAGGAAGAATATCATAGTAAAAATGTCTCCTAGAAAGGATAGCTCTTCAAATGTCCTCATATTGGATATACATGTATGACAAAAAACGAGCTGAAAAGTTCGGGCACAATATTAATGTCAGATTTGTGTGTGGTCCCATGTACTTTTTTCTTTGTGCTGTGCAAGTACCTTCCTGGGAAAGTAAGTGAATTTCTTATCAATTCAATAATCTCTGAATCTCACACTACACACCTCGATTTATATACAACTAATCTATCTCTCCCATTTGTTTTGGAACAGTTTCTTTCACATTATGATTGCATGACCAGAACTCCAGTTTATCTTTAATTAGTGTTATCAATCAAGTCTGTACATGCTAAGTCTCTAATAAATCTATTTTGTGATAATCATAGGAAACCTGGGAACAAAAGATGATACATCTAGGGCAGGCTAGCTCTTATAGTAAAGCAAAAATCTTGGCAATGCTAGGTGCAAGAGGTACTTAATCTTTTACTTCAGTGGGAGGTAATCGATTTGTTATCATGAAACAAAATTATGACAAGTCATTAGTTGCCGGTTTTTGTATAGTGGTTGCAAATGCAAATACGTGTAACTTTGTTTAATGAAAAGGTTTTTTTACATGATATATGAGCTGTGTCAGTGTACATTGTAACTTATTGTAGCTTTCCACAATCATTTAATGTCAAGAAAGAAAAGGGACTGAGACTATGAACCCATAAATAGCAGTGTGGGTGGAAAAGTTGTTGCATTCAAAATTGACTCATCAGCGTACTCACCTATCAGTGTCTTTCTTTGTTTTTTGTTGGTTTTTTTTTTTGGGGGGGGGTTTAATACATAACTGGAGAATAGCACTAAAAACATGTACTTTTCAACATGCATACATGTATATACACTCATCAGAATATATCACATGAATGAACAGAAAACCAAAAAATCTAACAATACAAGCAGAAGCTAAGGGATCAAAATGCACCAGAAATAATGGGCTGTGATTGGCTGTTAGGGATAAGAGAAAATTCAGCTTCACACCAGATGGGGAGCGAGTTGGCTAGGTCGGTAAAGCGTCTGCCTTTCGAACCAAAAGACCGTGGGTTCGAGTTCAGCCAAGGCGGATGACTGAAGCCTACGTTGTGTGTTATCGTGCCCCTCCCCTGTTTCATAGACGCAGGCTATGCTGCAGTGGAAAGCACTCCATCCCTCGGATAGGACGTTAAATGGAGGTCCCGTGTAAAGGAGAGTCACCACCTTTGCACATTAAAGATCCCACTGCACTATTTGTATAAGAGTAGGGAGAAACCCCGGTGTATGTGGTCCACCTGCAAACCCCCAATCAGTGATATCGGGAGGAGAGACCTCAGGGTTACAGTGATTCAATTCGCTTTTCCCCTCCCAGGCACAGGTGTCGCCAAATCAATAATAATGCTGTATCACCTGCAGGACCAAACATATTTTCGAATAAAGAGCTGTAAAGTGGACTAAATACCATCATGTTATCTTGCCCTTGCTGTTTTCCTTTTTTTATGGGGGGGGGGGGTGGGATGGGGGGAGCAATCAGGCAGTTCACAGCCTCATGTGTAAGTGGGGCATCACAGGTTCTTTTTCTGCATACAAGGAGAGATTCGAGCCATGTACATGTAAGACAATTGTTTTGACTAGGTGTGCTTCATCAGAAATTGTATCAAAGATTTTCAAACAAAAATCCCTTCAAAATCTATTTGTGTGTCATATCAGGTATGACCAGAACACAGTAACACTTATTAAAGAGAAGCACGAGTTCTGGAAAAGGTGAAAAATAATTTTGTGAGCTTTCTAATAACTGTAATGAAGAACATATATGGTAACAGTTTAGAAGAACATATAAGCAAAATCTGTTGAAGGTGATTGCTCTTCAAATGCCCTTGTATTCGAAATATGACAAAAGAAAGCTTTCAAGTGTTTTGACACTTATGTCAAGTCCCAAATATCCACTTTTGTGTGCAGTGCCTAAGTTCTTTTAAGTAAGCTAAAGTTTTTTTTTTCATATATATATATATATATATATATATATATATATATATATATATATATATATATATACATGTATATATATATATATTTTGATAATTTCCAAACCTCAAGGTACATATATACACTAATTTTCATGTTCTATGTTATCAAACTTTTCCTAGTGCTTTGAGACAGTTTCTTTCACGCTGTAATTGCTTGACAAGAACTCAAGTTTAACTTTAATGGCTGATTCTGCGAAAATATTGTTTGAAAAACTGAAACTACTGTTCCAAAGTGCACATTCAATGGCTGAAATAAAACTACATGTAGCATTCTACAACAAAATGCAATATATCATACTGACAGAGTGTATCAAACATACTGCCTACCATCAATCAAACAAACAATGAAAAATCTGACTGATCAGGGATGGGCTGTTCAATTAATCAACTGAAAGACAGATAAAAGTGATTTATGTGATCATGACTGAGCTAAGAAAATATCTGGCCTTAACACAACATTAAAGGGTATGTCAAATAAATGAAAACTGGTACGTGAATGGTTTAAAGGAAAAGCAAGCCCTGGGGACGAGTCAATTTTAATGAAAAGAGAGGATATGGAGAAGCAAGTAAAAAAAGTTGAATCAATATCGGTTACAAAATAAGCAAGTTAAAAATTTGTGGAAAGTTTTGATTTACTTTCTATGGCAATCCTCAAACTGGCAATATTGCTTCAAAATGGCAGATTTTTCCAGACAACCCTCCATATGTTTTGTACACAAAATATCAGATTTTCTCCATTATCTCTCAGGGTGCAGCTTGTGTCTTTGTGAGCTCAATATATGTTGTGTCAAATACATTTTCCCATGATATATCTTGAGCTAAGAAAGAAATAAAGTGCACCTTGAGAGATGATGGAGAAAATCTGAAATTTTGTGCACAAAACATACGGCGAGTTGTCCACAAAATCTGCCATTTTGAAGCGATATTGCGATTTGAGGATCGCCAGGGAAAATAAAATCAAGACTTTTCAAACTTTCATAACTTTCTCATTTCATAACCGCATTTTATGCAACTTTTTTTTCAATTGCTTCTCTTTATTCTCTCTTTTGATTGAAATTGATCAGAACAGTCTATATTGAGCTCTAAGTGAACATCACATCACGTAACTTTGGGGTGATTTTTTGGTGCCAAGTCACGAATGTTTGAAATCTGCTCTTTTATCATCGCTATATTAGTTCTCTTTCCAAAACACTCTGCTAAGCAGTAGAAACAAAATAAGATAAACCATTTCTTCTTCTTCTTCTAATTTTCTTTTTTTTCTACTGTACCTTCCATTTCTCTCAACTTTGCAACCTTAGGTTTCAGTCCATTCCTCAGCTGATTAATCTCTTCATCGAGCTCCTTCTGATCTGTGTACAAAATAAAAAAGAAAAGAAGTCAAAACCTGTATGAAACACCAGAAAAAAAATACATTGAACTCATAAACCATCAGTTCTTAAATAAAGGATCCTTTTGATGAAATTTTCATTGAACAATACTTGTCGAGGGCACATTTTCCTTGGACAGAATTAAAAGAAATGCTATTCTAATTCAGCTACAGAGCACCTTCAAACAGGAAAAAAACAAAAAATGGGGGGGGGGATGTGTATTCAGGGTAGTGCCAACTGCCAAGTTATATGTGGGTTCATTCAGATTGCTATTAAGGAGGGGGACCAAAGTTCTTTATTTATTTTCCATTAACCCATTGAGCACAATCTGATTTCAGTATAACACATATTTTCAACAGACCCAAGCCCAAGTTACTGGGCTTCGTGTTCAATTGGTTAAAACACATACTAAAAGTAAACAAAAACAAGGGCTGCGTTTCATGAAACCGTCTTAAGTCTAAGTTCATGGACATCCCATTGAAACGTGTGTTAACTCTACAACACATGTTTCAATGGGATGTCCAAGAATTTAGACTTATGACGGTTTCATGAAACGGCCCCAGATTACCAATAACAGTTAAGTCAGAAGGATGCCAAAGAGAAGGAAAGCTTGTGAAGATAAGGCCTGTAAATGTAATACTTGCAGCAAAATAACATAACACTGGTAGCAATAAACTATGGTCTCATTTCTCTAGGTTAACCTCGAACAGTACTGTTCTTCCAGAGGGCTGTGCATTTATATTACTGCCCCACTTTAGCCTTGCTTCTGTCATAGGTCACTCAAGTTTACTCGGATTTAATTTTAAGGTACCCATTCACTGCACTTGGGTGGGGTGTAGCAAATGTAACTTAACATTGTGCCAAGAGGTTCCCGTTTCATAAAAGTTGTTATCAATAACAACTTGCAATAACTGTTATAAGCCACTTAAATCCTTGCTCTGATTGGATGAGAGCAAATTTGTCATAGAAATGTGGCAGTTGCTACTGATAACAAGTTTTATAAAATGGGGTCCAGATCTAGCACCTTCATCAGGTATTCTAATCCAACATCTCATGTTTCATATTAGTCTGGGGACTCATAATACTAAACCACAGCACCTCCACAAGACTAAATAATATCAGGGAAATACTGTAGGACTAGCTGATGATAAATAAATGGGATAGAAGATAAATGGTTTATGAAGCCAACAGAACACAGGACCAATACAAAAAAAGGACCAACAGACCAAAATTATAAGACTAAAGATATACAGAACTAAAGATGGTTAACCAAGCAACCTTGTATTGTAAATACCTTCAATCAGCATCACCTTCACATTTGTTATCAATAAAAAAATTATCTTGTACAAGAGGGAAAAAAATGTTTGAAATTTCATAAACGCCAAAATTTTAAAGAAATATTTCATAGACACACAATTTTTCAAGAACATGCAAATAAGTCTATTAACATTATTTTGTTTGTGAAATTTTATATTCATAGAAAAAAATATATTTTTCAGTTATCCCATCTCTAAAAGGATTACAATCTTTATTGCCTAATTGTTCTAAAACCAATAGATATACTGTGACCCTCCACCACAAAATGACCAGTAAGTCACAACAGGTGCTTTAGAGTAAACAGCTAAAATAGAGACTAGAGAGCTTGGGTTTAAGTAGGTTAATCCTAGGTTTTTCATATTTTCTGATAGTTCATTTATTGATCTGCTATCTGACCAAATTTGGGAGCCATCTGCAATGTCAAAATGTGTTTTTTCTTTGATTTAAAATTACCATTGGGGGGGGGGGAATTTTCAAATAACAGTATGCCAGCAATCTGGAAACCTTCACATTAACACAAGTGTGACTTTGAAAATATAAGCAAGGAGAGAAGAATATCTTCACTGAAACTATACCAAGTTTGAGCCTAATCTGATAATCCCTTCATATTGGATACCGGGGAATTTTCATTCAACCTTTTTAGTGAGACAAGAAATAGGACAATAGTATGGCACACCTGAATGGTCACTCATCTTCACATTCTCTTTTCTCTATTATTCTTGTGATTAGCCTGTCTGACAAGCTCTCATTCTCATTGTACTTTCAAAGGGTTTGCATGGTTTTGACAAGACAAATTATAATTATATCATTCAAAAGCTTAGAGTCCAAGCTTTCAAACTATGTTAAAATGTAAAAATGTTGAATTTCTAACTTGGTGGTCTTCTTGTGGTGAAGGTTCACACGTAGCCACTGTGGAATAAGAACTAGTTAAATTTGAATATGAGTGGATAAACTTATGAGCCTAACCAGTTTGTCATTGACAGACATTTGAAAAATTCTGAAATGGGGTCGAAGTCCTGTAATAATGATATGAAAATTGTTGAGCTTTTTTATGTTCCACTGTGCAGGGCAACACTGAAGGAGTTAACATTCAATAAATTTAGTTGCCCTGATTGTCTACTTCAACAGATTCCATAAAATGATCAATGTTATGGCAGACAAAAATGTTACTCTTAACCAATCAGGCTCTTGTAGTTTTCTTGTATAACAAATTCATTTTGCTTGTGACATTCCCTGTAATTTCATTTTAAAGACTGTATGATTTCTTTATTCCTTTTATTTTTTTTTTTTTTTTGGGGGGGGCTGGATTTTATGTAAAAAATATTATCATTATTTGGTTGCCTGTGCCTGGGAGGCGAAAAGCCAACTGAATAACTGTAACCCGCAGGTCTCTTCTCCCGATATCACTGATTCGGGGCATGCAGGTGGACCACATATACCAGGGTTTCCCCCTACTCTTATACGAATAGTACAGTGGGATTTTAACATGCAAAGGTGGTGACTCTCCTTTACATGGGACCTCCATTTAACATCCTATCCGAGGACGAAAATGAAAATGATCTTGAATTTGAAGTATGTTAATAAATGATATGAATGATAAAAAAAACTTGTATTGTAAGACATCTTACCTTCCATCAGCATCATCTTCACATTCTTTGCTGGCAGTTTGATGAAAGTGTTCCCAAAGCCAACCCATGTTTTGACCTCTACAGTGGGATATAAAAAGATAATAAACAGTCCTTTTTTCAATCTGAACACAGTATAATTCTGATGACTCTAATTATCTATTGACACATGGAAGGGTTTGGTGACAGCCCACTTCACCGAAGGCCCGCGAGACCGAAGGCCCACGAGACCGACCTTTTTCCCCCCTTCATCAGGTGCCGCGGTCGAGTGGTTTAAGGCGCCTCGTTGCAGAGGCGTAACAGGTGCCTGTTATCAGAAGGGAAGGGGGGCAGAGCCAAATATTTCCCGGTAATTCCGTCTAGAATTAGTGGCGTAACTAGGATTTCAGTTTAGGGGGCGGTAGTGAGCACGCGAAGTGTGCGAAACACTTAATAATGAGCGCGCGAAAGGCGCTCCATATAAGGGGGAGTTTTCACCCTCCCGCGCGAAGCACGGAAGCTCCGACGTTTTCTTCGAATTGTTCCTTGCCTGCTCCTGGTCTTCTTACTTTCTCTGCCTGTTATCGGGGGGAAGAGAAATTTGAAGTGCGGAAGCTCCGACGTTTCTCTGAATCGTTCCTTGAGGGGGGGGGGGGGGCATTAAACATTAAATGCACAGGATCATGAAGCAGAATTACCATAAAAATAAACGTTAAATAAGTAGTTAATGATTACGTAGTATCAGTGAAATTAGGCAACGTAAGTGTTTCGCACGATGCACGTGCTCACCACCGCCCCCTAAAATGAAATCCGAGCAACGCCACTGATTCTAAACTTAGTTACCGGGAATTATTTGGCTCTCCCCCCCCCTCCCCCCGATAACAGGCAGAGAATGTAAGAGGAGCGGGAGCAGACAAGGAACAATTTGAAGAAAACGTCGTGCTTCGCGCGGGAGGGGGAAAACTCCCTCTTATAGCGAGCACCTTTCGCGCGCTCAGTATTAAGTGTTTCGCGACTTCACCTGCTCACTACCGCCCCCTAAAATGAAATCCTTCTGCACTTAGTTAAAGGGAAATTTTTGGCTCTGCCCCCCCCCCCCCCGATAAAAGGCAGAGGACGTATTAAAATAAGCGGGAGCAGACAAGGAACAATTCAAAGGAACGTCGGAGCTTCCGCGCTCCTCGCGGGGGACTCTCCCCCTCCCTGCACCCCCCCCAGGGAGCGCGCTTCCCGTGCTCACTACTGCCACCTAAACTGAAATCCTAGCTACGCCACTAATTCTAGACGGAGTTACCAGGAAATATTTGGCTCTGCCCCCTCCCCCCTCTGATAACAGGCATACGCCACTGCAACGAGGCGCCTTAAACCACTCGACGGCGGCACCTGATGAAGGAAAATAAAATTTGAAAAAAAAAAGTCGGTCTCGCGGGCCTTCGGCCTCGCGGGCCTTCGGTCAAGTGGTCGGACCCCGAAGGGTTTAGTACATGTAGCACATGTAGCACAATTTTGAAGTATCTGTAAAACAGTATGAATCAAAAGAAAATATGTACTTAAAAGGAAACCAACGTGAGATGCCAATGCAATGATTCAATCAATTAGCATGAACATGAGACAGTCTCTGTACTTGTCTAAAATTGTGTGACATTCCAAATTGATGTTATTTGTTAATACTCAAGCATAAAGCATCTTTAATGGCAAAGGCATACCAAAAACTCTCACGGGGGAACATTCGTATAATGGCAGTGCGCATTCCTGTGGCAGTCGAAGAGTTGAAGGTATTCGAATCACAACAATCAGCAAAATTTTAGGAAAATATTATATGCCTTTTGCACTGTAGGATGATAAACTTATCATACCATTCCTACGATTGAATTTTAATCACACTGATCAAATGAAATTTTCAGATTTTGGGGTATCAACGATCATGTATTTCTCAAGCTCACACATGGGCTTGGAAAGACGACTTGCCTATTGTTGGCAATTGCTTTATTGGTGCAAGGTTACTATAAAATTGCATTTGTGTGACTGAACAAAAGACTCTAAACTGAAGAAAACTAATTAGAAATGAATCTTACCCTTTTTACTCTTCTGCGCAGTTGGAGACTCTGTTTGATTTTTCAGGGCGCGAACTGCTTCCCTGCTTTGGTTCCTCTTCCGATCAAGATCCACAATCTGAAATTTTAAAAAGCAAAGTCAGAACATAAAGGGTAAGATGACCATTCCAAAAGAAAAAATGTTGGCTTCATGGGAAAGACTAAGAAATGAATGCCCCCACTGAAGGGAGGCAATATGATAGATGTTTACAGGTGTCTCCTGGACCACACTGCATAAAACTTACCATTACTGGTAATGGTAACTCTGCCATCAATGGTAACTACCAGTGCTGTGTCCGAGTCCGAGTTGTAAAACCCGAGTCCGAATCATCACTTCTGAGTCCGAGTCTGAGTGATAGCCTCAAAGTCTGAGTCCGAGTCCGAGTCATCACCTTAGAGTCCGAGTCCGAGTCACAAGTTAAGTTCACATTACACTGGACACCTTCCTAAACATGAAAACAAATTACATCTACAGTGGAACCTCATAATAGAGAGTTCAGATATAACAAAACGTTTGAAACAACCCCTCTCCCCCCTTCATGAGACAATTTACCCTCGGTCATAGAGTTACATGGAACTAAATGTCCTCAGCTCAGTAGGGGCGAGCTGTCCAACTTCAGACTGTACGTCCAACCCCCCAACCCAGAGGACGAGTGGTCGACCAACCAAGGTCATATATAATATGCACGCGCAATTTTTGTAAGTTTTGCAACTGATATAAAAAGCAGTGCAGCTCATGCATACCGATCAGTGATGCTGCTGCGAGCTAGCTGCTTTACGCTATCGAGCATAAATTATGCATGCTCTCACAGCTAGTGCAACACTAGCAGGTCGCTGAATGTCAATACTTTAGAAAAGGAGCAACAAGGCACGGCCACTACTGCTTGGACTCGTGCGTGACTTGGCGCCGAGTCACGAGTCACGATTTCTGGGACCGAGTCCGAGTCTGAGTCCAAGTGAGAAAAACTGGACTCGAGTCCGAGTCATCAAATATTGGACTCGAGTCAGAGTCCATACTCGAGTCACACAGCACTGGTAACTACCATGGTAACATTGCTCGACAGCCAATCAAATTCAAAGTTTCCATGGAAGTTACCATTGATGGCAAAGTTACCATCAATGGTAAGTTTTATGACACGGGGCCCTGGGCCACTGCAACACTGAGTCTCCCCTTCTACATCCATGCAACAAGACAGAACACGAGGCCAAACCCACTCAGGGAGCCGTTGCCACATGGGCATATGCAATTTCCAATAGTACTTAGTACACACAACGTGAATGCAATAAGGGACCTTCTCCTCCAACTTAGGCATTTAATGTTAGTATTAAGAAGATATACACTGTACGTGTGGCATGAATCTTACCAGACAGTCTGTTGAAGTCCTTTTAAACTTAATTTCCATGATAATTTTTCTTGCCCGAGTACTTGAAGCGCCGTCCGTTTTCCAATATGACTATTCTTTTCATATATATATATATATAAATATATATATAAAACTGTCGTAAGTTTAACTTCTTGGATATCCCATTGATGCATGTGTTGTAGAATTACCACAAGTTTCAATGGGATGTCCGTGAACTTACATCTTATGACAGTTCCGATAAACTGGCCCCAGTAGAGTGAATGAGCTAGTAATATTTTAAACGTCTTCTGTAAATCCCCAGTATGATAATCAACATGTAGAAATATGGCATTTGTAACATATCATATAATGCCAGGAGAGCTTCACGTTGAGTTTTGATACAAGACTGAGGTGGGAAAAAATCGGTAAATACAAATTTTTGCTTCATCACCGCTCCAGACATCTGAGACTACAGTGAGAGGATCAAGGAGGTAAACGTTTGAAGGTAAGACTGAAAAAAGCATGATTTGTAGTTTTAACAAGTTACATAAAATAATCAAAGACAAATACAGTTGCCATGAATGTCCGACTCCCCATCTGGATGGTAATTTTTTTTCTTAAATAGTATAGAAAAGAGGAATATGAGGCAGTGAAGTTGGGGCACATGCAAACTGCATGTTACTGCACATCTGTTATGCGAGGTTAGTATACCTAACCGAGCACAAGTGTGAGTGGGCCAAACCCTGAAACCCAAGAAGACCTATTTGCACACCTTGGTGTGAGATTTTTTTTTTTCAGATAGAGTGGTGGATTCTTGGAAAACACCTTCAATAACAGACTACCATAGACAGCTACTGCAAAATAATACCATCTTATCTGTACATGATATATACAGATAAGCAGAATCCATAATCCACCCTCCACACACACACACACACATCTTCACATGGCTTTACCCCCCCCCCCCCCCCCCCCCGGAAAGCTATTGTTCATCCATTGTTCTCCTGTCCTCAGAAGGCTGACGGAATAAGGCTCAATTCTATTGTTTGACATTCGAGGACTACTGTTTGACATCCGGCGAACATTGTTCTCAGGAACTTTTTTTCATTTACTGTTCTCGCTTAAAAAGAGCATACACCTTCCAAGAGAACATGGATGAACAGACTGTCTAGATTAGCCTAGCTTAAGGAAACTATGCTTGTTTTCATTCTGATATTTCACACAGAGCTGAAGTCCTCTGCTATATGCCCCTGTGGAGACCCAAGTAAACAAAGAAATATTATGCCTCCAATTCACACTTTCTCATGCCTGCTTAGCCCTACAAACTACCTTCGAAGTCTTCTTCTTCGCCAGTGGACCAGTAGATCTAACTGTGATATTAGAACCCAAACTTTATTTTTCAAACTCAAAATATTGACTTCTGATTGATGCAAGATCCAACTTTCGTGGTGATTTTGCCGCGTGATTAATTTCCATTTCAATAGCGTGACCTCTAACATCGTGAGTCCACTTACACCCGTTAGTCTCGCTCAAAGGCGAAGAGTGAGCATTGTACTCTCACACGTATCGGCGAATGCAGAGTACGTGCGACAACAGTGCAACGCTGTACTACTCTCTTAAATGAAACAAGGTTAGTTAGTCCAGATTTAGATCTAAATTTCGGTTTTCGTACGTCCGATTTTTAGTCCCAAGTGTTAGTCGGGTTTGTGATGACCATAGCCGATAGTTACAAGGCTGGTGGTGTCATTGGCCCATGGGAAAGTGATTTTCCAGGGGTTGTTTTGAAGTGCCAAGATATTTGCTATGCACAAATAGGGGGTAAAAACGCTGGACGTCGTGGAGAGTAAAGAGCATTAGCGTTTTTTTTTTTACTCTCCAGACGTCCCTGGACTAGCAGTCTCCCTGTCTTTAGTTATTTTCCGACTAACAAACCTTATTCCATTTTTGGACTATAGAACCTTCGGAATAACGAACCTTCTTTCATTTTTGCATTAACAAACCTTTGCAATAACAAACCTTATTTCATTTTCGGACGAACAGTTAGAACCTTCAGACAATGTCAGAATAACCAACCTTCGGAATAACGCCACAAATGTTCGGATTAACAAACCCTTTTTCATTTTCGGACTAATGAACATCTAGGTATACACAATTTGCATGTTTCAGAATAACAAACTTTCGGAAAAACAGACCTTCGGAATAACGAACCTTGGGAATAACATCACCCGATCATACAGCCTGGTATGACATGTATGATCATTTAGCTCCAGCGACCATTGGCATTGCTCCCACGGAAAATCTACATGTTAAACAAAACATAAAACCTAACCCCAAATCGAACACTTTTATCATATATATCTATATCCCTCGTTTGGTTCCAGACGGAACGTATCTTCAAGAATAATTTAGACTGACTTTTTTAGAAACATGTGGGACCGAAGGTAACAATTACATGATCATTCAATTCAACACGATGTTTTTTGAAAACTTAACGTTAAAGTAACGAAACAATACCTGCTGTTTTTCAGTGAGAATTTCTTCTGCAAGTGCCTCCAATTCACCAAGATGCGTTAAGATAAAATTTGTGTCCCTTGGCATTTTTGAAGCAGCAATTAGCAACCAAAAGAACAGAGATCTGTAATTTGTAACGTTACTGGAGCTAGAGCTAAGCTGACGTCAACAAATCACGCATAATGTACGCGCTGTAGCTGATAGAGCCAAACGAGCTTTTGTTTCCCTGATGTGTAGTTTCGTTATCTCTCTACTTTTTCTAGCAATTATCCTCTAATAATTTGTCTTTCATTTTCTTTTCAGCTCTTCCCTCTCCCTCCCTGCCCTCCTTACCCCTTTTCCCTCCCATCATCTCTTTTACTTCCTAGCTATCTTCAATCTCTCACTCCCTCTTTCTCTCTCTTGAATCCCCTCCAGGCTCCAATCTAATTTCTTCTCTCATCCTCTTTTCATCTCTTTTCTTCCCTTCTTCTTGCATTGATCTCTTCCCTCTTGCTTCTACACCCCCCCCCCCCCTTCTCCAGCTCTCAAAACAAATAAATCACCCCTCCTCAATGATCTCACAGTCAGGGGCATATTTATACAGTATCACCCATCTATTCTGAATGGGGGAGGGGAATAGTGATAAGGGTCAGGGGCGATGTCGGAGTAATTTCTTCTTCTTTACAAAGTAGGCAAAAATTCAAAATGCTATTAAGCAAAAGAAAAAGTGTGCATTATTTGGTGAAATAAGAACATACATTTGATATTTGATGAGATGTGTCTGGACAGAAGACAGATGACTTCAAACAGGAATTTGAATAAGTTTGCATGCCATGTTTCAGGAATATTTTATTTTTCAAGTTGTCAAGTCAGAAACTACATGAAAGACAAATATGCAGGTAGTCCATTCTGTCTGTCTGAAGCACATTCCTTGAAATCTCAAGACAAATGTGACAGATTTATTTTCTCTAGTGTCCAGACACACAATCCCATGCACACTTGGTCCTACCATCTAGAGACTAACAATGCATGAATGACAAACTGAAACAATTCCATTGTTTTCATGACACTTATCCATAGTTTAATGGCTAGAATTAATTTATACAAATTAACATAAACACAATTTTTTTGTCACACATAGGTTTCCTTCGGATTATACATGTACATCGACATCAAAGTTATATATATTTACAGACATATATATAACAAACATTACGTATCAATTTAGACTCTGATCTGATGTAAAAATATCATACAAGAGATTTTTCTTTGAAGGTAAATATTAGTTTTTATTTTTCTTTCCAACACTTTCAGGCCTAACTCACTGTACTGTTTTCCCTTTGTTTTCAACAAATTTTATATACTAGTATATTCATTCTTTTCTTCTTTTTTTTTTTTAGTAAAGGAATCCTCCCTTCTTTCTCAAAACTGCAATATAAATACAACAAAATTCACTTACAATACCATGGACTAACGTGCTTCACATATATTACTTTACAGTGTACCTGTAACAGGCATTTACATTTCAATGACATTACATTTCACCAAACATTTTCTACATATATTGGTGTTATAAAAAAATGAATCAACATTTTAAATAGTCTCACACTGCGTTCACAATTTCATGAAACAAATATGCAGTTTCAGCACCATAGCAAGTAAAGAATTCCATTTAATACTAACTCTGAACCAAATGTAGTTCAACAGAAATATTCAGTTAGGAGATTCCGACAAAATTAATCAAATTCATTCAAGGTATTTTATTTCTACTGGTATGACACAGATGGTTTCGCTCCCCTTCTTTGAAAATGAATAGGAATTGTGCAATAAAAAGGCCTACATCTTCATGTACCTTGCACACATGCAATACTGTTCAAAATTAAGAAGGATGGAAAACATAAAAATATGAATAAATGAAAAATCCATGAGGATAAAAAGATCAATAAGAAATGCTGTATTGATATTCATAGTGAATAAAAGTAACCCATCAGGTCTATTCAAGTATCATTCCAAGAAATTCATCAAGCACAGATTATGGAGGTGTATTAAGACCCATTCAAATATCCACTGGCAAACCCCTCAGAAAAACCCCCATGTTTTCTTAGTTACCATGCCATGTCTGATAATGACATGCGCATTAACATGTTAATAATAGTTCAGCTCAAATAAAAGAAAAGTTTTTCCAAAAGTTGTACAAATTGGTGATGTCATATTTTGCACTAACTTTATATGAATTTGATTAATCTACACCTCTTTGCTGCCAGGAGACAAAAAGGATGGTTTTTGCCTCGGCAGGTTATTTTTGCTTCCTCACATACAAAAAGGAAGAAAATACAAGTATCTCAGTCTTGTCTTCATTGAATTTCATTTTCTACTCGTACTTGTGGGGATATACAAGACGGCATAATGTTGTGCATCAACTTAAACTACAAGTAGCACATGATTTGTATCTATTGGTTAGTTGTGCTTTAAAAGTGGCAAGAAAGTTACAACACTTTAAACTTAAAACTTAAAAAACATTTTTAAGAAACAACTTATCATATCAGCACTTTAGCACACAGGGATGGAGTGGGAGGCAAGTAAAAAAAAAAAGGAAAAAAAATCACGGCTTACAAAATGTAAAACTGGTGGTACAATTTCATTATCATACTATCATACACTGTAGATGTCAATTCATCTCTAAATTATTAGTACACTGCAGATGTCAATTCATCTCCAAATTATCAGTACCAGTACATCAATTTATACTTATTCTTCAAACTTCTGATACACAGATATTTGAAACTTGCAACCAAGGTTGGGGGCAGGCCCTTTAATGGATTTGATAGCCCAACTAGTCGAAGAGAAGCTAAATACATGTATATTTAAGGAAAGTCGACTTTTGCATGATTTGTTGTTGTTCATAATTTTAATACCTGCAAAGATCTGCAGTGTATTTCAGATAAGATCTGAAAACTGTAAGTATGCGTCACATACACAAAATCAAAGGAAAAGCCCCTAATCCCCTCAAAACACGGTTCCATTTTCACATCACAACATTTATCATTGTTCATAATCTACACAAGGCATTGTCATTCCTTTGATTAGATTTGACACAAAAAAAACGCATACAAAAAACAAAATACATGTATACTCAATTCACACAGACAGAATGTATGAACCACTCAAACCTGTCTAGGTTCTGTTGGACTAAAATGTCAACTGGATTATGTTACCTAATTATCAGTCTCTTTTGTATTATTTTTAGATCCAGAAACTGTATGCCTTATTCTCGTGAGAAGTGTTACCAAGGATGAGTTGATACAGACAAGAAACATAAGGAGTAACATATAGTCAGGAGAATAATGGTTTATACCAGGATAATAGAATCACTTTGATGGCAAAAGCCATTTGTTTGAACTGTAAGCTGATTGAAGATATCCTATCAATTACCGGTATCAGGTGCATTGCTGGAACAGTTTTAATGCAGAGGCAGTGATGTACCAGCTATGAAGGCAAGTTTGTAATGCACTCCCACCCACTGCTAAAAATTAGAGGTCCTCTGTTTTGTAACGGTACAACGAGGCCTTTATACATGTACTGACAAATTTGTATTAGAAATAATAGTTTGGGGACATATTTCAATTTGAGAGATCACCCTCTCCAAAAAATATTTTAATACATGTAGTATATAAATAGGAATGCCCTACAAGTGCTAATTGGGTTGCAACATTTTCTAGCAAATACAGAAGCAATGATATACAGATTCATACCAATAAAAAATGAACATATAATCTTCTAGTTTGCATTTGTGCAAATATTTCAAAATAAAAAAGGTAAATAATGTACATGTACAAACAAGCTACATTGATTAGTGAACAAAAATGCACAACCACAGAGAACAAATCTTGATGACAAAGTTGTACTGACTCTGAAATAAATAATTAGGCAGTTTCACTGCCATTGGTGAAAAGAATATCAAGGTATTTCACAAAATATAATAACTATTCTTGTAGAGAGAATCCAGTATTAATTTGAAAAGGAGGAGGAAAATGAATCATGTTTGACAGAGGTGTTACAGTCTATACTGGTCCAAGGTTTAGGATTCTGAAATAAGAATTATAATAATATTGAATATTGTAAAGTGCTCTTGCCTGGCATATTTGCTACTCCTGGTGCTTTATCATGATTACCCCAGCTTTAGCCAAGCTGCATTACAGCGATCAGGCATTTTAACCTGTTATCTACTGGACCTGGACCCGGGTGGTCCCTGTATAAAACCTGTGGGAATTAGATTATTCAGTAGTCATCGAGTTAAATGCTTCATTCTTGCCAGGTACCCACTTAGTTCACCTGGATCAGGTGAGGTAAATGAAGGTTTTGCCAAAGGACATTAATGCTATGCCTGAAATCCAAACCCTGCACCTTGGTTTCACAATCCAGAAACTTATCCACTACATCACAACACCTCTACCAATGGGAGGGGGGGGGGGGAATTGACAGGGGAGAGGGGAAAGGGGGAGTGGGCTGCTACTACTGAAATTGGAGGACAACTCCTGCATTCCCCTCTGGCCTCACATACTTTGAACAATGGATTGGTGAAACAAAGGAAGTGGGTTCTAGGCATGGAAAATCATGTTGCTTCTTTCTACCCAGGTGTATAAAATGGCATCCATCCATTAAGGTGCTTATAAAGTGATAGTGATTTGAATTAACCTGCAAATGAGGTTAAATTGATGACATTAAAAAAAAAAAAAACACTGCAACTTCTAATGGAAAAGAGTCAGAACATAATTTCAACTGGAAAATTCTGTCAAATAGATTAAAATTTCATTTCGATATTTCTTTCTAAATACAATTTGAAAATATCCATGGAAACAAACTCCAATTACATCAATTTTTGGCAAATACCTTCACCCTAAAACCCTTCCTTTTTTGATCCAGCCAAGAAATTACTGGAATTTCCCTAACATTTTAAAACCTAAATATCCCAGCTGAAAGTAAGCTACCTGGTAATAATTATAATTACTGTATAGAGCTATATCAAATGTAAGTGTATAATAGCGATTGAATTCAATGACGGGGGTAATAAAAAATTGGAAAGAACTTTGAAACATATTATTAAGTGCTATATAAATGTAACTACATGTATTACTATTACATGTACCTCAGTCAACGGATTCAATGGCTGCTCCACACAGAAAGTGCACCATGTCCACTCCTTAGCATTCCAGTCAGGTGCCATTTTATAAGCACACACAGGCCAATCTAACTACATTGACCTACCAGGTCCCCATTTAACACCTGGGTGGAAAGTGGCAAATAAGGCATTAGTGCCAGGTTGGGATTCCAATCCTAAACACTAATTTAGTGTAATTTCTTATGAAATGAGATGAATTGTACATTTCTTGGAATTTACAGAATTATAGGGAGATTTGTAAAACTTCACAATTAAGCTATTCTGATACCTTATGAATTTTTAAAAATATATATTGTCTTATGACTGGCATATTAACAATCTTCAAAGACATTAGTTTCATTTCGAAGCAAGTTTTGATAACAAAAACTGTAAATGAACTCTTTTTTCTTTTTAATCTGCACTGAATGAATAAACAGATACCTGGTATCACTCTGTATAAACCATGATGGTACGGCATATGGAAAAATTAAAGTAAAAGGCTAATTTTTAAAAATCTCATTCTGCTACTTGACAATGGTATAAACACAAGAGTTTTTGTTTAAAAATACCAGTCTGAAAGTTTCAAAGTATAATATCGATGGAAAGTATTTTTAAATATTAAATATGTCAACCAATGTTTGAAGAAAATATAATGGTCGGTTGCACAGACTGGACATAAGGAGCATGCATGTGCACAGAGTTCACCTGAACAGTGTATGTGTGTGTATGCATATCATGTATAGTACAGGGAGAGAGGTGCAGCCAACGTTTTTTTTTTTAACTGGGTGAAAGTGCTCTTCTAGTTATTTGTCTCATGAGACCAAAACTAATAAAATCGGCATTTGCGTCTTATTAACAGTTTTTCATTTCAAATTATGGTTGGTTTCAGGGTTTCTGAATACAAATACAAGTACTCATACACATGTTTTATCTTAGTTTGAGAATTTTTTACATCAGCTGCTCACAAAGTTAGCCAATGCCTTTAAAGGAAACTCTCAAAATTGGTTAAAAACTTGATAAAACAATTCACTCTTGAATGCCTGCCAACTTTGTGTCACAAAACTGAATCCATTTCTTTCTTTTTTTTAAAGCTATGTGTGCATTGAAGCTTCTAATAAAATGGAAAATTTCAACATTGATTAGTTGTGTATTTAATGAAGATTCATGAAAAGCACACCAAGCATATGCGTGTACCAGAAACCATTTCCAAGATGAGCTAATGAGCATCCATATAAAAACATAACTAGATAACCACAAAGATTAAAAAAGTGACTATTACAGAGTGTATACATGCAAATATAATACACACAGTCATGATTTACAGAATACCTGTTTACACCTTGGTAAAGAATGCATTTATACAGATTTGTATACCTTACAAGTAAAAAAAATTGTGAAATACTGAAAAGCACCTACATGTACATGTATGTAATTACATTGAGGTATAATTCTGCAACCAATCAGAACACAACACTGGAAAACAAGGAAAAGATTCTCTTCTTTGTGCTAAACGAGGGGATTTCCCACTTGACTAAAGGTTCATAAGGCCAAAGGTGGAGAAGACAGAAGGTCAATCAAACTAAAGGTCAATCAACTGAAGGTTAGTCAGACCAGAGCCCAATGAAGAAAGGTCAAAGAAAATTGAAGGTCAATCTGGCAATCTGAAAACTTGGACCAAACGTTATTCATCCCCAAAACCAAGATCAAAGGTCAGTAAGGACTGAATGATCCAGCCTTGTGAACATTCTGACAATCTTTTGGATACAATTTGATCAAAGTATAAATATGCACTTTCACAGACTCTAGCAAAAGTCATCTTGGGCAAAATATTCACCAGGTTAGTTGAGAGCTTCCAGAGACGGTAGTCTAGTTCTGGACATATCCATTTGCCTCTCCTCTACCTAGTACCTCGCATACACTCGTACCCCCTGTGCTTTGGCCCCGTGAACAGTGCGGAGTCCACTAATTCACTCTCCCTGCAAATTCACCTTCCCCGAAAAAGGATTTTTAGGGACAGTGAAACGTTGAACGTCATGGCAACACTGATTCGCACAGGGCTTGGGTATGATGTACGGTACCTGTTAGTACTTGCACGTATGGTAAGGACAAAATCGCTAAATACGTCCAGATCTAGACTAGAGACATGGGGGCTTCGGTCTTTAGGACTTTCCAACAAATGGTCTGAAGATTCATAGTGAAGGATGGAAGATCCCCTAGACAAAAGATTCAAAAGATCAAATTCCTCTGTCTAGTCACATTGCTTTGGTCTTGTGGACCTTTGGTCATTGACCTGCATCTGCTCCATGCAATACCTATCAAAAAAGAAAAAATACAAAAGCATCCATTTCGAAGTAAGTTGGGGGTTTCTTTTCATGTCATATGCCAAATCATCACTATATACAAGGATATCATCATGATCAAGTTGCCAGAAATATGGATTATAATATCTGAATCATATTTCTCTATGTCACTGAATTATGAAAGAGTAACCCGTTGAGCACGATTCCATTTCTATAACACGCATTTTCAGCAGACCCTAGCCAGAGTTATCTCGTACTTAGTGTTTAACGGGTTAAATGATGTGAAAAGGATTATCTCATATTTTGAAGTGGCAAGATGCTCAAAAGTACCATCAATGAAACTTGATAACTATTTGTGGTAGTTTAATCAATTTGCATTTGTATTGTTGGCCTTCTGCAGATCTGCGTTTCTCATTCTTCATTGGACCGATCTCTAAGGCAGTCTCAATCATTTACAGACATCACAAATGTTTGCTGCAAGGTACAAAATCCAAAACGATAGTTCTAAGCATATTTGCAGGGGGATGCAAAATAAAAATTAACTGGCTCAAGTCAAAATTGCTGCATTCATTTCTGTATATTGATGAAATAAATAATTTCAATATGCAACAAATACAATGTGGTTTGAACATTAGCATTCACACCATTTTGAAGCAATCAACAGATAAATAATAAACCAACTAATGTTTGTATAGTAAATAAAGTTTCTTGAGAAGTGGTACTGAGCTTGCGATGGAAATGAAATTTGTTTCAGTGGTGTGTTTTGCATGGTGTGTTTTGCATATACCACAAATATATTTTCCACATGTGTGAATTTTTAATCATCATTCAATTCAAAAGTTCTTTATTCATTTGTATGTGTGCCAATCTTTCTTTTTCTCCCTTTTTTTTTTTTACAAAAATGTTGATAAAATAGTTGGACATTCCATAAGAATTGGAAAAAAGTAGGATTAAGATAAGTCTGCAAATAACTGATTCTACCCAACTTTCAAACATTTTCCATGAATAGTATACATTCTGATAAATCTCGACAATGTTTTATTAATCTATCATTTTGATAAAGTTGCACTGCAACATGATTCCACATATCATGTTCCATTGACCATCTTGTTCATTTCTTCAAGGGGGTTAGTAAGTATGGCATCTGTTGCAGGGATAAGGGGAGCATAGAGTTCAGGTCTCTTCCTGGCACAGAGGGCCTTGAAGGGAGCCGATAGCTTGCCAGGTTTGGCTGGAATGTGGCGAGAGGAATTGGTACTAACAGTAGTCTTATTGACCAGTCTAGTCATGGCATCTAGGGGATTACCCTCACTGGCAGTAGCAGAGGAGAACAAGGAGGGCATCACATAAGTTGCAATAGCAGGAGTGGTGTTGGAATCTGGAGTGAGAGGTCTTTCACCCGCAGTTGATGGCACCATTCGCTTGGGTGAGGTCATCTGCTGATCATCGCTGCCTGACGAAGCACCTGCTTTTGAGTTTTTGGCTGTTTTGTTGCTCTGCCCTGCTTTGTCCTCAGTGTCACTATCAACTGATTCAGTCTTTATTCTGTGAATCTGTCCATGCTCCGCACTGACAGCAAAAGTGTTGCTCAGGACACTTGAGGATCGTCTAGGGGCACAGATGACCCCATCCCTCTGAGGTTGCTGCTTCTGACAGGGCACAACAGCACTATCTATTGGTTTTGGCTTGTGATTTACAAAGCCGCTCCTGTACTTAAAGTAGCTGGATCTGGAGCTCTTCAAAGCTGATATGCCACGATCTGTAAAAGACTGCAAGTCTGCGAGGGCATTGAATGATGAGCACTCAGGTTGGGTGTCAATGTAAAGTGCTTGGCTGGGAGGCACTGCTCCTGATGGAGGAGAGCTGTGACCAAGGGCACTGGCAGTATGGTTGCCATTGGACAATCCTACATGATGATCCATCAGTCCTGAATCAGAATGGCTGGGTTCTGGTGATACTACCTCAAGTTTTACTCTGGGAAACTTCTCAGTGTTTTTGCTAGATGCAGCTGACAATTCTGAGGGAGAGCCACAATGTTTTCCTTCTTTATCAGAGTTTACAGTCCTGCTCATTCTGGCAGGGGAAGCTGGACTGTCTTTGCTCGGTGATTTTGAGACATTTTGCCTTCCAGATTTGACAGTTTCCTTCAATTTGTTCTTTTCAAGCGATGTTTCCTTGGTTGCCTGAACCTTTTCACTTCCAGTTTCGTTTGTGGTAAGAGCAAGACTGTTCACTGTCACATTATCATCGTCTTCATCTTTTGGTTCTTGTTTAACTGGTAACCCATTGACTTTGGGTGTAGGACTTCTGACAATGGATTGTTCACTTTGTTTTGGGGGGCTCAGTTCTCTAAGAGCTTCATCGATTGAGGCATCGTCACCTTCAGTTTTGATTTTTGGTGTCTGATGTGGAGAGGATGATGGTCTTTCCTGCCTGTCTAAGTTCTGCCTTTGAGGAGATTTATCATTGGATAGTTGAACTGTGGGCTCACACGCAAGTAGTGCAAGCTTTTTCAAGTAATCAAGTTCTTTTCCAATTTGTCCTTCATCATTACCTTTCACCATATCCCCTCCCTCTTTTCCAACTTGTCCTTCATCACAATCTTTCACCATATCCCCTCTCTCAGGTAGTGTAGGATGACTTCCATCTTCATCAAATCCCCCAGTTTGTCCCTGTTTTTCAATTTTCTCAAGAGCACCAACAGCAATTTTGCTCACTGACTGAATGACAGGAACAGCTCTACTGCTAGTACTGTCAGAGTCTGAAGTGTTGGGGTCTTCAGACTTGCCAGCAGTAGATGAAGGGCTCTTCTCTGTGGCCGATGACCTTGATTCTCTGGTCAGCTTGGCTGCTTGTTCAGAGGCTTTTATTCTCTTCTTCCAATGCTGAGCGTGAGATGCTTCTTTTGTATCTTGTGGTGAACTGCTTGATGCTTTAGTAAGGGAGGTTCTCTTCTCAATATCTGATATGTCTTTCGGTTCTGTTTCCTCCTCCACTGAACTATTCCCATTCCAAGTCACAACCCCTTTAGCATTCACAGATTCTTTCACATTGGATAAATTGTGAGGATTTTCAGAGTTTGCTACCTTCTCTCCATCAGCAAATGCACTTTCACAGACACCCTGACTTTCAAATGGAATAGTAATCACTTTCTTTGAAGCATCTGAAGAGGACAGGGTGTGTTCTCCATCGCTGTTAATATCAGATCCTTCAGAATTGGAGCACTTACGAGGCTTCTTGACTTGGGGTTTCTTGTCTTCCTTTTCTGAGGTTGCTGCACATTTCTCCTGGATTGCTCTCTTGAGGTAAGACCTTGTCACTAATTTCTCAATGGCTTCAGCCATAGTGAATTTCAATTCCTTGAAGTGATTAGAACTGCTAGGACTTGCTTGTGGAATACTGGTTTCTGGACTGCTTGCAGAGTGTACAGAAGTGGGAGGGTTGGTGTGCTTTGGATGTGAATACATCATAGCACTGGCATCAGGTAGTGGAGCCAGTGCGGGTGGCACATACACAACTGTTGATCCTGACCCCTTCATGATTGCTGACCTTAATTTTCCTACATCTGCTAGAGTTTCCTCTTTCTGCCTGGCCCAGCTCTTGGTGTTGCTACTGAATGCAGCAGGACTGAAGTTGAGCTCCTTGGCAGTCTCAACCATACTCGCCAGATTTCCCAGGGGATTGCCACCCAAGGAGGCTGTATTGACCCTTGATCCAGTAGGTAAAACAACATCCAGATCATCAGGATTTATGTACTTACTGGTGCATTCCACTCTAGTTTTAGGCATAACTACATTCTCAGTTTCAATGGCTTGAGGATAATGCTCTGACATAAGTCCTATGGCATTGGCCCAGTTGGACAACCGCTCTATGGCAGGTAACTCCTCCTCTGCAGGTGGTAGCAATGGACCAGGTAAACTAGAATTTGTGGCAAGGTCAATGTCTTTGTCAACGTTCTTTGAAATGTCCTGTTCCCTGTGACGCTTCTTAATTTTGCCATTGGGCCTATGTTCTTCAGACTCCGCTCGCTTCAATTGGCGTAAACGGTGCCTTTCTGCTTTGTCCTTTCGTTTCTCATGTCGATGCTTCTTGTGCTTTCTGCTATGGTGGTGGTGGTGATGGTGGTGGTGGTGATGATGCAGGTGAAAGCGGTGCTTGCTCTTCTTTTTACCACTTTTCAGAGAGCCATTGATTGAATGCTTAGGCTTACAGGTACTCTTCGAGAGCTTCTGATGTTTGGCCAGACTCCTTGCATGATTGAACTCCTTCCCACACCTATGGCATTTGATCTTGGGATCTTGAGGCATGACGACTTTCTTACGAACATCCGCCACTGGTTTGACAGCAGCAGGCTTATCAGCCACATGCTTATCATCTATTTTCTTGTCACTACAATGCTGCTTGATAACGGTGGAATCGCCTGGTAATCTTTGAACAACTTGTGGAGTGAATACAGTCTTGTGCCCAAGCGAGGGGCCAGTGATCATTTGAAAGTTATTTGCACTGTACATTGGAAATAGCAATCTAGACGAAAGCTTGGAATGGACTGTAGAATCTACACTTGAGCTGTTATTACTCTCATCTTCATTGTCACTTGGAGATAAGAAAATGTCTCTGCTAATGGCCTTAGCTGCCTCTTCTGCTCCCGACTGGCCAAGAACTGTACTGTAATGGTTACTATGCATCATGTGAAATGTCAGTTCCTCCAGATTGGAAAAAGGTGCATCACAAACCACGCATTTCATCACCAACTTGCGTGATTTCTCATCTTGAAAGTCAATGGCCTCAGTTGTGTAATGCTTGCGAACCCTGGACAGGTGTTTATCATGGCCGGTGGTGGTTAGATGCACTGTATACCGCAAATAATTCTCAAATGAATGATTGCACGTTGGACATTTGTAGTTTGTTACATTCGCTTTGGCTCCAGCCACACTGGACTTCTGCTTTTGCTGACCAGACAGAGTTTCACAAGCCTTACGAATGACTCCCCCTTCCCTTTGCTCATACTTTTTATCATGATGGCTACTCCTCTTTGATGAAAGAGTTCTTTGATTGCTCAGAGACCCTTGATCTGCTCTCAAGACAGAATTAGAGAAATTCTGATTATGATCCAGTACACTTCGGGAGTGACTTTGTAGTGCATTCTTTCGTTGCTCTCTGTGAAATTTATCAAGTTTACATGACCCCTGCATGAGCAGTGTGTCCAATTTACTGCGCAAATCTTTCCTCTTGTTTCCTGTTTCCTTGCTCCTATCAGAGTCTCTCACTTTGGTCTCCACCCTGAGGTCTAAAGCTTCATCCTGGAAGCTTGATGATG
This sequence comes from Echinometra lucunter, assembly GCA_029962745.1. Lineage (NCBI taxonomy): Eukaryota > Metazoa > Echinodermata > Echinoidea > Camarodonta > Echinometridae > Echinometra > Echinometra lucunter. The sequence goes on from CM057158.1 coordinate 25,521,184, forward strand.
AAGAGGATCTTATGGATCTCAGACTGGGTTGAGGCCTACCACCTAAGCAGGGACCCTTTCCAGCAGGAAGAGTGTTGATTCGTTTCCTGCAGGCATCCAGTTGTGATGCAGCTATCATGAAGTTCTGCGAGCTATAGGCATCCTTCTTGGAGGACAGGAGGATGCTGGGTCTCTGCTTCGCCAGCTCCGTTGCGCGTTGGGCTGGCTTGCCAATCCTTGTCGGTGGCTGCATGGCTTCCAATCCAGCTAGTGGGGACACTGTGATGGCCTCCGCTGAATGACTTGCCTCATCTCCGTTGACCAGGCCAGGGTACTCATAGAGTTTGGAAGTCAAGGGGGTTGGACTTGCTTGTGGCGATACTTTGTCCAGATCTTCAAGGACCTCTTCCTTGACCTCAGGAGGAGGTTGTTCAAGGGTGGTGTCATCATTGTCACTGTCATAGTCTGCACTGTCAGCTCCACTGCTGTGACACACTGCATAGTAAAAAAAAAAGAGAAACGGATCATTAGGTCTTTGAAATTGAAGAGTTATAAACCAAATAAAATTATCATTATCCGGTGCAATTTATATAAATACCTTTACATGAGGCAAGGAAAAATGATTCAATCAAATTTCCCATACCCAATTCTTCTCCAATGACTATCATTTTCCAATAAACAGAAAAGACCTATTGCCACAGGCATATCATCATCTTCATTAGGTAAGAACCAACAAGATAAATCAGAATACTTCATACGTCTTTAACATGTTTACATATATGGGCAATTCCACGGTAACTGATGTTACCAAGATAGAGTACTAGTGATATTTTTTATATTGTAGTTTTGTGAATGACACTTGCTTCGGCTTTTACTATAGATAAATAAGTTGATAATGGGGAAGAAACACATGGACGCTTTTTATCTCAAACTGCATTTCTTATCACACAGCAAGCGAGAAAAAGGCCGGTAACTGACGTTAGGCAAAAAGACATGGAAAATGATGGTGTCGAATCAAATTTATATATATATATCTCATGTCTAAGACTTGTAGGGATTATGTAATTCATTTGACATTACACTTAGGTTCCTGGGAAGAGATGTGCAAAATAATGAGCCATTTGAGTAATTTGTTTTAGTGCTATGAAATATTTACTGAAGACTGATGTTACGCTTAAATTCATCTTAGGTTTTGCACAATTCCATTAGTGTGTCATGCATTAACTACCCAAAATCTGTTAAAGTAATCCATTAAAATCAATTAAATAAAAACTGATGCGAGAAAAATGAGTAAATATCAGAATAAGAGGCATTTGAAGCACTTTTCCCTGATCATAGTCCCATCTGTGCAATTTTTTGTTTGTTTATGCTATTCTCCGTAAGAAGGTCGAATTGCAAATTTTTTTATCTTAAATGTTTTTTTGTAACAAAAAGAAGACTCTGTAGTGATTTTAGATTTTTATTTGGAATTAACAGGGCACAGTGCGACTTCAAATTTTGAGCTCTGTGTCCCATATGTTGTGGATTTGCCCATATGCTCTGAAGATGTCAATACAAGGTATTTGATCATGTATTCTACATGTACATATAGTATAATTTTTGCACATAATACTTTATGTAGTGCAAACTATTTCTGCACAACACATTTGTTTGAGCTCATATGCATATATCATCGGGCAATGGTTAAGGTGGTACTACATGCACATGTTTGTTTTAATGATTTTATAAGTTTGAAATGGTCTCCTGGAATGTTTTGAAAATTGCTGCAAAATATACATGTATGAATAGAATTGTGACAGATAAGAGATATGTGGTTTCAAATGAATATCAATTCGGGTCAATGCACATCACAGTGGCTTTGAAAATTTTAATTCACCACTGATACATGCAATATACTACAGATCATACAATACTTTTGCATTCACCACAAGTCTTAATTCAATGCAATGCTAAAAAATAGTATGTTCCTTAGAAAATTAGTTTTTTTTTTTTTCTAATTTCTTATTTTTAGATTGACTTGCAACACTTTTTTTGTTTTATCATAATGTAGAACAGTAGAAGTCAATATTAATTTTACATGAAATTGATATGCATATTTTTCTGATATTTGTAGACATATATGTAATCAGGCTAAATGTGTGTCTCAACACAGATGTATCACAATTTTATAATTATGGACTGTTACAATATGACATTGATCAATTAAAGGGTAAGTCCACCCTAGAAGTTTCACTCTTTCAATAAAAGGACATAAATTTGAACAGCATTTTAAAAAAGAAATGAGCAAAATCGGTCAAAGAAATGAGCAAAATCGGTCAAAGAATAAGGAAATTACACTCATTTACATTTTCTAGAAAATTACTCTCGGCTCTGCAAATTGGCAACACTGATGACATCATATGCAAGCAGGTTTCCATTCACTTTGTACATGAAATTTCACATTTTCTCAATTTTCTTGGAAGTTACACATTTTCTGACCCATAGTCAAAGTATGTTATATAAAATGCAATTCTTCTGAACATACATTGACCATGGGGGTTAGAAAATGTTTAACTTCCAAGAAAATTGAGAAAATGTGAAATTTCATGTGCAAAGTGAATGGAGACCTGCTCATATATGATGTCATCAGTGTTGCCAAATTGCAGAGCCGAGTGTAATGTACTAGAAAATTTCTTTTTTAAAATACTGTGCAAATTTATCTCCTTTTATTGAAATAGTGAAACTTCTAGGGTGGACTTTGCCTTTAAATCCAAAGTATGAGGTAATTTGGTAGATTGCAAATGTTAGATGGCAATAGAGATATTACCACAAGGGTTTGAAATCTTGACCAACATATGTATCATATCATGTGACAGGGCATCATAAAAAATGCCTGCGTAATCTGATTCCTCTACCACAAATATGCTGTATATTCTTTGGAGCATCAGCTGCAATCAATATATATCCACAGCGATATGAAAAGTAGGCTATACCCCAGTCAACTAAGAGCAAATGTACAACCTTCCTGCCTGCCTTCAAGAACTTATGATCTGCAAGCAGCCTATGAGAAAACATGGGCTCCACTAACAGACAGCCCTACGCATCACAAATGCATATAAATTTGACTCGAATGTGACTCCCGTCACATCAACTGAATCACAGCATTCATTCATTCATCAGCCCATTGAGTTACTTGGCATCCACGTATCGTCAGCGACAGTTTACACGACGGAAAGCCCTCCGTCCCGCAAGCCCAAACGAAAGACGATTCCAGCATGATGTAATTTGACTGGCCTGATGAGTATGGTTATTACGGCGGTGCATTAATGTTTTAGATGATCTGTCGACAGGGGATCAGGGAGGGTGGGCTAATTGTAAGGTGTCTCCCCTGCTCCCCATTGTATAAGGGGGGCTTGAAGGGGTAAAGGCACAGAGGAAAAGGAGGAGGAAGATGAGCGGTAAATTGGAATGTCAGTATAGGATTAGGACGTGAGAGGGACATGGCGATGAAGAGGTGAGGCTTCGGGACAAACCCCAACGACGCCAGTTTCAAACGTAGCCTGACTCCCAGGAAAAAATATCATCTGAATATCATATCATCTGAATTTGAGTTTGTAGCTACAAGTACACTAGTATGTAAACACTCTTACACTTTAAAGCTGTACATGTTGGCGAAAGAATTATTTCTTGGAAATTGGGATATGCCCTTTACACTGTATGTTTCAAAGGAAAGTAAAAGAAAAAAAACAGTCACTCTAGCCTGAAGGGTAAGCTACATTCATGACAATGAATAATACAGCTGATGATTGTCTGTCCAACAAAACAGAAGGAAGGGGGAGGATTCCAAATATGAACCATGCAAAATATCAATCTAATCTAAACACATGTTGTCTGTCTGTCTGGTTTTTTGATCCAAACCTAAATCCTGGCAATTTCATTTTCTTCCCAGCAAAAAGAGCACTGTAGGTCTTCAATATACTGCACATTTGTCAACATAATATAAAACAATATAAATGTATGCATATTATGCACTACACATACATTTTGTATACTTCTTTTAGTAGCATTCTGATTACAATTAGCTGCCCAAAAAATTTACAACAGGAGTATCGGCTGCAGTAATTCTTTGTATGAAGTCAGGCAGATTTTGCAGATTTTTCGACAAGATCAATCTTTTTAATGCCATATTTTCTATTCATCCTTATTTTTCAATTCCTTTTTCTTTTCTTTTTTTAGGGGGAATAGAAAAATTTTGGTGAAGGAAAAAAAAACAATCAAAAGGTCTTACGACCTTTTCTTGCATTATCTGTCACAGATCTTTGGGGCTACATGATGTAAATATATATTGCCCCCTCCCCACACAGCCCAAGAATATTGGGTCCATCACTGTATGGTATATACCTGAAGATAATGATGCAACAATATTCTGACCATCACCAAGGTTTGGTCATAAATCAGCGATTACAACAACAAACACACGACTGGGCAAGTTATTTTGCCCAACATGTTACTGCCATACATGATAATTGGTATTTCTAATGATTTTATTAACAAAGCATCCCTACTAGAGCTGGAAACTCCAGGAAATATGAAATAAAATAATACATTTGATGTCAATGAATAATAAGTATGGAACAGCAAATGACCAAATGCCCTACAACCTATTATTATTTTGATGCAAAATTCATGTCATCTTGTTGTCAATATGTAGTTACATCTATATCATGAACATTTTCTTTATGTATTATGCAGCCCTTATAACTAACAGACCTGATTACAAATTTTATGCATACAGGTACATGTACGTGTAGTTGTTGAACAAAAGTTTCCCTTGACAAGAAGCTTGACTGAGGCTTGTCGACATTAATAACTACTGTATTGCGAAGTGGATTCCATCAATTCAGATGCCATTATGCATAACAGGTGAAGTGAATAGTCAGTAGCAGAGGGTTCTAGAGAGAAACGTGCATAACTTTGCATACATTAGTAAACCAGTCTATAATTGCTTCCGTAAGCTTTAATATCCCAATGAGTGAAGCACTTGTCATACTAAATAAACCTTTGAGCTGGACTGCAAAATGTTACACCATAAAGATGACTTCTTTCCCCCAGCCCCAGGCACTATCAAATTCAGAACATCCAAAAAGATTGAATAACCAAAAAATAATCATAGCCAAAGTGTCACTGAAAGTCAACAAAAGATTTCCCTAAAATGACAGTTCCCGGTTAGTAGGTAACTCTAAGCCGTAAAGAGGGTTCCCCTCAGAGATAAAAGGAAAAGGGAGAGAGAGAAGGGGGAAGTGGATAGAGAGAGAAGGGGACTGCGTGATAGAGGGGGAGAAGGGGAGGAAGAGAGGGAGGGGGAAAGAGGGAAAGAGGGAGAAGGAAGGGAGCAAGGGAGGGAACAAGGGAACAGAGGGATGGATGGAGGGAGAGAAAGAGAGAGAGAAGGGGAAAGACATGAAACAGAAGAAATGGAGCTCTGGAAAAGTGAGGAGATAAGAAAGTCAGAGTAAACGGGGAAATAAGACAGAGAGAGAAAGGAAGAAGAGATGATTAGAAAGGGTGTTAAGGGGAGAGAGAGCAGGAGAGGGGGAAGCCTGGAAGGAATGCAGAGAAATGAGGACAGAGTGAGCAAAACAAGGATTGGTGGCACAAAAAGGGAGAGGGACAGAGAGAAAGAGAGAGAAATAGAAAGGTAGAGCACCCAATTCTAATTCCTCATTATATCAATGTGCAAAAGGTAATCAAATCAAATTCTATAGAGCAAGAAATATCCTGTCAAATGCATCAGAAACGATAATGAATTGTGCGGAGCGGAGATCTCTACAAATCTCAACTTGTCATAAGTTTATTTCCATCCATCAATTGCACTGAGATGTTTTAATGGAATGGTATTAGGCGGATAAAAGGATGGCCCACAGCAATATATTAACATTATTCAACATGTCTGGGAGTATTATAAGATGAAATGATCACCAAGAGAGGCACTAAATACCCAGAATAAAAAACGAACACCTACACATGTATGCGAGAAGAGTTACATGTACACTAGCATATCTCAAATGAGTACAAGTAAATATGAGGGGCTCTCAAAGTTTGCATGGGGCTATAAAACCATGATTACAGTGGTGTATATAAATTAAGTAACTTGCCAGTATTCAGAATCTGTTGACATACAGGAATCTACCAACTCATGAATATTCTATCCCTGTTAATCGGTCGATTTTCGAAATATGTTTCAATTTCTGTGTCAAACTTATAAAAACTGTTTGAAATCTAAGCTATGCATTATAAAAGAAGAATTTTGTTGGTCTGCTCCCTATGGCAAATAAGCCAAAATATACAAACACACAGGGCTTGATGTTAACAGGTGCCCGTGGCAAATGGGCCACCAATAAATATTTAGGTCCCAACCCCCAAATATGAACAATATTCAACACAGGGTTCAATCAATACATACAGAGACCAGAATTTCAATCGGGACCCCCTGCCAAAAGAGTTAGTGTAGAGCACTGGAAATACATAATGAACTACATATATTGCTGATACCAAAAATTTCATTTTTTTTTAAATTTTCACTGTCTCTACATTACATACACTGTACATGTACACAGGCATTAGTCTATAGTACAGTTAACATTTTCGTGCATGGCCTCCTTCAAGCAATCGATTTCAGATGACCTAAAAAAAGAACAAGATCTTTTTTAAAAATATCTAATTCAGATGATCTGCAAACTGAGCTTGGCAAGCAATCTATACACCACCTTAAACCCACAGTGCACACTAAATCACAGCACAAACAATATTTCTGGTGTCTCTCATATACCAGCATGTTAAGATATCTACATGTAATAAATCAATGTGAAATTAGACAAAGTGAATGGTAAAACTATATGCATATTCAAATCTTCCGAATTGCTACATGTACATATACATGTATGTCTGAGCCATCACTAAAGTATTTGAGGAAATTTACTTGAAGCTTCTCGTAAAAGTATCCTCTTTCACCGAGTGTGTTCAATTATTTTTCTTTTCTGCAAATTTTATGTATATCAATTCTAGCTGTGCAACTACTATTCACACCATCACCTTCACTGTATTGTTAAATGAAGTCAATTTATATGAGCTCACACATCTACAGCCATCCACTGTTTGCGCCTCGCTGGCATAATCACAATGGTCTCTGGGGAGGAGCAGTCCCCATGTTGCATTACATTTGCTAGACTTAAATTGCCTCAAGATAACAGAGGGTAATATCTTAGTGAACTCTAAGGAGATGTCTTTAGAAATACATCTTGCGCCCTGAGTTTTTTTTATCTGCAGAAGTCTCTTTCTATGAAATCTACACAGATTACGAGGGGGGTTTTCCCCATAAATCAATTTGTCAAATTATCATTGCCTCTGCAGAGTGAGAGAGTCAATTTTACAGGCTTGTTGATACAATGCATATTGGGGAATGGTTTGCTGCATTTAAGCAGAAAAATTGCTAATGTTCAATGCTCTTTTTTCAAATATTGGCATTTGGCAAATGTCTCAAGCAACCACAGAATGTCATGTTTTAAATCTATTAGCACTAGCAAGTTTGAGTTTGATATTGAGTTTGGTTTGATACATTCAAGTATTTGATGATACATGTATTTGCATTTTTGCAAATTCAGCCTCATTTGAAATCATAGGGTGCAAGGGATTATCAAGTCAAAAAGCAGAAACAAAAAAATGGAGGGTTACACTTTCTTTTATTTTGTGTGTTTTTGTCTTGGTTTTGTAATGTATCTACAACAACAAAAAAAGGGTTATTCAAATTTTGGGGCATCTGAAAAAAAAACACAAAAAAAACAACCAAAAAGGGACAGTTACACTTTCATTTATTTTGTGTGTTTCTTGTCTTGTTTTATTTTTTATGCATCCACAAGTCTCTGGCAAGCAACAACAAAAAAAAGGGTTATCACATTTTGGAGGGTCCGAAAAAAAAAAGAAAAGTCACACTTTCTTTTATTTTGTGTGTTTCTTCTCTTGTTTTATTTTTTATTTATCCACAAGTCTCTGACAAGTAACAACAAAAAAGGGTTATCACATTTTGGGGGTCTGAAACTGCTAAAGGGCAATGACTGGGAACACACTTTTAATGTGTGTAATTTTGTGCACCCCCTCCCCATCAGCTGGTAGTGTCAATTCGTCGTTTTTATAGGCGGGCGAATCTGTGCGTGGTGGGCAGAAATGTGAATTAGAAGAAAATGCATACATGTAAATGTTGGTGTTCTTAAATAACAGAATTTGCTTTCTTTGCATAATTTCAACTATAGACATACATGTATACATGAAAAGAAAGCTTAAAATGGTGTATATTACCTTGCACAATAATACAGAATAAGGAAGCTGGCCATTCAAACACAATTTGATGGTTGGTAAAAACATTTTCTCCAACATGCATTTCCATGCATGTGCATTGATTCGTCTGTTTGTAAAAATGAAGACGAATTACATTTATTTATCAATTTATTTATTAGTCTATTTGTCTTATTTCAGTAGGTTACTGTTACATTAAGTTACTTGTTACTTTACTTAATATAAACTTGCACTCCACAGCAATATAACACTTTAGAAGGAAGTACTTTGTTTTTAATATCTGGTTATAATAGTGGAATAATTTGTTTTAAAATAAAAAATTGGGCGAGGGAGGTGATTTGTCAAGAATGCTACACCTACTTGAGTTCTGGGGGGTGTTTCGTAGAGCTGTTTGTAAGTTCCGCACGACTTTCCACACAACTGGTGATATGTTCTTGTGCTACATGTAAATGACTGAGAATCTGATTAGCACCCAAGAACATGTCGTGTCGAACCAGTCGTGCTTAAAGTCATGTGTAACTTACGAACAGCTTTATGAAACACCCCCCTGGTCATTTGACTGTACATACATGTATAATGTGAAAAAACCCATTTCAAAGCAATAGGGGAAAGGTCGATTAATTCATCAACAGTGGTTGCATACCTTGGGGGGTTGAAATCATCAAAATGATAAGAATGGAGGTGTTGTGGTCCAGTGGATAAGCCTTCGGGCCTTGAACCACAAGGATGGGGTTCAAATCCCTGCTGCAGCACTAATGTCCTTTGGCAAGACATTTATCTACATTTGCCACACTCGACCCAGGTGTAGTAAATGGGTACCTGGTAGGATTTATTCCTTGAATGCATGAAGCACTACAGTTGCTCAAGCTACAAAGTCAGGGTAATAATATTCTTGCAGGGCTCATTAGGAGAACAGTACATAGTACTGAAGAGGCCACCCTGGTTAAACAAGACATTATTATTATCATTATTATCATTATCATCATTATTATCATCATTATTACCATCATTATCATTATCATTATCATCATTATTATCATCATTATTATTATCATCATTATTATTACTATTATTATCATTATCATTATCATTATCATTATCATTATCATCATTATTATTATTAGCATTATTATCATTATTATTATCATTATCATTATCATTATCATCATTATTATTATCATCATTATTACTATTATCATTATTATTATTATCATTATCATTATCATCATTATTAGTTATTATTGTTATTATCATTATTATTATCATTATCATTATCATTATCATTATTATTATGATTATTATTACTGTTATCATTATCATAATTATTATCATTATTATTATCATTATTATTATCATTATTATTATCATTATTATCATTATTATTATTATTGCTATCGTTATTATTATCATTATTGTAATCATTATTGTTATCATTATTATCATTATTATTACCATTATCATTATTATTATCATTATTACTATTATCATTATCATTATTGTTATCATTATTATTATTATCATCATTAGTTATTATTGTTGTTATCATTATTATTATCATTATTACTATTATCATGACTATTATTGTTATCATTATTATTATCATTATTATTATCATTATTATTATTATTATTATCATCATTATTATTGTTATTGTTATTATTATCATTATTATTATTATTGTTATTATTATTGTTGTTATTATCATTATTATAAGGATTCAAGTCACTCTTGCTGAAACGCATATGCACTAAACAGTGAAATAGATATATGGGACCACATGTAAGTGCTGGCCAAATACTGAAGCTGATTCTTGTCATACAGTCAACTCTGCCTAAGTCGAATTTCTTAGGAATGAAGAAAATGCTTCGACTTAGAGAAAAATCGACTTATGAGGGGTCAAAACAATAGAAAATAAAGGAATGGGACCCAGTACAGACCTTCGACTTAGGCGATTATTTGACTTATGCGACTTCGACTTATGCAGAGTTGACTGTATTTAGAAGACTAGTACAGTATGATCACATGTGAGGAGCAATCCTTTTCAACAGATAAACATGTACATATACAGTCTCTAAAAACAAACTAGTTAAAATGACTAGATTAAGGGTCAGCTGGGTGCAATTAACATGTCTAGTCATATATCTTACTATATTCTCGTCAGAAATGACTGTGTTCTCATCAAATTACCACTAGAAAATAGTAAAAAATGACCAGAATAATAGGTGAACCCAGCTGACCCTTTCGTCTCGTCATTTTTAACTAGTTTGTTTAAGAGTGTGTATTCAAAATGACAAAATATGATTAAAATTTAGAAAGGTCCCATAAATATTTTTCACCTTTCCCCAAAACTTCCACTTCTCATATATAAAGAATGAAATGATTCTAGCAGTGAAATGTTTGCCCCGCTATAGAAAGCCATGTACATGATCAGTGCGTGTATGACATCCAGAGTATGAGAAAGGTGTCAAAAGAGGTGCCAAGTCTCCTATCTCTAAAAGTGTTTTTCAAATCAAGAAGGCCTACAACTGTCAGGAGGTTGGTTTGACGAGAAAACTGGCTATAAAAAGATATGGGGTTTTGGAGGTCCCGCGAGATAGGCGAGAGTGACTTTGCCAGCCAAGGAATAAATCATGTAAAAATCCCACAGAGTCGCTATCTCTCGAATATATCTTGACAGTAGACGGGTAACCATCAGCATCACTAACTGTCTATGACATATGCATGCGGAGTTAGATGAAGGATGGGGGGAGATCTTCAGTGGAGGTGTGACTAGTCTTTAACTAAGTTAACTCACTGATTACTGTATTCTCTCGTTTCCCATAGGGTTTAAATGGGGACCATGATGTTCCAGGAAACAACAGGTTAACAAGCAGGGAGGATAGTGTTGAAGGGTGGGGAATGTTGAAGTTGGGGTTGTGGTTGGCAGGAGGGGCATCCGCCTCAGTAGCTTCGATCGTGGATGTATGCTGGTGATAGGAATATTCAGAGCACTGTAGGGTGGAAAGTGTAAATGGCAGGGGTTGTGGCCAGAGGAGGGGCATCTCCCTGAGATGGAAGGGGATGGGGGAATGGAGGAGGGGGTACATTAACTCATGGGGAATGAGTCCAAGTGTCGATGTGTAAAGGAGACAGGAGTTGATGGAAACAAGCAAAAATGGAAGCGATGTAGGATGGGAAGGGTGGGGATGGTTTAATAGCTGGGGATGTGGCTAGAGGAAGGGCATTTCCCTGAGATGAAGGGTGGGGAGGAGGGGAAGAGGGGAGAAGGGGAAGAGGAAAGAAGGGATATGAATTATAGAAAGTGGGTCTGATTTGTGGAAGTGTTAGGGTGATAAGAGTTGATGGAGCACAAGGGATGCGGGACATAGTGTGGGGTGGAGAGGGTTAATTCTGGCGTTGTGGCTGGCGGAGGGGCGTCCACCTCTGATGCAGTGAGAGAGAGAGGCGAATGAATTATGGAGAGCGGGTCTGATTGTGGATGTGTTTGGGTGATAGGAGTTGATGGAAGCGAGGGATATTGGGCTGCAAGCAGGCAACCTTGAGGATCTCGGGCATGCTTCTCGTCTGTCAGAGCCGTGACAAACAGGAGGTGACAGAGCCATCGCCATCACGTCTCCACCGCGCTGCCGCCATGTCTCTACGGTTCCTATGACAGCTTCCTGCTCCCATTCAAAGCAACTGCCTTGCCGCAGCACACCAGCTCAGCCACAATCTCTTGAGCAGTCTAGCCTCACATCCAGGTGATGGCATTTGCACCACATCACCAATAAACCTTACTTCACAACCTCCTCCGAATCTTAAGAAAAAATCTGAAGAATACCTCCCATTCCCCTCCCATTCACTACCTTCCTAGGTGACTGACAATACCAGTTTGAGTATTTTCATAAGTTCTGACAGTAACAAAATAAATTACTTCCTCTGAAACACAAGCTAACTCTTCCTCAAGCTCTCTTTCAACGTGGCCTGCCATCCAGGTGATACAATTTCTATTTTATCAGCACTTGGTTCATTCACAACCTGTCAAGCAACCAAAGACTAGTAGATAATTCTACCCTCTTCTCCCCCGAACTCTCGATGTCACTACAAACACTCCTACTTAATCAAAACTATCAATATAATAATGTTTGGACAGAGTAAATACTATATTTTGATACAGTGACATCATCTATAACAAAATAATTTGGCCTGAAAGTCAGTCTAAAGCTGGGCGCACTACCCAGATTCCCTTCACTTGCCAAGACTGCGACTAGTGCTTAGCGCTGACGGGGCTATTCATCATTTATGTCGCTATCAAGCGAGCGGGTCGGGTGCTGCCACTGACATGATGGATGAATAAATGCATAGCCAATTACATGAGATGGGGTAGGTGAAGGGGGGTACTGGGGTTCCCTCTATCACATCCCCTCCCCCCCCCCCCCACAATACCAGCGTGGCTGCGATACACCTGTTTATTACCAAAAGTTGCAAATGGGCATTCAGATGCGATGAACAGCAAAGAAATAGAGCCAATTGTCGGACTGCAACCTTTCCATTGTGCAAAATTGTTGTTTTTGTTTGCGATGATTGATCACCGTGGTTATGATTTCCCTCCCCTTGTCTTTGGAGGACCTGATTTTTCCCTCCACAAGAGTGAGCTGGGTGTGCAGGATCTCTGCCTAAAGCTTTCGTTTCCAACAAAGGAGTTGTGTAAAGATAGGATACACGACACTCCTTCACCGACAAGACAAGATACTGGAGGTTGATATGCTTAACCCCTTTCTCACTGGCTGTCTATCTCACTCTCTTTCTCTCCACTTGTCATCTACATTCATCATTCAGCCTACAAGATTACAATATGTTGTGTCATTCTTTCTTTCTCTCTCCTTCGGTGCCTCTGTCTATTTGCCTACACCTCTCTTTTCCTCTGAGCCTCTCTTTCTCTCTCTCTCTCTCTCTCTCTCTCTGTGTGTGTTTCTGAACATTTTCTTTCTCTGTATTTCTGTTTTGTCTCTCTTTCATCTATTCTTTAACTCTACATATCCCCTCTCTCTGTCACTCTTGTCTATCTCTTTTTGTTTACGTCTATCACTTTTTGTTTACGCATCTCTCTAAAATAATAATATGTCTTGTTTACCCAGGGTAGCCTCTTCAGTACTATGTACTGTTCTCCCAGAGGGCCCTGCAAGAATACATATTACATATTACATATTTTCTCTCTCTCTCTCTCTCTCTCTTATGGGGTGTTGCAAGAAGGTTGCAATCAATTGCAAATAATTGCTAATTTTGAAACAACCATTCTGATTGGCTCAGGGTCTGCCCTTTTAAGAAGACATGCATGCAACAATGATTTGGATTAGCCAGTGACAATCAGTTGCAACTTGCAATCGATTGCAACTTTCTTGCAACACCCCGTAAGTCTCTTCCTCTGCCTCTTTCTCCATCTTAATCTTTCCCTATCTCTTTCTGTTTCAATCTCTCTCAACCATATCTCTCTCCATATATCTATCTCACCTTTCTTCACTCTTACATTGTAGTTTCTCACCCTATCTATCTACTCTGGACAGGTATACATATATATATATATATATATATATATATATATATATACATGTATCCCTCTTTAATACACTCATCATCATTCATTTTTTCCCCTCTCTCTCCACCGCCCCATCTCTCTCTCTCTCTCTCTCTCTCTCTCTCTCTCTCTCTCTCTCTCTCTCCCTCTCTCTCCATCACTCTATTTCCCTCTATCTTCCTCTCTCCTCACACACTTTCTTTCCAGGATGTTTGTGTTTTAGCTTAAGTTACATATCTGCCCTTCTGGGCAAAGGGGGCGTGTCGGCCCTCTTTGATGAAAGCTAAAATAGAGCATTTCCAAGGGCAGCCCCGCCACTGTGATCAATTCTGCAAAATATCAATTATCATTCTAATTATTATGGAGCCTTCACAGATGTTGAAGGCAATTCAAACTGGAGGATATGTGACAAATAGATACAGGATAATGTTAAATGCAATCTGGAATAACAGTATGTTTCCTTGGAATGGTTTCCTTCTTTCTGTGAATTCATAGTGAAGGACTTCAATTATACATCAAGCAGAAACTCTCAAGTGGCTTTAAAACTAAACTTTGCATTGTCTACATGTACAAAGGATTTAAAACTTCAGGCAAATATGACTGCCAATTTTGAAGTGTCAATTCTAAAAAATGCCAATTATCATGATAGCAATGATAACTGAGCCTTCACAGATGTTAACTGCTTTTTAGACTATAGGAAACATGAGAAATACATTTGCATAGTGAACAGCATCAAATTCTAGCTAGTCAAATGTAATCTTTGCCAACTGAACATTTCCTTGAAGTGTTAGTTCTGAGATCACATGTCATGTTATGTAGAATCTTTCAAGTTGCTATAAACCTAAACATCTAACATTGTACATGGACATACATGTATATACTGTGTACAGTGATCATGGATCTAGGATTTCAAATAAAGACAGATAATTTTGAAGGTGTCAAGTGTAGAAAATACCATTTACCATCTATAGCAGTTATGATGGCACTCCACAGATGGTGAAGGAAACTCAAACGGTAGATAAAATGACGCATAGATAATGTCAAATGTAATCTTAAATATCACTGCATTTCCTTAGAGTGATATCTTACTCCTGTGATTTCTTAGTGAAGGATTTTCAATTAAAAACTGAACCATCAAAGACAAATTGCTGCTGATATCATTACCAACCTGAAAGGTGGCAGTTCGGCATAATTATCAATTATTAGAGTCATTGGTAATTACAGTTGAGCCTCGGAGATGCAGAAAGCAATTAAAACAAATTCTATCAAGTCATACATTTAAATGATAGATAAAACAAAGACTCTCATTCAGATAATCTGGACTTGCTTTAAGAACCATCGTATTATTGATGTATCCATCTAAAACCAAGGAATCTATTGGCGTTCATTGGTGGCATGATTTCCAAAAATATCAATTATAAAAGCCTTAAAGGCATTGGCTAACTTTGTGAGTAGCTGATTTAAAAAATTCTCAAACTAAGATGAAACATGTGTATGAGTACTTGTATTTGTACTCAAAAACCCTGAAACCAACCATAATTTGGAATGACAAAGTGTAAGTTAAACACAAACGGCGATTTTATTATCCTTCGTCTCACGAGACAATACACGCATGCGCACTCCTTATGTCTATTCTGTGCAACCGACCTCGTATATTTTTCAAACATTGGTTCACATTTTTGATATTTAAAAATACTTCCTGTGGATGTTATACTTTAAAACTTTCAGACTGGTATTTTTACACTATAACCCTTATGTTTATCCCAATTTCAAGTAACAAAACAAGATTTTTTTAAATCATAACAATATTAACCAATGTCTTTAACAGATGTTGATGGCTATTGAAAGTGGAGGGAATATGACAAATACATGTACATGTAGATAGGGGAGAGTGTCAAATTTTATTGATATCAGTGCACTTCATTAGCGTGATTTTCTTATTCAGTGATTTCTTAGTGATTATCATTCACTCTCAGTTAGACAGAACTGTCATAGTCTGATAGAAAACATTGCCATAGGTATAATTACAATTGAACCTTGCAGATAATAAATGAAATTTAAAACAGATTCTGTCAAATTGTATATCTTTATTATGTGATTTAACCAAAAAGGACTCTCATTCAGACAATTCAGAATCATATTCACTATCATGCTATATCTATCTAAAACCAAATATATAAATTAGGGCTGCTTATTAGTAGGGCACAAATTGCCTTTAAAAAAAAAAATCATTTATGAGTGTAATCACAATTCAGCCTTCACAGATGTAGAATGTCATAGAACTGGAGGAAAACTGACAAATAGATGGAAGATACAATCAAATTTTATCAATAATATCAGTATAAATGCTACAAGATTTTTCACATGTAATCATTAGCAACATTACATTTCCTTTAATAAAGTGATAACCTTTTTGTTTTTATTTCATTGAGAAAATTTTTTTTTTAATGCTGAATTGTTGTAACCATCATACAACTCAAGAAATCATTGCTACTGTTAAATGCAAAGGTGACAGAACCAGAACATAGAATTTATTATTGTTATCATAATTAAGCATTAAATGGATACATTGAATGAAATCGAAACTGGAGGAAATGTGACAAATAGATTAAAGATAGAGCCAAATTTCATCATTAGTATCTAGGTCTATTTGTATTAGTATAATTTGATACTTTGCTTCAGTAGTTTCTTATTCATTTGATTTCACAGTGAAGGACTGTCATTAAAGAAATTTCAAATTGTTTAAGAGTAATCATCTCACTAACTGAATTAACCATGTATCTACAAATCAAGATAAATTGGCTGTTAATTGCTATGGCATCAAAACAGAAAAATTAAGGTTTTATCACTGGAATTGTAATTGAGCCTTCACAAATGCTGAATGAAATCTAAACTGGAGGAAATACACCAAATACATCACAGATACTGTCAAAACATAATCAATTTTTTTTTTTCATTTTATTTGACCAATTTAAAAACAAACAAATATATACATATAAATGCATAAATGCATAAATATATATATCAGAGTAATTTGTGTTGAAGGATTTTTAAAAAATTTTATTTCATCTTGAAGCACTTTCATTCAGAGTCAAAACTTTCAAATTGCTTTAAACATACATTTAAACCATGTACATGTTTAACACAAGATCTTTATTGAGGCTGCTGATCACCGAGGTGTCAATTCTGGAAAATATCAATTATCATTGTAACTGAAAATCAGCTTTCAGAGAAAATGAAGGGAGTCCCAATTGCAAAAATGAGACAAACACATACATGTAAAAAAAACTGTCATATAAATAATTAGTAAATGTACCTCACCTGGGTGAGAGTGGCAAACTATATCTTGCCAAAAGATGTTACCGGTAGTGCCAGGCTGGGATTTGAACCCTCAACCCTTTGCTCCAGACTCAAGTGAATGAACCACTACACCTCCATTATTTATCATCCTTCTATCATTATTATCATCATAATTATATCACGGTGTTAAAGGATTGGTTAACATTGCTATAATTTAAAATATACTCATTTTGCTACTTGAAAATGGGATAAACATAAGGGTTATAGTGTAAAAATACCAGTCTGAAAGTTTCAAAGTATAATAGCCACATGACAGGAAGTATTTTTAAATATTAGAAATATGAGCCAATGTTTGAAAAAAATATATAAGGGTCAGTTGCACAGACTAGACGTAAGGAGTGCGCATGCGTGCATGGCTCACCGGACTCTACTGTGTGTATTGGCGTATTGCGTGGAGGGAGGCAGATAACCTTTTTTTTTTTTTAACTCGAGCCAAAACGGTCCTCTTATTTATTGTCTCTGAGACCAAAAATAATAAACGGTTTGCATTTTAATAACAGTTTTTCATTCCAAATTTTGGTTGATTTCAGGGTTTTTTAGCACAAATACAAGTATTCATACATGTTTCATCTTAGTTTGAGAATTTTTTAAATTGGCTGCTCACAAAGTTAGCCAATGCCTTTAAGTAAAGTTCCCAGTTTTCCGTGATACAGAAATGGAAAAATTTCACGGAATTCAGGAATTTCACGGAAAATGTGATTTTCAGGCAAAGAAAAAAAAAATGAATTGCAAAAAATACAGTGAAAATCATGAAAAACAAAGCAAAATCCATTAAAACAAAACCATGCAACAGCGGAAAATCTGGATCAAACCTGTTCGCAGTGTTTAGCGTGTGTTCGCCAAGCTTTATTAGGGTCACTTACTATTTACTTCATCATTTTTTTTGTACATGTCACCGAAGAACACAGAATTTAAAGTTTAGAACACCAAAGAACACGGAATTTGCATTTTAGAAAACGGAAAACTGGGGACTTTACCTTTAAGCCATTAAGAAAGGTACATGTAAGCCTTCAAATCATTTTAACCTACATGTAAGTATGAGAGGGAAGCCCCAGCCAAATTAACAGGTGATCTACCCTGAGTTGATGGAACCTTTATTTACAGGAAATTGTCAAACATATACAAAACTATAACCCACGGTTCCCTATGATAAAATTAACTACACTTTCACACTTTCCATGACAAACATCATTAAATGACACCACAAAATTGTTTGGGGGGTTACCAAGGGTATAGATTTATGTAATATCTGCTGAGAAATATGTAGGGTGGTAACTACTAACTTTTAAAAGATTGATGCTTTTCTATCCCCCAGCCTACTAACTTTTAAAAGATTGATGCTTTTCTATCCCCCAGCCAATGATACATGCACATTGTACGCAGGGGTGTCAGTCTGTTTTATATTTTGTTTTAAAAAAAGGTCCTCAACTTAAAATTTGGGGGGACATAAATTCTTTAGGGGGAAGGGGGACATACACACAAAAATTGCTGACATGCAAAAAAAGGGATCCTCAGTTTAAAATTGAAGGGGGACACACACCCTTAAAAAATTTGGAGGGACATGTCCCTTGTCCCCCTTCCCCCCCCCCCCCCCCAATTGATGCCCATGATTGTACATATACATGTATGGACACTGGCTGAAGCTGAAGTGGGAAGTTCTTCTCCTCTATACAGTGGGGAAATTTGAAATAACTGCCCATCTCATGATTCTATTTTAACAAATTTTAATTGAAAATCTGAATAAATCCACAATGCACAATCAAACTGATAGAAATTAACATATTGCATCTTTTTCAGAAATAATGATAAATGCTGTCTGTATGCATATATGCTTTAAAACATTTCTACTGTAATCATTTCACTGATTCAAACATCTTTTATTAATAAATTGGCATATTCATCCATGGTTTTGGAAATATATTATCAAAACTTGAACATTTTTTTCTCTTTTTTGTTTTGTTTTTATCACAAATAATTGTAAGAAGCGAAACGGTGAGGTTATCATCATTATTGGGTTTTTTTAATGACTCATGAGTTGACCTAAACATTTGATGGTGCTTAGTATTCATATGTACATGTATTTTGGTATGTTTGTGAACCACTGACTAGTAAGGAGAATCTTTCAATATTCAATAGGAACTTGTTTCTTTCTGGACATCCTCAGGCGCTAGTTGGTGTTACATGTATTTCTTTCTTATTTCATTTGCTTGTACATTTTTAAATCTTTGCCTGGAAAATAATTACATTTAATAAATAGATAAATAAATACATAAATACATAAATCTAAATGAGGAGGATGCTCAAGAAAGAAGAAGAGAAAGAAGGAGGTGTCATCATGCCACGAAGTGAGTAAAAAGGAAAAAGCTCACTCTAATAAATGATGATGATGTCCCCTCTTTCATCCATTCAACAACAACAACAAAAATCACATGTACATGTATACATGTGCAAATAGCACTTCAGAGCATATTCCTGCCCATGCCCAAGATGATCGTCACTAAATAGTCGCAAGCTTCCCTAAATGCCCACTCCCAATTGAACTATCCCGTTTGGCGATTGCTAACCTGACGCGACAAGTCACAAATACGATTGCTCGCTGCCTAGCACTCAAGAGCCGTGTCAGAGTCTATTTTCTTCGTTTTTCCGGCTTATCTCCGAAAGACACGATGACATGGCCTAAGCCGACATTCGGGATCAGTGGGCTGACGATAAGTGCAAGCAGAGGCAGATTCCGTGGTGCAAACGGCTCTCAAAGAGGCAGAAAAAGAGATAATCTGGGAAGATAAATTACCAAATTATCTTGCTATTGGGTGGTGACATTTATGCTCGGCAAAACTTAACCAAAGTGACAGCTTGGCAGACTGTTGTAAAGCATCAGATAAATGTGAGCAGAAGTTTGCCTCTTTTTTTTCCTGTTTTCAGCTTGATGTGCATACATACATTGTACATACATGAGCTACTCTATGACTTCTGCCAGTACCTGAGCATATTGCGATAATGTGACTCGCAGAAAACCCTACTATTTCAACATGAAACTTTCTGTACATCCCTAAGTATGTCATATTCAGTACTCCTTTTTGTCTGTTGTTTCTCTTGACAAAGAATAATCACATTCATAGATCTCTTCTCCTCCTTTATAATTCTTCTCTACAGCATTAATTCAAAGGATTGGTGTACATAAATGTAGGAATATTTGAATCACAAATCTTATACAGGTGGAAATCCTTTTGTGGTCTATCGCTTGTCTAGCATAACTAGATTTTTAATATAAGCTATATTTTTACACTGATCCTTTCAGCATGTGCTGCCGATTTGATGTTTTAAAGAAGTACATGAACAAAGATATTCCATCAAAATTCAAACCAAATCAAGAATTTTTATTGAAACATATTTCTAAGTAAAAATAAGGGACATGAAACTTTCTAAAGGCTAGGAGTGGTATTCTGAAAACAATGTTATCTCTTGCATGTATGTTCAGGAAGAAGATGCTAATTTTCATAACAAACTGAAATTGCAAGGAACAAGCAATCATCATTAATACTTGTGTGGATGTCTCTTTATGCGAACTAAGCCTGCTTTGCTCAGGAATTAACCAATGACTTGCCCTAATTTTAATTTGTTATGACAGCTACATTTTCCATCTTTGTTGTTTTGCCAAAATAATACAGCAGTGAGCCCTGGACACATGATTTTTGCATTGAAGATGTATTTCGAAGTAGAGCTACACTTAATCAAAAGTAATTCAACACAAGTTTGATCAGGATACAAATATGTCGTGTATGGTTTCAGTATCTCAGAGAACTACGGCAAAATTATTATGCTCAAGGAATGGCTAGCCACTCTAGCTCCATTCAGAGATACACTGGATGAAGATGGAATGATTAATGGCAAAGCATAAATTGTCAAATTATGGGTAATTGTATTATCAATCATACAGTGGTGCTTATTTCAAAACTCATCCTCACGCTCTCCCATTTCCAAAGTCATTCTTGTTATTTTGCAAATTTATTTAGCTAAAATTATATTCACAAAGAGAAGGCTACTGAGATAGCATCAACACAAAAAAGCATTTAAAGGGGGTACCCGATGCTGAAACAATGTTAGTTCATTTAAAAGAGCACGATTTTATTAGCAGAAAATCATCTGTCTAAGGTTTTT
Organism: Echinometra lucunter; assembly: GCA_029962745.1. Taxonomy (NCBI): domain Eukaryota; kingdom Metazoa; phylum Echinodermata; class Echinoidea; order Camarodonta; family Echinometridae; genus Echinometra; species Echinometra lucunter. Next base: position 25,542,563 of record CM057158.1, read on the forward strand.
TCAAAAGTCCTGTTGCCAAGGAAATCCTCAAATGTGGTAAGATTTCAGGATATTTTTGACCCCTCAGCTGTGACCCAGTTTCAACTGGGTACCCACTTTGACGTCAAAATGACGTCTTCTTAGAATTCTATTCTTGATCATATATCAAAATTTTGTTTACCATTGTGTAATCACTTTAAGAGAAGCTTGAGTTCTGGGAAAGGTAAAAAAAAAATTGTGAGCTTTCTCATTCTTTCCATATTATACTGTCATTGTAAAAAAAGTTCCCTACGAAGGATTGCTTTTCAAATGGCCTCGTATCAGAAATATGACAAGAAATAGCTTAAAAGTTCAGGCTGAACATTCATGCCAGATTTGTGTGTGATCCCATACACTCGTTTCTGTGTTGGGCAAGTACCTTTTGGAGAGAGTTAGTGAATTTCTTATCAATTGAATAATCCCCACACCTCACACTAGACATCTGTATTTATGGACAATTAATCTAACTTTCCCAAAATGCTTTGAAACAGTTTCTCTCATATGATAATTCGTCATCATTTTTCACAAACTGGCAAACTGCGTATCACTTTGGCCAGTGCTTCCTTATTCTATCCTAATGTACATGTTTAATGATATTATAGACCATTTTAATATTAAAGTCATAAGCTTTCTTTTAATGTATATACATGTATTGATACATGAAATTATGCAAAGAAAGAAATTTCTGCTATATAAGAACACTTATGTAATTCCATAAAAGCATTTTCCTCTAATTCGAGTTTCTGCGCACCCTGCACCGATTCATCAGTTTGTAAAAACAATTAATTGCATGACGTAAACTCCAGTTTGAATTTAAAATGCACAGGAGAGTAGAGTGAGTTACACAGCTATGAAAAAAAACATCAAGATATCAGGAAAAGTGAAAATGAGCACTGAAAAAAAGAGAAAAATGCACACAATGATCTAATTTTTCTGTAGAAATCAGGGAGCTATTCTTATGGCTGAGGATTTCTTAAACTAGTCAGCCTACAGTGTGAAGGCATTGTATATATTCTTTCAAACTTTATTTACTTGAGAATACCTTACATGTATGCTTATAATGTACATCTAAAAGTTTGCATACATTGTAGCTTTGGGAGAAGATTTCATCAAAGAAGAAATGGCAATTACATGTATATACATATGTACAGTTGTACTCACACATTCAGTAAAATACAATGTACAAGTGTAAATAGAGAACAGAAACATTATAGTTATGTCAAACATGTATGCATACTAGAGGAAAATACCTAGCATTAAGAGCGAGCCTCACCATGCAACGAAAGATCAAGAAAGGAGCAAACACAATGTTATGGCTCAGAAACCTGATTTTCACAGCTATACGTGATCTCCGTAATTTGCATATCGCACTTCATGTAAGCTATATACCTTCTCGCATTACCAAAATGCGACTTTCTGGCGATCTCGACAACACAGAGTGTAAGAGTATATAAAAGGACCTGTTCAGAAGTGCTACTTCCAAGTTGAAACTAATCCCAGATACCTGTGACCATTTCCGAATCAGCAAGAAGCAAGAATGGACAAGTGAAAAAATTACTAAAGAGATGAGAGCAATTCACCTCTGAAACTGGAAAGCGAACAAAATGTGATGGAAGGAATCAAAAATGCATGTTTACAGCAATCTGCAAGGAAATCTCACCTATTTTCTACTTCAGATAAAAGGCCTCCTAAGAAAAGGACTCTTCTTTACAATGCCTTGCAACTGCATAGTATACTTGTACAGGTATAATCTTCTTTCTTTCATTGCTACATAAGAGAGATATTCTAATGACACATATTTTTACTAATGAGGGACATATCACAATGCATTATTCATCTTACAATGCATTATTCATCTTTAGTACAACCCCAAGGGAAAATTTAGGAAAAACGAGAATTCAGGGTATTGTCAGGATCATGATGTTCAAAAAATGATGAGAGTCATCCAAAATCGTGTCACAAAGAGACCTGTAGTCAAATTTGCTATCCTTACACAATCACTGGATCATTTATAACTCATTTTTATCATACATCATTTTTCTTAATCCTTTAAACAAGTTATTTCTCTGATTTTTCTGCTTCTCAGAAAGATGTGGCCTATAAGGTTCAATGGCCTTTTCATGAGTAACTTCACATCACACCCTACAAGGTAGATAGGTCTTAAATACACCATCAAAATTACTAAAATAGTCTGTTGCTTTATATTCTTGTTTGAATTGTAAAAAAAGAAAATCTTTATTGGCACCCTTATGACTTATAATGCATCACAGCCTGGAATTCATAACAAGGTGTAATCAAAAACATTGTAGATGCTGTAATGTACAAGACTTAAGTAACAAGCACACACCAGGTATGTGCCCTGAAAACAGGTGACCTCCACAATTTTATAATGTACATGTACATGATTACATTTTCACCCTTCGTGGAGACACTATTCAGGACTCTTTAAGTGGCTATAAATATTCATATCCTGAAGGCCATGTCCAGATTTGGGCCCCTTTGAATCTCTTTACTATTCCCTGATGAAACCTCCCATTAGCAAGTTTGCAGGGGATGGTCGGTTGAAAGCTATAAGGGTGTTAATTCAACGCACCCGTATGCACGTTAACATACGGTGAACGCCCTTGTGTCTCTCAGCCTCAGCATGGAATATGGTCTGCTGTTTCTGTGATGTGTTTCGTGTGGATTTTCAAAGCAAAACAGGAGAAAGGTAATACTACTGGTCATTAGTTTTTATGGTGATGGTGATAAATGTAGTATGTGTTTCATCTCCCTCTCTTCCTCCCTCTTCACTCTCCCCTCTTCGCTCTCCCCTCTCCCCCCCCCCTTTCTTTCTCATCTCTTTCTATCTTCATATGCCCATCTTTCTCTTGCTTCCCTCTTTCTCTCTCCCTCTCCCCCCCCCCCCCTCTCTCTCTCTTTCTCTCTTTTTCTTTCCCTCCTTCTCTGACATCATACTGAATCATATTGCTAAATGCAAAGACAGACGTGTAAAATGTACTTCCAAGCAATTTCTCTGGCATCATAAACCATACATTTTCAGCAGCTAATGAAAAAATAAGTTTGACACACAACAATGGGCATACATTAAGGGTTAAAAAGTCCAAAAGAGTGATAATTAGCTCCCCACCACTAAAATACAATGTAGAAAGAATAAAATAATAATAATAATTTGATAACATTTTTTTTTTAAATATCTTTATGATTTCTTAATACCTTGATACAAATATAGGAGTAAAACAATTAAAGACATTGGTTAACATTGTTATGATTATAAAAAAATCTCGTTTTGTTACTTGAAAATGGGATAAACATAAGGGTTATAGTGTAAAAATACCAGTCTGAAAGTTTCAAAGTATAATATCCACAGGAAGTATTTTTAAATATCAAAAATGTGAACCAATGTTTGAAAAATATACGAGGGTCGGTTGCACAGAATAGACATAAGGAGTGCGCATGCGCATATGACTCACCATACCGTACTGTGTGTATTGGCGTATCACGCGGCGGGAGGCACATAACGGCATTTTCAAATTCAAGCAAAGTGGTCCTCTTAGTGATTGTCTCGTGAGACGAAGGATAATAAAATCGCCGTTTGTGTCTAATTTACACTTTTTCATTCCAAATTATGGTTGGTTTCGGGGTTTTTTAGTACAAAAACAAGTACTCATACACATGTTTCATCTTAGTTTGAGAATTTTTTACATCAGCTACTCACAAACTTAGGCAATGCCTTTAAAAATAGAAGACAATCTAATTACCCTCAAGCAAATCTCCATTTTCTGTTGAAAGCCATTGTTATATGAAGAAGAGAGTACTTACTGGAATTATACATGCATATCAAAGAGAAGGCAGAAATCTAAAAAATGTGAAAATGTATTTTTGTTCTGAAAAATAGAAAAATGTTTTTCATGAGCTTTCTCCTTCTCATGAATTTTTCAGTCAATTTGAAAGGATATCACAGCAGAAAACTTCCCTTGAAAAGGATTGCTCTTTAAATGCCCTTACCAAGTAAATTCCAAATATGACAAGAAACACCTTGAATGTTTGTTTTGCCCCCCCCCCCCCCCACCCACCCCGAACACTTGTACGTGTATAGTCCCATATAACCATTTCTGTGTGCAGTGCATGCACTTTTCAGCATGATCAAGCTGATGTCTTATCATTTTGATAATTTCAAATCCTTAAGGCATACACCAATTTTGTACCACTTACTTAATAAACCTTTTCAACTGCTTTGAAATGGTTTCTTTCACATTGTAATTACATGACCAGAACTCATAATAATTTATCATTTTATGCCACACTTCCCACTCCAGGTAGATGATGGGGAACCCCCTAGAACTTCCCTGGTCGCTGAAATGGACACATTAATCAACTATACTTTGATAAACATTCACCTAAGTATCTGAAAAAAAAAGTGAATTGGCTGTTTTCATTAAATTATTTAAAGGCATTGACCAACTTTGTGAGCAGTCAATTTAAACAATTCTCAAACTAAGAAGAAACATGTGTATGAGTACTTGTATTTGTACTCAAAAACCCTAAAACCAACCATAATTTGCAATGAAAAACTGTTAGTAAGATGCAAACTGTTTATTATTTTTCGTCTCAGAGACAATAAATAAGAGGACCGTTTTGCTCAAGTTAAAAAAAAAAACGTTATCTGCCTCCCTCCACCGCAATACGCCAATACACACAGTACGGTCCGGTGAGCCAGGCGCGTATGCGCACTCCTTACGTCTAGTCTGTGCAACCGACCCTTATATTTTTTTCAAACATTGGTTCACATTTCTATTATTTGAAAATACTTCCTGTGGCTATTATACTTCGAAACTTTCAGAATGGTATTTTTACACTATAGCCCTTACCGGTATGTCTATCCCATTTTCAAGTAGCAAAATGATTTTTTTTTTAATCATAAGACATAACAATGTTAACCAATACCTTTAATTTTGAAATTGTATTTGAAGACCTAGGATCTGAAGAGAATTTTGCACTAATTAACCCATTCGTGACAGGAATTATATAAAGCCTAATTTGATCAGCTTTTATTCTTCAAATTGGCAACACCAACTTTGTTATTTTATTGCTACATTTTTCTTATAAAACGTCATGTATCTGAAATGAATATAAATTGACAGAAATTATGATGAAAAGTCAAAAAGTTGCCAATTTGCAGGGGAAAATGGTGATTTTAAACTTTCTATCACATTGCCAATTTAAGGATTTTAATGCTTATTTTCCTTTTAAAAATTTTCAGCATCAAACAACGAATATTGACGCAACCAAAATGGGCACAGTTTGTGTAGAATTTTTTGCTCTTTCTGCTCATGTATTTGGTATGATTTTTAGGGCTTTGCATCAAAAGATATTAGGCCAAACCACAAAATGTGGAACTCTGTCACGAATGGGTTAAATGTTAAGTGTTGGATTATAACTTGCATATTAAAAAAAATGTACTCTGCAGTCTTTACCTTGGAGCTTCTTTAAACATAACAGTTCTTAATATTCTTTTCTGGTGTTTGTTTAAAATTTCTGCATCTGTATATGCTCTTTTAGCTTTATTTAAAAATGGTCTCCTCAAACTGTTGAAGAATTAAAGTGTAGCAAGGACCAACCAAGCTGAGTTCACAACTTATCCTCCACATCATTATTATCATTTTTAATGATTAATAGCACCAGAATTTTACAGATATCTACATATTCAAACTAAAACAATACTAACATTTCTGAAAGACCATAGAGATATATTAAGATGTTTGTGTCACTATGACCTGGTTGGACTTGTCATGATTATGATTTTTTTCTTGTGCAACATGCTGAGGGATAATGTATCAGGAAATTAGTTAAATGAATCAGGACATTGCAGATAACTTGCAAATCTTAATAGCGAGACCATCTATGAATGGTAAAAACGAGTGAATTTTAAGAGGGGGTATATAATCACATGAGGTAGGCGTAGCCAAGGGGCTTGAGGGAACCAAACCCCTCATCCCCCCCCCCATCCTTCCCCCATTTATCTGTTACAATAAGGGGTTTATTCACAGAACTTCAATAATTGGGGGGTCAAGATTCAACCCCTGCCCTACCCCTGCCCCAGCTGTGTGGGTGTAACTATGTGACTTCACAATTTTATGTAATAATAATAATAATATACAGTTCTTGTATAGCGCATATCACATTATGATATAACGCCTCTATGCGCTTCCAAAGGACTTGGATATTATTACCCCAGCTTTAGCCCGGCAGCCTTTTACAGCGTGCAAGCATTTCAAGGAAAGTTTTCCTGCCAGGTACCCACTCACCTCACCTGGATTGAGTGCAGCATGATGTGGACGAATTTCTTGCTGAAGGAAATCAACGCCATGGCTGGGATTCGAGCCCACGACCCTCTGATTGAAAAACGAGAGTCAGAACCATCAGACCACAACGCTTCCACTATGTGTACCCCCCCCCCTCCATCCCTACCCTCCTAAACATTTCTGACTACACCAGTGGCAGTGTGTAGAAGTTTGAACTTTCTATGTATTCTGGACTACCAATGTAATATTTACTCCTTGCATTCTGTTGATCCACTTAAAATCTGTCTTTCAAATAAAACTGTGTAAATAAAATAGTGTGTGGCTACAAGCAAGTGTTAAATGGGTCACATGTAAATAGAGTGGTTTCACAGAAGGCCAGAGGCCAAATAGAGAAAATTTCTAATAAGTGTATGAATAAAACTGGTTAGATTTCAAAGCATGCATCAATGGTTTGATGGAGAAGTCAATCAAAATACTTGTACACAGGCCTTGTACACAGATCTAGGATCTTTCGATTCAATTCAGAATCAACCTTGGGGTGTTTCACAAAGATTTAAGTTTGACTAAAGTCGCACTTAAATTCCTACTTGCGTGCTGTATATTACGCATCTCCGCATTGGTCAGATCATTTTCAGGGGACACGCACTATTAGGACATCTACAAATGAGATTACGCGTTAAATACTGGGTGCACACTGGCGTTTAAGCACAACTCTAAGTCAAACTTAACTCTTTGTGAAACACCCCCCCCCCCCCCAGATTTTTTTATTTCAATTGATGCTTCAGATTTGTTGAGGAAAAAAAATTAGGGAGAGTTACTTTGAATCAAATGCAAACAGCTTTTAGACTGAGTGACTGACAAATAATCTGCAATTGCCAAGTAGTTTAGTTCACTTTGCTCAAGTGTGATAAAATTCAGAATTAATATCCCATATCATGATGTTGTCTTGACTCTTCATAAAAAAATGAAGAAAAAAAAAATGACATTGATACATATGTCTGAACACATGTTGGTATGGTTTTGTTGGTTGTTTTGTTGTTTTCAAATGAATGAATAAGGTGAGATGTATTCCGCACAAAATGTTTCTAAAAGTTTAATTAACCGTACAGTCATAACCTGCTTAAAGTTAAACCACCTGTACAGAAAGATAACATGGTGATCAATACCATGTTTCCCTGATACAGTCTGTTTCACTGATAGGCCTATTGATGTGACTGAAGAAACCTGTACCTATAGAACACTTGCCTATCTGTATAAAGACCATTTTTCTTGTCTCCTATGAGTAAACTACAAATTATGAATTCCATACAAACACATAATGGATACAATCACATTGATTGTGCAAAATACAATGCATTGTTCGGCTTGCTATCATGCTAGTTTAATAGGGACCTAATAAAGTGCCTCATCGCAAGCAGCCACTGCACCTACTCTGTCATGCTCTGACAGCCCACAATGCAATGTGCGAGATAATCTACTAAAAAGAGGGGGGTGGGGTGTCATATCAGGTGACAACCTGGGGTGGGGTCCGTAAACCGATGTCAGTTTCCCTTTCATCATGGTTTTCATTCGTTCTTGTCGAGTTTCTCTCTCTCTCCCTCTGTCCCTCTCTAATTCTTTGAGGGTAATAAAGCTTCTCTTGCCCGGCAGACACTGGGTGTTATCAGTCAACATTTGACAGCCCCTCTCTCGCCAGGGAGCTGCCGACTGAGAGACGACGCCGTGTTTCAAGCAAGATTGATGTGCCAGTGACAGGCAGTGAAGTCTAATCCATCTTGCGCTGCATATCTTACAACATATAACACAAGGCCAATGAACTGGGCCTGCCCAGGGACTTGCCAGCGCTTTGAATACAAGAGGAATAAAATACCCCCCTCAACTCAACTCAACTCAAGCTGTCGGAGGCTCAAGCCTGGCCTACATTATGCATATCTCATCAAAAAGATACCGAACCCCTCGGAGAGTCAAACAGGATATGGGCTACAGAGGCTTGTTCATAATTTGTATTCCTCATAATATTATTGGGCAGTGCTTTGCCAGAGTTGCCAATATAATCCCTAGATGTATGAATTACAGGGCGGCTTTGGAAAATGGTTTTGTCATCTGTAACTTATAGCTCTTCTGTTGTCACGGTTGGGCATTGTATGATCAAGTCAAAGAGGGACTCCTACTTAAGGAGGTAGACATTTTGAGTTGACAAGAAATTAATGCCTCTAGACACTGTAACAGTACATTGTATTAAAAGGTACATTGTGAAAAATTTACAATACATCTTACAAGTTTTCCTTTTGCACATTACCAATATTACTCATATTAGCTATCGATAATGATATCACGGATATTGGGGTTAAGGCACTTATTTCCGGTCTAATAGCGACACATTTGAGCACCGTCTTCATGCATGATTATTTGCTTAACTGAGATTAAATCTTTAGCAATCTTTAGCATTCTTCATCAAAAGCATCCCTTTTAAATAGTCAATATATGAAAACACAATCATACACTTGATCAAGAGAGAAAATGACTCTTTGCTGGGATGGACGTGTCCATCACAACAAGCATAAAAAGCGATTAATATCACAGCTGTGTGTACCGGAAGTACCCTTCCCAAAACAGCTACTGATTTACATAAATGTACCTAAAAGTTTAGAGCACCACCAGCATTTGGGTTCAGAGATATTTAGGGTGAATTTATTTTTCATTTTGACTAGTCAAACCTGCCAAAGTTGCCTCCTCTAAACCTGTTGAACACTAAGCCCAAGATAACTCAGACTAGGGTCCAGGGGTGGCGCTTCAAAGGGGCAGGGGGTGGCTGCCCCTCCCCCATGATTTTTTACGTGATCAAAACAAAAAAAAACAAAAAAACAAAAATAGGAAGAAGAAGAAGAAAGAAGAGTATGGGGAAGAAAGGACAGGGTAATGCAACTACAGGGTGAGTCAGAAAAAAATGTTACACTTTTTGAATCGAGTTGTTTTAAAAATGGGATTAACATAGTATTATGAGTTGGTAACTTTTGTTTCAATTCTGCTCATACAGTTGAGCAGACAACTGAAAGTGTTTGAAAGAGAGTCAAAACCCATTTGTGCCAAATTGTAGGATTACATGCTAAAACAGATAATAACATTCACAAGCAATGAGGCTGCTGCTGTAGCCTTTCCTAAACATGTTTATGTTCAATTTTCTCTTGTCTTCTTGATGTTTTCTGTGACCAGATTGTCATTTATTAAGATTGTTGCTGGTTCCTGTTGCATGATCTTTTGCCATGTTGCGATAGACGGTTTGGCATATGAGAAAAGTGATTGCAAAACTCTCACACAGCCGCAATCACGTTTTGTGTCCTGGTACCCTCAGTAACCAGAAAGGTTCTTTCCCGAGGAGAAAACTGCGGCTGTACCATGAAGTCACCAAGCTTTTAAACTTACAAACAAGCTGTTTTGCATTTGTTTCAACAGTGCTTTGCCTGATTTGGAACAACTCAATTATCATTACAAAAGGCTTTCTTGCTCATGGTGCAGTTGAATGATTGAATCCAAGTCAGGCAAGGCATGCTGATGCTGGCAAATATTGGTTTTCACCCAGATACATTAATTGGCTCATGTCCAGTAAAATCATTACTGATTCCCAGAAATGTGGTATCAAATGAAAGGGGAAGTGTTACTCCGTCTGAGGTACATGTACAAGAATTATCATATATTCTATCATATTGGTAATATAAGCATTTTAAAGAGGGTAACATTTTTTCTGACTCACACTGTATATTAAAGTCCTATTGTTCATGTTCATTTAAAATGTAAATAGAAACCACCTGTGGGTCATCCTGACCCCCCCCCCCCCCCCCCCATCAAAATATCCTGGCGCCGCCCCTGCCAGGGTCTATGGAGACTACATGTATGTGTTATACTGAAATCAAAATGTACTCAGTGGGACCTGACAAGATCTGAAGCCCACATTAAAAATGCCTTTTAACTTTTCAAAGATAAAATACAATCCCACTTGGTTGAAAAAATAGATATTGAAATTCATTTCTTGTGTCAATAAAAAAATATCCCTGATTATCACATATTTATTCCTTCCCCTAGTTATTACCAAAGTGTTAATTCATATTTCACTTTTGCTGGATACTGTACAAAAAATGAGAATTACAAGAAAATAATTGGACCTGACAAAACTGCTCAAAAAGCACTATTAGCATTTAAAGTGTGCATCAGATTTATGATGGTAGGAGTTTGTGGTAATTCATATTCCAAACACGATCATGACTGAAATGTACCTGGTACGTCAACCCAATAATTCGCAATGAATCAAAATGAATATCTTTGCCATGCATGGTATTATCAGGAAAGGATCAATCAAACAACATTTCCAGAAAGCAATCAAAGCCAGTAATCCGTCTCCACACACCCACTGCAGCTATCTAGAGGATATCGTGTACATGCATTTACATACATGTATCACTGCAAAGAACTTGGGAGTTTTTGAACACCCATGTTCTTTCTCTCTCATCTCATTTCATTCTCTTTCTCCCCCCCCCCCCCCCTCTTTCTCCCCATTTCTCTTCTCCTACCCCTTCCCCATCCTCTTCCCCCCTCTTTTCTCTCCCCCTCTCAATCTCTTTTCCCCTCTATCTCTCACTTCTCTTCTCTCCCCTCTCACCTTTCTCTCCCCCCCTTGTTCCTCTTTTCTTCTCTCTCTTCCTCTCTCTCCCTCTCTCTCTCCTTCTTCTTTATTCGTCTCTATCACTCTCTCTCACACACACAAAGGATCCCATCACTGAAAGATGTACTTTGTTATGTTTAAGAGTTCATGCAAGTACGCAATGGTTGCGACATTTGTCAACGCTATGATAGTATTTCAGCAAGTGTTTGTCTTCCTAGTCCTTCTTGTTTCAATCTAAACTGCCTGATGAACAATTCAAAATGATTGCAGCCAGTTTTGATGGAAACAAACTTCCAAAATCATAAAAACATGATACCCCTTAAAACCTTGATTGCTTTCTTAGCCAAACTGCACATTCGGCGCTTTGCCACACGTGCCGATCGGCTCAAAACAATATACACAAATCAGCGGAAGGATTGCTCTGTCCAACTCAAAAGAGATGCAACATCACCCATTTCCAGTCTTGATTAGATAAATGACGACACTTCACACATCCTGTATAGATTCATTTTGTATTATATCCCTCATCGTAAGATTGTCGCATTAGGAGTGTACACAACAAGAAAATGAATAGCTTTAACCAGAACAGACGTTTCCTCCACATAGTTCATTTTTCGTTGATGACGTCACGCATAGTTCACGTTTTCCCTAGGAAAAAATGAACTATACTTTTTTTCTGCACCCCCTTCCCTCGACTTGCGACGCGAAGGGAAATTACAGTGGATGAGCTCAGTGCTAAGCCAGCCTACACCATACCTCACGTGGCGGCACAGGCAACCTATGCGGCTAGCTAGCGCTAGCGCTCACAGCTGCGCCGCGGCAATCATGCTGAATGCGATGCAACTCACAGAATCATCGAGCTGCGTCTTCAGAGGTGTTTTCTTCACTTTTTGCCAATTATTTCCTTGAATGTGATGTGAATGTGAGTACATTTAATTACATGAGTGTCCGAGGAACGATTAGGGATATAAAACAAATATACAACGACTCATTCTCGGATCAAGCTCAAACTATTCGCACTCAGGAACATAGCACCGTTTGATGTTCCTTCGATGCGAATAGTTTGAGCAAGATCCTCGAGTGTCATTGTATATCTGTATACTGTAACACTTTAATAATCCTAATGCATATGGTAAATCTCTCTCATGAGAATTCATATCTGGCACAGGGAAATCCTTTGCTTAGCTCATCAAGAGTGAAAGGGAAAGTCCACCCCAAAAGTTTCACTGTTTCAATAAAAGGAGTTAAATTTGAACAGCATTTTAAAAAAGAAATGAGTAAAATTGGTCAAAGAATAAGAAAATTACACTCATTTACATTTTTTAGTAAATTACTCTCGGCTCTGCAAATTGGCAACACCGATGACATCATATGCGAGCAGCTCTCCATTCACTTTGTACATAAAAATTCACATTTTCTCAATTTTCTTGGAAGTTACACATTTTCTCACCCCATAGTCAAAGTATGTTATGTAAAAAGCAATTCTTCTGAACATACATTGACCATGGGGGTAGAAAATGTGTAACTTCCAAGAAAATTGAGAAAATGAGAAATTTTATGTACAAAGTGAATTTAGAGCTGCTCGCATATGATGTCATCAGTGTTGCCAATTTGCAGAACCGAGAGTAATTTACTAGAAAATGTAAATGGGTGTAATTTTCTTATTCTTTGACCGATTTTGCTCATTTCTTTTTTAAAATGCTGTTCAAATTTAACTCCTTTAATTGAAACAGTGAAACTTCTGGGGTGAACTTTGCCTTTAAAATCATCAGAGAACAAGCTGAGAGAGCTAGTTCAAGACAGGCTTTCACTCACTAGTAAATTGAAAACTACAACCATTCAATCACTCCACTTTCATGTCAGGTCCTTCCTGTTGCTACAATGTACGTGCAAGGAACTGAAGTTCACTGAACAGTATCATTATCTCTTGTGCTATCAATGATTTATGCTACATAACTGATGATGTATTGGACAGGCCAATGGATAATGTCAGAAGTATGTATGTATTAATCCCTACGGCAGATACACAGGAGCACTCTAAATTTCTTGGATTAGAAATCAGTCTAAGTCAATTGTAATTAGGGAAAACTCTAAAAATGGATTAAGAATCATAATTAATAAGAAAGACTGATTAATCGAAATTCAGAGTTGTCCCTGATCTAAAGTCGTAGAAATTTAGAGTGAGCTCTGAGCAAATTTAGGTCCTGTACGCTTAAAAAACACACAGGTGAAAAAAAAAAAGATATGAAATTTCACTGTTAACTACAGTATGACAAATCCAAGAAGAGTGAGAATAAAACAATGTTTCTGGGTATATTGTTTAAGAGTAATTCAACTGTCATAACAACTTGATTTGGTTGAAAGCACAAAAAAATCAGAGAGAGAGAGAGAGAGAGAGAGAGTAAGGAAAGTTTTATGAAAAATGGGCCAACAACAGAAGTAATGATTAGTAAAAATTTTGAGATGATTTCATCAAACTAATGTAACTTACAGAATCTCAAATGGATGAATGTGTCATGAGCATTCTCTGTACCTACAGAGTAGTGCAATTAAGAGCTGAACATACTTACCACTAACTTTAAAAGAGGTTTATCAAATAAATTTAATTTTTATAGAGAAAATCAGACGTGTTTATGCATGACTCAAACACTCTTTAACTCTTAAATGTGTGACATACCAGTACATGACCCGGTTTTTATTTCATATGATTTTTGACAATTATCAGATACATGATGAAATAAATTTAACTAGTCTTAACAACCTCATCATAATAAGGATTCTTCTCAATAATAATAGTATGATTTGAAAGCAAAATCTGAATAACTTTTAACACTTAATCATAATGTATAACAACTCGAGCCTACAATACAGTGCATATAATTGTCTTTCATCAGTATTGTCCTGCATACACCTTCAGAGGAGGTAAACCTAGTGGATAAGTCTCCAGAGAACCACAAGGTACAAGGTTCAAATCCCTGCCACAGTAGTAATGTCCTGTGGCAAGACATCAATCTGCATTTGCCACACTTGACCCAGGTGTAGTAAGAGGGTACCTGGGAGGATGTATTCCTAGAATGCACTAAGTGCTAGGTTGCTAGAGCTAAAGCCAGGATAATAATATTCAAAGTCCTTTGGAAGTACATAGAGATGTACATGTACATTGTACGTACATGCGCTGCACAAGAATGGAACATCATCATCTTTATCATTCAGTTTCAATATATACATTGTTTGAACAAAATATATATATGCAGGACTTGACACTAATGCCTCGTTCACACCTTTGCGTAAATTGCTGCGCATTGCTGCGCTATCAATTCACAGCCATACCCAGCAAAATGCGGCAAATCTAACGCGAGCAGTCACACTACTGCATATCTAGCTGGTATTATGCTGCTCATACAAAGCAAATGGCATACGAGCTAAACTCGCACTGTATCGAACGGCTAATGCAGCGTTTCTTGCTGATGCGAGTGGTGTGCGAGCAACAGGGCAACATTGCAACATTACGCACAATCATGCGAATAAAAATGAGCTAAAGCAAAGTAAATCGTGCAAGAAACGCAGCTATAGGCAGTGACAAGCGCTCCAAAAAAGAGACGATTTGACCTTGCACTTGCTTGCAATAATTAAACAAATTTTAGAACTAGCAAGCGACCAGCACAGGCCTATGCGCTAGTCAGCGCATTGAGTACGAAGTGAGCACCTTTCATTGCTCTTTCTTGGGTATGACTGCTTATCTCTGCGTTCGGGCAATACGCAGCCAAATATGCAAAGGTGTGAACGTAGCGTAAAAGGTATCTGGGACACATGCCCCTAAAATTTAGGTCTGGACCCCAACAATGAACAACAAACAGGGCCTAGAATTTCAATCCAGACGGGACCCCCTACCAAAAAGTTAATGTTGAGCCCTGCTATTTGTAGTCGTATTCCAAAATATTTTGCATTCCCTAAATACAATTATTTCATATCCAAGAACTGTTTTTCTTTGACAGACATAACCATTAGTTTGAGTGACAGTTCTTAGAGGTCTTTAAAGGATTGTCTGGCCAGGAAGGTTTTGCTTTTCCCTTCAGAGCTTGGTTTGAAATTTGATACCTTGAGTGTGCAGCTGGAAAAGAAAGGTACAAATGATCATAGTTTTTTTCATTGATATCTTAATCTGAAATAAAAATCTTGGTGTGCATATTTTCAATGGCTATACATATTCATCATTCATTACCCCCCCCCCCCCCCCACTTCCAGTTTACAACTATAAAAACACATGGATGCCTACAGGTTGTAAACACTTTGCCTGTTGGACTGATTTTTAGGGAAAATAAAGACCACTGTTCTTTTGATACTTCCTTTAAATTCTGATATCCCTTGCGCAGTTATTGATGCTGATAATTATTCTAGATATCCCTCAAGTATCCTAGCCATATTTTAGCCAACAATCCAACAATAAGGATGAACACTTGAAGTTAACAAGAAACAATGAAAACTGGAAAACTCGAACACATTTACAATGTCTCTAGTTTCATGTTTCAGTTATTTGTTGCAAATATTTACAACATGCCCATGAAAATTGAATGAGTGCTGTTGCATTAAAGTCCTCGTACTATGCAATGCACGTACAATGCAATGCACATGCAGTGTAGGAGCATACACAGGAGTTTGACACGCTCAGTCTCATATTATCGGATATCGATAGCTAAATATCTCATTATCGTAAAAAATGATGTCAGAATCTTGGTATAGCGGAAAATATACCGAGATATCCGTTTTTCTTTCATGGTGAAATTATTTTTAGTCACATGAGAAGTTCTCGACCAATCCTAGCTAGATAAATTTAAGACGTAGAACATAAAACTAATTATTATTATGACTGTTTAATTTATACTACTGTTACAATAGTCGAAAGCAGTTACAGAGACGCCAAGGTCAAAGACAAGTAATGTGGGAGGTTTTAGGCAGGCAATGCGTGAGATCGCCAGGTGTGTGTACACGTATAATATACATATGGGGATAGGCTGTGATGTAGGCGTGAGAAAGAGATTTTTTTTGGATGAGCAAGAGCCCCCAATGCGGGAGTCTCACGCCTAATGCGTGAGACTTGACATGTCTGTAGTTAAGGCAAAGGGTTAAGCGAATGATGGAACATCTAGTATTTGTCATAAAAGAATCAGTGATCTGTTTATATTTTGAAGTCTCGTTCAGATACATGTACATGTAACCTGCAGTACATGAAGGAACCACTAATTGCCTCAGAAAACCATTATAACCAAAATTGTTTGCCTATTTGACAAATTCAACAATTATTTTGATTGACAGTTTTCTTCGGGCTTTTTGAAGCATTGTCTGACCAGAAAGGTTTTGTTGAAAAAATTAGTGATCTATTTACATGTATATTTAAGTCTCATCCAGATACAAGTACATGCACGAAACAGTAACTGCATCAAAAAGAGAAAAAAAGCACAGCATTTTCTTTGTGCACTAAACGAATGGCTAAAGAGTGAAAGAACAAAGGACCTACACATATTCCTCACCTGTGTTTGCTGAGAGATACAAAATTGTTAAGCGCAGTATGCTAAAACAACCAACATTTTCTCTATAAAAGCGGTTTACTGCCTCCTACAGTACATGTATGTGAACAAGCCATATTCTGTCATACCAATTTCACAAATGCATGTTAGAATACAAAGCGGTTTACCATTTCCTACTGTTGAATCGTTCAAAAAAGCACTTAAATAGCATCTTTTAAACAGTATGCTTAACTGACATTTTTTCTATAAAAGCGGTTTACCACCTCCCATGTGAACAAGCCTTATTCTATCATACTAATCTCACAAATGCATGTTAAAATACAAAGTGATTTCACGTTTCCTACTGTTGAACCGTTCAAAAAAGCGCTCAAACAGCATCTTTTCACTTCCAAATCAAGTGTATGTGAACTTCTCATTCTTTGTACTTGTATTCATATTAATTCCCTTTCTTTTCTATTTGTAACAATATAATTGTGTACTGCTAGAGAACGTACATGTACATGTAGATTAAAATGTTTAAGAGTGTATCATGACTGTTAATTTTACTTTGTCACTTCTGAGTGATATAACTGTTTTTTGTTTAGTACATGTACATTTCAGCTGGTCAATTTTTTTTGTTTTGTATTGTTTGTTTTATATGTTTGCAAAGGGCCTAGAGGCTAGAGATAGATTTTACTATACTGTAAGTGCTATATCAAGCCTAACATATTATTATCATCATGTGAACAAGCTTTTATTCTGTCATCAATCTAACAAACTTAGAATAAAAAGAACTTTGGAAGCCTTCTTCTACCCTCCTGAGAAGTTACAAAAAATGTATGAAAATCAATCAATTCATATATTCTATAAAATCTATACATTTATTCATCTTTTTTCAGTTCTTTGAAAATATATACCGGTAGCTGCAGAGAGAAGTGTACACTGTAGCATTGTAGGGCCTACATTTGTATACATGTATGTAGGTTTATTTGATGCCTTCCATGCAAGCCACCACTAAAATAATATGGTGACAACCCACTTAACTGAAGGCCCGCGAGGCCGAAAATAGCAAATTGTAATCTACATTACATGTATAATATCACACCGCCCTGACCAATTCCTGTGCCAGAAGGAAGTTTGACAATCATTAAGGGGCAAAGAGGACTAAACATGCTAAAGGAGACAGAATTATTTCATATATCGATAGTGCAATATTTGTGATGAAGGAAAATACGAAACGAGAAAAGTCGGCCTCGCGGGCCTTCGGTCTCGCGGACCTTCAGTCAAGTGGGCGGACCCCAATAATTTCACTACAGAGAGTCTTCAACTGTTCAGTTAAGGTTACAGAAGTTTCTACTGGACCAACATCATTAATCAAAAGTTTGGAAGGTTAGACTAGTTTCCAAGTCACTTGACAATACTTATCTGGCCCATAGAGCAACCTGTAGTACATGTAGATATTTATGTTCACATCAAAATTAGTGTTTGGAGCTGCTGATATACATAAGTGTAAGAGTATCTTACAATTACACAGAGAGAATGCATGCCCTAAAGACATATGACCTCAAACAAGATCATGCATGCCTAAAGTTCTGTTTGACCAACATCAGGGTTGGCCATAGACTCAGGTCTAGAAGGTAGACTAGCTCCAGAGTCATCTGAGGACAATGCCTGGACTAGACCACAAATGCTGCAGATATGTTGATGTAACAATTACACTGTTTGGAACTGTTGATAAGAGTTAAGAGGGACTGCATGCCCCCAGGGCCCACGACCTCAAACAAGGTCACAACTACATGTAGTTGAGAAGGACCAACATCAGGGTTAGTCTAGCACTGAAGGCTGATGACATGGACGATCCTAATATTACTCCACATGTATTTCAAGTTTCTATGCATAATTCTGAAATATATGACCACAGTCTTTTAAAATGTCAAATGAATAATTAATAAAAGATCACACAGCTGTTGTTTTTTTTTATGTTGAATGAATAATGCATAATTCTAAATTCAACAGATGGGCAATTATATTTGGCAACTCATTACAGATGAGTAATGATACATCGTAGAGCTAGAGATTCAAGTTTGTGCACATACATGTACATGTACCATACTTTATGTACAAATTGTTGTGAGTTAAACTCTTTGTAACACAACATACAGATGTATGCCATTTTGCATATAGCTCTGTATGTAAAAATTACCATACTTGCCAACTCTACCAATTTAGGAGGTAAACTACCGCTTTTCATGGAATTCAACCACATACCTCACTGTACTAAAAACAACAAAAAAAGTAATCTACTGCTTTTTCATTCTTCAGTGTTGGTTCATGTAAGTATGAATTACTTTGTACATTCATTAAGATAAATAATTATGAAAGAAAGTTTCTTGCTTTATGGACAAAAAAACAAAAAGTGTATCAGGGTACATGGGTGTGAACCTCAACCCACAATGCTCTTACATGTACATTGTGTATATATCAGCTGGGAGCATTCTCAGTTCCACAAATTGATGTGTTGTTCATGTTGTTAGCTCTCAGCTACCCCCCCCCCCCCACAACACATTCAAAATAGTGAAGCAACCCCCCTCCCCCACTTTTTTTCTTTCTTTCTTTCTTTTCCCTTAAAGGAGAAGTCTAGGCGATTTCTGTAAGCATGGATCATAAAGAGAAAAAATTCAGCGGCTAGAAAATGTCTTCCTTTACACAACATACCTTAGGATTGCAGAGTAATCAACAATGAACTTTTATAAACAGTAGTTCTAGTACAAGCCCATTTTCATCCACAATACAGTTCGTAACCCGGCACAGTGACGTAGCAGATGCACCGCATCATGCATATGCAGGCATGCATATGATGATGCGAGTGCAGTGCAGTGATAGTATAGTATAGTGCGTGCCTAGCGCGAGAGTGAATCACTGCAGTAGAGGTACACATTGTTTGTTTCGTCATCTCATATCGTGCCGTAGTTCCTTTTTTTTTTTCTTCTTCTGAATTTTAGTAGATCTACAGTCATATCATTTCTGATTTTATTTATGCTTCTTGTGCCTACTTGTTAGCCTCAGAATTTGTTAAGACCGTTAAATCTGACCATTTGACTTAACGGGAAGACTTTACAATTTCTGTAGTTCCGTAGTTCCTTTTTTTTTTCTTCTTCTGAATTTTAGTAGATCTACAGTCATATCATTTCTGATTTTATTTATGCTTCTTGTGCCTACATGTACTTGTTAGCCTCAGAATTTGTAAAGACCATTAAATCTGACCATTTGAATTAACGGGAAGACCTTACAATTTACATAGTTCCGTAGTTCCTTTTTTTTTCTTCTGAATTTTAGTAGATCTACAGTCATATCATTTCTGATTTTATTTATGCTTCTTGTGCCTACTTGTTAGCCTAAGAATTTGTAAAGACCATTAAATCTGACCATTTCAATCGACGGGAAGACCTTACAATTTTTCGTGGGCTCGTAGCCCATCACTTTCAAACGCCCACACCCTATCCACCATCACCTGCCAACATCCCGGCTTGAAGTGGTCTTCACACACTTTCATTTACTATGAAAATCAATAAGTTTCGATGTCAAATTTGTCCATTCTAATATCATTAATCCATCGGGCACACCTCTCCCTGTCCGTCAGGGGATTCGGGATTGCAAAAAACTTCTCTTAAGAACAGAACTGGTGTGATTTGTACACCCAAAAGCTAGACATCTCGGCATTCTGCATAGAGAATGTCCAGAGAATAAGTGCGCATGCGCAGTGCAAATGCATCACCTACATCAAGCGACCAATGACCATATTTGGGTTTTGGTGGGAAATTCAATTATTCGGAGTAAAAAAATGAACCCCTAATCGGTATTTAAAAATCACAGAAATAATTTTGATAAATATGAAAGTAGCATTATCTGTTAGCTTGTTTAATGAAATCGTCTGGACTTCTCCTAAATCATTTTCTAATGGGCGCTTTGGTTCTGGGAGTACATGTATGTAAAGGTTGATTTATAAAGCTTTCTCAGCCTTTTGGTGTCAGTTTGGAAAAATATCACAGCAGAAATGTGCCATGAAAAAGGATTACTCTTCAAATTGCCTTTACATTCAAAATATGACAATAGACAGCTCGAGCATTCTGCCCAAATAATGTGCCCAGTCCCATATATCCATTTCTGTGTGCAGTTCACATGCTTTTCAACAAGACTGAGTTGTTTTCCTACATGTACATACATGAATCACTGTGATTTCAAAACCTCATGGTATGCATCAAGTTTTACTTAAGGTGCATTCATACATTGCCAATTTAGACGGCGGTTCACGATGGTTCTCAAACTGCCGTGAACCATGTCAAAGCAATGGCGGAAAGCCTTTAAACGTGTTTTGAATACGTTTATAACACGATGTGAACATCAGGGTTCATGGCAGATGAGTGCCGGATGATTGGGGTTTGTGTACGGTGTTAACAATGTCTTTGGCGGCTTATGGTGGATTGCCGAACCGCCGTGAACTGCCGTCTAAATCAGCAATGTGTGATTGCACCTTTACTAGTTAATCAACCTCTCAAACAGTTTCTTTCACTTTGTAATGGCACAACCAGAACTCAAAATGTATCTTTAAGTATGTACAGGCCTACAACAGTCATGTACATTATCTCCATGCATGGTACAAAGTAATAATTACCTACATGTATAACTTGCACAATATTAAAACATTGTTTATTCTCCCCCCCCCCCCACCCCCCCCCCCCCTCACTCCCTCCCTCTGTTTCTTTCTTCCACGTGAATTATAGAGGTCTATCCTTCACATTCACTACCCTGCTGCTCTTCTAAAATGTGTACTTCCTCCCATCAGCTCCACATTCATGAATAAAATTACGAACAAGTTGCACACTAAGAAAATGTTGTAGGCCTTTGAATATAATTAATGACTACAAGTATATGTACATTATAAAATTGTACTTGGGCAGCCATAAATATTTTTTGGTGCCTGCATGCTGTATGTTGTACACTCAGGTGGACATCTTCAGTCCCACATGTACCCAAAAAAACATGTTCTAGGTAGCAGCGGGCTCTGTATAATACTGGTGCACAGGATATAGGTCTACGTGTAGATATACACGTAGATGCACATGCAAATCCATTCTTACACCATTGCATACTAGGCATTTATGTCAGTTTGCAAGACCATTTTTTAATGAATTTTATGGATAATTACATAGCTCAAGTTAGTGTAACCACATGAATATATGAATATACTTGCAAAACAATGATTAATGTACAAGTACAATATTGCAAAATAATGTAGGCCTTCTATGAAACAATATTTTCATATATCTTATTGTATGTCAAAGAGGTTTCACTTAATGATTTAAACCTAAAGCATTCAGTGACACAGTGATACAGCAGACATGTACCATAAATGTACATTGTAGGCCTACATTTGATTGAAAGACATGTATCACTACTGGGCAATTGGGCACATATAAGTAAATTTGAATTCTACATAAAATGCAAACTGCATGTGGTATATGTACTGCATGTCATGACAATCATATTCACAAGATGTGTTAACGCACATAATATGACTTGGGCTGTGACGAAGGTCATTAGCACAGACCCCCTTGAGGAGGGGCGTGTGTAGGAACGCTATACAGACGAACACAGATCGCACACATTGAAAGAAGCGTCCAAACAAGGCACATGGGCACATGATGGACATACACAAACACAAACATCTTGTTCACATACACAGTTATAATAATCATCATTTAGGAGCTTAGTCTCACTGCACAGACCTCTTAAAGATTAAATACTGTTTATATTGTGCACATGAGCAATATTTGCTGAGAGCATGAACAGCATTATTAATAATCGTTATTAAGTCTTTTTTTTTTAAGATAGAACAGAGGCATATGTATGTGGAAATAGTAGTTGGCCTAAACACAACATTAAATGAGACAATATACATGTAGGTGGCATCCTGACTGTTGGGGGTTCCCTTTTTTCCACATCTGCTTTTTAAGGCTTTTAAACAAAATGTGCTCTTGCTACATGTATTCCTAAAAAGCTTGTGAGAGGATGGTCCAACCAAACATCAAGTTTGACTGAGAGGTTGCAAAGAAAATGAATAATCAATTCTAATCATGGCTGAATTTACATAACAAAGAGTCCACACAGTGTGGTTTTGCCCAGTACCGGTGACTTTTGATGCAGATGCAGAACCCTAACAATGTCAAATTGTACATGAGCAGAAAAAGAACCCCCCCAAAAAAAAAAAAATAATAATAAATAAATAAATAAATAAATAAATAAATAAATAAATAAATAAATAAATAAATAAAAATGCATATACTGTAGGCCTACCGCCTTTTTTTATTGCATCTATTTTTCATTTGATGCTGAAAAAAAAAAAATTAAAGGAAAATAAGCACAAATATCCTTAAATGGGCGATACAATGAAAAGTTCAAATTCATTGTTTATCAAAACGAATTGGAACTAAAGAAACTTTTCATCATTTCATATTCAAAACAGATATATGTACTGTATGTACATGTACTTGACTTTTTGTAAGAAAAATGTAGTCAGTGTTGCCAATTTGAGGAAGAAAAGCTGATCAAATCTTAAAGGTG
Organism: Echinometra lucunter; assembly: GCA_029962745.1. Classification (NCBI taxonomy): domain Eukaryota; kingdom Metazoa; phylum Echinodermata; class Echinoidea; order Camarodonta; family Echinometridae; genus Echinometra; species Echinometra lucunter. The sequence goes on from CM057158.1 coordinate 25,565,668, forward strand.
TTCTATAATTCCTGCCATGAATTGGTTAATATCTACATGTACCTGTAGACTGTTGAGTATAAATTTTGAGTACATGAATGAGATATTGAGAGTAATACAAAGAAATACTATGCTTATTAGAATGAACTATATGTAAGTGTAACCCTTCAACATCTTTGTTTTGTTTTTGAGTTTATTTATCATGCAAAACATTAGCACATCTGTACAGTATGTATCTCACATCCTGCTTCTTGATTATCAAGTATTGTTTGTTCTTCCACTTACTACTCTTTTGATGTATTAATACATGTACATGTAATATTGACCAAGTCTGAACATCAAATAGACAGTGATAGACTTCGATAAATTTATCACTATACAAACTATCGGGTTATCGTGAAGATAAGAAAAAGGCTTTTGTATGTTCTCTTAAAGTATGATTTCAATGCAGTGCTTGCCTGACTGATTCAAGACTTAATTGTATCAAATTTATACTGAGTTTCATTATCAGTGGAGTTCATCAGAGTCGGGTCAATTTGAAATTCATGCTTGACAATGTGGGCCTACAATATGCACAGTACATGTAGGCACAAAAACTTTATAGTAGCATTGGGTACATTACATTCTTAGCCTCAATTTGAAAGAATGAATGACTTCATTACGAAAATCACAATGATGTATACATCTCATTTTTTTTTAAATCACAAGGAAACACATGTACATACATCTTGGTAAAGGGAGCCAACAAAATAGCAATATTCTAATTGAGGATAGCCCAATTAAGTTGATTACATGAATCAATATTCAGCAAATTAATAAAATGCACATGTAAATCTCATGAATCTTTTTCAAAAAATCATTATGTATACGTGTATGTGTCCACAACTTATATGAACTTTTTTTTTACTATCTCAATATTTTACATGATGTACAGTAAATGTATACATGTACACTGTACTAAAAGATTTTTTTTTAACCCAATAGCAGTACAGAGCTTTCTTGAGGTCTAAATTAATCATCTTCAATTCTCAAATTGGCAACAAAATTTTTTGTTCCATGTTTACATAGCTTGAAAAAAATAAATATGGATATAACATGAACTAAAATGAATTAAAAGTGGTAAAATTTAATCAGAAATTGCCAATTGAAACACAGAAACAGTGATTGTGTATTATTCAATGCGTTGCCAATTTAAAGAGTTTAATGATTAGTTACAATTAAACTGCTCTAATTCGAGAACGCCACACCATACGCCATTGGGAATTGGCTCAAATTTTTCAGTGAATTTTTCTCTTTCTGCTCATGTATGATATGTACTGTCGAACATTCTGGACTAACAGATACTGCAAAAGCGTCTCCTAAAGGTGACGCTGTACTTCTATGGGTTAATGTGCAGTTTTCTTTTAATGACTATGGTACATAAATTAGTGATTATCAAAAACCAAAGAATTTAATGATGCATACAAACAGGTGTTTGGGGGGAAAGGGTCAATGAACGAGCCGGGTCTGAAATGCCAAGACAAGACACCCAATACAGCCACAAACACAGGCACACATGGAGCAGTTAAAGAGCTCCTAGGCACAACAGGAAGTTATAAATAATGTTCAAATACTGGCCATCACATCCCAATACTTTCCTGGCGAGGCCTTAAGCAGTTCTCCCATCTGCCCTCCTAGTGAATTATTTCTTGGTCTCATGGCACTGGACTGATATTGATCTACTTGTGATGCGTGTGAGACAAGCTTCTACAGCAGATGATTGTAGGTGAACGATTTCGTGGACAATAGAAAGGGAGGAATGAATATATGCCATGCTTCGGCGTCTTTTATGGAGATTGGTGGATCTACATGTACATCTACACAGACTGGTCAGAGAATACTGTGATAATGCACTGATTAATCAGATAAATTGTGGGATTTCAATTAGGCCTGTAGTCTGCAGAGAGAGAGAGAGATAGAGAGAGAAAGAGGGAGAGAGGGGGAGGGAATGAGAAGGAAGATAAAGGTGAGAAAAGATTAAAAAGGAGAGTGAGAGTGAAAGAGTGACAGAGAGGGGGGGAGAGAAGAGATTATGAGATTTTTTCTTTCTTTCTTTGTTTTTAAAAGGGAGAATAAACAGATATGTAGTGGGATTTCAATTAGGCCTGGGTCTGTGAAATAGGAAGGAAGAGAGGGGAACGAGAGAGGAGAAAAGACAAGAATATGGAAAGAAAAAGAATGTGAAAGAGTAACTATTTAACTATTTTAGAAAGGAGTGAGAGAGAGTGATATAAAATAAAATGAATGGTAAATACTGGTAAAGAGAACACCAGGAAAGAGAGAAAAGCAAAAAAAATGAAAATGAAAATGAAAGAGAATGGAGATGATATGTGGAGATAAAGAGATAGATGACAAATGAGAGAAGAAAAAAGGGGGAGTAGAAAACTAGGACAGGAGTTTAGGCGACAGGCAACAGACAACTTTAGAATGGCAGACAGACAAGATAGACAGGCAATTAACTTTTGTGCTGATGCATAAACTTGCACAATACACATTATACAAGTTTGAGACACAAGTACTTCATGTAGTATACTAGTAGCTGATGAATGTTGTGATTTATGTACTTACTTGATAGAGTGCTGAAACTTGCAAACAACTACTAATATCAATTTGTCTGGCAGTAGCTCCCACACAGAACAAAAACCAACTGCATACGTGTACAAGTAATTTTGAATCAGAGAATTCTCATTAATCAGCTAATTTGGTTAGTTAAATTGTCATTTGTTTTCTGTTCATTTGTTGATTTACAAATGTAGCTCACAGAATGATTTCCAGTCTCCAGAAATATGGAATTATTCATTTCTCAAAGATCATGCATTTCCCTTCCCTCCAAATCATGCAAGAGTGCAAGACAGAGAATTCTTGACAACTAATTAAAAAATAACAGAGTTTTAGCCCAATTTCTGGACAAAATTCTCTCCTACGGCAGGGTCCCAGACTATTAAATGCATTTAAAACCCCAGCAGAAAAATCCCAGCACTTTCTCTCTTCATATCTGAACAGGCCTTCAGTTTTTTTGTGTGTGTGGGGGGGGGGGGGGGGTTCTGGATAGAAATTCTAGGGTATGTGTGCAATGAGCCCTATGTAAAAATGCTTAGATATGGGGAGGGGGATCCCCACCTAGATTTTGAGGGCCAGTGTCTTGGCACCTGTTAGTGTCGAAGCCTGCCTACTGGTATCAAAATATACATGAATACTGTCATTTTCTCAAGGCAACAACTTAGTTTCAAGTTTATATTTCATCATTAGTATTATGAAACAAGAGGGCACGTTAACACACAACGCAGGCTTCAGTCATCTGCCCAGGATGGACCCGAACCCATGATCTTTGGTTCGACAGGCAGACACTTTACCGACTGAGCCAACTCGCCTCCTCAATTATTATGACCTGTTATATCTTGTAATACAATAAGTCTGAAAGTTATTAAAGGTGTTGTGGTCTAGTGGATAAGTCTCTGGAGTGCAAACCACAACAGGTACAGGGTTCAATTTCCTGGTGTCAAGGGCGTCAACCGGTTCTGAGAAGTGGGGGGGGACCATTAGCGAGGGAATGAAGTGACCGAGCCCGAGCTCACGAAGCAAGCAAGGGGGAGGGTGTGGGGGGGGTGTGACGTGTCCCCCTCCCATGGTAGGGAGCTTTTTGCATTTCTTGCTTGAAATAATGCAATTTGGTGCATATTAACAGGGTCTTTTGTCTACTTCAATACATGTACTTCTGATCCTCAAAAAGTGGAGGGGACAAATGATATGATGTCCCCCCCCCCCCCATCCCCCGCCTGTTGATGCCCATGCCTGGTGTAGCAACAATGTCCTTTGCCAAGACATTAATTCAAACTTGCCACACTCAACTCAGGTGAGGTACATGTAAGTGGGTTAATACATGTACATGTACCTTGGTAGGAATTAATTCCTTGGAATGCTTGAGCACTGTAATGGCAGAGCAAGCTTCAAAGCTGGGGTAATAATTACAGAGCACCAGGAATGGCAAAAGTGCCAGACATTTAAATTCATGCTATAGATACAAGAATCTCCATTATTATTACCATTCATAACAGAGTGTCCACATGTCGTGGTTTGCTCCAATAACTTTGGATGGATTGGAGAGCCCATAAAATCATACACTGTACATGAGCAGAATGAGCACAAATTCTACACATACAGCGCCCACTTTGACTGCATCAAATTTTTTTTCCCCTTAAAGGTAGCCCGTCCCTTTTGCAGACGCAATTCTGAAAGTTCCCTGACTCTGTCATCATTTGAGAGAGAAAGGCTATATAACCTATCCCTGAAATTGATAAAGCGTGAAATTCGGTTTTAAGGAAATAATCTTCGCTAATTCATCACAGCTTTCGTTTTTCGTACCACGAAAAAAAGACCTGAAGATTCAAGATAGCGCACAACGAAAGGATTCACGTTACAGCGCCGCTATATTATGTACCGTACATGTCGTGACCGCGAGCTGCGCGGCTGAGCTAGCTAGCTATATACAGCTGGCTGCGCTACTGCCGGTGAGCTGATCCGACTTGCTTATTCAAGGTTGGTAGCCAGATTTTCATTTTGTATGACCGTAAGATCAAATGAACAGTATCAGAAGGGCATCCTAAACTCATGCCAAGTTGTGTGGATTTTCGTCGATTTTGCAAAAGGGACGAGTTACCTTTAATGCTGTTTTTTCTTTTTTTTAAAGAAATAAACAAAATTGGTAATGCAGTGGAAAATACAAAATCTGTTTTTTGGTTTTTGTTTTTTTCATGCAAATTTTGCATTTTATTAACTTCTCAACATACTTTCTGTCAAGTTACACGTATATTTCAGATGACTTTTTAAAAGGAAAAAGGAAAATGCAGCAATGAAAGAAAAATACCAGAGCTGCCAATTTGAAGAAGAGCAAATTAGGCTTTAAATACATGTAACTCCCATCATGAATGGGTTAAACTGAGCCAATAACCAGGCAGCTCAAATACTAAAAAATGTTAACTTGGAACCATTTAAAGGTTTATGTTGACATACATGTAGGTGTATATGCAGGGTCTAGAGTAAAAAATAATAAAACCATAAGGTGCTAAACACAGCAGGCAACCAAGAATACAAGAATGCAACTTTCTCTCTGAAAGAGAAACAAAATGGGAAAATCTGGAAGATTTTGTTTAAAGGTGATATTGCTGTTCAAGTCTTTTATTGGACATTCATCCTTAAATGATGAAGAATGAAGAATGATAAAATTATTGGATGTATGTAATATATGTGTATGAACACAATACACACAGAACAAGAAATTTTGGGGAAATATCCTTTTGTGCACAAGAAAAACAAAAGAAAAGGAAAAAGAAGTGTTTTGAAAGATTCTTTCATAGAAAAAAGGCTTCAACATGGCTTGAAAATGAAATTCATACCTTGAACTCTGTATACAAATAATACTCTTTCTCTGCTACAGAACTGATTAGCCTAGAAGTGATTTTTCATTCGATAACAAAAGCATCAGAACCAAGCACTATTAATCTTCACATCATGAATAGCACGGTTATAAATCTCCATCCCTCCTATCACTCATTAAATCTTTTCTGTGTCACACAAATAACAGAATTCTTACCCTTGGGATTTCGGATTCCACAATAGTTACAGAAATTACATGAGCAATGCCTCTCCACTGAGTCAAGGGTCATTAGCCGTATTTGCATAGCTTTGCTCCGACGCTTGAAAGCGATAATTTTGCACCTAACAACAGTGATTCTCCGATGCAAGGAGAGACACAAGGCCATATGCACACAGCACAAATGTCTGCAGACACACAAGTTTTGCTGCAAGACAGCACAATTAATGACTTTAATTACAGTCTGTGCCAGAGATCGACATAGATTCTCCCACTACATAAAAATGCACATATATTGCATGTACATGTATGTGCAATGTATTATGCTTTGTAATTTGTATAGTACAGACATAATTACTTTATCATAGGCACACTCATAACCAATTCAGTCATGATGAAAATATGTAAGTCTTCATTCACCATAATCCATAATATAGAGTGATTAACTCTAATAGGAGATCTTCTTCTTTTTAATCTCAAGTGATAAATTTTCAGTGCAAGACATGCTTTGAACTTTGAGTATGAGTCCTAGTTCACAAAACTTGTAGTATTCATTAATACATACCGATATTTTTTTTCTCTCATTTTTTTTTTTTCTTCCTACAAATGTATTCACATTTTTCATAAGGGCTACATGCAGGCAGAGGGTATCAAAATTATGGCTTCTATTGATAAAAAAGGGGGAAATCATTGGAATGATTTGCATATAATTTTCCAGGTATTTTCTTTTGTTTACACTCTGGTTTACAAACAGTACAATGTGTACCACAGAGGGATACAAATTTATTTGCTGTACTACACTGACTCTCACACAAGCAAAATTAATTTTAAAACATGACCTGCCTGCATTAAGGCCTTTGCTGCCATTTGAAATACATACTACACCCTTCTCGCTGGCAGTCGACCAAAATAAACTACAGCATGGCTTAGCAACCAGTATGTAAGACAACATGTCTACAAAGACAATAGTTACAGAGAACCTGTGAAACTCTTTCCTAGCTAAAAGAGCTTCTGGAAGACACTCCATATGCATTTCTGTCTGAAGGTGGTGCTACTTCTGCATCTCAATGTCCATATACATGTACATATAATCAACTGTCAACATGTCTCCTTGATTAATTAGAAAATCAAAAATAAGATTGAAGAGTCATAGAAAAGAAGGAAATGAAGAGTGAAACTTAGTTTGTGGAAGGTATTCATATAATGTGAATAAACCAACTTTGCAGTAATCTCAAAAAGGATCAGTTTAACTTGGCATATATATATATATATATATATATATATATATATATATATATATATATATATATATATACATGTACATGTATGAACCAGATGCCTTTTCCTCTTACATTGTGTATTTAAAGGAGAATGCAACCCAGGCATCAGTGTGCTCTTAGTGAATAAAGATGACCAAGAAGAGTAAACAGTGAAAGTTTGAGCAAAATCGGACAATCCGTTAAAGAGTTATGAATTTTGAAAGTTGCAGTAAATCCCTATTATGGAGATCCTTGAGTTGGCAACTTTGTCATCATCTGTGATGTCATCGTGGACAACTCTCATTTTGTACATAATTTTTCCAAAAAAATGATTTATATGAAATTTCAAGTCAGGAATCAACATAATTCTTCCCCAAACTTTTGAAGAATTGATAAATTGATCAAACAATAAATCCAAAGAATTTTTATTTTTCTTGAAAATGAAGAAAATGTTAAATTCTGTGTACAAAATGAATGGAGAGTTGTCCACGATGACATCACAGATGCTGGCAAAGTTGCCAATTCAAGGATCTCCATAATAAGGATTTACTTAAACTTTCAAAGTTCATAACTCTTGAACAGATTGTCCGATTTTGCTCAAACTTTCACTGTTAACTCTTCTTTTTCTCCTTCATTCACTGGAAGCAAACTGATGTCTTGGTTGCATTCTCCTTTAATGCCCTCTCCTGTTGCATTTTATTTGTTTGTTTTATGTGATTTCACCTTTTGCCCTGGTACATGTACTGTGTACGCATGCAGAGATGCTAACCTTTTATGAAGTTTTGCAGTATTTTTATGTCTGAAAAGAAGTATGATGAGTTGAAAATACTGCTTTTCCTCAACTTTAATTACCACCACTGAACTACTGAAGTTCAGGAAAAGGAGTATTTTGCTTGAATCCTGCAGTATTTAAAAAAAAATAGAAATAATGGGGAATAGGAACACTTGGCATCACTGGTAATACCTCGAGTATTTACTTTCAATTGGATTTGGGACCTTACACATCTTATATTACTAGTATTAATAAATAGTAGTGGTAGTAGTAGTAGTAGTAGTAGCAGTAGTAGTAGTAGTAGTAGTAGTAGTAGTAGTAGTAGTAGTAGTAGTAGTAGTAGTAGTGCTATCATTATTATCATATCATTATTATTATCATTATTATCATTATCATTATTATTATTATTATTATTATCATTATCATTATCATTCTCATCATCATCATCACTATTATTATCATCAAAAGGGATGCCAGTTACAATTGATCAGAGGGCCTGAAAATCACCTTGAATGAGCTACATGTATTTGTAAACAAAAATACTAAACTAGGGCCAAGAATAAATTTCCAGAGCCTGAATTCAGGCTTTGCCTGAAAACTGGCATCCCTGTATCATCATCATCATCATCATCATTCAGCCTTCACAGTGCACTGCAGTCGAGAAGAGAACTATCCTGTCATTTTTTTCTTCATGAAAATAATGACATACAGTAGTTTCAAATTGCAATAATAGAAGTTGATTGACACCAACCAAGTGCAGGCTCCATAGACATTCTATAGACAACTATGCCACATACATGTACACTGTAGAGCTGTGCTCTGTTCAACTCTATAAAAGACAGGTGGTAGTACACTAGCACAAAGGTGTTACAACAAAAAATCACATAGAACACCTGGTAATGAATTCTATATAACATGTAAATTCATAAATGAGCTTATTCAGAAAGGCTGACATGTGAAAATGGCACTGATGCAATATCCCTAATAAAAGTGTGTTCGAAAAGCCACCGTGCTTTTAACCATCTCCTGTTATAATATTAGTCTTGAAGGAAAAGGACAACTGGAAAATAAAATAAAAAGTTCAATTTGTTTGCCATTTCTTTCATCCAGTTCTGTTTGAACTTTGTTCAATTTGACTTAGTTCTCCAAGCAAATCTAATGTAAATGAATATTGATCAAGAAAGTTTCACTTTACAACACACAAGAAAAAAGTTTTCAAGACTGCAAAGTAAAGGTTATAGTCAGAGAGAGCTAGAGATACATTCAAAATGGATGGTTCCTTTGAGATATTAGGAATATGATATTTGATCATTCCACAAGCGGCAAGTTACTATCAAGTATTCTATCAAGGGTCTATTGCCAGTATTGGTCTGCATGAATCGGCTTTCCAAACAAGCTTCTCTTGGCTAAGTTTCGTAAGTAGGGCTATGTATTCAGTAGAGATAACAATATTGAAAGACCAATCCATCTTTCCTCCCTGACTCCCTCAAGTCCTTTGTTCTTTGATGTAACTTTCTACAGTTGTCTATCCACCATACTTCAGCTGTTCAGTCAATGAACATAACCCAAATCGAAATCATAGCTCAAAATGTCAAGTCACGAAAGAAAGGCCACAAATCTCCAAAGAACTGTGCACCACACTGTGCCCACCAATCATGTCGAATGCTCTCCCCATCACATCATTCTCTGCCTTTTTCCCCCACTCACAAACGACCCGGCCCTTTGATCTTTACCGCTGGAGCATAACATCGGCTTCTACCAAGTCCCCCTGGCTCCATTTCCATTGTTTACCCTATGCAAGCACTTTGCCGACTGCTGCATGATGCGGGCTAATTAAATTACACAGAGACAATCCTTCTAAACTCTATTTTTGTCAAGGAGAAAAGGCAATTTGAACGCCTCTTGAAATGCTGGCGATTGATATGACAGAAACGCCGCCTTTTGCTTTCTCTAATTTTCTTCGGCGCCAGCATATGGCATGTCTGTCTGGGCGCTTGGTGATTTATTAGTTTCAGCTAACACTTGACCCTGCCGAGGGTGTTGACCGAGAAATGTCAATCAGTACGGTTTCAAGGCGAATGAAATATGTCACTCTCATACGTCAACACGTCAAGCGACAGCTTGCTTTTGAGGGAGCATCGGCGCCGCCGTACAAAAAGGCAGGCGATATTGAAGCACTGCGCTGCATGATCTGGCTCGGCTGCTAGCGCGAGTGGGCTAAACACGACCCATATTACCTCAAATTTCACAAAATTTCGAATGAAAACCTACCTTTCAACCGCTTAGGAGCGTGCTGCTTCTTCCTAGGCATCTCTTAGTATAAATAATCCAGGGCTACGGGCTCTACTAGCGGTCCGACGGGGTAGCACACGGGAGCATCGTTGGCCCCTGCTCCTTTCGCTCAGCTGTAATCTTTCGTATGTAAATTTCCTGCGTGTGAATTTGGATAGGCTAAGTGCGCTCTTCCGAGTGTGTGTTGCTAGTGCACATATGTCGTAGACAAGAGTTGTACTGCTAGTCAGTATGGGTGCTAATTGTCACTCGATGAAAGTGGTGTTAACTTCATAAAGTTTTGTCAGGGACTTGTCAGCAGTACACTTTTCTCTGTCAGGAACTTTGTTTGGGGACACCAAGACAAGAGATCGAGGATAGGGGACATGGACCCCAAGGGCCCCAACTCATTAATTTAGGGCAACTGGGGGGCAAATTTTCATGTTCCCGCGGTGCTTTCTGATGCCGCTGATCTCTTCATATCAGTGACTGATGCCCATTTCAGTGTTCGCAAATGGCAATATGGGATACCGGCCACCGGATACTTCTTTTTTCGCTCAATTAACCATAAATGGAAAAATACCGATTGCATTACAAAAAAATCATCTGTTTACCCAAATAGCACTAAAACTAAGCCAATAAATCATATTTTCACTATTATAGCAGGGGCGTTGCCATAGAAAGGATGGTCTTCTGACAACTTCGTAGTCACGGTCGTCGTCGTTGCTGCTGTACGTTGTTGTTCATAGGCGTCAATCAATCAGGGGGGACCACCGGCGTAAATCCGTTTTGAGGAGTGGGGGGGATGATTGAATTTTTTGCCGAAATACCCTCATTCATCTGCGCAGACCCCCACACACATAAGTTTTTTCATTTTGCGAGCGAGCGAAAAATAATCACTTTTCTTGTTTTAAGAGCATTTCAAATAAAAATTCCACTATATGACTGTCCTTTATGACATCTTAATAAAGAATTTCACCAACTGATTGTTTACAATACCATTTTTCCTTAAAATGAGGGGGGATATTTGTACACCCTCCTCTTGAAAAAGTGGGGGATATATCCCCCGGGATTTCGCCAATGGGGGACAGAGAGACACGGCCCCCCCCCCCAAAAAAAAAGTTATATGTCCCCCAAATATTATGTGTCCCCCACCCCAAAAAAGAGAAAAATTCAAGCTCTATTTTTTTTCTTGAGTGTCCCCCCCCCCCCAATATAAAACACCCATGTTGTTATTGTTGCTGTTTTGCGGCTACTTACTACATTTTCTGATTTTCCAAGAGTTGTTGGCATTATATTGACGCCGGAAGATCTCTTTTGAATCGAGCAAGTACTAATGGCCTTAATTCCCTTGTACACATAACTGTCCGTTGTACCTCCTGTATAGGAATAAGCAAAATTTTAAAAAAAAAAGAGATAGAGCAAAAGAAATATATTAGCACCCAAAGAGACAACCAGACGGACAGACAGACAGACAGACAGGCAGACAGACAAAATGTGCTGCATGCAGGGGGAGGGGCTGAACCACAGTGAAACTATAGCAGTAGAAAAATAAAGATATTCATGCAAGCTTCGCACTTAAAAGTTGACAACGCGACGGTGGTTGAAATTTTTTAAGTGTCTATAGAACAAAAGGGTTCAAGCTAAAGCAGCATTGTGATAACATGCGAAGGAGACAAAGTTACGATAGGAGAGCCAGAGGTAGACCAGTGGCGTAGCCACGGCCTGGAGCCATACGGTGGAGGGGCCAAAGGGACAAGAGGAAAAGAGAGAAAGGGACGAGGAGAAGGGAGAGAGAGTGAGAGAGAGAGAGAGAGAAACATCTTTCTATATACCCCTCCCAAATCAGTGGCCTTCAAAAAAAATCGCGTTTCAATATCCGAGCTGCCAAGCCCCCCCCCCCCCCCCCCCGGGGGGGGGGTAGGCCCGGGGGGCCTAACCCCGATGCCAGTGCCCCCTCAGTGGTGTTAGACTCACTCTACGCCACTGAGGAAGACTATTATGTTGGGCCTTGGAAGAGGACATGGTTTGGGGAATCATTCGCGTATCAACTGACATTGTCCATTAATCAATTGAATTTAACCACTTCCTTCTCCCAACAACGCGACGAACGATAAGGCTACGGGAATAATTAGACCTGCCAATTTTTATTTATATATTTTGTATATGTGTGGGTGTTGAAGGTATGTCTATCCAATTTGTTTGTTTGTTTGTTTTTTTTTTTGTTTTTATTTTATTATTTTTTGTTGTTGTTGTTTATGTTTTTTTCTTCCTTACTTGAAGTTCATAAGTACCTCAAGTCCCGGGTACTGCGAATTATTTTTTATGTTTTTATGGCAATATTAAAGATTTATGATACTAGATATTTGAGTGTAGGTTTCTCTCTTCATCTCAATCTCTCAAATTTCCTCTCTTTCTTGGCTGTCTCCTCCTCCTCTTCGTTCTTAATTCCTTTTTTTTTTCTTTTTCTTCTTCTTCTTCGTCTTCTTCATCTGTTTCTTCATTATCTCCTTTAACACGATAAAAGCAACTTTTGAAAAATCAACTTAAGGCAACTTCAGTAGCCCCGTCTATCACCTTTAGAAAATTACGTAATCCGAACATGATTTGTATGGGCAGTACAATAGGCTTTCAAAATTGCACTTGAGTTGATTTTTCGCAAGTAATTCTTCTTATTCTTCTTCTACTTTCCTCTTCCTTCCCCTCCCCCTCCTCTCCCCTTCACTTCCCTCTTTCTCCTTCCTCCTCCTCCCTCCTATTTTCACATTTTTCCCCTCCCAATCTCCCCCGTCCTCTTCCTCCTGCACTAATTCTTCCTGCTCCTGTTCTTCCCTGTCAGTCCCCTCCACCAACCCACCATGTCCTCTCCTCCTCCTCCTCCTCCCTTCCTCTCGTTCTCCCCTCTCCCTTTTCTTCTTCTTCTTCCTCCTCCTCTTCCTTCTCCTCTCCTCTTCTTCTTTCTTCCTCCTCCCCATCTTCTGAACATCTATCCATCCTCTTCTACTTTCTTTATCTGGCCAGTAGCTTAGCTCCTCCCAAGTTAAAGACATTATTGGATACTTTCAAATGTACATTATTATTTCTTCATATCAGCTTTTACAACATTATTGATTGACCCTTTTCCCGCTCTTCGTTAATTTCAGTCACTATACCCCCCCCCCCCCCCCCCCCTTTAACAAAAATTTCGTTTCCAAGCCAAGGACAGTAGATCTCATCCAGGGTATAACTGATCTTTTAATCACAGACATCAAGTAAAGCTCATAATTATGTTATTTTAATCATCCATGCAATAAGCTTGGGAGCGAGATATTGTTGATGTAGCTCTTTTTCGGTATGCAATGTGATCGAGGAGGAGGGTTACGGCTGGGTTAAGGCTTAGGGTTATGTTTAAGGTTATGGTAAGTATTAGGTTTATAGGGTTTATAGGGTTATGATTAGTGTCAACAGGTTTAGGGTTTGAGGGTTTAGGGCTAGAGTTAGAGTTAGAAACAGATTTCGGGTTCCGAATATATAGCTACAACACATTAGAATTTAGCAACGTCAGTCCTTCTAATTTATTTATTGGTACTTTTTTATATTTATTCAATTGCAATGTGTTCACTGTTAGATACCGTAGACTGTTCAGTTCAGCCCTTGAGATGCGATGCGATATGTGTCATGTGTATTTCATTTTCTCATGCATGGTTTAAATAAATCCAAATAGCCATTTTAAACTGGATTCCCAAAATTGATTCTCAGTCCGTCTTATCTTACTTTTTGACAATTGTTTTATGATTCAGGAAACCAACCGCCTCTCACAAGCTGCCTTTTGGCTGATTTCCTCTCATTTCTCTTATAAATTTTTGTTTTGTATATTATCAAATCTAAGCTGTTAAGTTAAGATATTTATTATTCAGTGTGTATTGTTAATTTCATTTGCATTTTGCTATATTGAGAAAGGAGAAATAGATAAACTAAAAGTAAAAAACATACCGTTATCATCAATCGCATTGCGCCATCTTGCAGCTTGTTTCTTAAGTTGCTTCTAAACTCGGGTTATAGTTTTACCTTAAGATTAATGGCAATGAACCTCAGAAAATAAACCCTTTTTAAAAAAAAAACACTGATAGCCGATGAAGAAGGAAAGAGAAAGAAAGAGAGAGAGAGAGAAGGACGAGGCACTGGAAAAGAAAAGGAAAGAAGTATCCATTATTTTGCTTTCTTTTGACATTTTTTATTCCACCTTTTTCCTTTTTGACACTGAATTCCATGCTTCTTTTGATTTTTAACTTTAATGGGTGTAATTGCTTTTCAATTCCTACAAGATAAGCATAATAAGTGATGTAATCAATGGAACAAAATCAACGAATACTAGCCCTATGCATCGTAGCAAGATAATGTATAAAATATGAATGAAAACACAGGTTCACCTCTGTTTTGAATCTCAAAATATCCACATCAAGCATGAACAATCTTTACTTCGAACTTGACGTTAAAACATGTAACAAAGAGAGAACATGATTATTGTTTATGCCCCATCTTCGATTTCCATTCTTCAAGTCAACTTTAAGCTTTGTGGCAATGCGCAAAATGCATGCCTGGCATGTCAAGACCCTTTCAAAATCATTTAGATTTTTAAGTTTACGCAAGAACATTATTTTACGAGGAGTGACATCCGAAACAAGATTATGATCTTGAGTTATGGGCTTGACAAATTAAAATCGATTTCGACTCACGATCGGTTCGAGTCAAATCAAAATGGAGCATGCTGCGTTCATCTTTCTTATCAATCTGTCTCTCTGAATCGCATCTCTTCTTTACCTCCCTCTTTCCCCTTTTCACCTCTTCTCCCCCTTTTAACCCTAACCTTCTCTCTCCCTCCCTCCTTCCCTCCCTCCCCCCCCCTCTCCCTCTCTCGATTTCCCCCTTATTTCCTCGTATTCCCTTTCGTCCCTTCTCTCCCTGTCTTTGACTCTCTTTCTGTCCGGCTCTCCCCCCCCCCCCCCCCCCCCTCCCACTGCCTGTTCGCTGTCCTTCTGCTCGTCTTCCCCCCTTTTTTCTAACATCCATTTTTCCCCAAACATATATATTTAAAGATTCAAAAGATATAACTCCTTCATTTTAACTTTCTTTCTCATTTCCTTCCATTCGTCAGCCTATAACCTCTCTCTCGCAATGCAAACGTTTACCATTTTCTCTCTTCAGTTCTTCCCTTCTCCACATCCAAGAATTTGAGATACTCATTTACAAGAACCAATAGTAAAACAAATATTTCAAGACTTTAAAAGTCACTCTGGCTGAATTCAATGTACATTTCCTTCATAGAGCACAATGGGCTATAAACAAACAATACACAAAATTATTGACAAAGTATGAAGTTCCGATTTTGACTATATGATTTGCATCTCTGCCTCGGTCTCGTATATCATATAAAAACCAAACCAAACCAAATGCACACTCCCAAGCCCGCACATGCACAAGAAACAACAACAACAACAACAAAACCACGAACGAACAAACAATAACAACAACAAAAAAACAACAACTCATTTTCTTTTCTTTGCTTTGCAGCTTTCCCTTTCCCTTCCTGAGGAATGCACACTTTACAAGCGTTGCTTTCTTTCCAATTTGAATTTTCTTTCGTGAATATAATGTGTGAAGCAGACATTTATTTTTTTGTTTTGAATTGATGTCAAAAAAAGAGAAAATGATGTATTATGTTTCGTATCATTTTGGAAATAAAACTTGAACTTGAACATGTTGAACAACGACAAAGAGAGAACGCCCTTTTATTATTATAGTAACTCCGGTAGGAGTCACTCTTGACAAACCCTTGGGTTTTGGTGACTCCCCCTCACTATGTAACTATTTTGATATTATGTATTTTTATTTCTTTTTATTTATTTTATTTATTTTATGTCTTTTTATTATTTACGCTGTTAGAACGGTTGTTTTAAAGGAGAATGCAACCCAGACATCAGTGTTCTTCCAGTGAATGAAGGAGAACAAGTAGAGTAAACAGCGAAAGTTTGAGGAAAATCCAACAATCTGTTCAAGAGTTAGGAAGTTTAAAAGTTTGAGTAATCCTTATTATTGGGATCCTTGAATTGGCACTTTTGCCAGTATCGTGATGTCATCGTGGACAACTCTCCATTCATTTTGTACACAGAATTCAACATTTTCTTTATTTTCAAGAAAAAATTAACATTCGTATGATTTATTGCTTGAGTATGACATGGCTACATCAATTCTGCAAGCATTTTGGGAAGAATTATGTTGATTCTTGACTTTAAATTTCATATAAATCAATTTTTTTGAAATATTATGTACAAAATGAATTGAAATTCTTTTTCCCCGCTTCCATCTCCCCTTCTCTCACAATCTCCCCCTATAGTTTCTCACTCCCCCCCCCCCCCCATCTCCCCTCTCCCCTCCCCTCTCTCTTTCTTTCTCTCTCTCTCTCTCTCCACCTCTTCTGCAAAATCTACATGTATATCACTGTATCATCACTCTTGTCTAGGAGAATCATCTGTTTGAAAACTGCATGGGCGAGTGCTTGGGGTAACGTTTTTTGCATGTACTAATACGAATCCTTTCACGTTTATCAACCTAACTGCTCACTCACTTTGCATTCTACATTCAAATTCAATTCGTCATTCTAAATAGTTACCCTAGCTTTTAGCGCATCGCCATGCCCTCTTTCCCTCCCTTTTTCGCAGAGGTGATTATTAAAGATTTTTCTTCGAAGTATGGGATCTTCCTGTACTTCATTGTCTTAAAAATGACATAACAGTTTGCTTTTCACTTGAACTTTAGCTTACTCTTGTTCTTTATTTCAGTTCACTATACCCTTTGCTAATACATCACACCAAATTCATTTTGTTTAGAGCGAAATAATTAATCTTTCTTCTTGTGCGTGTGTTTGGAAATGCATTTGACATATAGCCTTGGTGACCCCACCCCTCCCTCATACCGAAATCATTTCGGTCGACGTTTGCAAATAATTGCATATTGAATTTAATCTTAGAAAAAAAAATAAATAAATGCATGGTTGTAAGATGACTCCAAACAGCTTTTTCGAAAAGGTAAACAAATGTTATTATTATTGTTATTATTATGGATTTATATAGCGCTTAATACATCTCGGATGAAAAGAATTGAATAGACTTTATCAAAATATCATTGACATGTACATCAATATTTTGTATCATCAAGAAAACGAGAGAGAGAGAGAGAAAGGGTAACAATTTATATACATTCTAAACAACAAAACATGTAAAAAGTTCAGAGTAAATTAATAATATCTTTTTTTATTCGTATGGTAAATTAATAATATTTGATTCGTATATACACGTACACAGATAATGGTATAACTCATTTCAGAATTCTCCACTTATAATCCTTTACGTAATTAGACTGATAATGACATAATCCTTATCTAATTTCATGAAGAATATGAACTTTTCTTTGGAAAACTTTTTTCGGATTTCTCTTAAGCGCTTTATACAGAATGAGAGAGGAACTGCTGTATAAATTCCAGGTCACCTTCTATTTTCTTTCCTTCAGAATTTGTCGGTTATTCAAATTAATATTGAGGGAAGTTTTTTTAAGTATTGGAAATCACGTCTACGTCACCGTTTTTAGAATTTTCATTAACAATTCATTTTTGTTTTCAATGATAATTCTTGAGGGAGCTGATTTCATAGAAACAACATTATTTTTAAAGTCCCAGTACGTCTGTATTATTGCAACTCTTGCCAAATACAATCATGAGCTTTCTGCAACCGGCAAAGGAGAATGCTGGGTAATTTCAGAGGGCATCATCTCACAGTTTATGCCAAACGTGATCCGTCGACGCACACGCTGAAACATCAAGGTCTTCCTGTCTCCAACTATGTATCTCACCGCAACATTATCACCAGGATTCTACGATAATTGAAGGGGCGATAGTTCGACAAGCGCGCGTATTTATGTTGTCGTCTGCTGACATTCAGAGGGATGTTAATTCCTATTTGTTTTCATTTTTTAATGATTTGCCTTGCATTGATGATTTTTAATCAATAAAAACATTTACGCTAAATTTCTTAGACTTAAATCGAGGACAACTCTAAAATTCGATTAAAAATCAATAGGTCTAGAAATCAATCTTATATAGATCATAATTTCTTAATCTTACTTTGGAGTTGTCTCTAATAACAATCGACTTAGATTAATTTCTAATCTAAGAAATTATGAGTGTTAATGAAATGCCTTGTTTGTTCTTTCTTTAATAATTCAGTTTGCATTACCGGCGTTTAAATGTTCGTTTCTGTTTTTCATATTATTATTGATCGTTTTCTTTTAGATTTATTTCAAGTTTAAGCATTTGAAAGCATTGGATTGTATTTTGTTGTTGTTTATTATGAGGACTAGTTCAATGGTTTAGTAGTTCCACATGAATGCGTACGTATTAATGTTCTCATCGAATGAGAGCCAGAATATAATATGATTAGATAAAAGAAAAAATAATGAAAAATTCCGTGAGAGAAATATTGAAGAAGGGGCTTTACCATGATATACATACATGATTATAAAACATGAAGGAGCATTGATTATTTTGATTTTGTATGATGTATGCTCGTGTTTTCAGGGGGTCGCAATCCCGGCGCCCCCCCCCCCCCCCCTTCCGCGGCCCCTAGAACTAATGTCCTCCTAGCGAGCAGAAAGACTCTCTCATAAATGGTTTTTGCTTTCTTGGCAATGTGTGTTTTTGCAAGACTTGAGGGCATACAAGTCAACTATCCACTTTCAGAGATCGCGCTGTATTCCTTTTGGAAATAACAAACAGCTGCTGCTGAAAGAATGAGGATGATGATGATAACAAATTATGCTACATGTTGAAATGATTGATACACATAACATGTATACATCATAGGCCTGAAAGTACTTGAACAGCAAATTCACCGTTTGACTATACTGAACACAATACATAAATTGTACTGAACTTTAAAGGACTTGCGAATCAAATTCTCTCTTTGACAAATTTAAACAAAAGTAACGAGTATGCTATACGTATTTCTTTGCAGGTTGATAGCATAATCGTTACATCATATAAGATTCTTCAACCTTTTCAAGCTCAAAGTCTTACGTTGAAAAATTGATCACGACAGAGGATTTGAAATCAAACGCATCTCCCTGTTTCGTCTTTCTTTTTAATTTCTTCAGCCACGTTCTTATTTTCATTCACGAGTACAGATTAAAATAAGAACGCTAGTTGTTTATTTCAAAGGAATAGTATGTGAAAGTATTTTCCCCTCTTTTTGGCAGACCCTATATTTTAGAACGAGAACAGAGAAGGTCATTATGAACACTGTTTTCAAATAATTATTTGACTGTTCGCTCATTATGAGATGATTAACGTAACCGGGAATCAAATAGAGAGAGAAAGAGAGAGGGGGAGAGAGACGGAGAGAGAGAGAGAGAGAGAGAGAGAGAGCACAGAGAAAATATGAATTCTGTCAAAGAAACCATGAATGGAGTCAAGGAAAATGCGAGCAGGACAATTACGGAAGGGGGTTGAACGATGCTTTCCCGCCATCACCACCAAAACGCATCTTGAGCCCCCATCTAGGCGTCCGCGGGTCCCTGGGATGAAAGCGCCCATCACTCAGCTCAGCGTCGTACGACCTACCGTTTCGTCCGCCCCTTCCCCCAACCCCTTATCTCGACACATTCATTAATGTTCTGACGATGATCTATTCCAGCTCTTCCCATAAGTGTATGTGGGCAATGAAAGCGTAACGGACATGACATTCTGACAGATTTTTGTAGTTCAAAGCATCACACTTTAGAATTTGCAGTATTGAAACAGTTCTTGCTGACTTTATCAGACACATTCAACTATCAGTTACATACACAGTGAATTTCACGAAATTTTATTGAACGAATGTAGAGAAAATGCACGTGTTGTGAGCGTAACGCGGACATGACATGAAATGACCAAGGCTTTTTGACCTCTTTTTAATTTTCAAAATTCCTGTGAATTTTGAGATACACTGTACCTGGATTTGGTAACAATCAAACCAGTAGGTCTTACTTAAATCATAAAGTACAATTTTAGAACAGTTTTAAATTCACTTCTTTCTGGAGAGGTCAGTATGTAGCGTAACGGACATGACAGTTTTGTCCACTTTTTGTGCGTTGACATTATGTTGTTATTACAAATTATGGCAGATGTTTTGTTGTTTACATTGTAAGATTAAATTATAGGATTACACATCATCACTGGTAATATGTAATATCTCGCATATTTTTGTAATTTTAAAGGGGTTAATTTTCTTCAATATTTACAAAACAAATGAAAATATCTTGTTGCTGCTCCAACTAGTGACAGCTCACAAGGAATTTCTTGTTACTACTATCCACCATCATACAGAACACATTATAAGTTGATTCTATGTTGATTTTTTTTCATTTGGCTGAATACTGACAAATAGTATAGTGTAACGGACATGACCCCTTGTGAGTGAACCATAATTATATCAAATTATTCGTTTTCAAAGTAAAACAAAAGAAAGCAAATAAAACTAGAATCATGTATTACTACTACTTAAGTTTCATCTTGCATGTTCTAGTGATCTACAGTAGGCCTACGTGCTTTAAGTACCATTTCAAACTCATAAAAAAGGTCATGTGGAAAACTGTTCACTTCTCTGTCTGATGTCACAATAAAATGATGTTGAAGGTGTAGAAGCATGGGTTTATGAGCTATTCTATTGTATGTAGAAATAATCTATTATTCTCAACCAGTTGCAAGTAATCATCAATCTGTTTTACTGAGCCACAGTGTCTTTTCTCCCACTTGTCATAATTATATAGTGTCATGTCCGTTACGCAATTTTCATGAAAACTAGAGGTGGTAAGGAAAAATGGTTATAACACATGCAAGGGGATTGAATTCTTACATAGAAAATGAATTTCTATCAACTTCATATTTATTTCCTGTTGGTTATGAAAACTTATGGTAAAAAAACATAACGGACATGACACTAGAAATATTAAAGAAACCGTGCAACTTTGAGGAAACATTGACTTGAAAATTTATTAATGATACAAAAATCTATTGAAATTTTCTGTTGATGTACAGTATATTCTGAACACCTATTTAAAAGTTTAAGGAGACCATTAAGATATTTTTTATATTCTCAAAAGCTTACTTGATGCTATCCCTATCAAATAGATGCAACTTATGTACAAGCAGTGTACCTTAGAGTGGATGAACATAGACATAGCATCTCAAATATTTTGCTTACAGACAATTTCTACTATTTCTGTAATGTATTAAAAGTGGCAATCTACTCTCTCTAAAAAAAAAAAGAAAAGAAAAGAGTGAGCGCGTTCACTCTTTTTTTTTTTTTTTTTTTTTTTTTTTTTTTTAGAGAGAGTATAATTTAATAGTTTCATATCGTTCGCAAAGTGACTTTGATTGACTGCAGTATTAGGGATGACTTGCCTCATGAAGCCACTAATTTTATCCACAGCTCCCTTACAGCGTGATGTCACAGTAAAATTATGTTGAAGGTGTAGAATCATGGCTTTATGAGTTATTCTATAATATGTAGCAATAATCCATAATTCTCAACCAGTTTGAAGTTATCATCAATCTGTTTTACTGAGCCAAAGTGTCTTTTCTCTCAGTTGTCATAATTCTATAAGGTGTCATGTCCGTTACATGATTTGTATGAAGACTAGAAGTGGCAAGGAAAAAATGGTTATAATACATGCAAGGGGATTGAATTCTAACATAGAAAATGAATTTCCATTAACTTCATACAAATTTCCTCTTGGTTTTGAAAACTTATAGTTAAAAACATAACGGACATGACACTAGAAATATTAAAGAAATCACGCAACTTTGAGGACTAATGGTTTGGAAATATATTAATGATATAAACATTTATTGTGATTTTCTGTTCATGTATACTCTGAATTCATATTTAAAAGTGTAAGGAGACCACCAAGATATTTTTGGCCTATGTTAGAGACGGGAATAAACAACTCTTGAAAAAAGCCACATTTCTGTGATAGTGAGATACATTAAACAACAATTTGACTGGTAGAAAAAAAGTACCGAATGTTGTCCTCATCATGATGCATTTTTTGAAAAATGAAAATTTGTACATTACTCTATACTGGAGAACTGAAGTGGAATTTGAAACTTCATTTTTTCACTAAAGTGAACATTTTCCATGGAATTGCCCATGTATAACACACCCATGTACTCAGGGGCGGCACCAGTGTATTTTGGTAGTGGGTGGGGGGGGGGGGGGAGGGAGGGAGGGCAAGATGATTTTTAATTTTGTCTGATTTTTAACCTTGGCCCACAGGTGAGTTTATTTACGTTTTAAATGATCAAATGCATGGGGTCATCATGTAGTTCCTTGATCCTGCCCTCTCCCCCCATATATATTTTTTTTAAATTTTTGATCACTTTAAAAATGATAGGGCGGCCATCCCTTGCCCCTCCCCCCGCCCCGTAGCGCCGCCCCTCATGTAAATGTATATGAATTTACACCAAACACTGGGATCATGGCGACGAGTCTAACGAAGTAAATACGTCATGTTTTTATCTTCGTTCATCGTTTGGATTCGGTGTTTTGCAATCACGTTTTGGGCAGAGGAAACTTGGTAAGAACGGTATTAAGAGAGAGAAAGAGAGAAAGAGAGAAATAAGGGGAGAGATCTATACATGTAGAGAGTGAATGAATGAGGGAGGAGGGGAGAGAGAGAGAGAGAGAGAGAAAGAGGGAGGATGGGGGGCCCGGGGGGGGGGGGGCAAGGGGGAAAGGGGAAGAGAAATGGGGAGAGGAAAGACAGGAGAGAAAGAGAGGCTGATAAATAGAAAGAAAAGGGAAATAATCGAGTCCTGGGGAGCGTTTCATCAACATTTGTTGTCTGACAAGTTGTCAGATCTGACATCTTTCCTTGATTTTGATTGGCTGAGAAGCATCGTTACTGCGGCAACTGTCGGATAAAACATCCGACAAGTCCTTTCATGAAACGCTCCCCTGAGCTTATCACAGTGATAAAGAAAAAAATATGAAAAGAAACCGAGAAGACACTGCAAAAGGGATTGAAATATGAAAGATATAAAGAGTAAATGGGAGATAGAGGAAAGCAGATAGGGGAAGGGGAGGAAGAAAAGAGGGCGGAGTTTCTATCTTCACCTCCTTCCACACCCATTTGAATCGAAAAACGAAATTTCATGACAGGAAGAAAAATGACTATGGATTCACCACATATAATTTGAAAAAGTGAGAAGGGGGGGGGGGGGTCTCTATCTCTCATTTTGTTGAATATTAGTATATATTTACCAAATATTCTCTTCTTCTGTTTTGAAAAATCCCTGCAAAATCATCAAGAAAACCAAACAAACAAAAATATGGAATATTGAATTTTGATTGAGGCATTTTTATTTAATCATTAGATTTATTTCTAGTCAATTGGCAATAAAGGAAAACAATGTTATCAATAAAATCAAGGCAAGTGCATAACATATTCTTATGCTACAGAATGGAAAACACATGTTCTTAAGTGTACTTTGCCTATAAAAATATAAGGCTTCACAAAAATATGTCATCTTATCTCAGTTAATACACAAGTGATGTTAAAAATAACTTACTAAAACCAGCAGCAATGTCCCATATGAATACTAGATGCATTTTGAGAAAAAGTAGGAAGAAAAAATTGTTGCATAAGGTGCACATATGAAAGTACAGTTGAAATTTTGTACAATATAACAATAAATACTGTGAGACATTACAAATTGACAATGCAAATTTACAATGCAAAATGAAAAGCTCAGTTTTACATAGTATTGGAAAATGATTATATGCAAAGTGAAAGCTCAGTCTTATATAGTGTTGGAAAACATATTTAATATTGCTTTTACTTTTTAGTGTTTGAATAAAAACAAATTAATATTAATAACCAGTGGGACTCAAATTTACCAGCAATGAATATAGAGCATATAAAATTACTGAAGGGAATACCATCGTCTTGTTCTACATTTTCCCTTTGAATGTAGAATGAAAAAATACACATTATGTCTGCATTGCTACTGCAATGATATTCTTGATAATTTTTTTTGCTCCTATTCACCAATTCTAAGGTATCAGAAAAGTTGAAACAATGATACTAAAGCAAGCTGATGTTAATACCCAGCTATATATTTTTTAAGCTATCATTTACAAGGAATACAAGAGAAAAAAAAAGTATGTCAAGGAAGATTATAAAATAGTTATGATTGCGATTCAGAAGACAAAATGATATATTTCACGATTTTCACACAAGTCTTGATGCTATACATAGTTTTCAACTTCAATAATGAGATTAAATGAGAAAACAAATAGACATAATTTACTGTTTTTGTCCAATGAAGATAATACTGCTATATCTCACTTTTGTTATCTTTAATAGTAGTTTGGTAAATAGCATGATGTCTGATCTAGCACATGGACTTGAAATTCAAACCTCAAAGTAGTAAATTGATTTCTTGTACTACCAGAACCAAAATAATTGTCATGAGTTGTTTCAAAAATTAATCATGTGAGTTAACATTCCACACAGAAATTTCATTTATGTAATTCACATATATACATAGTATTGATTGGTCAACAGTAAGTGGTTGGGTTAATCTAAGAAAACATAATTAAGTATCTTCATGAAAGAAGCAGAAAAGAGCACTTTTGAGGGAATGATTTATAGGAACCAACCAGCCACATGAAAAAAATTTGTGTACATCTAGTACACAAAACTGAAAAAATACTGTATTCTAGGGGTTCATACTAAAGGGAAACTAATAAACAACAAATCCAAATTTGGAACACCTGGGTTTAGAGCTCTACCTTTCCTATTAAAGTGAGTACTTATGCTGTCTTTACGTCTGTCATTTCAAATTCTTGGAATAGCCCTGTTGACATCAGGGCCCCGTCTTAAAATCAGGGCCCTGTCGTACAAAGAGCTGCGATCAATTCGGATCAATCGCAGCTTTGAGATTGATCTCGGCTCCTATCTCTAAGTACACAGCTGAAATCAATCTCAAAGTTGAGACTGATTCAATTCGATTGCAACTAAAATGGGGTCCTGAACTCCCTTATTCCCTTACTTCATAAAGAAACCACCCACTTCCTGTAAACAAGCATCTGCCTAAGCGTAACAAAGTCACCTGAAAAAATAACTGGTGTACAGCTCATACGTGTGAAATACCCCCCTCCCCCCACCCCCACCCCCCCAAAAAACCAAAAAAACAAAAGAAAAAACAAAAAGAAGAAGAAAAAAAAAACTCCAGCGATCTAGGGATAAACGGGTAAGAAGTTTGAAGAAAATATAGGATAACATAAGACCACATAATTACAGCATTTATGGAATCAAAAGGCTGCTTGATTTTGTAAACGCCTAAATTCATGCCCGGGTGTGCGTGTATGTCAACTATTCTACCTTACTGTGGTCACTTTTATAATTGAGAGTATATGTGAACTCAAAGAGTCTCTTTATGGAAGTAATATTCAAAGCTCATATTATGAATATAGTATAGTGACAGTGAATCTCTAACATAAAGGGGAAAAGTTTTGGTGATTGGCATGCTTTACTAATTACCAGTACCATGAAATGTGTTTATCTATCACCTTAAAGGCATTGGCTAACTTTGTGAGCAGCTGATTTAAAAAAATCTCAAACTAAGATGAAACATGTATATGAGTACTTGTATTTGTACTCAGAAACCCTGAAACAAACCATAATTTGAAATGAAAAACTGTTAATAAGACGCAAACGCCGATTTTATCAGTGTTGGTCTCATGAGACATATAGCTAGAGGAGCATTTTCAACCAATTAAAAAAAAAAAAAAACCTGCTGGCTTCACCTCTCTCCCCGTAACATACATGATATGCATACACACACATACACACGCCACCGTAATTTTCATGATATGCATACACATACACTGTTCAGGTGAACTCTGTGCACATGCATGTTCCTTATGTCCAGTCTGTGCAACCGACCACTATATTTTCTTCAAACATTGGTTTACATTTTTAATATTCAAAAATACTTTCCGTCGACATTATACTTTGAAACTTTCAGACTGGTATTTTTAAACTATAACTCTTGTGTTTATACCATTGTCAAGTAGCAAAATGAGATTTTTCAAAAATTCTCACAATGTTAGCCTTTTACTTTAAGCGAAAATATTACTCAATATGCACATTGATTAATATTTCTTCTGCTATCATAATGCATCATCACACAATAATCTTTAATCATATATACAAATGTAATAGGCTAGAAATGCACATATACATGGAATCATCTGAAGTAATGGAAGATATATTACACAACACACATATGTTATACACAAAAAGAAATTCATATATAGGAGAATAGCATTAAAAATGCACAAATTTTATGAACATCAGAAGTATTTTGTGAGAATGCTTGTATTGTTTCAGTAACTTTTCTGCAATTACAAACCAGCTGGTTATTTCCTATTGTCCCTGACAGCCAATCAAAGCACGTTATTTTTTCGTGAATTTTTTTCCTCTTGGTTAACTTTCATATTGTACGATTTTCAGCTTTCTATGCATTCATGGGGTATTCTCTGATGAGTGCATGTTGAAAATCTTTATGATGTAGGAGCTGCAAACTATTCTCCGAATCTCCGGTACCAAACATCTTCTCAATTCAAAATCTACAAAGTCAGAATGAGCTGGTTTTTATGTCCCATCTAGAAACCATACAAATCAGACACTTATATCCTATCAACTCTTGCTCTACACATATGAACATGAATATCACCAAGGAGATTTCTATAACACAATAACATCAACAAGTTTGCCCTTACTGCCCTATTTGCACACTGTATCAAACAATATTCATCATGTACATTACCAATTACCTATAATGGGCTGGTTTTAATGTCCAATCTAGAAACAGACTAACTTCAGGGAGCTCTTAGGCAGCGGAGCTCCAGGTTCAACCATTCAATTTCTTCCTCCCCATCTGTTTGGTCAAATTATTTGCTTAATTTGGGGAAATTTGGGCAGGTAAGATGAAAATCTGTACTTACACATCAGCAGGGGCGGCGCCAAGGTATTTTGATAGGGGGGCAAGATGACCCATAGCTTAATTTATTCACGTTTTAGATGAACAATTAGGGGTATTATATAGTTGCAAGCCCCAGACCTCTCTTTTCCCACCTTCTTCTTTCTTCTTCCTCCTCTTTTTTCTTCTTTTTTTCTTCTTTTTTCTTCTTTTTCTCCTCTTTTTTTTTTTTCTTATCACTTGAAAAATCATAGGGCGTAGCACCGCCCCTGCATATCAGGAGAAACTATCCGAGCGCCATTTGCATTTCACGATTTGACCATCATTTTGACCATCGTATTTACAGTGTGTTGAATCAGCAATTCAACACAGGGAAGATCAGTTTGGTGAGGAATTTTTTTTTTTTTCATTGAAATGATGGTCAAATCGTGAAATCCAAATGCTGCCTGGATAGTTAAAGTAATTTTCCTGATATGTAAGTACAAATTTTCATCTTATCTGCCCAAATTAAGTGAATAATTTGACCAAACAGGCAGGTAGGAAGAAATTGAATGGTTGTACCGGGAGCTCCATGCCTAAGAGCTCCCTGGAATTAGAAACAGACACATCATTGTGTGCATACTTAACTCCTCCCATTGTTGATCTACACAAATGAACATTAAACATCACCAAGATTTCTTGGTGATGCCGCAGTCCCATTGGCCGCAGTCCAATTGGGCTCGGACTTATGGTAAGAAACCTTAAGAAACGAGACCAACGAGCAGCACTTATTGTCCAATTAGGTAGCTTATCAAAAGTTGCGTCCCTCGGTTTTTATCAGCTTCTCCATGCCCTGGTATTCACAGGGGCTTTCTTGTTCCCCCGTTCATTTGTTTATACAGAAATGGAAAGATTAGAAGGAAAAAGACGCCGAGCGGGAATCCCGCTCTAAGCCGCGGTCCAATTGGGCTCCGACTTATGGTCAAAAACCTTAAGAAACAGTACCAAACAATATTTATCACATACATGTAGAAGGCCTATACCAATTGCCATCAATCAGGAAGCTCTCTTGCTGTGCACTTGGTTGTATCAAAGACACATGCTTTGGCGACAAATGCTTCATGGTCACTTCTACACTGATCCAGTTTCTTAATTCAGTCTTGGACCAAGACCAAAATATGGCGCAGTAAAGCACACCATTTTTGATAATGACATGAGCAAGTTCACGTCAGTAATACTTCACACCCAAATAAAAGAGATTTTGCCAACAGTTACACAGACAAAACTCATGACATCATTAGCGCTAAGTTTACAAGAATTTGACTGATCCACACCTTTTTGCCACCAGAAGGCACAAAACATAATTTTGCCTCATCTTTTTTTTTCTAACCTCCAAAAATAATATTCACTTACATTAAGGAAACCGCAAAGGTTTACTGCGGGCTGGGATATGCCTGTGCAGATGTGAACTAGCTTCTTGGTCTTGCGACCCTTGGTCCTTACTACAACAGTACATAAAACCCTATTGCAAACCTAGCCCTAACTCCTAACTCTACATCTATGTAAACTAAAGCCTGGAGCTACTATTGCCAAGGCAAATGTCCAATCAATCAAAATACTGTATACCCATATATTTCACAGATATTAATTTCTGCGAATAGGAAAAATCAGATCATTCTGTGAGTGATTACATTTCGTGAGTGGAAATTTCTAAAATAAATGACGATTCCACATACCATACTGAAGGGTTTTTCTACAGGGAGTAAAAAAAAAAAATAAAAAAATGTTTTTTTTTCTTTAGTAATTACTCCTAATATTTCTTCGTAATATTCTGGGAAATTACTACTTTGCTCATGGCTATAACTGCCATAGCACATACCAGTACTGCAACGCATATGGTGATGTTCAGCTGTGATCTCACAATGTGTGCTAATGCTAGTACTCGAGCATTTGATTTTGGAAAAAATTCAGCATGTTGTTGAATAAGCGATCCATTGCCAACTCGCAAAATTCGGGAAAATAAAACACACGCGAAATACCTGGTGCATACAGTACATCATGCACCTACGCACTCTTCTCAGCATAGAAGAGGCCCCATTTCTGGTTACCAGCATCGACCCTCTCGATCTTGCTCTCCCAACCATCCTGCAATGCTCTGATATCTTCCTCGGTGAAGTCCTGTCAGTATGAACAGATGCATTAAGAGATGTAAAAGTTTAGAGGTAAAAGGAACAATTAATGTAAGTTTTGATTCATCCAGGTAGAGTTCAAATTAGAAACAAAACAAAAAATTGATACATATGGATTCACTTTAAATTGGAGATGAGATGTTTTTAGACAAGCTCATGAAGCACCCCAGAAAGGACATGAAACGTTCTCATCTCAAATCCAAAGTAAGGCTAGGGGGTGTACCATAAAGAGATACAATCAATCTTACGATCAATTGTCCATCCAGCACACAAGTTTGTTTGCCATTGCAGCAACATGTGCAGAGTTATGTGTCATAAGAGAATCTTGCAGGTAAACTCTAACATTCGACCTTATCATGTGACCTCCGATGGCACCATAACATGCAGATCCCCTTAGTACATCTACAATCCAAGTTTGGTTGAAAAGTGAGTGACAGTTGCAAAGTTATCTGTCATAAGAGAGTCTTGTAGGTAAACTTTAACCTATGACCTCAAATGACCTTCGACTTTGCCATGTGACCTCTGAAGGCACCATAACATGACCCCAAGTGCATCTATTTCTCACGTTTGGTTGCTATTGCTGCAACATGTGCAGAGTTATGTGTCATAAGAGAGTCTTGCAGGTAAACTTTAACAATTGACCTCAAATGACCTTTGACCTAATCACGTGACCTCCGACGGCACCATAACATGCAAGTCCCCTTACTGCATCTATAACCCAACTTTGTCTGAAAAGTGAGAGACAGTTGCAAAGTTGTCTATCATAAGCGAGTCTTGCAGGTAAGCTTTAACATTTGACCTGGAATGACCTTTGACCTTACCATGTGACCTCCAAAGGCGTCATAACATGAATGTACCCCAAGTATATCTATCATTCAAGTTTGGTTGCCATTTTTGCAGCAACAATTGCCAAGTTATGCGTCAAAAGAGAGTCTTACAGGTAAACTGTAACATATGACCTCAAATGACCTTTGACCTAATCACGTGACCTCTGACAGCACCATTACATGCAGGTTCCCTTACTACTTCTCTAACCCAAGTTTGGTTGAAAAGTGAGGGACGGTTGCAAAGTTATCTGTCATAAAAGAGTCTTGCAGGTAAACTTTAACGTTTGACCGGAAATGACCTTTGATTTAACCATGTAACCTCTAAAGGCACCATAAGATGAATGTACCCCAAGTGCCCCTATCACCCAAGTCTGGTTGCTATTGCAGCAACAGTTGCCAAGTTATGCGTCATAATAGATGACCTTTGACCTTACCATGTGACCTCCAAAGGCGTCATAACATGAATGTACCCCAAGTGCATCTATCACCCAAGTTGGTTGCCATTGCAGCAACAGTTGCCAAGTTATGCGTCATAAGAGAGTCTTACAGGTAAACTGTAACATATGACCTCAAATGACCTTTGACCTTATCACATGACCTCCAACAGCACCATTACATGCAGATCCCCTTAGTACATCTACAACCAAAGTTTGGTTGAAAAGTGAGGGACAGTTACAAAGTTATCTGTCATAAAAGAGTCTTGCAGGTAAACTTTAACGTTTGACCGGAAATGACCTTTGATTTAACCATGTAACCTCTAAAGGCACCATAAGATGAATGTACCCCAAGTGCACCTATCACCCAAGTCTGGTTGCTATTGCAGCAACAGTTGCCAAGTTATGCATCATAATAGATGACCTTTGACCTTACCATGTGACCTTACCATGTGACCTCCAAAGGCGTCATAACATGAATGTACCCCAAGTGCATCTATCACCCAAGTTGGTTGCCATTGCAGCAACAGTTGCCAAGTTATGCGTCATAAGAGAGTCTTACAGGTAAACTGTAACATATGACCTCAAATGACCTTTGACCTTATCACATGACCTCCAACAGCACCATTACATGCAGATCCCCTTAGTACATCTACAACCAAAGTTTGGTTGAAAGTGAGGGACAGTTACAAAGTTATCTGTCATAAGAGAGTCTTGCAGGTAAACTTTAAATGTTTGACCTGAGATGACATTTAACCTTACCATGTGACCTCCTAAGGCATCATAACATGAATGTACCCCAAGTGCATCTATCACCAGTTTGGTTGCCTTTGCAGCAACAGCTGCCAAGTTATGCTTCATAAGAGAGTCTTGCAGGTAAACTTTAACATTTGTGACGGACGGACGGCCGCCATTTGGATCCCTTACTCTCGCCTTCACCTCTGGTGGGCAAGACAATAAAATCAATTTTACGATCAATTGTAACTCTTTAGTACATGGTTTGCCACAGATTTTAATACGATTCAAATCAATCGTAATATTGACTGTATTTGTTCATGTTACAGGGTCCAGATGTATTGATTTAACAATTTTTTCTAAATAGGCAACAGGAACCAAACAAAACATTCTGATAAAAGAATGTTACTGAATCATGAAGTTTTTGGATTTGTAAAAGTAAGATAATGAAGATGAAAAACAGCGGCTTGGAATATCTTCAGATTTAGAGGGGAGACCGTCACGATCAGTCGGAGGGGTACAACAAAAACCTTTAAAATAATTTCTTTACCCTTTGCCCACTGGAGCTGAGTGGCCCTGTATTAAGTCTATGGGAAAAAGAGAATTTGGAAGTCAACCTGTTAACAGCAGAGCATGGCTCAAGTGACCTTAATCCTAAATAGACTGGGCTATTTTGGAGGTAGTGAGAACAGGGCTTCGAGGGCCCCCCCTTAATATCTTGGCCGCGACATAACTGGCGATTGTGGCAAAATTTTGCACCTCGAGAATCATGTAAAGAACACAAATCCATCACTAATTTTTTTGTAAATCCATATTTTTCATCTCATATTATAATTTATGCAAATTATATGCATAGATACAGTTTGAGTGATAATCAAGCAATGAAATGCCCTGGAGATGAAATTTCTATACAAGAAGTTCTTTATAAATATTACAAACATTATTACAAAAGAAAAACTATTGAAAGTGATTTTAATTCTTATGTACCAGTTATTCTATTGTTTTATGAATTTCTTATGCATTTTTTTGTTTTTCAATTATTTTAGCCCCCCATCCCAGTCTTTTTAGGGGAATTTGAGACTAAAAGGTGAGACTAAAAGGGAATCAATGCAAAAAGCTATGAAGCCTTTGACGAATGTGATATGATACTTGATTTAGCATTTTAATGTAATATGGTTAGTTATGAACAGGAAATAGACAAGAGCTAGATAAAGCAAAAGCATGTAAAAATGGAATGATAGAGTCACCTTTAGGAGTTCTAGGTTAGGATCTAGCATTCTCTTGAGTTCTTTCTGAAGCATTGCTTTGAACTGCCATGTTCTGTCCTCTGCTCTCACACTCACAAACCCAGCCTCCTTTAAGAGCTGAAAAGAGTAACAATATCAATAAATTTTGATGTAATTCTCAAAGTTTATGCAGAAGGCTCTGGTTTGAGTCACCAGTCATTTTGATACTGTAAACGTGGAATATTTTGTGGTGTTGAAATTTTTGTGCACTTCGCGCGGTACAACACTTGCGCGAAAATAAAACCTTGCGAAATATTTTGTTTATTTAGCACATGAACAAAGTTATCCTAAATGTCCACAAAAATTAAAATTGCGTGACTGTGTTCAATTTGGCAGAGGGCGAAAATTAATTGTGAGAAAATTTCCATTTTAAAAGAAGTGTGGGTTAGTATCCCACCGCTGCCACCACAGAATAAAAGGCAATTTACCAGACGGAGTTTAAGGCTGGAGTGATTAGTGTTTACTGAAGGCCGCAGCCAAGAGGCTGATCACCACTAGATATTGGTCACACATTTATAATCCGCTAATATCCATGATCATCATAACACAATACAATGGTGCAGCTGAAAACCCCCATTCTTTTTAATGTCACTTATGATGAGACGCTCATTAACATATCAACTCCAATAAAAGAGTTTTGCCAAAAGTGGAGCAGACACACTCGCGACATCATACTTTGCACTAACTGTATGGGAATTCGATTAGTCCGCAACTTTTTACCATAAGAAGGCAAAAAAATATGCTTCTTGCCTCAGCATTATTTGTTTTGCTGCCCCATATCCCACTAATTTGTACACACAAAAAAATGTGGGGTTAACTGCAGGGGTTTTCCGTTTCTCATGTGAACGAGCCTTTATGAGGCAAGATGAGAAGATGATGTGGCTCCACCCAAGAGCCTTGAGTCTAACCTGTTGTCAACATGAATCAGCTAGTCCCTATACAAAGTCTATAGGAATTTGAGAATTCAGTAGTCAACAGGTTAATTTTTTTTCATCCCTCAGCCTACCACAGGGTGATATCATGTAAAATCATTACAAAGCATTGAGGACATTGTTTCACAGAGAAACCTTGATCATCAAACCCTTGTAATTTTTCTTTTTTCTAACTTGCCCTTTCCCTCTCCTTATACTTTTCAGTGTTAAAGAAAGCATCTTGAGTTCTGGGAGAGGTGAAAAATAATTTACGAGCTTTCTCATTCTTTTTTTCCTACTATTATTATCATTATTTTCATTCATTCAGTTTCTTACCTCTCCATACCTGGCAGGGGTGTACAGTGTGTACCCTCTTTGGGCCACGTACGCCTTGAATGCGTCACTATGGGGGAGTTCACCACAGCAGTAGTCTGAGATCAGCAGCTTGCCACCAGGCTTTAGCCAAGTCTATTCCAGTTTTTAAAAAAAAGGAAGGCAAAACCAATATAAGTATGACAGTCCCAAATATCAAGTTTTGTTTAGAGTCTGTAATCCTCTCCGTCTCTTTTGCTCACTCCTCCCTTCTCTCCCTCTCTTTCACACTTACATATCGTTTGTCTGGAGCCAGAAGGGCATTAAGTCTGTATAAAATGATATGAGCTAACAAACTTCTGGCTCTGAACAGACCATATAAGGATTGGATAATCTGACTTTTGCTAATACATTTTCCTCTGGGAAATTCTAAAATTCTAAATGGACAGACCAAAGCTCTTTGACTTATCATTCAACACCTCGGATGGTATTTTTAATGAAACAAAATATGGAATAAATTTTTTTTCTGAAATGATTTAAAGCATATATAGCAAATATATACACATCTGTGAAAGGAAATGAGAGAATGATACATGTAGTAGCATAGCTTAAATCAAAGTTCCCCAGAGTTGCCCCCTCCTTTTCAAAATATTATACAACAGTGCTCCTTTAATACCAAAATTCATTCTGATAAAAAGGCAAAGGTCAAATGTTAACTTTTATAGTTATAAGGCTTGATATTCTGAATAACAGTCACGTACTTACACTGCATTTCACTTGCGGGCGCTGACATTTTGCTCATTTGCATAATGCGCGCGTTCGGTTATCAAACAGCTGATCAAAAATATTGGAAACAAAAAGAAATGGTATGAAAAATAAACCAATCAAAATTCACAGACAGGGATAGGTAATCTAAATATCATGTATATTCATCTACTGAATATGTATGTTCAGGCTCTTTCAAAATAATTCAATAACAATTTCACAAAATGTTAAAATAATTGTGTAATTCATAGTAAAAATATAAAATATTGGATTTTGGTCAAATTTTGAACACTGCAGTTTTTCAGAATTTTTTTCAGATCAAATATTATTATTCAGCATATGTAAATAATGTTGACACGAACCATTTCTAATACTCATTTTATCTAGCAGAGCCAGCGGGCATGAAATCTAATGCTAAAATGAGAATTTTTTCCTTGTTTTGCTATCACATTCGAGGACAGGTTTGTAAATGGTAATTATGTGCTAGGAATCATGTTCATATCGACTAAAAGCTTTGGAATATTCCCGGTGATAATATTTCATAATTGTTATTTAAATTAACAAGTCCTCTGTCTGCAGATAATTCAGACAAGAACAACTTTGATATCAGACAGCAAGCAGCTAAAACGGCTTTTCACCACAACGCCATGAGAGTACACGCCGTACGAGTCAGCCTCAAAGGGCAGCCCCATTTCGCTGGGGGATGGCAACTTCCCCGTGCTTTTTCAGATGTGTGGGGACCAGCTCAGCTTAAAATACATATATTTGCAGATCCGCCAATCAAGATGATGTGTAAATATCAGCATTACAATAAGAAATATTTGTATTATGACATCCGAATGTGAAAAAGCTTTTTAGTTGTCTTATCTAGGATAATAAGCTAAAATTCTCAATTTTTTCATTGCTACAATGGGCCGCTGAGTCAACGTGAGGTCAGCTTTGACCAGAGCCGGGACTCTCAGCGCGCTGTCTCAGCTGTTGCGCTTCCCTGAATGAGCCGCAGTTAGCTGATGAATAATTATTATACAGGATCAATATTTAGTCGCATTGGCCTCGAAAGACTTTCAGTTGTTTGAAAATATCTAGGATTTTTATTATATTCCAGTAATTTGCAATATGAGTGTAATACTATGTAGATAATAGCATTTTTATCTCCCTATTTCCGATATTCTGAGCCAAGTAGTGCCCATTCAACACAATCCCACACACAGATGGAACGATCTCCATAAACATGTAAGTACATGCAGTACAGTCAAACATGTCAATAAAGGCCACTCAAAGGAAACAGAAAATGTGGCCACTGCTGGCAGCTGTTAAGGGAAGGTTCCAGGAAGGCAGTGCAAGTGGCTACTATAGACAGGCAGCTTTTATAGAGAGATGGCCAGACAGGTTTGACTGTATTCTGAACAATTTAAATTAAATGAAATCATGGATAAATTTATAAATTGTTTCAACTGACAGTGACTGATCTGATCAAGAGCTATCACAATGACTAAATGTTGTAATACTGAGCATTACCTATTTCAGCAGAGTATGATATTAAATTCACAATGACAAACTTACCAGGAATTTTCTAAAGATGGCCGGTTTATCTTTGATGTGTAGGAGTGTATCTCTGCTGTAGATGATGTCAAATGACTCTGGACTGTACTCTCTCTTGGTGATATCACCAATCTCAAAGGTAACCTAATGCAGAAATTGTAGCAAAGTTATGAAGGAAGGAGTCATTTTCAATTCAAAGTACCACTGGATTACAGTCGGTGTGGCACATCATTTACAGGGCACTATTCAGAATTACACGGGATAGACGAGGTGTGTTACCCATTGTGGTTTACGGTACCTCATCTAGAGGTGCGTGTACGCATCTGCCATGTTTCTGAAGGCCAGGAGATTGCCAATTGCATTGTTCAACAACTATGTTTCTGCAGTCCATTCTCACACATCTCACAATGCATTGTGGGATCTTTCTTTGATCACTCAAGCTAGCGATATGTTCAGAAGATGGCATGTTGTTGTTGTAAGGGTACGATTCCTCAATCTTCGTGATCAAAGTGGTGGCAAGGAATCATCCCATCCCAAATTCTGAATAGCGCCCTCTAAATGTAGTGCTGCACAGATTTTAACATTGTATTTGTGAATGATTACAAATTAGTGATGTGCGTTTTTTTTTTTATTACACTATGGCAGCAAAGTCTCATATATCTGCATGATTACTGTATAGCACATCAATAAAGGTCAAAATCAGACAAAGCTACAAGCTATTTGGCATGGATACTACCGTCAGCTGAAAGTATTAACCCATAGCAGTGCAGAGTTTTCTTGAGAGCTTAATTAAGCAGCTTTCCTTCCTCAAATTGGCAACAATTGTTGTTTTATTATCCGCCTACATGGTTTGAAAATTAAAAATGTTTATTAAATGAACCAATGTGAGTGAATATTGTAACATTTAACAGAATACCAGTATTGTAAATATGTACATAGAATTGTTGAATTTTATATTTTCACCACAGTGCCAATTTAGACACTTTAATGATTAGCTACAATTAAATAATTTTCTGTGATATTTTTTCTTTATACTCATGTATAATGCGTTATTCCTAGCATGATTGATCCAAAGATACTGCAATGGTATCACTACAGGGAGACACTGTACTGCTATGGGTTAAATAATGGTTACAAATGTGGTGATTAGTTATGTAACACACCTCTATGAATATAATAAATTGTCTGTTTGGAGGCATAAGGGCGTTAAGTCTGTATAAAAAGATGTGAGTTAACGCCCTCATGGCTCTGAAGAGATGAAATGGATTTTTTCAAGCAATGATGCCTTTGACCTTGACAACAGAAGTAAGACATACTATACCTTAGGCTGGTTTTGTCCATGTGCTCTGTCCATGGCTACCTCTATCATGTTGCTGGACAGGTCAATACCGTCTACGCATACATTGTATTTCTGAAGAAAGGCAAGGAGTATTCAGATTTCAGCATATAGGTTGAGGGAAAAATGTGTAAAAATGATTGATAAAGTGAAGTGAAATGTAGAAAATCTAAAGATTCATATGATAAACCAAAGAGATATTGGAGAGGAAGATAGTTTGGAAAGTATCCCATCCTTTATAAGAATACCCATTAATAATCATAATAACTGGATTTATATAGCACCTTTTCCAGAGGATACAAGGCACTATCACTTAAAGTCTAAGAGTAAATCAAGAATTATACAAATATGTTTTCAAATGTTTCTTAAACAGGTCAAGTGAAGTACTATTACATAGAAATGCACATGATGAGCCCATTATCAAAATTTAATCTTCTTTTCATAGAGAAACATACAATCATTACTTTTTTAAAATACTAACTTTTATATATTGTATGAATTTTTTGCTTTGCTTATTCCACAGGGTAAGCATGTCCACTAAGTAGCCCATTCAGCCATAGAAAAAGAAAGACCAGAGGGTAAAAGTGATAAAGCTTACTTTTCTCCTCTCAGGCCGGCCAATTAGATGCCAGATGGTTGATTGTCATTAAAATAAAACATTCACAAATACAGAGAGAGAAATTGACATTGATGACCCTTGACCTACATACCAAAAACTTAATCAGATCATCTTCATATAATGATACATACTACGACCAAGTTTAAAGTTCCTATCTCAAAAGGTTCATGAGATACTGCATTAACAAAAAAGCTCAACAGAAGGAGTGACTACCAGAAAACATAATGCATGTAATGCCCTAGCATCACAAAGCCAAAGGCATGAAAAAGATTTTTCCTAAACTTCTCTTACTTCTGCCATGTAGAAATCCCCTCCTCCTATTCCACATCCAACATCCAGGACCATCTGATCTTCTTTCAAGCCAAGCATCTCAACAAATTCCTGTGTGGTTTCCGAGAAAGACAAGAAAAAATAATGAATCAGAACG
Source organism: Echinometra lucunter (assembly GCA_029962745.1). NCBI lineage: Eukaryota > Metazoa > Echinodermata > Echinoidea > Camarodonta > Echinometridae > Echinometra > Echinometra lucunter. Next base: position 25,603,999 of record CM057158.1, read on the forward strand.
CATGGCATTCATGTCAGTAAAATGCAGTGATCACATCGAAATTATCCCGGCATAGTATTACTTGATAAGTATAAAACTGAATGAATTTCAAGTATTCTGGACTGTATAATTGGACTGGATGGGCACCATGGGGAAATAACCCTTCTTCATTCTGAGGCAACATGTCTGAGTAACTTTGCCCATTATTGACCTCACCATGTGACATCACAAAGCAAATAGTAACTGTGTTCATAAAAATACATTTAAAACTAGATGAATCCTCGACCGCGCGAGGTCGAAATTTATGCCTCCGCAATTGCCAGATCGGAAATATATGGCACATTTATGTTGATTTTTTTAATTTTCATGTATAAAATGACATCTTTGACCTTGTGACCCCCAAATCTAATGAGACAATTATGAGACTTCCATATGCATACATGAGCCAAGTTTGGAGATGAACCGTCACAGCATTGTTAAGTTATCGCAAGAACAAGCAATTTTCATGTATATGATGACCTCTATGACCTTTGACCTTTAACCTTGAGACCCAAAAATCTAATCACATCATTGTCCCTCCCATATGCATACATGTGCCAAGTATGAAGCTGCTCCGTCAAATGGTTGAGTTATCGCAAGAATGGACCATTTCTATGTACATAATGAACTCTATGACCTTTGACCTTTGACCTTGAGACCCCAAAATCTAATTAGATCATTGTCCTTCCCATATGCATACATGAATCAAGTTTGAAGTTGATCCATGAAATGGTTGTTGAGTTATCGTGAGAACGAACCATTTCCTTGTACATAATGACCTCTATGACCTTTGACCTTGAGACCCCAAAATCTAATCAGATCATTGTCCCTCCCATATGCATACATGTGCTAAGTTTGAGGTTGATCGGTCAAATGGTTGTTGAGTTATGGTGAAAACGAACATTTCTATGTACATAATGACCTCTATGACCTTTGACCTTGTGACCCCAAAATCTAATCAGATCATTGTCCCTTCCATGTGCATATGTGAGCCAAGTTTGAAGCCAATCTGTCAAATGGTTCTTAAGTTATCGCGAGAACGAGCCATTTTTTTTGTGTATTATTAACTCTATGACCTTGACCTTTGACCTTGATACTCCAAAATCTAGTCAGACCATTGTCCCTCCCATATGCATACACGAGCCAAGTTTGAAATTGATCCGTCAAACGGTTCTTAAGTTATCGTGAGAACGAAAACGGGACCGACGGACGGACGACCCAAAAACATAATGCCTCTGGCAACCACCTACGGTGGGCGGAGGCATAAAAATAGTAACTGTGTGGTTTCTGGTCCTGCAGTGACGACATCACTATCCCCAAAGACCCTCTTATACCTGAGGAACCTGATAAACCTCAAGCAAAAAAGGACTTTTGGTTCCAAGATAATAAAGTTCTAGTACCCTGTCCAATCAGTCTAGCTATGCTCACACCACAAATTTACACTATTGCACTTACATGTGTGGTCTCTGGTCCACCAGTGCTGACATATCCATCCCCAAAGACCTTCTCATATCGAAGGATACTGTTGAGGGAGTACTGTCTGCTGTCCAGGAACTGCTGGAATGACTTGAAGCCATGGTTGGCAACCACATCTTGCCTCATCTTCTGCCACAACCAGCAGTACTGGTTGGGGTTATTCTTCAGCTGTAAGAGACATCAAGAATTTAATCTCTTTCAATGCCATGGGCAGTTTGAACTGTGCAACTTTAGCTCCAATATTGTATATCAGTTTTGTATCAAGAAAAGCTTCACTTTCTACTTTTAACTCACAGTGGTTTATAAATTGTGAAGTGGGACATCACAGAATGATATCGGTACCAAAAGGAAAAATGATAAAAAGGCACTTTGATAGATAAAAGTCATGTAATTATTTTACATATTTTTGTAAAACTGATTTTGGCACTAAAGATGAAGGTGCCATCTACATTCTTCAAATGAAAATAAAAGTGGCTGAAATGTGTATTATTGTTATCTCAGGACATTATGCAAAACAAAATTTCAAACTTAATGCTTATATCATGTTCGAGTGCTGAACGAGGAAGTGCCTCTTAGGTTTTGCTTAGGTTCAAGCACTTAAAGATGGACACTACTTCATCTAAAAAATTTACAAATAATCTAACTTTTATCATTCACAGAGGTAACAACACTGCTTCCAAAGACCACAAGGATCAATTGGGAAACAGAATAGCCCAAGCAGTGAAGTAATGCTTAAAAAGCCATTGATCCCTGGCTGAAGGATGGCAGGTGATCTCTGGTCGAAGCAATGGTTACAACCTTGAAAACTCATCAAAAACATTCTTCTTCATCAACCGTAAACATTTATTTCACAAAATATGTAATCTAAGACCTACCTTGACATAAGACTGGATACTTCTGCACATGATGAGCTCAAAGCCATTGGCCAAATCACCTTGGTTCTCATTCAGGGTGATGCTGGTGCCCTGGAACACTGAGTTGTAGTCTCGAGGATGGCGATACTGGGTTGGGTTGAAGTCACGACTCTTGTCACCTACAGAAACATCAAAGAAAAGGAGCTTGAATGAGTTTCAAATTAACTTTTTATGAGCAAAGTGAAGCAAAGAATTTCCCTGCGTCACACGGTATTTCTCATGAGAGAGATTTACCATAGGTATCAAGATTATTAATGTATTACAGTACAAAATTAATCTATAAAGGGTGTCTTAAGCCCAGCGCACACCTTACGATACGACTGGCTCACGACTGGTCCACGACTGAGTGAGAGGAGGTGAGTCGTGGGGCAGTCGTAAGCCTCGACACCAAACACCTTGCGATTCCAGACTCATCTGACTACTCTGACGTCATATCAATACTGCTGTCAGATTGGCTGGAAGATGGATTGAGCCTGTGATCTCTTGCGATCCAGTCGTGACGATTCGACATGTCAAATCCTTCCGACTGCCCTTCCGACTTGCCTCTGACTGGTCTACGACTCACGACTGACCAGAGCTGTGACGTCACATCTCCTCTCACTCAGTCGTGGACCAGTCGTGAGCCAGTCGGATCGTAAGGTGTGCGCTGGGCTTAAAGTGTTGTCATGCATCTACCATAATCACAAGCCCGGAAATGGATAATATCACATCTCTTTTGGGTTAAATAGAGCAATTCCTTTCTGATAATTTATGTGTATTGTTTTGTGTCAATTGCATTGCAACATGCCATTTATTGTTAAGAATTTTGTACCTGATTGATGAAAGCAAGACTCTCTAAAGAAAAGGAAACCTCCATCCTTCAGCCAGCCCAGGAGATGACTGGCTAGCTTCAGCAGCTCCTCATTGGACAGATACATGAAAAGCCAGTTGGAAAAGATGATGTCATAGCTGAAAGCAAAATGCCAATGATAGAAATAGAAATGGAGGTTTAAAACTCTTCTATAAAAGTCTCAAACAGTAAAAACTACATAATCAAAATCAGCAAGAGGCATAATTCTGCAAAGTATTTCCTTACAACCAATCTTGCTGTCAGCATCATATTCTTTCTACTATTGAACTTAACACTATGGATCAAAATCAGTCTATCTGTCTGAAGTATCATGGACAGCAAGGAACCGCACACACACACGCACACAAAATATAATGAAAACTCCCTACCCTTGAAAATCAAACTTGAAGAAGAAGAAGAAGAAGAAGAAGAAGAAGAAGAAAAAGGAGGATAATTAGAAGAAGGAGGAGAAGAAGAAGAAGAAGGATAAGGAGAAGGAGAAGGAGAAGGAGAAGGAGAAGGAGAAGGATGAGGAGGAGGAGAAGAAGAAGAAGAAGAAGAAGAAGAAGAAGGAGAAGAAGAAGAAAAAGGATTGTTATGTAGAAATTGCCATAATGCGTGAAAAGCCCCCCTCTCAATATCTAAGTACCTACTATATACAGGAAAAATAAATAGGCACCCGATCTTTCTCTTGAACCTTTGTTTAATTATCTTGAACATATTTTGCTACATTAATAAAGACATACTAATGCACAATTAACAAGATTCACTTTCACTATACAGTTTTCCAAAGTTCCTGCAAAATACATGAAGAAGGGTTGGTTACTCCTCTTAAAGTAGCATTATCATACCACATTTCATTGGATGTTTGAAATACTATACAGCCTGAAAAGAAATGAATGGGTCCAAGGTGAGGGAAAGCATGCTTTTCTACCTTTGAAGAGGAAGGTCTAGGGCCATCACATCAGCCTGTTTGAAGTCAATGTTACTTCTGTGACCGTTGATCTCTCTGTTCTTTTCCACGAACGATGGCATGAAGTCCACAGCTGTCACATGACCGCTTGATTCTGCAAGGATACCTGTGAAGCGGCTGAATAAACAAAATTTTTAAAAAGTTCAGTTTGAAATACAGCAGTGCTACCAAGTAACAAATCATGTCTTATAGTCAAGAAATTAATGAAAGCAGGGATGGGGGTCACATATCTCAGTAGTACCAGCTTCGACCTGAATGCTATATACATCACAGCATACAGAGGTGATTGTAAATGGGGATATCATATATTGGGCATAAATGTATATGAATTGTATATTTTACTTAACCAATCAGTTACTACAGCAAGATATGAACAAGAGAATTCAGTAGTCAAGGGATATGGTGGAAGCTTAGGACAGTATTATGGTATTTCTGATGGCTACTTCAAACAGGCAGGATAATTGCCACTAGGTGATGAAGCTTGATGACTTTTTTATTGTGGAATGGAGTATGGTCAGAAATTTTCACTTTGGAAGGCAGAGTGCACTGCTCTAACTCACAACACTCTCTTACATCCACTTTTCTCTACAGATTAAAATCAGGTACTCACTCAATCACTGGGGCAAGCCATTCCGCTTCAGCTCTGGGAAGAGGGGGATGAATTTACATGAACAACTCACTTCAATGTAATTGCCCCTCCTCCCCTCATGAAATATTTCCATTACTTCACTTTGAAACAATCCATAACATAAAATATGATGATTCTGATAAATTTCCCAAAGGCCAAGGCTCTCTCTCCAGCAGCTGATCTTTCATCCCCCCCCCCCCCCCCCCAATTTGAACTGTGCACTTACCCAATCCCTGAACCAAGTTCCAGGATCCTTTTACCCTTCAGCTCTGGTAGGAGAGACATGACCTCAGGAAGCTCATGCTGGGTCAACACAGAGGCATTGGAGTCTAGCATCATCTCCTCCAGGCTGCTGTCCTTGGAGTGCCCCTCCCAGAAAGACTTCATGTTGTTCCTCACATTTGCATCTAAATAAGTGAAGGGGAGGGGGAGGGGAGGGGAAGGGCGAAGGGGCAGGGGCAGGGAGAGCAATAGGAACAGACAGATATAAAGAGACAAAATTGAGGAATTAACAAGAGAGGGTGAGAAGAGAAAGGGTAAAGAAGAAAGAGATAAAGAATGGGGAGGGGTACAAGAGAAAAATAAAAAGAGGAAGAAGGAAAGAGATGAAGGGAAGAAGTAGCAAGAATGACAGACAGTGAGGGGGTGTGGAGAGGGGAAGCAGGAATTTTGTTTTTAAAAATATGAAGAAAAAAAAATGTTGAATTCAAAAGACTGTTTTATCACCTATATGTTTGATCACATGTAAAATGTTTACCATATGAAAATCAGTAGCATGACAATGGATGAAATTATGACACAATCTAATCCCATTTCCATTCAACATCATGTACAGGAATCAAAGCGTATAATAATTACCCATATATGCTAGTAATTAGCAAGCATGTAGTTCTTGAATACTCCTCAAAAGCTGATTTTCTTTGAAAACTAGAAATATGCGGAGTATCCCGTGAGAAGATTTGTGGAGAGACAGGTACATGCAGGCATATCAAAGATATGGCAATAGAAAACCTGTATGAGTGTACTTTGTCTATGAATACTGTCAAAGATCCTTGTACACACGGGCACACTTGTCATCAGCCATATATTCTCAAAATTTAATGAGGAAAAAAAAATGCAAGGAGCTGCTTTATCAGAGAGCACTGTGTTAAAGAGTTCAGCATCAGTATATTAAACATACCGGTATATAGTTTAACAAAACACCAAAGGAACACTTTACTCTGTATATCAGGGGTTCATCAATAATTTATGATTCAAATAATACTTCTTTGAACCACTACTGTGAATTCAAGATATATTCTCAATTGATACACAAGTGATTAGTCAGTAGTCTTAATGACATTCACTCAAGCATCAAGAGGGGTGTTAACAGAAGTGATCTACTAGTTTGATTCCATTCAGGGTTGCATTAATGTTTTGTTTATTTTATCATTGAAGGCCCTAATTCAAGCATGCATACACAATTACACATACATGTACTTCAACTAGTCTACTCATCTAGTTGCTGCTACATGTATGTTAATTGAGAATATATATGAAGTCACAATAACTTTTCATTGAACTAATATTTGAGGCTCGTATTTGGAGTACTTAGTAGAGTATAGCAACATTGAGCCCCTAACACACAGAGCACATCTTTTGGTGACTGGTACACTTTAAACATTCTCAATAACTTTCTAAAAGAAATAAAGAAAGATAAAATTTTGGCAATGAATCCATATGTTTTATTTATAGTGGAAGCTTTATTTATAGTGGAATTTTGATCTTTAACATCCTCAATAATTTTACTTTAGTAAAGAAATACGGAAAGATAACATTTGGGCAAGGATTCTATAAGTATTCGTAAGAAAAATCAGACCCCCATCCCCCCCCCCCTATAAGCCACCAATATTAGAGAATAAAATGATGAAGAAGATGTTTTATCAGTCTTTTGACATTGAGGTAGTTCAAGGGCTATTAGTATTAATGCAAACAGGTACACTGTATGCTTATCACAGTCAATGCAAACTACTGATTACATAGCTTCATTCACTAAATGAATACATTTCAAAGTAGAATTAGTATTGTTCAGATGAAAATGACCTTTGTAAAATCAGATTGTAAAGATCTCACAAATCTAAAGTAACTGCAGTGGTCCAGTAGTCTCAGAACTATCTAATCACAACTCACAAGGTGGTTTAAACTGCCGATATTTACCAAGACCAAACAAAAATCTCAAGTGATAACGATAAAGGGTATGAACAATGTCAATAGCGATGTAGTTGTCATACAATGGCAATAGTTATCACTGTCAAGGAATAGTTCTCGCCTGAAGGTGACTTTGCAAGATACCTGATAAGACTGTTGACAATGGAATGTGTACACACTGTATGTTAGTTCAGATTCTGAACGATTTTATTATAAAAATTAAGAGCAATCTCCCCCAAACGCGATATCCCCCAACCGCTGCCAGGCCGAGAGATGGCGTGATCCTGAATTGTACGAGCGAGGAAAAAAAAAAAGTTGGGTGATATCGCGTTTGGGGGAGATTGCTCTTATAATAAAATCGTTCAGAATCTGAACTAACTGTATGTTCAAAATAGGACAGTATGAAAGGTCTAAATTTCCAATATCTTAAATTACAGAACATAATGTCACTTCTACTAGGACGATAGTAGGCTACTTAGCTGGTACATGTATAAACACATCATGAGAATTCATGTAATAATAATAACAAAAATGATTACAATGACAACAATAGTAGTAATACTAATCCAGTGTGACTTTGTTTTGCCCCACAAAATTTTTATTTTTCTTTTGTTTGTCTTTAGAGCTGGGCATGTTTTTGAGTTTTTGAGTTTTTGTTTTTAAGTTCTTTTTTGAAAGTCCAAAGTTCAATTTAAAAAGATGTTATAAGGTGATGTTCACCTTACACCAGATATGACGTTACAAATACTTGGCGAGATACCAGATGGTCTACCAAGAATCAACGTAGAAGTGAAAGTAAAAGAATCGAAAATAATAATAGTAATGATAATAATCACAATCATAATCACAATAAAATAGTAATATAACAAATGATGATGATGATACCCACTCATATGAATGCAAGGTTATATAATTTATAATTGATAACAAGCATAACACATAACATTTAACATTTAACTACTTTTGATCAGAAAACTTAATAAAAAGGTGCTCTTGACTCCCTCCCCCCCCCCCCCCCCCCCCCCTCCCTTCGCACGGAACTCCAAAGGATTTTAGATCACTCACTACTCGAATCCATGGTGCAGCGCAATCGCAACAGTGGCTGTTTTTCTTGTTGCAGACGAATGCAGTGGAGGCGGAGGCCTTCCTTTTTTACGTTTACGAGCGTAGATCTCGTATTCTTCAAGATGTTATGACCCAGCGCTGGCTCTAGCTAGTTGGTCGATCATCAGTATCACTGTCAGATCGTGTGAATTGCGACTCTTGTACGGCTGAAAGTTCTGCTCCGGCGGTTTGTGTCGCGTCCTCGTTGATGCATTACCTAGTAGATTATGAAACAAATATGTGAAATCCACAGATCTTGGCCAAACTTCGCTGAGCTCCTTGGACTTGTTTCTTATCAAAATCTGGAGATAAACACAACTACTATCCTTTGCATGATATGTGTACGTGTGCATGTACCAGGTGCGCTTGCGATCAGCTGATTCCGTATGGCCTCATATTCGTATTCACAAAAGGTCAAAGTTAGATTATGCTTTACAGCCTACTTCTGTTTAAACTACCTAATTTATTTTCTCTGCAGCTTTATTTTTGTATGAGAATAGTTCAAATTATTAACTGTATTATAAATATTACATAACTAGGAGTTATATACTCATGTATCTTCGCATCAGTGATGTATTTTAGTTTGACTTACATTCAAGGGCTGAGTATACCAGACTAATCAATCGCACATTAACAAAGATTGCCTCTTCTCCCGCGTTGCTTGAAGAAAATCTGTTCACAAAATTAGTATGGGGGCAGATTTGAATCTGTGAATTAATTTTTCAGCATTTGTGCAAATATTTCAAATAAAAAGAGATAATCAAGACTAGGCCCAGGAGTGCATTCGGACCAAAAAACTCCGAGAGGTTTCAAAGTACACATGTACATATGGAAAGGCTGCCAGATGACAAATCGGGCAAGTACTTATCTCGAGAAAGCGTGCTGACGATGCACATTTTTAGTTGTGTGTGCTAAGTCTAGTAAAGAGCACGTAATAATTAGCTCATCTTATTCCAAAATTCGTCCCTGCATGCGATCATTTCCGAATGACCGAAAAAAAATATATTAATCGACTCCGATCATATTTTGTAAACAATACTCCTAAAAGCAATTATGACGTCACAGTCAAGTTGTTTGTCCCAAAGGGTTTGTCCGGTCCATAGGGTATGGTCTGGGTCTTGTATTATGACGTCACTGCACGGAAATCTAGGCCAACTTTGACTTCATCGCTGATTGGTTTAAAGTTTTTATTATGACGTCACTGCACGGAAATCTAAGCTAACCTTGACTTCTTCGCTGATTGGTTTAAAGTTTCTATTATGACGTTACACGTATCGCAGTAGCAGAACTTGTTAAACACGCGCTGCAGGGGAATTTCTACTACCACATTTAGTTATTTTTCTAAGGTTTCGCAACTTCCTTCATACTTTATTAGCAAATGACATGAATTCGGAAAGGGTAAGTCCTTATTGATTTGACAGTATGTAATGGAAACTTTTATTGTATTACGTCATGATTTCAACAGTACCGTGGCATATAATGACCCTGCATTACATGAGAGTTTGACCATAAAAATAGTTTATCAGCTGGACAAAATGGTCTAAGGGAATTTGCAATATTTTTTCAACCTTTCGATTTAATTTCAACTGAATGACCCACTTTCCACATTCTAAGGGAAGAAATCAGTTGTGATGGGTGGGGGTTGGGGGGGGGGGGTAAATGGAATAGAACATTAATTTTTGTAATGTTTATACCCAATCACAAATGAAGCAATCCACATCATAAATGGAGCTTATTTTCCACAACTATTTCATTTTCTTACCTTTCTCGAGTTGAATGAAACTATAACATTAAAACAGTGTTCCAGTTTGAATTCTTCATTAGATGTCAACGAGAGGCAAATAAGTTTATAACTTTAAATGCCTACATCCAACGTATTCCAAGGTATTCCATGAGAATTATAGTCTTTACAGCGTTTCAAGGGTTAAGCACTACCTTGCATTCTACTGATTTAGTTCAAGCTGATGCTTGGTATAAAGTCATGTTCAACAAAAGGGAAAAAATAGACCCATTAACTTCATTTGCTTAACTCGACTTTAGACTCAGGGATGGGTTTGAATTCTAGAAGAATACTGGACACTGAATATAATTTATACAATGTAGATCTGAAAGTTTATTCATCTAATTAATCTAAAAAGTGCTTTCATTAAAAAAGATATAATCTCCGTCCCATTTCAAAATTAGGTCAAGACGGAAAATACTTCCGATATCTTCAATAACCGTCAACGACTTGCCCTTAGGGCAGTGCAAGATCTCCAGGTCGTCGATGCAGCCACTGCTACTAACAATTCCTCTGCGCTTGCCCCAAATTCTGACCCAGTCACCAATGACGTCACCGCACTGTCACCTCAAAGAGTACGAAGGGCTAATAGACAAGCTACCAGAAGAAAGCGACTTGCCCTCGGACCAGCCTCGCAACATGCCACTGAGATTATGCTTGCCCTTCGGCTTGCCCAAGCCATCGGTGCTAGTGCCGAGTGCAAAAGGTCTTCAGACTGCATCGAGGGTGTATCGGGGTTAGCGGGCGAAAATAAGGTATATATTTTTTTTTTTTCGGGGGGGGGGGGGGGACATACACCAAATAAATACTGACAAACAAAAATGAAAAGGTCCTGTGCTTGGTTTTTTTTGGGGGGTGGACATACAGAAAAAAATTCTGACAAGCAAAAAAAAAAGAAAAGAAAAGAAAAACCACACACAAAAAACCCACAAAAAACAAAAACAACAACAGCAACTCAGTTAGTTAAAATGGGGGGGGGGGGGGGAGGGGACATAGCCACTGTCTCCCCCTGATTGACATCCATGGTTCCAGGGGCGTCAGGTGTGTGAAAGGGGGGGGGGGTGGCAGCCACTCGAGATGCTACACATTCGCTCCTTCATGTCAACGAATTGTCAATGTCGGAAAATATTTCACACCAGGAAATCTGGCGGGATCAACGGAACAATAATTGTGAACTGGCATTTTCTTACTTATCATCCTGCTTATCAAAGATCGTTCAGAGATGTGCCCCTGTGCACCTTATAAATGATGTGCAAAAACCAAAACCAAAAACAAAAACAAAAACAAAACAGCAACAACAACAAACAAACAAACAAACACCATTACACATGTTCTGAAATGCTTTACGTGTTTCTTCTGCAATAAATCTAAATTCAGCCGGATTCACACGGGAGACCTTAACTTAAAATCAACTTGTGATCAAGTTGATTACGATGTCAGTGACGTCACCGTGGTCACTGGAGCGTTAAACTTTAAGTTAAGCCACGTGTGAACAAACTCGCATCCAGTTGATTACAAGATCAATTGATTATAAGCTTTATTCTTTTCCAGACCGGGATGCTAATGAGGTCACTGGTGCGTGTCGAGGATTGTAAGTTATCCCTGAGGTCACCCCTAAAAGAGTGAATAAAGAGTTGAAATATCACAATTTTTACTCTTAATTCACTCTTAATTCACTCTAAATGCACTCTCTTCTGAAATTCACCCCTAACAGAGTGAACGCGTTCACTCTTTTTATTTTAGAGAGTATTCCATGAACCTGTCGTTAATGAATGAAATATATACAATACTTGGAATCCAGTTTGCATACATCACTAACTTGATGCTATTCTCTGACAAGCTTTCAGCCGGGGCTTTCAGGTTGTCAAGGAGAACCCTACACTCGTAATCGAAATGTTAATCCTATTGTTTCGTTAACTTTAAGTTAACGTTTCCCCGTGTGAATCCCACTAATGTATACTCACAAATGTACATTGCTCAATGCTTTTTTTCTCACAAGAGTCTATGGTGACGAACTATTGCTTTCACCTGTTTCCAGTTATTGTACTGCAACCATTATGAGTTCTTCCCTCCTACAAAATTCACAATGCAGTCTGCATAATGCACCATATGTTGCTATGTCGGGTAAAACTCTAGCAATCTATCAGGCCGCCATAAAGGTGTACCATTGTTGTAAAAAAAGAATTGAGACATAATCCAAATACAATTATTCTGAATTGGTCCTTTTATTATCATTCTGCATTGTAAATGTGTCAAATCATTACAACATCGCGAGAAAAATGTGCAAAACGTTGTTACTAGAGGGTTCATCGGGGCTTTCCGCTCTTTCACCAAATATTCCATGATTATTGTGCACCGTTTAACTCGGGATTTTGCCTATTGCATTAGTCGAATGTAGAGCCAAGATCGGTATCACGGCGTTTCCGATTTGCCAATCATCATTCTGAACATCGTGTTTCATTTTAGCCTGTAAACCTCATTCTTACCACATAATTGGCAAAGAGTGAGTTTGTTTGCTTGTCTTTTCATTTTTGCAGACCGGATAATACCCAATGATCCTATCATGTGCTTGTTGCAACTTGAAGTAGGTATTTAAGGACTGGTTTTGTGGGATTTTTCTCTCAAACATTTCAGAACTCAGTGAACATGGACTTCATGGACATCATGGACACGTACTCCCTATCAAGCTCTCGCTCATCACGCTCATCGAGCCTTATGAGTGAAATCACGGAGATATTCCCAGAACTGAAGACAACTTGCGATTCCATCGAAGTGCCTGCTAGCTCAGTTGAGATAGGGAATGATAGCAGTGACATCAATCAGGTAAACGCATTAATGACCACCATGGTATTTGATTATCTCTTGTAATTTGCATGCATGATCAGACGAAGGCCTGTATTACGGCATCATTCTTTGTTGTTGTTGTTGTTGTTGTTGCTGTTTTCTTGATTTTTTTCCTGTTGTTTCGTTGTTGTTGTTTTTCTTCATATATCAAAGCTAAAAGCTGAAACTGATATACCAAATTGTAGGATTTACTGATTTTGCTGTTGTTGTGGTTTTTTTTTTCATTGTTGTGTTTTTTAATTGTTGTTGTTGGGGTCCTCTATTTTTTCAGACATTGAAACATGTTTAGCATTGGTAATATGCTACAGAAAGTTTATGAACCTGGGTTGATACTGAAAAGGTTAAGTAAAATATGCCTTTAAAATCTTGCAATAGACATGACAAGACAAGATCTGAGCATTGTAAAATCTAGGAGTGGACATGACGGCGATCTAGGACTTCTTTATGTTTTAGTTTGCGTCAATGTATATAAATTTCATAATTTAAATTTCATGAACTGCAACAAATTTTTATTGGTGTCCCTACCTAGCCTTGGAGGCTCCTGGAGATTAAAAAAACAAAAACAACAACGGAGAGTAAGTAGCGTAAGCGGGTTTTTTTCACTCACCAGGAGCCTCCAGGTTATCCCCACCCCCTCCAAATTTTTCATGTACATACCAAAAATTTCATGTACCCCACCAAAAATGTTAGCTGATGACCCTTTTTTCTTTTTCTTTTTTTTGTTTGTCAGCTAATTTTAAGCGTCTGTGTCCCCCCCCCCCCCAAAAAAAGGAAAACTGCTGATGACGCTTTTTTGTTTTGTTTTGTTTTCTGTGTTTGGTTTTGTGTGTGTGGGGGTGTGTGTGTGTGTGTGTGTTAGAGTGTCCCCCAAAATATAAAACGGATTGACGCCCCTGTTATATTACTATACACGATTCAAAGAGATAATATCCAAGTCCTTTGGAAGCGCATAGAGACGTTATATCATAATGTGATATGCGCTATACAAGAACTATATATTATTATTATTATTATTATGTAAAGAAATGAAAGACAACAAGTTCTAAATTGTTCATTTTCAGAAGCTAATGTCATTCACCCGTATTCCGTGCATGCCAAATTACAATCAATAGACTAATGTGACTACAGACCTAAAATAAATAACGGCCTACAGTTTCAAAGTGTTTCTAAAAGTTTAAAAACAATTGGTTTTGAGAGCTGTGAATCAATTAATGAAAAGAAAAAAAGAGGATGCGGCATAGACTTCCCATAAAAACATCCGTTAACTATCAACACGGAGAGAGAGAGAGAGAGAGAGAGAGAGAGAGAGAGAGAGAGAGAGAGAGAGAGAGAGAGAAAGGAGGGAGGGAGAGAGAGGGGGTAATTTGTTTTCAATTTTGTGAAATGAATCACGATTCCATTATCTGAATGTCATCAGGAAAAACAAAACTGATGCTGTTTATTTTTGTTATCCAATACAATAGGTATTGTCCTTGTCAGTGAATGAGTATAGTTATTAAAGGATAGGGTCCAGACCAAAGACGTTTCTGCACAAAACATCCGATCAAAACCATTTCCCAAACATGCCAAAAGAACTTCTTTTGTTGTTGTTTTTCACTAAATGTTCTTCATTTCTTGTTTCTTTTTTAAATTATGTTTTGAAGGATGATAACCAAATGATAAGGGAGCGCACAGAGAGGTTATAGGTGAATACTATGATACAGTGCAATAGTGATTATGAAACTACTTATAATAGTATCCCAATTGGACAAAAGTATACACTCTAAAAAATGCCATGCAATTAGAACCTTTTTTGTCTCGTATTTATAGATCCCTACAGAAAAGGCTTTCTATAAAGGGTTCTTCATATTTTCAAGAACCCCCAAAGGTTCCTTGTATACAACCACTAATGGTTCTAAAGACCCTTTTAGAGCTCTTTAGAGAACCTTCATAGGCTAGTAATGGTTCTTTAAAAACCTTTAAATGTTCCAAATATGGGACAAGAAAAGGTTCTTATCAGCACCATTTTTTTCTGAGAGTGTATATACATGTAAATCCTGATTAAAATGTTCAAATTCCTCTTTCCATGTGTGTTTCCCCTCAATTCTTGCTGCTTTCGAGTGTAAATGCCTTTAAATTCCATATGCTCACTCCACCTTTTCCGTTTATCATTGCCCGTTTTCCATGATCTTGTAATCGTGTACTTTTGATATTAGTCGTGCTAGTGATGTTTGCTATAGCATGTTATATGCTATAGCCTGCTTTATCCTTTGTAGTCTATTTCAATTTTGATGTATGGACTTTTTCAATAGTCCATTATGAATATTATTAGTTAGAATTTACAAAAAGAAATCATATTGAAATAATTCAAATCAAATCTTTTTTTCCTCGACACAGGTTGGCCATTGTGCCGAAGATGATGTACCTCATTTGGATTCACGGTAAGACTAATTTTGCATCAGTTGCGGATGTGAATAGGTTCTGGAAGGGAGACCCCTTCTCTTTTTAAATGGGCAATTCCATGGTTACTCACGTTACATTTGGAGAGATATTGAGTTACCTCTTAATCTCCTATTCTCTGACTATATATAGTAAATGCAGCATCAAAACTTCAGAAATTGCTGGATGAGCGCACTAGCATGTTGCACATGGCTTTTGCTTGCTCTCCAATTAGAGCTTCTGATTGCTTGTTTTAGGGGTTTTTCATTAATCATTATTGCACCATTCTTTTTGTATTAGTGTTGAGAAACTACTAGACAAGTTTCAATTAGCAAAGTGCTGGTTTTCATGTTGTATTTTGATGTACTAATTTGGAAAAGGTTGGCTCTTGCTGTACTCAGTATACCATGTTTTTCCTATGCCATACTGTGTAAGTAGTATTATCTATTGTATTGTTCCTGCTTGAATGAACTTGAACATCTGGATACAAGTCAAGCACAATGAAGTCCTTTCATCTGAGAGTCTTTGTTGCTCTGTGTTTGTGTGCTTCCTTGAATGACTTTGTGCATTGCAGTGAATGGTCTTCTGTGTACCCTTCTCATAATGGACTATTCACAAGAAAGCACTTTCTAAAGAGGAGAATCCTATATAGCTCAAACTGCACTGCCTCCTTTCAACTAGAACTTCTCAATGCAGGTGATGTTCATCCAAACCCCGGACCTTATAATTATATTCAACATGAAGAAGTATCGCCGACGTCACTTCGACATGGTACAGCTAATGTTCATCGCACAATCAGGTATTCTTCTGCTACCCTTCTTGAATTGAGGAATTCCAAGAGAAATCTCCCATTGGACATTTGTAACCTCATTCACTCATATGGTATTCAAAGGGGTAAAACACGGCGAGGAACTCGAGGAGGCCGTAGAAAGAACTCTATTACACGTGATATTAAGCAGCCAGGATCGTCATCATCATCTTCGAATCTTCAGCTCTGTTCTGTAAACGTACAGTCTGTACGCAATAAGACTGTCCTCATTCACGATTTCATCTGTGACAGCAAAGTAGACCTGGTTGCCATTACAGAAACTTGGCTTAATAGAAATGACTCAGCAGTTCTGCATGAACTTACTCCCAATGGGTATCAATTTGTTCATCATCCACGAAGTGGTCGCCGTGGCGGCGGGACTGGCCTTGTGTTTAGAGAGACAATTGATGTCCGTATGGCAGCTGCTGGTGAGAAGAACTCTTTCGAGTTTGCTGAATATCTTGTCTCATATCAGTCATTTAATGTGCAATTGATTAATATTTACAGACCGCCATACTCAGAATCTCATCCTGTAACAGTTTCATCATTCATATCTGAGTTTAATGATTACATACAATGTCATTTGTTGTCTAATCTCCCATTGCTAATTGTTGGAGATTTTAATATCCATGTGGATACTGTCAGGGCAGAGGCAAGAGCTTTTTCGGATCTGCTCGAGTCTCTTTTTTGTACACAATTGGTCAATTTTAGTACACATATTCATGGTCATACCCTTGACTTGATGATTCATCGACAGTCAGATGAAATTATAGTTGGCAAACCCTGGCCACATAGTTCTCTTCTGTGTGATCATATTCCTGTTATGTGCACTCTTAACTCATACAAACCTCCACTGCCTTCTAAAGTAATTTCATTCCGTAGGCTTGGAGTAATTGACATTGATGCGATGAAGTTTGATATAGCCGGTAGTGATCTTTGCAAACATACACCTTGTGATCTTGAGGAAGTGGTCTCATTATATGATGTAACACTAAATAGTATCTTAGATAAACATGCACCTGTTGTAACTAAAAAAGTTGTTCTGCGAACTCAAGTACCTTGGTTCACCGATAATGTAAGGATTGCAAAAATACAGAAAAGGAAAGCTGAAAAGCGTTGGTTAAAATCTAGGACGATGAGCGATTGGAATAGGTATAAGTCACTGCGCAATCACATGTTGCATGTGTTAAATGAAGCTCGCAGAATCCATCACAATGATTTGATTATGGAAAACAAAGGTGATCAAAAGCAGTTATTTCGTGTGGTGAAGTCTCTGTTGAATATTGCGAATAAACAACCTGTAATACCATGCATTATTGACAAACAGGGCTTTGTGGATGATTTAGGCAAGTTTTTTCAGAACAAAGTAATACAGATCCATGAAGATATTGAGTCAAGATTGAATGCAAGCAGCAATCCAAAGAAAAATTATCTTCAGGTCTCCTCCCATGACGTACCTGACTTTATTAACTTTACTCTTCTGTCAGAACATGATGTTAAGAAACTTATAACTAAGTTCAGCAAAAAGTCTTGTGCATCTGACCCAATGCCCACAAAGATTCTTCTACAGTGTATGGACACACTGATTCCCACCATCACATCTCTAATTAATCTCTCATTGTCATCTGGTAATTTTCCTTCGCTGTGGAAAACCGCTATAGTTAAACCATTATTGAAAAAACCTGGCTTGGAAACAAAATTCTGTAATCTTCGGCCTGTAAGTAATCTGAAGTATGTATCAAAGCTTGTGGAAGGTGCTGCATATACACAAATAATGAATCACCTCGACCGCAACTCTCTTCTTCCAATTAATCAGTCAGCCTATAGACAGTATCACAGTACTGAAACCACACTGTTAAGAATTAAGAGTGATATTCTCATGGCTATGGATGATAAGAAAGTCACCTTATTACTTTTATTAGATCTTAGTAGCGCATTCGATACCATTGATCATACTAACCTATTGCATACACTGAACAGACACTTTGGTATTAAGGGTGTAGTACTTGACTGGATAGAATCATATCTAACTGACAGATGTCAGCGGATCCAAATTGATGAAACTGTGTCTGAAATTTTCTCAGTACCTTTCGGAGTCCCGCAAGGATCCCGTCTCGGCCCTCTACTGTTCACTTTATACACAAGTCAACTCATTACAAATATACATAGTCTATTTCCTAAAGTATCTTGTCACTGCTACGCAGATGACACACAGGTCTATCTGTCTTTTACGCCAGACTTGCTTGCTCAGCAGCAGAGCATCTCTCTTCTAGAAGATTGTGTTGGTTACATACGTGAATGGATGCTGCATAACAAACTTATGCTAAATGAAGGTAAAACAGAATTACTAGTTATCGGCACATCTAAACAACTGAATAAGTTAGATTTTGACGGGATATCAGTTGGCAGTTCAGTCATAGAACTAAACTCTAATATAAGAAATCTTGGTGTATCTTTTGATTCGCAATTGAATATGGAAGCACATATTACCAATGTGTGCAAATCTTCATTTCATATGATATACAACCTCAGACGTATACGAAAATACTTTGACAATGAAAGCATGAAAACAATTGTCCATGCATGCATTATTAGTAAGGTAGATTATTGTAACAGTTTGTTGTATGGGCTCCCCTCATCTCAAATTGGGCGTCTTCAGCGAGTACAGAACGCATGTGCACGGCTGATTTGTAGTCAATCTAGATTTTCAAGGATTACCCCTGTATTAAAAGATCTGCACTGGCTTCCAGTTCGCCAACGAATATCTTTCAAGATTTTGCTAATTGTATACAAGGCACTAAGTGGTCAAGCCCCCAGTTACATTTCTGAGCTTTTACAAAGAAAAGTTCACAGACACTCTCACAACCTGCGTAGTTCTAATGATAATTTGCTCCTTCACATCCCCGCTCGTAATACAAAGATAACTTTGGGAGATCGTGCTTTTGCCTGTGCAGCCCCAAGGTTATGGAATGGTTTGCCGTATGTTGTGAGATCCTGTCCATCAATAGAAACGTTCAAACTCAAACTGAAAACTTATCTGTTCAAATAACTCCCATACATTTCTTTTACCCCCTTTTTCTAATTTTGTTTTTCAAGCATTTCACCAGCTCTAAATTGCAGCGCAGTAGAATATATGCACATAGTTTCTGCGCTATATAAATTAGTATATTATTATTTTATTATAAATTGGTTACTCACGTTACACTATTTTGGACCAAACCTGTGGGATTGCTTAAATATATCTACCACTGGCTTTACTTCTAATAGAAAATGCCTCGTCAGACCCATATCCTATAAAAATGTGAAAAGAAATCGCAACTAAAATGACGCTACAGGAAGGAAAGAATTTGACAATGTAGAGAGTAAATTTTAAAAGACTCAAATTGAAGTTAGGTTACATTGCATGTCTTCAATTTCGGCGACCAAAAAAACCAAACCAAAACAAACCAAAACCAAAAACGGTAATGAATAAATGTGTTTTCACAGAAGAGTTTGCTCACCATTTATACGTGGTCATAATAAGAAGCAACTTAAAACTGTTGATGATTTGTAACCGATTTCCAACGGAGAATTATCCTACAAGTTATGTTATATGTTTTGCTTTCATTTCCTATTCTATATAGCTCTGATTCCCATAAACAACAAATCCTTGACGAAATGGTTATTGAGATGCTAGCATCGAAAGTCACATGTCAAACGCTGGCGATGAGAGAAATTGGCACCTTTCATAAACGCAAACCCGTCAAGGTTAGTACCGGTTATCGTCTTTTTTCAATTAAAGAAAACAAAATCGAGAAGATGACGGAAACATGTGATTCAAGTTAATATTCATTGCCATTTTCTTTTTATGCAGATCCCGTTCTAAGTTGGCAAAAGAGCAAAATTTTAGAGATTGATAAAAAATCTGTTGATTTAATTCTTTAAGAATCATTTCAATCATACCGTGAAGCGCAGAGAAAGGGAACGGGGAAATCGGTTTCAAAATTGGATATGAGGGAGTTCATTTTTCTGTCTTTTGCAATATCTTGTCTTTTATCTCCAAATATCTCAGCACGTACGCGTTGGTTGCATGTATTCTTAACGGCACACCCCACCCCCGTGCTTCCTCACGCAGAGCTGGTAAAACGCTCAAACAGTATTCTGTATTCTCAACCATCAAGATTTACTGACTTTGTGTTCATAAATGAAATAAAAATGCGAACTCTTTTCTTTCGTTGGTTTTGCTTTAGTTTTGGTTTGTTGTATGTTGTTGTTCTTGTTTTGTTTTTGCTTGTTTGTTGTTGTTTTTCTAAAGAACTTTAGAACATAAATCATCCATCTCTTATTTGTTCCTTTTCAGAACATCAACGACCTCCGAGAAATTGGCCGAGGTACTTATGGCAGGGTTCTCCTGGCCCGTCACGTTCAGGCGCACACACCCCTCGCTATCAAACAATCTTGCCGATCAGGAAACCAACACTCGAACGTTGAAGCGGTCAGAGAGCCCCATGATGCGACCAGAGCTCGTGTAAAGAAAGAGGCACTCGTTCACCAACTGCTGTCCGACAGCCCATTCTTCCCGCGGTTCTTGGGAACACTTGAAGTCGACAATGATCTCTGCCTAGCGGTAGAATTCGTCGGCAATCAAAAATCGGGAACCAGCTTCCCTCTCCTTGAGCCACCGCCTTTATCAATGGCCAACGGACTCGACATCGCAGAGGACGTCGTCAAAGGGATGATGGAACTCCATGACCACGGTCTCCTGCACAATGATCTCAAGACTGATAATGTGCTTCTCGAAAAAAGAAACAATCGATATCACGCCGCGATCACTGACTTTGGGATGGTCACTACGATGTCATCGCCGTTACGGTTGTCGGGGCTTCCAGAGTCACTCAAAGTAGCGTACATCCACGGAGAAGAGGGCGATTACGTCGCTCCTGAGGTCATTCTGGATGGGCAGTCAACGTCGATTGCGTCAGATATCTTCTCCGTTGGCAAAATTCTTGAGGACATCTCTCATGTCGTGGAAGGTAATCTGGAACTAACTTAATCATGTTTACATTTTGTTCGACATGATGAAATATTTAGTTCTTAGCAACATAAACGGCCACGCCCCCCCCCCCCCCACACCTCTCCCGGTGAAAGTCAACTTGGCTTATCTCAAGTAGAATTTCTTCTTTGAAAATATCAAACTAGAATATGAGAAGTTTATTATATAACTTCATGGTATCGAGACTGAATCTAATATCTGTCACTTATTTTATTAGTTTTGTATCTGTTTATCTATCTATCCAGTGGCCTATTTCCATCCACATCTTGATAATTTTATGTATCCGTCTTTCTTTTGCCTAACCTGGACAGAACGATCTCCACTTCTGAAAGACCTCCGGTCACTGGCCATCAAATGCATGAAGAGGAACTCGGAGTCCAGACCCAATCTCTCCTTCGTCCTCAACCAACTCGGCACCATGAAGGCACAAACAGATCGCGCAACTACGTTTTGGAAACGACTAGTCAAGAAGCATCGATAAAAGACTTTGGCTGATCCGATGATGGGTCGAGGAGGCTGCCGGCAAATTCCTTCTCTTCCAAAATAAGCTTTGTCGGGGAAACTCCTTCAAATCTGTCGAATGAGCACCTTGAACTATTTATTTCGATAAAATGTGGAGCTTTGAAACTGTACTTGTTTTTAATGAGAGAATAATGAGGATAAAGAGATTTTGGCTACATTGTAACATCAGTAAAATCAAAGTTCTCATTAACTTCATCACCATGTAGACAGCGGTAGACGGCTTTACTTATGCAGTTTTGAAATGACTCATCAAGAAACATCAATAGAAGACAATTCACATGATTGACGGGTCCAGTGGCCGAAAGGACCCAGCCTCCTCATTTGATTTTTCTTTTTAAAAGAAATTTAATGATTTCCATGGCGACGGCACAGGGAGGCACGGCGGACCCTATGCCGTTGCGTTATTACCATAAATCCTGCTACCAGCTGTCAGATGACAAAAGAAATCGGTTACCTCGGCATCTTGAATCGAACTCTCTTTTAGAATGTTTGTAACCATGTAACTATTTGCTTATTTTATCATGAGATGTATTTTCAGGTCATAGGCCTATGAAGTGATCAGAAAATTTTCATGTATATTTTAATATTATTGTAACATTAGCTGCAATGCGCGGGCGCATGACTATTTTGAATGGAAGAAAGAGGGGTACATGATCATCATCATCATGATTTTATGAATATGGCCAGATGATGTTCTCGTGTACTCGTATACAAAGCTGAGTGTTATTTATTTTTTAACAATGTGTTGCGCGGGCGTAGTGCTGCTCATTGTCGGAGCATCTTCCTGAATTCATGTGTTCATCTATCTATTTCTTCTTTAGGACGGAGTGAAATGTTTCTTTCGGGATCTTTTAGCGATGGGGAGAAGCATTAATTAAAAGCAAGTGGCAAAATAAAATCTTAGATTATTAAGTAACCCCCCCCCCCCCCGCATCATTTTCTGCAATCGACTCCCGTCATCTGGTTATGTATCACCAGAACGACTTCTTAATTTTCTATGCAATCTTAAAATTTTCAGGCATTTTGAAAAAAGGTATGTCGTTTGATAAGAATCTACCCCAGTTTACTAACTTCAGTAATTCTATGTTTCGGAAAGACTTTTCAGCAGTGGAGGGCAGGGGGGGGGGGGTGCAGTCTGGTTCGAAGGAGTAGACAAGCTTGCCTATATAGCTACTGCTCCTTTAAACTGCCCATACTCCTTGGTCTGCAGGCAGACTCAGACGCTACCGATTAGCTGTCTGACAAATAGATATCCCTTATTTATATTAGACCGGAAAAAATATTGGTCTCGAGTGCTATGACTTAATTTGTAAAGTTCCTGAGCACCCCTCCCCCTTCTGTCTCCCTCTCACCCTCTTTCCTCTTTCTCCCTTTCAGTGTCTCTTTCTCTTCCTCTCTTGTTTATTCGTATCTTCTTGTACGACTCTCCTTTATGACCACTACCATTACACTCATATTTTTGCTGCCATATTCTCTCGCGTTATTTATTCTTCATGCATGCCACATTAATTTTGCATACAGTAATAACAAGACCTCCAACACCCCGATGGTCTGGTTCTGCGAGCCTGTAATATGAAGTACTTGTCAGTTATCTGTATTTAAACACTGCATTATTTAATAAAATATGTTTCCGCCAATAATTATGTTGTGTACCTGTTTCTTTACTTTGGGCTTTTGGCCAGTTAGATTGATCAACGGCGGAATACGATTTTTCTGGCAGGGGATAAAAAGGGCACAAGCTGTTTGAAAATTCTTTGGAAAGCGAAAATGTTTTCAGATTTTGGGCTCTATAAACATGATAAACTAGTCGCTAGGGGGCCACAAATAAGGGAGGGGCAGATGGGGAGGGCATTTTCTTTTTGCTTTCTGTCTCGATATTTGTACTTAAGCTAAATTCTCCACGAGTCCACCTTCCTCATCCCTGTGCCAATGCACCCTCCCTGAATTAGTCGCTATTGATAAAGAAAATTTCAAACCTCATCATCCAAGCCATCTTCAATTGTCGAATAATCATGATTTTGCCATACTTGCTCCATTATCTGAATTATGCATACTTTATTACATGTAGTTGGATCCATCTTAGAGTC
This sequence comes from Echinometra lucunter, assembly GCA_029962745.1. Lineage (NCBI taxonomy): Eukaryota > Metazoa > Echinodermata > Echinoidea > Camarodonta > Echinometridae > Echinometra > Echinometra lucunter. The sequence goes on from CM057158.1 coordinate 25,627,619, forward strand.
ACACAAAAATAAATGTGATTTTTAAAGTCAGGTGATCCGAGTCAGAAACAGGGAACAGACGGTCTAGCATGCATACACACATACAAAAATGGTCCTCAGCTTATATTTTTCCCGGGGGGGGGGGGGGGGGGGACATACCACAAAAAGTTTGCTGACAAGCAAAGAAAAAAAAAGATCCTCAGCTTGATTTTTTTTATTTTTAGGGGGAACATGTTGTGTCCCCCAATCTTAACTTGGGGGGGGGCGTGTCCCCTGCCTACCCCCCTGATTAACCCTCATGCATAAAACGTAGGCCTAACTGTCGCACATCAGGAACTCCAATTCAATCACACACAGAAAGCTCGAAATTTCAAGGCTATAACTATGTCCGAGCTTGCAGGCCCACCGGAAGAGTTCTCGCTTTTCCGGGGGGGGGGGGCGACTTTTGCCCGAATATTAACATGAGGATAAAGGGAGGGGGTGAGTGAGCGAGGTCCCCGTTCCTGCAGGAAAGGACTTTCTATATTTTGAAATATTTGCGTTAATTCTTGAACACTTTAACGTACGGGCAATCGCACCCTTCACGTTATGAAGAATTCTTTCACAAGGCTTAAAGGTAGTAGCCCACTTTTGCACAACATTGTTTCAGAATTGGAAGAGAGATAAGCTAATTTCAGTTTTAAATGATAATTAGGCCTATGTAAAACTATCATGTTATCAAATTTACAACAATATTCCAAAGAACAAGTGAAAAAATGAATGGTTTTACTCTGAAGGCGTCATGCAGGAAGACGCCTTTACAAAACAAAGAAATTAAAAGAAAATTTAAGTTTAAATATTCCCTTCTCAATCCCAAACGGGAATGTACTGGGATCTAAAACTTTACAAGTGTTTTTCTGTGGCTTAAAGCAATTTAAAGAAAAACTTTTGTGCAGATTGGTTGCCACTTGCAAATGTGGGCTACTACAATGTACCTTTAAGAATGAGATAATCTTACGATAGTAGACAAGGTCTTCATATATAATGCAACACTACTTTTTATAAGTCTCATTAATAATCATGCAAGGGAGAATAGTATGGTGGCCCTGAAGAACGCTCGACAACAGGTCATGTGCGCCGTGAATTTCGCGTCCAATTTTGCGTCCCAGTCTCAAAATTTGCGACCCGAGACGCAAACTTTGTGTCCCAGTCGCGAATTTCTCGTCCCAGGTCATGAATTTCGCATTCCGGGTCATGAATTTTGTATCCCGGGTCATTAATTCCGCGACATGGGTCATGAATTTCGCATCCCAGGTCATGAATTCCGCAACTTGGATGCAAAGTTCGCGTCACGGGTCATGAATTTCGCGACTGGGATGCAAAGTTGGCTGCGAAATTCACTTCACACATGACCTGTTGTCGAGCATACATCAGTATGGTGGTAAAAATTTTGTTCGGAGGGGTGGCGAAATCAATTTTTTCCAACAAATAATACCAAGGGGAGCATCCACTTGCCCCCCCCCCCCCGCCTTCTAGCACCTTTGCGGGTAGATATCAAATTAGATATCAAAATATATTAAAATGTGAGAAAAATTACAACCCAGTGAGAAAAAAATTTTTAGAATGTTGGATCTTTCTATGCACCAGTCTGAGAGAACTTATCCATTATAATGCAAAATTATTGCATGCAATAATCTTGCGGGGAGGGGGGGGGGGGGCAAAGCAAGTGTGCTCCTATCCCTTTATAGAGGAAAGCCCACACACCACTAGTTTTCGGACATGATGAAGCAGCGTAGCGATCGAGGCCGGGGAGGGGGCGGCCGCGGGGGGGGGGGGGGGGGGGGGCGTAGGCCCTATCCATTTTACCCCTCACTCGAATGATGCTTCCCCTTTGGCCGGATTTTACTATAATAATTATAAAATCAGAGAAGTAGAAATATGAAATTTTGCAGGGCCTAAGTAATCTAGACTGTCAAAATAATGATCGAATGAAAAGAATATGATGACACAACCCATGAGTTTCGTAGAAAATACAAATGTGATAAAATTTATGGAATATTTTGCCTGAATCGAGACTACAATAAAGCTCATTTTGGGGGACTCGTTCTCAAGGTTTCTGAATCTGAATCTGAATGGTTTGGTCAGCAAAATGTCTCTTCCCGACACATCCACGCTAACTTGACACATCCCATCCACGGCTTTCACGCTAACTTGATTGACACATCCACGTTAACTTGACACATCTACAAGGTTTCCCTTTAGAAATGGCTGCCCCTCGAATCCGCAACCCCTTACTTCGTGCAATGCATGAGCATAATACAGACGAACGATTCAAGAGACAATATTTGAGAAAATATCACAGAGTTGACAAGGTAAGAATGGGAAAATTGTAGTTATTTTTGCCGTGATAAGGCTTTAACTTAGTCAACTTTATCTTCGGTCCCACATATTCATTTCTACAGTAGCACGGGGGGGGGGGGGGGGGGGGGGGGGGGGGGGGGGGGGGGGGGATAACAGTGCAGTTTACCGGTCACATAATTCACAACAGCATTAAGCAGTAATTTGATAGATTCCTTCTTTCTTCATCTCCTCCTTCGACCTTGTCTTTTTCTAATTCTTATCCCCCCTGCAAAGGTTCATTGAATTGAAGGTGACAATGATTGCATGATGATGAACTGATGATACTGATGACAACTTTATGGTGATGATGCTGATGATGAATTGATGCTGATGATGATTGTGGTGAAATTAGTGATAATAAACCTGTCACAAAGACAAAGTATGCTGATTTTTTTTTTTCTTGAGAAAGGGTTCTGATTGCTTTGAATGTGATGAGATGATTTAATTTTTCCCCTTGCTTTTTAAAAGGTGAATCATGGTAAACTTAAAATAAAAACTTATGGCTTTGGTGATGATGATGGGATTGTCATTATGTATAGTGGTGGTGGGGTTGATGATTGATGAGTCAAAAGTCAGTCACTGTTTTGGAGATGCCACTAAGAGTGCTTTTGTGAAGTGAGTACATTTTCTAGAAATTATTCAAACTTTGAAAAAAATGGTCAAATGATGTTTACTTTAAAAAATGATATTTGGTTATCAGTGAATTTTAGTTGACATTTTGCTCATAAAGTTTTCTGTGATTTAGAAGTGATAAATTGTCAAAATTAAATTTACAACACAAGAAATTTCTTACAATGTCTTTCCTTTTTAGTGGTACAAATGTGACCCAAGCAAACTCCCTGAGTGGCTGTTTTCTAAGTTTGTACAGAGCAGTTTAGACCGAAGGACAGAGGTTTTCCTGGATGGTTGTTATGAGAAGTCTGGTTGGCTCATCACACAAATGTGGCACACCTTGGCCAAGGGTGTGCTTTCTTTCTTCATGTCAACTACCTCGGTCAATGGGTAAGAGAAGAGACTAGGGGCCCTGTTGCATAAAACTTACCATTGATGGTAACTTTGCCATCAATGGTAACTTCCGTGGAAACCTTGAATTTGATTGGCTGTTGAGCAATGTTACCGTGGTAGTGTACTGATGGCAGAGTTACCATTAATTGTAAGTTTTATTCAACAGGGCTCAGAACTTTTAGTAAAGAGGGATAAGGGGAGCCAAAATGAAGATAGAGAGAAAGAGAGAGAGAGAAGAGAGAGCAAGAGAGAGAGAGAGAGTCAATTGTGAGGAGACAGAGAGTAAAGAATAAAAAGAGGAATGAATATGAAGAGAGAGAGGGGGAGATAGAAAGATTGAGGAAGGAAGAAAAGAAGAAGGATGAGGGGAAGGGGAAGGAGGGAAAGGAGGAGAATGAGAAGGTGAAGAAGACAAGCATCCACATAGAACAGTACAGTATCAGGATGAAATTTTATTTTGCCTGTGACAAGCTATTGAAAATCTATGTTTTCATTCAAATTTGATATAGATTCTTGAAAAGGGGGTCCATGTTTGTGTTTTCTCAAGACCAAATCCAACAGCTCCTTGGAGTGACGGCCGACTGGAAAGCGGAACGCCTGATTGACCTTGGAGCAGGCGATGGGGAGGTCACCAGAGAGCTAGACTCCATGTTCCAGGAGGTTTATGCCACTGAGGCATCCTGGACCATGCAATGGAGGCTGTCTCAAAGAGGCTACAAGTGAGTGTGCACTGTAGTTCTTTATTCAGTCCAATATACTCTTATGTATGCCAGTACTTTATTTTCAGGTACCAGGAGCTGCTGATTTCAAATCATTCTCAGTATGTAAGAATGCAGATTCACTCATAGATTACACACTTTTTAAAGGCTCTACGTGAACAGGAAATAGAGAGCTCATAGACCGATGCTGCTATTAAACTTTCTTACTTTCCTGAGTATTTAAATTTTTAGCAAATTCTTATTAGGTCTAGATCAGTTCACTTCAATAACACAGTTTTCATAGACTCCAGGTAAAGTTATGTGTATTATTTTCACTGGGCTTAGAAGCGGGTACACCATATTTTTAAATTCGTCATATTTTGTATTTAGGATTTTATCAAGTGGTTCTGAGTAATTGCAAATGAAATAAAAATCATATTCTGATAATTAAAGTAATTATACCACACTCATTTTCATGTTTTTCTTAACCTCACAAAATTTGTGAACAGCAGCACATCACATACCCTGTTTTAATCTCTGCTCGTGTTTTCTTGGTGTATCTATAATATCTAGAATACTTTCGATTGATAGGTGGAGTCGGCAGAAAACTGGACACACCTGTGATATGATCAGTTGTCTGAAATTCCTAGATCGATGTGATCAGCTTCTGCAACTTCTTAGGTGGACGAGAGAATAATGTAGCTGTACAAGTCAAATAATATGTCGCAATCAAATGATTTACTTTTATTTACATTTTCCAGAATACTTCCCATTGATGGATGGAGTCAGGAGAAAGGTGGTCACGCCTATGACATGATCAGCTGTCTGAACTTACTAGATCGATGTGATTGCCCTCTGCAACTTCTCAGGGAGATGAGAGACTCTTTATCCTCATCAGGTGTGGTTGTCATGGCTGTGGTGCTACCCTTTAAGCAGTTTGTAGAGCTTGGTAAGTATTTGTACCATCATTTCCTTGAAAATTGTATTTCTTTTGCATTGCACCAAATTTCAGGTGAGGATCCAGGGGGCAGGGGCAGGGGGGGGGGGGGGCGAGCGGGCCTTGGCCCCCCCCCGACTCAAAATTTGTGTTTTTCAGCCCATTTTTGACCATTTTGGGTACCTCGCCCCCCCCCCCCCCCCCCCCCCCCCCCCCGAAAAAGAAAGGGGCAAAAAAAAAAGAAGAATGCTGAAATGGCAAATGTAATGTAGGCCTTTTTTTTTTTGTTTGTTTAGGATAATAGGATACGCCTACTCCCCAATACGGTTTTTACAACACACGCAAAAAAAATTTTTACACCCCCCCCCCCCCCCCCCCACAGCCGGAACGTTATGTACAACCTTTTTTTTTTTTTTTTTTTTTTTAGTTGCTACATTACAAAAAAAAAAAATCATGGTCATGGGCCCCCCCCCCCTCATCACATCCTGGATCCGTGGCTGCCAAATTTTGATATTATATCTGAACTTATGAAGCTGGAAGTTTATTATTCTTATCGCTTGTGTTTGAAAGGATTTTTACTGTGCTGATGTGCTGTTAATCTTTGATGCATACATTTCGTCAAAGGCTTATAGTTGTGAAAACATTTCAAACTCAAGTCTTTAGAGCACATAAATTCTTGACAGGGGCCTTTAACAGCAAGTATGTAGGTAATGTCATTATACAAATATTGACTGCTTTGAGGGGGCATGGTTGAAACTATAGCCCAAGGTGATCTCGAACTGTACTATGTTTCGAGACAAAGTCGTTTTAAGTAGTTTTAACCGCGACCCGAAAAATAAGCAGTCGATATTTGTTTTATATACCGCATCCCACTTAATTTATGGTAAATTAAGGCATTAGAATGAAGAATGAAGAATGAAGCAAATATAGATACGCGCGCAAGATATACTTACGCGCAACTTACCCGGCCTACTTCTCTAGAGCTAGCGCGTAACAAACCATGTACTTATGTATTCTACACGGAGGTAGAACTATATGCCCAGTCAATAGTTTTTTCGCTATATGTCCGGCAGTCAGCTGCATTTTCCATGACTGCCTCTTTGACCAATCAGAGGCCTAGAATCTTAGAATGAGGTATATAACACCTTTTTATGGCACTTTTCTGATGCCCTATAGATGATTTTATTGCTGGAATAGATAAAAAGGCATTCCCTTCTGAAAACAGTATAGCTAAATCAAGAAGCATTTAAGCGATTTTGAATTTCCAAGTCAGGAATGTTATAAAGAAACAATATGTTAATCAGTATCCAGGGAGTAGTAAAATTGCAGCTAAGGGCAGCTGTTTTTTTCCAATCCATAGAACTTCCCAGTGAACTATCTTTTATATGCCTTACTTGTCTTCTTATATTGCTGGGTTATTTTTAAAACATGTATTTTTAAAAAATGTTATTTATTATGCCATAGGGTTAGGGGTAAACCTGAATACTCTAGTTTCGGCTATTTTTCATGTGTAATTATATACTGGTACATATTTACCAAACGTGTTTATACCTAATAAAAACCATGCATCATTGAATTGAAATAATTGAATTGAAATCAAGTTAATTCTCAATGCAGAGAGACTCGGCACATTTCTGTTGGCTGTAATACCCAGGGGTAGTTTTTTCATCATCTGTGCCATCTCTTTTTCTTTTTGAAGTGGGAACCCAGAACCGGCCCTCTGAAGTCATTGAGGGTCCAAGGGGATACATGGGAAACCAGGTCCTGCCATCTGGTACAGGATGTCATCCAGCCAGCTGGGTTTTGGGTACGGAGCTTCTCTCGAGTCCCTTACCTTTGTGAAGGAGATGCCACGGAACCCTTCTAACCATCTGGATGATGCGCTCTTTGTCCTGGAGAAAAGTGAATATACTTGCAGTGCTGAAAAAGTGAGAAGTGACCCTGTTCCTGGTAGTGAAAAGGGGAAAAGTGAGATGTTCCAAGTTGTAGTTTACACACGGAGGAGGTACGATGATGAATTTATTACTCCTTAGATATTGCTGTGCTATTGACCTCAAATGACTTTGAATCTGTACCTCATGCGTGATGGAAGGAATAGACCTGTCAACTAATTCATGCATATTTGTGGACGCAAAAGTTGCTCTTCATGACTCAAAAGCTTGCCACAGGCTTGCCAGAATGTTGCGACAAGTAATTTATATGAAGTGGATTCCATCTATATAGATGCTACTATGTATACCTGGTGAATAAATACTTGGTAAATCAGTGAGTCTGGAGAGAAAAGTGCATGAATTGACATTAAGGTAGCTCATCGGTTAGAATGGATTAAAATCTTCAAGTGCCTGTGCAGAAATTGCAACCACTGCTACATAGTTATGGTGGTAACATTGCCATTGCTTGAAGAGAAACTCAGGAACCATAGTGGTGTGAAATCCTCATGAGTTTGAGTGAGCAACATGTTATTGCCTGTGTTGAGGCAGGTTTCAAGACATTTTTCTTCCCCTTGCACAATGCCTAGCGACAGCCCATGGTATTCCAGTGAAGGATGATGTTTCCTAGTATCAGTTGGTCATAAAATGATCAACTCACAAACTGCCATCAGAGAAATACAGTATAGATCTCTAATTGTATTAAATCAAATCAAATCAAATCAAATCAAATCAGATCACATGTAAATTGTTGATATACCATAAAATCAATAATTTTTCATTACCATCAACATAAAAAAGTTTACAAAATCATTGAAAAAGTCGAACAACAACACAGTGAACAAAAAGAACGTAGGTTTAACAAAATCATGAATAGGTCGAACAAAACAGAAACAAAAACAAAAGGCAAAAAGTTTACAGATACAATAGTGTGTATGGTCCATAAAGTTTTAACTTATATGTGGCTCCTGCCAAATTCTTCCTATCACTGCTAATAAAAAATAGAAGAGAGAGAGAGAGAGAAGGGAGGGGGGGGGGTTGTGCCTTTGGGTGTCATGCAAATCAATACACCAGTGCCCTTGCATTTATATGCTGCATTTTCAGTACTAGTATGTTTTGTTATATGTGAATGGGAACCACTAATATTTTCTGACACAGTGCAACCTTGTTATGGCAAGCTCCTTGAGAACCAGGGTAATTTCCTCTTCATATCAAAACCTTGTTATAGTAAGGTTAAAGAGAAGCTTCGAGTTCTTGGAAAGGTGAAAAATAGTTTGTGAGCTTTCTCATTCTTTCTATGTCAGTTAGGAGGAATATCATAGTAAAAATGTCCCCTAGAAAGGATTGCTCTTCAAATGCCCTCATATTGGAAATATGACAATAAAAAGCTGAAAAGTTTTGGGTAACAATTATGCCAGATTTGTGTGTGGTTCCATATACTCATTTCTTTGTGCAGTGCAAGTACCTGTTTGGGATCGGATGACCAGTTCTCCAGTTTATCTTTAAAATAAAAAGACAGAATACAGAAAAGGTTAAACCTGCCATTATGAGATTTTCTTGCAACAGTGTTCTTTAGGATGAGGTCGCACTGTACCGGAGCTTGTAATCAGAAAACGAGTGGGACAGGAAAGAGAGGGAGTGGAGATGTCATTTAAAGTTTAACAGATGTTTAATTGTACTCAATATGCCTTTGTACAACTCAGGAAAATGTCAAGGTCATGTTCTACTTCACCATGTGTTGTACATAACTGGTGTGGAATTTGAGGAGAAAAATGCTGATCAGGGAAATTATATGTCTATGTATGAAAGGGTTCAAGAAAACTTACATTCTTCAACTATGTTTCGAAGAGAGATAATTGCTTCTTTGCCTTTTCTTTGCTTATTAGATATTGGTTTGCAATTTTATTTATCTTTCTTTGCATTTCTTATCTTTTTATATCCGATTCTTATGCAAAACTCTTGATTTGAAATTATCAAATGGAAAAATAAGTATATTTGATATTAGAGTAAAAGATAAAAAGAACACCTCTCATTGGTCAAGAATCTAAGGTGTGATGAATGATCAATGTTGTATTTGCTTTCATCTACTGTAAACGCTGTTATTTTGCACGATTAATTTTTCGCGCTGAGCGACCCAAGAACATATTCGCAAATTCTTCAAATTCGTGCTGTACAATTACTCGCAAAAGTGCAAGATTTGATTTGTTATTTCAGTTCATGACAATCGTTTTTCTGCCCTAGCTATAGCTCAAAATGGTCACATTTGAACATAAATAACCAGTGTGGCTCCATTTATTATTTCACACACATGCTGTCCATTCGAATGCATTCGGCAGACACAACTACACAAACACACTCTAAACTGAATTGGATTCAAACGCGCATTAAATCAGCTGAAGCGCAAATTACCGTCCGTTAAAAACAATCATAAGAAATTGTGCTAATATTTTGTGAGTTCTAGAATTCACGCTTGCCAAAAATAGCGCGAAATCGGGTGAAAATGGATGTACTGCAAAGATTTCTGCATTTTACAGTAAATGACTGATGATGTTTTAATGAAGAATTTCTATTCCTGCTCATTACATTGAATGTTACACTCAACATTAGTGATGGAATGACGGGGGAGGGGGGGAGGGGGTGGGATGCAAAGGGGGCTTGCATTGCATTAATTCTAGTTAAATCTAAAATCACTTTTTCTGCTCAGCAGTTATTTGGCAAATATAAGACTATTGTGCTCTGTCAGGCCCCCCGAAAATCATTTCAAACCATTTTTGAGTGCATACTAAGTATGTCCTTGTGTTAAGTTATAACGTTGCAAGTGTACTAAAATTCATGTTGCATTTCAAACGCACCATTACAAAGTTTTCTGCCGTCAATTTTTG
>CM057158.1:25637926-25733524 GCA_029962745.1 Echinometra lucunter
GTGAAAGTCAACTTGGCTTATCTCAAGTAGAATTCTTCTTTGAAAATATCAAACTAGAATATGAGAAGTTTATTATATAACTTCATGGTATCGAGACTGAATCTAATATCTGTCACTTATTTTTATTAGTTTTGTATCTGTTTATCTATCTATCCAGTGGCCTATTTCCATCCACATCTTGATAATTTTATGTATCCGTCTTTCTTTTGCCTAACCTGGACAGAACGATCTCCACTTCTGAAAGACCTCCGGTCACTGGCCATCAAATGCATGAAGAGGAACTCGGAGTCCAGACCCAATCTCTCCTTCGTCCTCAACCAACTCGGCACCATGAAGGCACAAACAGATCGCGCAACTACGTTTTGGAAACGTCTAGTCAAGAAGCATCGATAAAAGACTTTGGCTGATCCGATGATGGGTCGAGGAGGCTGCCGGCAAATTCCTTCTCTTCCAAAATAAGCTTTGTCGGGGAAACTCCTTCAAATCTGTCGAATGAGCACCTTGAACTATTTATTTCGATAAATGTGGAGCTTTGAAACTGTACTTGTTTTTAATGAGAGAATAATGAGGATAAAGAGATTTTGGCTACATTGTAACATCAGTAAAATCAAAGTTCTCATTAACTTCATCACCATGTAGACAGCGGTAGACGGCTTTACTTATGCAGTTTTGAAATGACTCATCAAGAAACATCAATAGAAGACAATTCACATGATTGACGGGTCCAGTGGCCGAAAGGACCCAGCCTCCTCATTTGATTTTTCTTTTTAAAAGAAATTTAATGATTTCCATGGCGACGGCACAGGGAGGCACGGCGGACCCTATGTCGTTGCGTTATTACCATAAATCCTGCTACCAGCTGTCAGATGACAAAAGAAATCGGTTACCTCGGCATCTTGAATCGAACTCTCTTTTAGAATGTTTGTAACCATGTAACTATTTGCTTATTTATCATGAGATGTATTTTCAGGTCATAGGCCTATGAAGTGATCAGAAAATTTTCATGTATATTTTAATATTATTGTAACATTAGCTGCAATGCGCGGGCGCATGACTATTTTGAATGGAAGAAAGAGGGGTACATGATCATCATCATCATGATTTTATGAATATGGCCAGATGATGTTCTCGTGTACTCGTATACAAAGCTGAGTGTTATTTATTTTTTAACAATGTGTTGCGCGGGCGTAGTGCTGCTCATTGTCGGAGCATCTTCCTGAATTCATGTGTTCATCTATCTATTTCTTCTTTAGGACGGAGTGAAATGTTTCTTTCGGGATCTTTTAGCGATGGGGAGAAGCATTAATTAAAAGCAAGTGGCAAAATAAAATCTTAGATTATTAAGTAACCCCCCCCCCCCGCATCATTTTCTGCAATCGACTCCCGTCATCTGGTTATGTATCACCAGAACGACTTCTTAATTTTCTATGCAATCTTAAAATTTTCAGGCATTTTGAAAAAAGGTATGTCGTTTGATAAGAATCTACCCCAGTTTACTAACTTCAGTAATTCTATGTTTCGGAAAGACTTTTCAGCAGTGGAGGGCAGGGGGGGGGGTGGCAGTCTGGTTCGAAGGAGTAGACAAGCTTGCCTATATAGCTACTGCTCCTTTAAACTGCCCATACTCCTTGGTCTGCAGGCAGACTCAGACGCTACCGATTAGCTGTCTGACAAATAGATATCCCTTATTTATATTAGACCGGAAAAAAATATTGGTCTCGAGTGCTATATGACTTAATTTGTAAAGTTCCTGAGCACCCCTCCCCCTTCTGTCTCCCTCTCACCCTCTTTCCTCTTTCTCCCTTTCAGTGTCTCTTTCTCTTCCTCTCTTGTTTATTCGTATCTTCTTGTACGACTCTCCTTTATGACCACTACCATTACACTCATATTTTTGCTGCCATATTCTCTCAGCGTTATTTATTCTTCATGCATGCCACATTAATTTTGCATACAGTAATAACAAGACCTCCAACACCCCGATGGTCTGGTTCTGCGAGCCTGTAATATGAAGTACTTGTCAGTTATCTGTATTTAAACACTGCATTATTTAATAAAATATGTTTCCGCCAATAATTATGTTGTGTACCTGTTTCTTTACTTTGGGCTTTTGGCCAGTTAGATTGATCAACGGCGGAATACGATTTTTCTGGCAGGGGATAAAAGGGCACAAGCTGTTTGAAAATTCTTTGGAAAGCGAAAATGTTTTCAGATTTTGGGCTCTATAAACATGATAAACTAGTCGCTAGGGGGCCACAAATAAGGGAGGGGCAGATGGGGAGGGCATTTTCTTTTTGCTTTCTATCTCGATATTTGTACTTAAGCTAAATTCTCCACGAGTCCACCTTCCTCATCCCTGTGCCAATGCACCCTCCCTGAATTAGTCGCTATTGATAAAGAAAATTTCAAACCTCATCATCCAGGCCATCTTCAATTGTCGAATAATCATGATTTTGCCATACTTGCTCCATTATCTGAATTATGCATACTTTATTACATGTAGTTGGATCCATCTTAGAGTCACACAAAAATAAATGTGATTTTTAAAGTCAGGTGATCCGAGTCAGAAACAGGGAACAGACGGTCTAGCATGCATACACACATACAAAAATGGTCCTCAGCTTATATTTTTCCCGGGGGGGGGGGGGGGGGGACATACCACAAAAAGTTTGCTGACAAGCAAAGAAAAAAAAAGATCCTCAGCTTGATTTTTTTTATTTTTAGGGGGAACATGTTGTGTCCCCCAATCTTAACTTGGGGGGGGGGGGCGTGTCCCCTGCCTACCCCCCTGATTAACCCTCATGCATAAAACGTAGGCCTAACTGTCGCACATCAGGAACTCCAATTCAATCACACACAGAAAGCTCGAAATTTCAAGGCTATAACTGTCCGAGCTTGCAGGCCCACCGGAAGAGTTCTCGCTTTTCCGGGGGGGGGGGGGTGGCACTTTTGCCGCGAATATGAACATGAGGATAAAGGGAGGGGGTGAGTTGAAGCGAGGTTCACCCGTTCCTGCAGGAAAGGACTTCTATATTTTGAAAATATTTGCGGTTAATTCTTGAACACTTTAACGTACGGGGCAATCGCACCCTTCACGGTTATGAAGAATGCTTTCACAAGGCTTAAAGGTAGTAGTCCCCTTTGCACAACATTGTTTCAGACATTGGAAGAGAAAGGGGGATAAGCTACTTTCAGTTTTAAAAATGATAATTAGGCCCTATGTAAAACTATCAGGTTATCAAGATTTACAACATATTCCAAAGAACAAGTGAAAAATGAATGGGTTTTAACTCTTAAGAGGCGGTCGTGGCAGGAAAGACGCCTTTTAAACAGAACCCAAAGAAATTAAAAGAAAATTAAGTTTAAATATTCCTTCGCAATCCAAAGCGGGAATGTACTGGGAGCCTAAAACTTTACAAGTGTTTTTTCTCTCTGTGGCTTAAAAGTCAATTTAAAGAAAAACTTTTGTGCAGATTGGTTGCCACTTGCAAATGTGGGCTACTACAATGTACCTTTAAGAATGAGATAATCTTACGATAGTAGACAAGGTCTTCATACATATGCAACACTACTTTTTATAAGTCTCATTAATAATCATGCAAGGGGAGAATAGTATGGTGGCCCTGAAGAACGCTCGACACAGGGGTCATGTGCGCCGTGAATTCGCGGTCATTTTGCGTCCCAGTCTCAAAATTTGCGACCCGAACGCAAACTTTGTGTCCCAGTCGCGAATTTCTCGTCCCAGTCCATGATTTCGCATTCCGGGTCATGAATTTTGTATCCCGGGTCATTAATTTCCTCGCGACATGGGGTCAGAATTTCGCATCCCAGGTCATGAATTCCGCAACTTGGATGCAAAGTTCGCGTCACGGGGTCACGAATTTCGCGACTGGGATGCAAAGTTGGCTGCGAAATTCACTTCACACACATGACCTGTTGTCGAGCATGACATCAGTATGGTGGTAAAAATTTTGTTCGGAGGGGTGGCGAAATCAATTTTTTTCCAACAAATAATACCAAGGGGAGCATCCACTTGCCCCCCCCCCCCCCGCCTTCTAGCACCTTTGCGGGTAGATATCAAATTAGATATCAAAATATATTAAAATGTGAGAAAAATTACAACCCAGTGAGAAAAAATTTTTAGAATGTTGGATCTTTCTATGCACCAGTCTGAGAGAACTTATCCATTATAATGCAAAATTATTGCATGCAATAATCTTGCGGGGAGGGGGGGGGGGGCAAAGCAAGTGTGCTCCTATCCCTTTATAGAGGAAAGCCCACACACCACTAGTTTTCGGACATGATGAAGCAGCGTAGCGATCGAGGCCGGGGAGGGGGCGGCCGCGGGGGGGGGGGCGTAGGCCCTATCCATTTTACCCCTCACTCGAATGATGCTTCCCTTTGGCCGGATTTTACTATAATAATTATAAAATCAGAGAAGTAGAAATATGAAATTTTGCAGGGCCTAAGTAATCTAGACTGTCAAAATATGATCGAATGAAAAGAAGATGATGACACAACCCATGAGTTTCGTAGAAAATTACAAATGTGATAAAATTTACGGATATTTTGCCTGAATCGAGACTACAATAAAGCTCATTTGGGGTACTCGTTCTCAAGGTTTCTGAATCTGAATCTGAATGGTTTGGTCAGCAAAATGGTCTCTTCCCGACACATTCCACCTAACTTGAACACATCCGCATCCCACGGCTTCCCACGCTTAACTTGATTGACACATCCACGTTAACTTGACACATCTACAAGGTTTCCCTTTAGAAATGGCTGCCCCTCGATCCGCAAACCCCTTACTTCGTGCAATGCATGAGCATAATACGGACGAAACGATTCAAGAGACAATATTTGAGAAAATATCACAGAGTTGACAAGGTAAGAATGGGAAAATTGTAGTTATTTTTGCCATGATAAGGCTTTAACTTAGTCAACTTTATCTTCGGTCCCACATATTCATTTCTAACAGTAGCACGGGGGGGGGGGGGGGGATAACAGTGCAGTTTACCGGTCACATAATGCACAACAGCATTAAGCAGTATTTGATAGATTCCTTCTTTCTTCATCTCCTCCTTTCGACCTTGTCTTTTTCTAATTCTTATCCCCCTGCAAGGTTCATTGAATTGAAGGTTGACAATGATGCATGATGATGAACTGATGATACTGATGACAACTTTTTGGTTGATATGCGGATGATGAATTGATGCTGATGATGATTGGGTGAAATTAGTGATAATAAACCTGTCACAAAAGACAAAAGTAATCATGAGTTTTTTTTTCTTGAGAAAGGGGTTCTGATTGCTTTTGAATGTGATGAGATGATTTAATTTTTTCCCCTTGCTTTTTAAAAGGTAATCATGGTAAACTTAAAAATAAAAACTTATGGCTTTGTGATGATGATGGGATTGTCATTATGTATAGTGGTGGTGGGGTTGATGATTGATGAGTCAAAAGTCAGTCACTGTTTTGGAGATGCCACTAAGAGTGCTTTTGTGAAGTGAGTACATTTTCTAGAAATTATTCAAACTTTGAAAAAAATGGTCAAATGATGTTTACTTTAAAAATGAATATTTGGTTATCAGTGAATTTTAGTTGACATTTTGCTCATAAAGTTTTCTGTGATTTAGAAGTGATAAATTGTCAAAATTAAATTTACAACACAAGAAATTTCTTACAATGTCTTTCCTTTTTAGGTGGTACAAATGTGACCCAAGCAAACTCCCTGAGTGGCTGTTTTCTAAGTTTGTACAGAGCAGTTTAGACCGAAGGACAGAGGTTTTCCTGGATGGTTGTTATGAGAAGTCTGGTTGGCTCATCACACAAATGTGGCACACCTTGGCCAAGGGTGTGCTTTCTTTCTTCATGTCAACTACCTCGGTCAATGGGTAAGAGAAGAGACTAGGGGCCCTGTTGCATAAAACTTACCATTGATGGTAACTTTGCCATCAATGGTAACTTCCGTGGAAACCTTGAATTTGATTGGCTGTTGAGCAATGTTACCGTGGTAGTGTACTGATGGCAGAGTTACCATTAATTGTAAGTTTTATTCAACAGGGCTCAGAACTTTTAGTAAAGAGGGATAAGGGGAGCCAAAATGAAGATAGAGAGAAAGAGAGAGAGAGAAAGAGAGAGCAAGAGAGAGAGAGAGAGTCAATTGTGAGGAGACAGAGAGTAAAGAATAAAAAGAGGAATGAATATGAAGAGAGAGAGGGGAGATAGAAAGATTGAGGAAGGAAGAAAAGAAGAAGGATGAGGGGAAGGGGAAGGAGGGAAAGGAGGAGAATGAGAAGGTGAAGAAGACAAGCATCCACATAGAAACAGTACAGTATCAGGATGAAATTTTATTTTGCCTGTGACAAGCTATTGAAAATCTATGTTTTCATTCAAATTTGATATAGATTCTTGAAAAGGGGGTCCATGTTTGTGTTTTCTCAAGACCAAATCCAACAGCTCCTTGGAGTGACGGCCGACTGGAAAGCGGAACGCCTGATTGACCTTGGAGCAGGCGATGGGGAGGTCACCAGAGAGCTAGACTCCATGTTCCAGGAGGTTTATGCCACTGAGGCATCCTGGACCATGCAATGGAGGCTGTCTCAAAGAGGCTACAAGTGAGTGTGCACTGTAGTTCTTTATTCAGTCCAATATACTCTTATGTATGCCAGTACTTTATTTTCAGGTACCAGGAGCTACTGATTTCAAATCATTCTCAGTATGTAAGAATGCAGATTCACTCATAGATTACACACTTTTTAAAGGCTCTACGTGAACAGGAAATAGAGAGCTCATAGACCGATGCTGCTATTAAACTTTCTTACTTTCCTGAGTATTTAAATTTTTAGCAAATTCTTATTAGGTCTAGATCAGTTCACTTCAATAACACAGTTTTCATAGACTCCAGGTAAAGTTATGTGTATTATTTTCACTGGGCTTAGAAGCGGGTACACCATATTTTTAAATTCGTCATATTTGTATTTAGGATTTTATCAAGTGGTTCTGAGTAATTGCAAATGAAATAAAAATCATATTCTGATAATTAAAGTAATTATACCACACTCATTTTCATGTTTTTCTTAACCTCACAAAATTTGTGAACAGCAGCACATCACATACCCTGTTTAATCTCTGCTCGTGTTTTCTTGGTGTATCTATAATATCTAGAATACTTTCGATTGATAGGTGGAGTCGGCAGAAAACTGGACACACCTGTGATATGATCAGTTGTCTGAAATTCCTAGATCGATGTGATCAGCTTCTGCAACTTCTTAGGTGACGAGAGAATAATGTAGCTGTACAAGTCAAATAATATGTCGCAATCAAATGATTTACTTTTATTTACATTTTCCAGAATACTTCCCATTGATGGATGGAGTCAGGAGAAAGGTGGTCACGCCTATGACATGATCAGCTGTCTGAACTTACTAGATCGATGTGATTGCCCTCTGCAACTTCTCAGGGAGATGAGAGACTCTTTATCCTCATCAGGTGTGGTTGTCATGGCTGTGGTGCTACCCTTTAAGCAGTTTGTAGAGCTTGGTAAGTATTTGTACCATCATTTCCTTGAAAATTGTATTTCTTTTGCATTGCACCAAATTTCAGGTGAGGATCCAGGGGGCAGGGGCAGGGGGGGGGGGGCGAGCGGGCCTTGGCCCCCCCCCCCCCCGACTCAAAATTTGTGTTTTTCAGCCCATTTTTTACCATTTTGGGTACCTCGCCCCCCCCCCCCCCCCCGAAAAAGAAAGGGGCAAAAAAAAAAAGAAGAATGCTGAAATGGCAAATGTAATGTAGGCCTTTTTTTTTTGTTTGTCGCGAAATTTTTGGACCTCTAATAGGATAATAGGATACGCCTACTCCCCAATACGGTTTTTACAACACACGCAAAAAAATTTTTACACCCCCCCCCCCCCCCCACAGCCGGAACGTTATGTACAACCTTTTTTTTTTTTTTTTTTTAGTTGCTACATTACAAAAAAAAAAAATCATGGTCATGGGCCCCCCCCCCCCCTCATCAAATCCTGGATCCGTGGCTGCCAAATTTTGATATTATATCTGAACTTATGAAGCTGGAAGTTTATTATTCTTATCGCTTGTGTTTTGAAAGGATTTTTACTGTGCTGATGTGCTGTTAATCTTTGATGCATACATTTCGTCAAAGGCTTATAGTTGTGAAAACATTTCAAACTCAAGTCTTTAGAGCACATAAATTCTTGACAGGGCCTTTAACAGCAAGTATGTAGGTAATGTCATTATACAAATATTGACTGCTTTGAGGGGCATGGTTGAAACTATAGCCCAAGGTGATCTCGAAACTGTACTATGTTTCGAGACAAAGTCGTTTTAAGTAGTTTTAACCGCGACCCGAAAAATAAGCAGTCGATATTTGTTTTATATACCGCATCCCACTTAATTTATGGTAAATTAAGGCATTAGAATGAAGAATGAAGAATGAAGCAAATATAGATACGCGCGCAAGATATACTTACGCGCAACTTACCCGGCCTACTTCTCTAGAGCTAGCGCGTAACAAACCATGTACTTATGTATTCTACACGGAGGTAGAACTATATGCCCAGTCAATAGTTTTTTCGCTATATGTCCGGCAGTCAGCTAGCATTTTCCATGACTGCCTCTTTGACCAATCAGAGGCCTAGAATCTTAGAATGAGGTATATAACACCTTTTATGGCACTTTTCTGATGCCATATAGATGATTTTATTGCTGGAATAGATAAAAAGGCATTCCCTTCTGAAAACAGTATAGCTAAATCAAGAAGCATTTAAGCGATTTTGAATTTCCAAGTCAGGAATGTTATAAAGAAACAATATGTTAATCAGTATCCAGGGAGTAGTAAAATTGCAGCTAAGGGCAGCTGTTTTTTTCCAATCCATAGAACTTCCCAGTGAACTATCTTTTATATGCCTTACTTGTCTTCTTATATTGCTGGGTTTTTTTAAAACATGTATTTTAAAAAAATGTTATTTATTATGCCATAGGGTTAGGGGTAAACCTGAATACTCTAGTTTCGGCTATTTTTCATGTGTAATTATATACTGGTACATATTTACCAAACGTGTTTATACCTAATAAAAACCATGCATCATTGAATTGAAATAATTGAATTGAAATCAAGTTAATTCTCAATGCAGAGAGACTCGGCACATTTCTGTTGGCTGTAATACCCAGGGGTAGTTTTTCATCATCTGTGCCATCTCTTTTTCTTTTTGAAGGTGGAACCCAGAACCGGCCCTCTGAAGTCATTGAGGTCCAAGGGGATACATGGGAAGACCAGGTCCTGCATCTGGTACAGGATGTCCTCCAGCCAGCTGGGTTTTGGGTACGGAGCTTCTCTCGAGTCCCTTACCTTTGTGAAGGAGATGCCACGGAACCCTTCTACCATCTGGATGATGCGCTCTTTGTCCTGGAGAAAAGTGAAGATACTTGCAGTGCTGAAAAAGTGAGAAGTGACCCTGTTCCTGGTAGTGAAAAGGGGAAAAGTGAAGATGTTCCAAGTTGTAGTTTACACACGGAGGAGGAACGATGATGAATTTATTACTCCTTAGATATTGCTGTGCTATTGACCTCAAATGACTTTGAATCTGTACCTCATGCGTGATGGAAGGAATAGACCTGTCAACTAATTTCATGCATATTTGTGGAACAAAAGTTGCTCTTCATGACTCAAAAGCTTGCCACAGGCTTGCCAGATGT
Source organism: Echinometra lucunter (assembly GCA_029962745.1). Classification (NCBI taxonomy): domain Eukaryota; kingdom Metazoa; phylum Echinodermata; class Echinoidea; order Camarodonta; family Echinometridae; genus Echinometra; species Echinometra lucunter. The sequence goes on from CM057158.1 coordinate 25,647,638, forward strand.
TGCGACAAGTAATTTATATGAAGTGGATTCCATCTATATAGATACTACTATGTATACCTGGTGAATAAATACTTGGTAAATCAGTGAGTCTGGAGAGAAAAGTGCATGAATTGACATTAAGGTAGCTCATCTGTTAGAATGGATATAAAATCTTCAAGTGCCTGTGCAGAAATTGCAACCACTGCTACATAGTTATGGTGGTAACATTGCCATTGCTTGGAAGAGAAAACTCAGGAACCATAGTGGTGTGAAATCCTCATGAGTTTGAGTGAGCAACATGTTGTTGCCTGTGTTAGAGGCAGGTTTCAAGACATTTTTCTTCCCCTTGCACAATGCCTAGCGACAGCCCATGGTATTCCAGTGAAGGATGATGTTTCCTAGTATCAGTTGGTCATAAAATGATCAACTCACAAACTGCCATCAGAGAAATACAGTATAGATCTCTAATTGTATTAAATCAAATCAAATCAAATCAAATCAAATCAGATCACATGTAAATTGTTGATATACCATAAAATCAATAATTTTTCATTACCATCAACATAAAAAAGTTTACAAAATCATTGAAAAAGTCGAACAACAACACAGTGAACAAAAAGAACGTAGGTTTAACAAAATCATGAATAGGTCGAACAAAACAGAAACAAAAACAAAAGGCAAAAAGTTTACAGATACAATAGTGTGTATGGTCCATAAAGTTTTAACTTATATGTGGCTCCTGCCAAATTCTTCCTATCACTGCTAATAAAAAATAGAAGAGAGAGAGAGAGAGAAGGGAGGGGGGGTTGTGCCTTTGGGTGTCATGCAAATCAATACACCAGTGCCCTTGCATTTATATGCTGCATTTTCAGTACTAGTATGTTTTTGTTATATGTGAATGGGAACCACTATATTTTCTGACACAGTGCAACCTTGTTATGGCAAGCTCCTTGAGAACCAGGGTAATTTCCTCTTCATATCAAAACCTTGTTATAGTAAGGTTAAAGAGAAGCTCGAGTTCTTGGAAAGGTGAAAAATAGTTTGTGAGCTTTCTCATTCTTTCTATGTCAGTTAGGAGGAATATCATAGTAAAAATGTCCCCTAGAAAGGATTGCTCTTCAAATGCCCTCATATTGGAAATATGACAATAAAAAGCTGAAAAGTTTTTGGGTAACAATTGTGCCAGATTTGTGTGTGGTTCCATATACTCATTTCTTTGTGCAGTGCAAGTACCTGTTTGGGATCGGATGACCAGTTCTCCAGTTTATCTTTAAAATAAAAAGACAGAATACAGAAAAGGTTAAACCTGCCATTATGAGATTTTCTTGCAACAGTGTTCTTTAGGATGAGGTCGCACTGTACCGGTACTTGTAATCAGAAAACGAGTGGGACAGGAAAGAGAGGGAGTGGAGATGTCATTTAAAGTTTAACAGATGTTTAATTGTACTCAATATGCCTTTGTACAACTCAGGAAAATGTCAAGGTCATGTTCTACTTCACCATGTGTTGTACATAACTTGGTGTGAAATTTGAGGAGAAAAAATGCTGATCAGGGAAATTATTTGTCTATATATGAAAGGGTTCAAGAAAACTTACATTCTTCAACTATGTTTCGAAGAGAGATATTTGCCTTTGCCTTTTCTTTGCTTATTAGATATTGGTTTGCAATTTTATTTGATCTTTCTTTGCATTTCTTATCTTTTTATATCCGATTCTTATGCAAAACTCTTGATTTGAAATTATCATATGGAAAAATAAGTATATTTGATATTAGAGTAAAAGATATAAAAGAACACCTCTCATTGGTCAAGAATCTAAGGTGTGATGAATGATCAATGTTGCATTTGCTTTCATCTACTGTAAACGCTGTTATTTTTGCACGATTAATTTTTCGCGCTGAGCGAACACATTTGCAGATTCTTAAGATTCACAATTACTCGCAAAAGTGCAAGATTTGATTTGTTATTTCAATGCATGAAAATCGTTTTTCTGCCCTAGCTAAAGCTCAAAATGGTCACATTTGAACATAAATAACCAGCGTGGCTCCATTTATTATTTCACACACACGTCCATTCGAATGCATTCGGCAGACACAACAACACAAACACACTGAATTGGATTCAAACACGCATTTAATCAGCTGAAGCGCAAATTATCGTCCGTTAAAAACAGTCATAAGAAATTGTGCTAATATTTTTGTGAGTTCTAGAATTCACGCTTGCCAAAAATAGCGCGAAATCGGTGAAAATTGATGTACTGCAAAGATTTCTGCATTTACAGTTAATGACTGATGATGTTTTAATGAAGAATTTCTATTCCTGCTCATTACATTGAATGTTACACTCAACATTAGTGATGGAATGACGGGGGAGGGGGGGAGGGGGTGGGATGCAAAGGGGGCTTTTGCATTAATTCTAGTTAAATCTAAAATCACTTTTTCTGCTCAGCAGTTATTTGGCAAATATAAGACTATTGCGCTCTGTCAGGCCCCCCGAAAATCATTTCAAACCATTTTTGAGTGCATACTAAGTATGTCCTTGTGTTTAAGTTATAACATTGCAAGTGTACTAAAATTCATGTTGCATTTCAAAGGCACCATTACAAAGTTTTCTGCCGTCAATTTTTGTACCTGTTTCCGCATTTTATTGTGATTTTTTCTTTTAGAGTGTGCAATAAATGAGCTTCCGTTTGTCTACTTAACATTGTATGGGGCTGTTAATTTTTTTCTTAGTGTTTATTTTGTGTAGAATTGTACCAAGGATAACAGAAAAATAAGGAGAGTAAAGATAGAGGAAAGGAGAAAGAAAAAGAGAGAGAGAAAGAAAGAAAGAAAGAAGGAAGGAGAAAGGAAGAGAAAAACAGAGATAAAGACAGAGGAAAAAGAATGAGAGAGACCATCATAGAATAAAAGGTAGAACACTTGGCTAGCTTAGCAAAACAGCACCGTGCAGAAAGACTTGGAAAGAACGCAAAATGCATATTGTCTGTTTTGTCTGCATTCCGGATGAGTCTTTTTGCACCACTCCGTTCCGCCAATATCTTATCAATATCCTCGCAATGGTCTGCAAAGACAATTTAGGAAAAGATTTTGTGATGGGAGGGGGGGGGGGGTTAGGACTTCCACTAACTTTCATTGTGAAAATACACAAGTAATGGCATCATTGCAGAATTATACCCGTTTTAATCAACCCCTAATGGTGATCTGACATTTCCTTCCAGTAATGATTGTTTGGGATGTTTATTTGGTTTAAAAAGGTTTGTGAATGAATTTATTAGGTTTAGGATTAGGTATATTGTAAGGTTCAGGGCTAAAACTTGGGCCTTCAGACTAGGGTTAGTGTAAGAAATCCCCTTTAAAAAAACCAATTAGTCACAGGCAGAGCAACTTATTTACCAATTCAGAAAATATTATTTTGTATGAATGTACAGTGAACCAATACATTAACTACCAATCTATATACACGTATGTACAAATTCTCAAGTTAGGTGGTGCATGTCTTGTGGGGTAACATTTGTCTTTTACAGTTGAAACTCAGTATAACGAAGTCCTTAGGACCATCAAAATGACCTTGTTATAGCAGGAATCTCATTATATCAGGGTTAAATAACAATAAAATATAAAGAGCTGGGACTGGAATATTACCTTGTTATATCAGTAATATTGTTATATCAGATCTCTTTATACAGAGTTTCCACTGTATTATCTTTCAATGTTTTTACCACTCACGTGGTGAAATATTTTGGAAATGTATAGTCAACTCTGCCAAAGTCGAATTTCTTGGGACTGAAGAAAATGCTTCGACTTGGAGAAAATTCGACTTATGAGGGGTCAAAAACAATAGAAAATAAAGGAATGGGACCCAGTACAGACCTTTGACGTAGGCGATTATTCGACTTCTGCGACTTCGACTTATGCAGAGTTGACTGTATATGTATGTCTTGCCCCTCTCATCTTTCTCATTTCTAACCACACTCATTTTGATTGATCTCTCACTTGCTCCCTCTCTTTCTTCTCTCCCCACCTCCTCTCTATTTTCCTCCTATGTTCACCTCCCTCCCCACCACCCTCTCTCTCCTTTTCTCTCATAGCCCCGTTCATATTACCCACCTATCCGTAAGATAGGCGCAAATGTTACGCCTCCATTACGGATAAGCTTCGGACTGCTGGTAATATGAACAGCTCCCTCCAAATATTGCAGTATTTGCTTCCTTCTATTCTCCACTTATTTTGCGCCTATTCGACGTCTATTTTACGCTTCAAGACCGGGTAATATTACCGTAATATTGCGGATACCTGGTAAACACGAACAGCATCCGCAAAATAGGCGCAACATTTACAGCTTGTGCAGTGGAGTGTAGCATCTCAACAGGTTTGACCCCAAGCCGAATGTGCATTGTACGCTGGGTAACTAAGAAGGTAATATTACCTTTTTTCCCTGTAATACGAACGGTGTCCACAGGAAATCGCTTACTGATGCGCATCGGTAATATTGAACGAGGCTCATGATTGTCTTCTCTTCCCCCTCTCTCTCCCTCTCTCCCCTACTTCCCTCCACTTTGCCTTTGTCCAGCTATGTCTCCTCTCCTTTCTTCTACCTTTGCTCCTATACAATAACACATCTTCTTTCTTTTTCCCTTGAAAAGATACTCCTACAGATAACACATAACAAATATCATTGCATTCAGCAGATATTTATTCCCTGACTGCACTATTCACAAAAGGCTGATCACAAGATGTTGAAGTGTGATGATGTGTAACCATGACGACAGATTTACTTGGCAGATGCTTCTGCTTTCTTCAGCTTTGCCATCTCTCTCGTCAGGATAGTGTTCCTCTGTAGAAAAAAAAAAAAAACATAAGATAAATAGAAAACATTACAGATTATTTTGATAATTGTAATAATAAAAAAAATAATTATGGCTTCTTTGTACAGCAGTATAATCGGTTATTCCAGACCTGTCAACCCTGAAACCCAAGAAATAGGGACAAATGACAAGGCAGAGGCTGAAAATAGGGACATTTCTGAATTTCCTATACATTACTACAGACAGGTTTTTGCAAACAGAGGGACACAGTGGTAGAAGTGGCTCTTTCTTTTACCAAAAATCAGGATTGTCCCTACTAAATAGGGACAGTTGGCAGGTATGTTATTCACTTGACACTAAATGGAGGGGTAGATGGTTCAAATCCTGTCATGCCATGACGCTCAAGCCAGTCCTAATATCATCTTAGTGGCCAAATATACAGTGCTCTTGCTTATTGGGTCCCCATTTACACCTTGATGAAGAGTAGCATAAGTGGACTAATGTCTTGCCAAAGGATGTTAGTGCTGCGATGAGATTTGAACCCACATCCCTTCCATTTAGTGTCAAGTGAATAAACCACTATACCAAGGCACCTTCACAATGAAAGGTGTTCTTTCTCAATATTAGAGGGGTGGAGGAATCAAAGTAAGCCTGCACTTATGTTCAAGACTGTACCTTGATTTCAATTTTTATAGAGAAAGTGGAGTAATCAGTGAACAAAGATTATGATAGTGTTCCTCAACTTCCTCTGTAGATTTAACTATGAGACACAGAAAAGATAAATGGAGAATGGATCAAATTTGGTTTAAATGTAATTTCAGTCTGCTGGCATGACATCAATATTCAGCCCAAGTGCGAGGCATTTTGGGATGAAATAATCAAATTTTAGCACAAAGGTACGTATGTCACATGTGTAAAGCTGGCTGTTACTAATTTGGCCCTTGAGGCCTGTTGTGTGCATTCATCTGCATTGAAAATTACTAATTAAGAGGCCAAGAAGCTTCTTCAAAATGAAACTGGCTCAAAATAAGGAGTTCAGTGCAGGTTGATATATAACCTTGTGAGAGGTGCATCATATCACAACTTACTCTCCTCCAAAGTTTCCATGCTTAAAGATTTGGGAAAATTAACAACTTTTCATTTCATGCCAACTTTCTCACCTTTTGCTTGGCACGCATGAGCTTGTAGCGGTCAAAGTCAGTCATCTGTTTCCTCTGTAAAACAAAAATGGAATTAACAAATTAACTCACAAACATATGCTTTACACTAAACCAAAAATACATCACTTACCATTTTGTTACACCTCTCTTTACAAATTAATAGAAAAGGGTACATTTTTTTTTTCACTTCTAATTCACTGTGAGATTAATGGGAGGGGGTGGAATAACCTTTAAAAAGAATCTTTTTGGGCAGTTAGTAAAAAGTGAAATAAAATCATGAAATGGTATCAGTGAAGAAAACAACGACAGGATCTGTACTTATCTTGTTTTACAGCAAAAGGAATGACATATCAGAGGTCTTCAGTCTGTCCATCTATTATGCATTTCAGTGGACACTACACCCCAATACATAGCCTTTTCTCAGGGAAGTGGGGGGGGGGGGGGGTTCATTTATGTTGAAGGGGCAAATAACCCTCATCCCCAGTCTACTTTATTCATTGCTACTTATTCATGAAATATCTCCATGCTTATTTACAATACAAACTCATTTGAGGACATTTCCCCTTGGTTAATACCAAAAGCTAAATCTTGTAAATAAAATGGCTTTCAGCAGAATAGTCTGAGCGCTTAAAAACAGTCACATCATGCTCCTGAACTCACCCTCTCCTTGGCGGCAAGCTTCTTGGCCCATCCCGTGGCCTCCCACTTGCTGGTGATCTCATTCTTCTCCCATGCCTTCCTCACGGTGCTGTTACGTGCTGAATGGGGGATGCGGATGATGAAATCAGTCAGATGAAGCTGCTTGAAGCGCATGCCTTGGCGCTTCACTCCTGTGAGCGGTCCATCAACAAGGGCCTAGGTGGGGCACATGGAGAGAAAAATACACATAGAATTTTTCCTATTTTCGTGACGGAACAAAAATTTAATAAGGACTGCATACAGAATGAAACCAAATTGATCTTGCATTCGGCCAAGAGGGATAAGCCTACTGCTCTAATATGTCAGACACATTTTGGCCTCTTGTTTACTCACAAATATGGTCCAAACAATATAAACACTGTGCTCTAACAGTTTGAAAAAAAAAAAAAAGAAGGACAGAAAAAAAAGAAGAAAGAAATAAAGAAAAAAAAAAACTTTGTTTAGCAGAGAACAGAGGCTTCTTTACTTTAATCAGGATAGGTAATTCTTTAGTTCTCTAATTCCCAGAGTGAAAATATGGGGTTCATCCAGTTTCAAAAGACAATGAATTAAATCAAGAATGGTAAATGACCAACAAAATCTGAGACAGTCATTCATTTGCTGGAATAATTGCCAACTATAAATCATAATGGCCCTTCAGAGAGCTGACTGGGCAGTGGACAATTATTCTAAAAACCTCTATCTTGAATTTCATGTGTGAGGAGGGAGATGGGCTCTATCAGCTCTTCTGGGCATGTGCAGTAGAATCTCCATGGTAAATAAACCTGGGCTTTGCATTTAAACCCAGGGTTAAATTTCAAACCTGGGTTTAGTTCAACTAGGCTATCAGAATACCAATGAGAGTTAGACCAGATTAAGACAAGAGGTGAGGTTTAAGGGTGGTTTGATTAACCCATGGTTATCTTTAGGCCTGTATGTACGAAGAAATCATGCCAGCAATTAAAACCCACAACATAACACCAGGGTTTTCCACTACTGAAAATTTAAACATGTAAAGTGATCATGACCAAGGGTGCGCAAAGCGCGAAGTCCCTTGCGCCGGGTTATCCAGGGCCTGCTTAAAGGCCCATGGTGCTCTATTATTTCTTGATGCTCTCTCGTGCAATCTAGCCATATTTTTGAGCACTTCTATTAGATCAAGAATCAAGATTTGTGAGCATAATTTTTCCAATTCATTAAATTTAGTTATGAATGTGATGCAATAAATTTATTTGTTACATACAAGGGTGTAGGCGGTGGGTGCACTGGGTGCATGTGCATCAGGGAAAAAATTACACGGGGGCGGCGGGCGAAATCGCCCCGGAAATGCCTCAGAGTGCCCCCGAAATTGTCCAAAAATATGTGTACGGGGGCGACATAAAAACTGCAAGTTGCCCCCGTAATTATTACTGGCTAGGCGCTCCAGCGAGCCGGCCCAGTTCTGGCCGCGAGGGATGCTAGCGCCGGATGTCACAACACAGCACACGATCGTGGAGCTGATCAAGATGCACGCTCATAACTTCGGCAAATTTCACATTTACACCCTCTTATATGCATCGCAAGTGTACCCACCGTAGTATCCTTTGGTACCTGCATGTGACTAAGCTGCACGCGTATACAGCTAGCTAGCTAGCTAGCTGCTATCGATATCGCTAGCGAGCGACTTGCCTGCTTGAATTGCCTAAGGCTTAGCGAGACGCACGCGCTAGCTATAGCCTACATATGCGGCATGCACTACATGCACACGTACGTTGGATACATGTACTTTACGTCATCGACTGCGTGAATTTTCACTTAAAGTCTCAGTTCTTCGATACATATATCATATCCTATTATCCATGGATCGTTTTCTAATCCGAGCTGGGAGCTCACATGCTCCAGCTCCACCTGATCCAGACCGACCATCGCCAATCGCGAAGCGAAAGAAGAAACCGGTTGCAAACGAGGCAACTATCAAATCGTGGGGCTTCGAATGGCTGGAGACCTCCCAGGACAGCAACGGGGCCCTACAGATTTACTGCGCAGCATGCCGCCTGTACGTACCGAAAACATAAAGGAACAACCGGGGGGCTGTTTCTAATGATCAGTTCATTTGCGGAACCAGTAACATAAAGAAGTTCTCAGCCGTCCGACACAGCAAGAGTGAGGGTCACACTCATGCATATGGTAGGTAATTTTCATGATGTTTGACTTTGATCAAGTTTGATATTAAATGCATTCATATCCGTGCATGATTGATAAGACTTCCATATTCATAGTCCCACATACAGTGAGTCATGTACTGTACACAAATCACACCATGTGGGACTGTCATAAATAATTATTATTTGGCATATTATAACTATTTTCATTACTAATATTCAGGGGCGGCGCCAGGGTTTTTTTTTTTTCTTCTCCTCCTCCTCCTTCTCCTACTCATTCTTCCTCTTCTTCATCCTCTCCTTTTTATTCTTCTTGCTCTTCTTGTTCTTCTAGTTAATAATACTCCCCTTTCTTCATATAATTTCTCCCCTCCTTCTCTTCCTTCTTATTATTATCATTATTACTATTATTCATTATTATTATCAATGTTATTGTTTCCTTTCTTCTTATTCGATCTTCTCCGACTCCTTCTTCTTATGCTTCTCTTTTTCTCAGTGGCGGCCCTAGCAAACTCTGTCATGGGCGGGGGGACGGGCGGGATCACAATCATGATTTATTTACATGTGAACAGAAACAAAGTAAATTATTAATTGCTTCAAGAACTAGTAAAAGATTGTGCACTTTGTGCAGATTTTCAGTGAAACAAATCAAGTAATTTTTTTTTTTCCAAATTCAAATTCAAGATTCATGGAAGAATGACACAAAGACTACGAAACCCATCGTCCAAGCAGTAATAACAATGGATGAGAAGGCACACAGCAGGATGGTCAAGCTATTCGACATCTGCTACCACCTGGCAAAGCATGAGAAGCCATTCGCATATTTCCCGTTTCTGGTGAGCCTGGAGAAACGTCATGGTGTGGATCTAGGATCAACCTGTCATAACCCAGTGCAGGCCCATTGTGCATCCCCTTTTTCTGCTTTAAAAAGCTTCAAAAACAAGGGGGCAGGAAACCCGAGACATATATTTCCACCTCCCCAAGATATGAGCACCACCCCATGCCCAAAGCAGCCTACACCCTTGCAATACAAGAGACTGTTAGTGTTGGGATATATCGGAACATACAAAAAAATGCACATGTGGAACTACATGTAAGCTACTAAGTGTATATAGAGGTCTGCTGCCGCAGTTTATCATTTCACAGAGCCACAAAGGAATTAATAATAATTTTATTATCAGAATTAGCTAGTATAATATCAGATTATATCGGGAAATGCATACGTACGAATTTTGGACGCTAAAGTTATTTGTGACAAACTACTGTAGAGTTCATGAATATTGATGAGCGTTCGTATCGGCACGTCATCAGCGCCTGGAACGAACAGCATTTTTACTACTCGAATATTCGACAGAGTACTATTCGAATTGAATTCGAATATTTGGAATTCCTGTTCTTTCTGAAATGATAATAGTTGACCTACTTACGGAGGTAGCGATAACATGCAGGAATAAACATGCAACCACGTCACGCAGTGCAGTCTGTGGGTGTACACCACTGATCTCTACACTAGAGATTGGTGGTGTACACACGCTAGCAGCCTACCTGTGGCCTGTTACAGCTTGCCCGCCTCCACATACAATGTAAATCCCCTTCCCAAATCATGACACAGCAAACGCAATAACAAAGCACATTTTCTTTTGCTTTTCCAATAGTTTTTCCACCTGACTACTTCTTTCTCATCTCTCTCTCCCTCTCTTATCATTTCAATTTCTGAATTCGTTTATAAACAAGATAAATATCCATTGCAGCATGGAGGTCGCCTGAATGACGGCTAGGGAGGGGGCCGGCATGCTAGTCTTTATCTCTTGTCATTTATAACTTCTTTACAATTTTGTTCATGATTAGCTTTATCATATATACATGTATTTTGTTCACATGAATATGGAATCCAATTTAGGCAACTGTGTCCCTTCCTCGTATTTCTTCTCTAAACTTTCCCACTGTTCCCATGCTAAGCTCTTTTTATGGGAGGGAAGATAAACCACAAGTTTGCAGATATGCAGTGTGGGCCGTTCTATTTTTCACAAGGGGGAAGCAGTTTTGGATTTCAGTGACAGTGCATTACATATACAAATCAAAATAAGATTGAATTGAGAAACTGCATTAACTTTTCAAGTAAATACAAAAAATAAATAGTACACACTAAATTCTAGTTTATAATTTTGAATAAATGTTTATGATTGCATCCTAATTGTCTGATCCTCCCTTTTTGGAAAATGAACTCTGCCATCTGGAAATTGGAGATTCCATGATTGGAAGGGGGTAAAGCTTGTAAGAACTTTAGAAAATGAAACGTATGATGATGATGAAAAGCAAAACAACAAGACAAGATGTTCATATCATTTTATTTCATTCAAAAGAGACAAAATGAAAAGAAGAATAATGGCAACTTATTTTTCTGTGAAGAAAGTCATTTCCTCTGGTGCGGACCATGCAACTAAAATGCAGATGCTGGGACTGAAATAGCAGTGCTCATGTAATTCACTGCAATGAATGCATACAATGTGAGCTGAGCTAGCTGGAAGGCTGTGACGTTCCCCCGGAGGAACCGGGCTAGCTCAATCGGGGTATGGTACCGGTACGCCAGTGGCATTCCGCTGTGCATTTGGCGGACGTATTTTGAATCAAGATGATCGCGGAGCAAATAAAACTTCTGTTTCATCAGTTCTACATTTCATAAAGTGACTGAAACCTCATTGTATGTATTATTGTATGTTCAAAAGGTTTTAGCAGTTGTTCATTGTGGGAATTTCCATGCAAGTCTCTGAAAAATTTATAACCTGTCGCTCATGATTTTTAACCTGTCGCCAACTTTTAAACATGTCGCGCCAAACGCCAAACCTGTCGCTGTTACATGTTAAAAGCCCTCGTGGAAAACCCTGCATAACACAGAAAAAAAAAAGGCCAAAAAGAAGAAATTTTCTTAGTGTTACTATTACTTACCCTCCTTTGGTCTATGACATCTACAATGACACACAACTTGCCCTTGTTCTGTCCAGATGCGATGTAGGCCACACGGCCAACCTCGACAAACCTCCTAAAGACCTATTTGTTACAAGAAAATGTTAATAATAAAAAAAAAAAATCAGAATATCAAAAAAGAAATAAATGGAGTTAAGTACTCAACTTATAGTAGAGCCTCACAGTGTATTTGAAAACATTTAGGAGAGAATGTTTCCTTCCTTAGACTTACTTTGAATTTGAGCACAATAGAATGTTTGGAACTACAGCAAAAGCTGTTGAGGAAGAACCAATTACTTTTATTTATTACCCTGATGTTCAAATATTCCTCAGTAATATGAAAAATACAGTCCACCTTGCATAACTCGAAGTTGTGTAAATTGAACTTTCCCCATAAAGTCGAATCAATTTTTTTTTTCAAACTGTACAAAACATGTGTTATTTACATTTCCTACGTCAAATTTTGCATAAGTCAAACTATTTTTTGTGGTCCCAACCGATTCGACTTATGCAAAGTTAACTAAACATATCACCCACTGTGATTATTTAGAAAAATTATTACCTTAACCAACAAGACTGAATGAGTAATATACATCATTTCATTCTTTTAAAGATCCATATGAAAAAGAGATCTTTAAGTATAATTTAGAGGAAGCGAGAAAATCCCAAACATTTCCTTAATTCACAGAATTGGAAAGCCCATGTGATAAAAGCATAATTTATCACATAACCAAATGAGAATCGGAACATTTTGACAAAATACAAAATGCAATGAATAAAATGGATGAAATGGGCAAAATAGGTGATATTTTTCATGATGATATTTTCTTTGAGGTACAATCAAGCCTGCAAGAAAGAAGATTCCAGAGTGCAAGAAAGAAGATTCGAGAGCAACTTTGGCAGCAAAGTTATTTGCATGCATGCAGAGTTGCAAATAGTACTTAGAGAAAAAAATTTGAATAAAACTGATGGTTCCAGATTGCATGTAGGAAGGCATTTCTGCTTGATACAATCAAACAGGAAATAGGAAAGATTGGATAATGATACAAAATCATGAGAAATCCCATCCCCCCCCCCCCCTCGAAATAGGAATTGAAAAAAATTGAAATTGCATGAAAACAACCAATAATAGAGCTGGTAATACCTAATCAATATTCAATAATGATAGAGAGATTTTCGAATTACATGTGCAAATTGCACTCATGCAAACTAGGAACAACGTTATAGGGTGTACCTTTTATTAACCATTTTGTTCCTTTTATCATTTAGGTCTAACCAGCTCTTTACACAAAGATTAGCTGCTGCTGCTACACACTTATGAAATTTGCAAATATCAGGATGTACATTCGTACGGAGCCAGAAGAGACTTTGCACAGAGTTACTGTCCAACTGCCTCTCAAGAAATTATATTCTGGCCCTCCAACAACAAAGGTTTGCAATCAATTGGAAAATGGCACTGGCCAATCAAGATCAATGTTGCAGGCTCATCTTGTTCAAAAGGCTGAGCATTAACCAATTGGAAAAGATGTGTCAATTTGCAATTGTGGCCATGGATTCATAATGTGCCAGGTAGATGGACACTAAACAGAGGAATTCTATATACATGTACACATGTAACTAGTATCAGTGATTACTCTGCTTATCCATCTGTCCTGGAAATACAATGATATATCATTAACAACTAATATGTCTTGATAGTTGCCTTTTATTTGTATATATATTACAAAGTAATGGGGAAACTCGGTATAACCAGGCTGCCGTGACCGAAGGATTTTCCAATTCATAGCCGCTACCTCGTTATGTCAGAACATACAAAAAATTGCTCATAGGGGACTACATGTACACTAATGAATGTACAGAGGTCTGCCGGCACTGTTTAAGAACTCATTTTACAATTACAATTTACAAAGACATTAATAATAATTTCATCCTCTGATCTAGCTAACAGAACACCAGATTATATTGGAAAATGCTTGAAAAGTATTAATTTCAGATGCTAAAATTTACCAATGACGAGTAAGTCTGTCAAACTTGTGAGCTCATGAACATTAATACGGAACATACGGAAGAGCATATTGTGCATTTCAGAACATTGCACACTCATGAATATTCATGTTGCATTTGTTTCCAGCATGTTTTCAGGGTCAGGCTGGCTGCACTGAGGTACGAAAAAGAGTTGGACTGGGGTCGTTACACCGTAGTGTGACACAAATAAAAAGACGCATCACGCATGCATCTTCTGCCCAAATTAATGACCCTGTATCTCTTTCCTGGGTTTGTAACTTGTGAGAGCAAGGACTTCAATTTCTGAATTGGTTTTGTCCATTGAGTACCAAAGGATTTTGCTTGGTAATTATAATAAGAATTATAACCAATCTTACTCTTTGTTTTAGGGCCTGAGATTTAGCTTCTTATATCCAATATACTGTAATAGCTGCCCTTACTATAACAGGTTTGTTCCGCCATAGAATTACACGCAAGTAAATTTTGGAACATGACAATGTCTTTGTTATAGCCATGACCTGATTACAGCTGACCTTGTTATGTCGAGATTTCCCTTTACTAGAATGTTAATGAATGGTGAAATAACATACTCCATTCTTTGCAAAATCATTAGCATAATTGTTGTTATCATTATAACCATTATTTGACAAAAATACATTTATTTCACAAATATATGCATAACAAGTCAGGGGGTGGGGGTGGGGGTGATGGGATTGAAATTAGGACTTAACCGATATTCGCATCGGAGATCGGTGACTGCCGATTCTTGGCCGTATCGGCTAAACATCAGAATTGGTAAATATTTTGATGGTGAGCCGATGCGGAGCCGATGCAAGCAACAGATGTTTGGCGGTTACAATCACACTTAGACCCTATGTTGTTTTGCATTGCGGGCGTAGCAGACAGGATTAAAATTTTTGTTATTGTATTACCGGTACTCATCTCTACTTTAGCTGTGCTCTGCGGTGCTGCATCGGTATCGGAATCGGCCGACGCGGATGTAAAAACATCGGGGATTGGATCAGCAGTAAAATTCCATATCAGTTAAGCCCTAATTGAAATAGAGTTGATAATGTAATCACTGGAATGCTGAGAACAAAAGATGTTGATTGAATAAATGCATAAATCATTCTGTCTTCTATTCCAGTGTTTGTTGATCTATTGGCTACTGAAATCTGTCATTCCCAAAGGACTAATGCAGTACCAATCCCGTTAACATTGTCAATAGGTTGATATGAAATACATCGTAAATTGAATGGATGATGGACATACTATATCTATCCCATTTGTGACAGAGAGTCCGCAATATGTGGTTTGGCCAATTAACTTTTGATGTACAGCCTTACAAATCATACCAAATACCTGAGCAGAAAGAGCAAAAAAATTCTACACACACACACACTGTGTCCATTTTGGTTGCATCACTATTTGCTGTTGGATGCTGAAAATTTTCTAAAGGAAAATATTAAGCATTAAAATCCATTAACTGGCAATGCGAAGAAAAGTTTAGAATCACCATTTCCCACTGCAAACTGGCAACATTTTGACTTCTCATCATACTGTCTGTCAATTTACATTTATTTCAGGTACATGACGTTTTATAAGAAAAATGTTGATGTTGCCAATTTGAAGAATGGAAGCTGATCAAATTAATTCCTGTCACGAATGGGTTAAACAAGTACATCCAACATAGAAATGTTAGGAATACCAGTAATTCAAACCATAGACCAACAACACAAAGCAAAGTTAGCAAATTGATAATTGCTAATTTTGCAACCAATGTTATGTCATCGTTCAGCCCAGTGATCAAAGTACATGTATGCATGAATATGTATAAATATTTTCAATGAATAGGTCTACAAGTAAAACTGATTATGGTTTTGCAGAGAGTGAAGAAAATCTCAAGTTTTCTCAACCATTTAATTTCCAACTACTTCCATCGTTAAAGTTTATCAGATTATGAATCAGAACACTTTAATCTGGAATAATAATAATAATAATAATAAAGGATGTCTTCAGTTCATTCAGCCAATAAACGAAACATTGAACTTATAGGTATCTATAGTGACAGGTCAAAAACTCCACAAAACTAATGACATATCATGTCCAATATTTTCCTGTACTGACCTCATGGTATTCAACATGTAACAATATTATGTAGATATCCTGCAAGATACGGTATCCTTTTTAATACCTCAACCATCATTCAAAATAACTGAGTGACATATGAAAAAAGATATATAACAGAACTTTAATAACTTATTATATCTGCCACAAATATAAAGTGTGTTTTAAATGAATCCATAAGTACAAAAATATGGACTGATCTGATTAGGAGAATGCAACCCAGGCATCAGTGTGCTCTTAGTGAATAAAGATGACCAAGAAGAGTAAGGTAAACAGTGAAAGTTTGAGCAAACTCGGACAATCTGCTCAAGAGTTATGAATTGTTAAAGTTTCAGTAAATCCCTAATATGGGGATCCTTGAATTGGCAACTTTGCCAGCATCTGTGATGTCATCGTGGACAACTCTCCATTCATTTTGTGCATAAATTTTCCAAAAAATTGATTTTTATGAAATTTTAAGTCAGGAATCAACATAATTCTTCCCAAAATGCTTGCAGAATTGATGTAGCCATGTCATACTCAAAACAAATTTTTTATTTTTCTTGAAAATGAAGAAAATATGAAATTCTGTGTACAAAATGGATGGAGTTGTCCACAATGACATCACAGCTGCTGGTTGAGTTGCCAACTCAAGGATCCCCATAATAAGGATTTATTTAAACTTTCAAAGTTCATAACTCTTGAACAGATTGTCCGATTTTGCTCAAAATTTCTCTGCTTACTCTCCTTGTTCTTCTTCATTCACTGGAAGCACACTGATGTCTGGGTTGCATTCTCCTTTAACCTCACAAGATTCATCTTATAAATACAAGTGCTTGAATTTCTTAACCACCATATTAACCCAAATGTTTACAAGCATTTTATTTTTTTTTTTACTTTTTTCAAAATGACCAGTGGTACATGTATACAATAAGATGGATACTGATGTAAGTAATTATGGCAAGACCTTTGCTTCTTTCATATTCTCTCGTAAATTTTTAATAGATGAGATAGCACAATATGCAATTCAATGAGAAATGTGAAAAAGGAACCAGTTCAGAAGAATTTGTGACAAGGAAAATATGTGTAGCATGAAACAAAGATGTAGCATCATCTTTTTATGTGTGTTTCACCATTTGTTATCATGAAACATTTTACAAGATTTTCAATATGGGCTAAGATTTCTTGCAATCTTACTTTTCTTGGCCTCTATACATACCTGTCCCTTCTGGAAAACCTGAATGTCAGACATGATTAAAGTGAAACAAAATCTATTAAATCTCTTTGCAAACACACATCCTTGGTACAAGAGTTTGCACCTGCGCCAAAGACGAATGATGTCATTGGCCTCAACCAACAGAAAAACAACTTTTCTTCACTGAAATTAAAAGGAGAAATGAATAAAAGGCATGAGCTCTATTTGAAAACAAAAGTCATTTTGTTTAATCTTAGCTCTTGAGAGATGTGCAATCATCGAGGAGGCGCTGTGGCTCAGTGGATAGAGCAGTGGTCTCGTAACCGGGACTCCGGGGAGTACCTGGCTTCGAAACCAAGTGATTGCGCTAATGCCCTTTGGTAAGGTATTAATCCTCACTACCAATTCCTTCGGAGGGGACTTAAAGCCATCAGTCCCCATGGCTGCTTACTGACAAGCATACACATGCTTTCTAAACAGTCAGGTAAATTAACCAACATTTAACCAACATGTAAAATAAAGTGAAATTTACTCTCATTCACAAGTGATTTTGCGTACACTGATCCATCATCCTATTATTTTTTTCTTTTGCTCCTTGGGGATTTTCCACATTTTAAGACTTTTTTTGAATTACCTGATGTCACACAGACTTAGCCAGTCTTTCAAAAATACGAAAGCACATCAGAACGGAACATCATGTTTTGAACAGCTTAGGAAGTGGAGGGGCACCTTTGGCTTTGGTCCTTTTGTCTGCAAAATAATATGTCACTCCACTTTCATTTTTGAGCTCAACATTCCTCTGCCTCTGATGCAAATCTTTCAAGAAAAAGACTGGCTATGGATCTGCAAGTTTCAAAATTTAACTTAAACTTGAACTTAGTTCAAGATTCACAGGAAGCCAATCTCTTCAAAATTGACAGCATGATGTTTTCGCAAACCTGGAGAATAAGGGCTGGTGTCATTTATACAGTGCTGAGATCGGCAGAGTGCCAGAGATAGCCGAAACTCAAGGTATGTGACAAGTCCATAATCGAGTTCAAAATGACTTTCAAATGTTTTAATCAGGTAATTATGTTCTGATATGTTACATAGTCCTCTCTGCTTTCAGATTTATTATTTGATGAAAATCATTTTGATTTTAAACAGAAATTTTGCACCGCTGAATCTTGTGCAGATCGTCCGCACCGCCGCTGCCGCTGGGCTGCATTTGCTCGCACACAAATGAATACAGTGCGCGCGGTTCGGCCCATATGCTCCGCGTTTGCCGATGTCTTCTTAGTTTTTCATTAAGTCAGAATAAAATTCGGCCTTTACCGAACAATTAAATTTTGAATCTTCCTCGATTGAATATTGGATTTCCTCGAGCTGTTTTGAGTAGTGAACAGCATGCAGCTCATGTATCAGAACCAGGCCCCTAAAGCTCAGCCATTTTGTCCAGATCCATTAGAAGGCCGACCTAAGCACCCATCAATATTCATGATAAAAAATGAATAGGGTCTAATTCATTTTGTAAGATGATTCCAAGGAGTGGCGTGCGTTTGTGCATGTTTTAAAACATCACGCCCATCAGCTAAAAACATGCGCAAAAAATGCGCAACTAATGCACATTAAATCAAAGTGTCACAATAAAACTGATAGATCTATGGCGGCTACGCGCAAAAGTTATGAATAATAGTAGGATGGGGGGTTGGGTGTCCGGCAATGTCCGGACACGTAACAAAAATGAGGCCTTCTTTTTTGTCTTTGGATTTAACAAAAACTATGCATTGATTTGTGCTAATCATCATCAATATTTGTTCTCTATAATATTGTCTAACATTTTGTGCTAGAACATTTAAGAGATTTGCTTGTGAACTTTTTCAATTGGCTGTTTAAAATCGACTGTCCGGATACACAACCTGTCCTGCCACCCAACAACTGGGTATAATTACAATAACGGGTGCTTAGCCTTAGGTCGACCTTCAAATGATCCAAAAGAAGCGGGGCCTAATGCCATTGGCATAATGATATCCGCGCGTACTGCTTTTCATCTAGTAAACGTCTATGATCAGAACCATCCAATCTGCACTGCACTGCATCATGCATGCATGTGCACTGGCGCTGGCCGAGTGCAACGTGAAACGGTGAATCACACAGCAGCACACAATCATTCATTGGACTGCGAGAGGTGCACTTATCAACATGATACTCCCGTATTTCAACACTTCGTACTAACATTTTTACAATGAAATACATTTCTTTTCATGGCAGTTTAGGTCACTAAATTACTCCACTCATTACTTTACTATTGTACATATTACAGGATAATCATAAAACATTCGTTTTAGGGGCATTATTATGGGCTCAAATTGTGACCGTACCCGATCAGTCATGCTGGAAACTGTGAAAAGACAGACTATGCCGAAAGAGGGCGCAAAGTAATATTCTTATTCTTTCATCAAGGAAATTGAAATACAAGATTAAATTTCCATTTTAAAACTTCCATTTTATTTGCTACAGATTATTTAAGATATTATTTCATAATTATAAATAGTAATGAAATTAAAAAGTAAAATGATTATTCTGCAATCAAACCATGGGCATATGCTGAAAATAAAATTCTCTGCACATCACGAAAATTAACCTGAGTTATGGAACGCCAAAACATACTAAGGCTATAAGATTATAATTATATAGGCATACCATGACATTTGCTCCGGCTACAATTACTCCCATGGAAAATCTACACCTTAAGACTTAAGTAAAACATAAAACTCAACCCGAACCCTAAGAATGAGATTAATTCTTATCCTAACATCATTCTGAACCAAAACCCCTATCACAACAGTGACAACACGTCTTTGGGGAAATAAAGAGAGGAGCAATTATCGCAGGAGCAACTGTCGCGTCACGAGACAACCAGGGAAATGTAACATTTCCCAGAGACAACATTCATTTTCATGAAAACAAATTGATAAGAAGAACCGCAGGGAGCGGAAAGGGGCCCACTCTTTTTTAAGTAGACACGATGGCCTCTATAGAATAATGCGGCAATGATTATTCTTGTTTACACGCGCAGCCCCCCCCCCCACACACACACACACTTTCAAAAACGCTCCGCAGCTCCTGCATGCACTGCTCAAATCTCTTAACCTCCTAACAATATAAAGATAAATTATGTATTTTCGGCGTATATATCCACTGAAAGTTCCTCGCTGAAAGGTAGCCTATTTGGGATCGCTCTTGGGACTGACATTAGCTGGCAATTCACCCGTCTTTGTGCCATGACAGGAAAAATTGGGGAAAGGCTGTATCCCCCACATGCATGCGCTCTTACCAACGTGTCAGGCCATGTCAGCCATCGTCCTAGGGAATGAATAGCTAGGATAAGTACTCTCTTAAAAAAGAAAGAAAGAAAGAAAGAAAGAGTGAACGCTGTTAGGGGTAAATTTCAGAAGAGAGTGCATTCAGAGTGAATTAAGAGTGAATTAAGGGTAAAAAATGTGATATTCACTTTTTATTCACTATTTTAGGGGTGACCTCAGGGATCACTCACAATCTTTTGTAGTATTTAGTTCTAGAGACAAAAGATAAAATAATGTAAGGAAAAGCCCAATGACTTTTTCCTTTCAGGATGCGCCTCCCTCAAGATTTGGCAGAAACCTACGTTTATTTGATTTGTGGAAATAGAAAAAAAAAGTAGATGATAATAATAATCATTATTATTATCAAATTATGAAACGTGGGCTTTTTTTGAAACTTGTTCTACTGGATGGGTCAAGAGGTGTATCTGTAATGTATTTACACTCTCATTTTTCTTTTTTTACGAAAAAAAAAAAGGATTCATTAAAATCATTAATGACACAGAATTTTAAAGGGAAAAATTCATGTCATGGACGGAAATCCGGGAGGGACAGGGAACGCGTCCCCCACGATTTGGAAGGTGGGGTCCCCCTCATGATTTTGGGGAGGAAAAAAAAAGAGGATTTTTCTTCTTTTTTTCTGCCTGTCAGCGAATCGGGTAAAAGGAGACACCTGAAAAAGCCGAGGACCCCCCTTTATTCTGCTTATCAGCATTTCTTCTTCTTTTTTTTTTCTTTTTTCTTTTTTTTTTTTTTTTTTTTTTGTAAAAGGAGACTCCCGTCCCGCAACCGTCGGAACTTTATAGTCATGGTGTCCCCCTCGTTTCGTGCACCTTTCAAGACAGATTTCCACCCTCTGCTTTAGTGTCATGCAGGATATAATCCCAGTCTCCTTCTTTCACTCACTCTCTCTCTCTCTCTCTCTCTCTCTCTCTCTCTCTCTCTCCCTTTCTCTCTCTCCCCTTGTGGAAAAGAAGATTTTAAACAAGGTTCTCTTATCTTCCAGCTATATTTAGGAGCATGTAAATTTTCGTCAAAGGATGCGGCCAAATCATAAATAGTCTTTTTGTTTCTTTTCTCTCACTTTTAGCCTCCAAACTATCTCAAAGAATCTATATTGTGGGGGAAAAAAGGATATGGTAACAACTCTGGCTGGGGGGGGGGGGGGTGGGGCTAGTTAAATATTATTTATCGAGGGGTCAGTCTTATTAGGTTTGTTTGATTATTTGCTCGTTGGACTCAAAACAGCAAATAACCAAATAAAACTAACCATTCGGTAAATAACAGTCATGCACCTGAAAGTATTTAACATAACCGCCCCTCGATCACGCCAGAGATGTTAGCATTACTACCCTTACATCTATTCCAGAGGCCGTGGAAGATTTTTGTGCATGTGTGTGTGTGTGTGTGTGTATGGGGGAGGGGGGGGGGGGGGCTGACGTACACCCAGACAGCCGGAGTCCAGGGGCAGTATAGGCATCCATGATTGGGGGGGGGGGGGGGGTAATAGATATCGAATATCCTCGGCGAGGGAGCAAAGCGACCGAGCGGGGAAGGATCGACTAAGCGAAGTCTAATTCTAAGTCTAATCTACCGTCCCTCCAATTAACTGACAAGAAATTGCATGTTTTCAAACAATATCGCAGAGACAGATCCTCATTACATGAATGAAATGTTAAGGGACTTCGATTTTTTTTTTTTTTTTGGACATTTTCTTTTTAGAGTATGAACCACCCTGTTTCTTGCGAGAGAGCGAAGTGAGCGAGCTTAAAAATTCACTAGTTCTTGCTACAGAACTGTTATTTTGTCATGAAAATACATAGGTCTATCAGATTCTTTGAATGGTATATATTTGCCAACTTTGCTGCCAAATGACCATCTTAGCACCTCGTTGGTCCTTGTTTACTGTCCAAACTACCCTGTTTCTGTATAATACGAGCAAGCGAAGCGAGCGAGGAAAAACACTCTCTTTTGATGATAAAGTATTTTTTGTCAATAAAATATAGGCCTATTAAACATTTCAGTCACATTTTCCTCCAATTTGTTTCCATGCTCAATTCGTTTTCCTGCCCAAACTATCCTGTATCTAAATGTTATACGATCGAGTGAGCGCGGCGAGCGCGGAAAAAAACTACACTCTGATAAGCCCCAAAGATATCTAAATAGTATATCCGATCACGACGCTCTTTGGCTCGTCGCTTGCCATCCAAAACCATTCTTTTTCTATGAGCAAGAGAAGCGAGCTACCGACAAAAAACACACACACACACACACAAAAACACCCTCTATTTTCTTTAAAACGTAGAATTGCCACCCAACTTAAAACTTCCCGCAGAATTCGAGGATAGTTTGACATCTAGTTGCAAAAATATTATGATATTAGGACATGGGAATAAGAGTGCTTGCTGCTAAAAAATATGTTTCTAGATTTTATGAGCGAGCGAGAGAGAGAGAAAAAAATGGATTTTTAAAATACTGAGAACGGGTTCTAGTGTATTGTTACTCCATTCTCATGATTTTAGTAACATTTGTTTTAATTTTCTTACTGTAAAGCGCCTTGAGCATGGTTTATGGAAAGGAGCTATATAAATACCAATATAATAACAATAATAATAATAATAATAACAATACCATACGTTTATCGATATCTTTCTCATAATTGGTATGATAGGAATAAGCTAAAGTCACAGGCCAATGATCTCCTACAAATTCTTTTATTTTAGGTCTTCTTGCCGTTTGACTCCTTGCCGTTATATTACTAACATTTTATGACTAGAAGAATAGTATAACATTAGATAGGAAGACAGGATGCAAACCAGTTTCCTTTTGTAATAATAGTAATATAACCAAAGAACAACAGGGAGAGAGACAAGGCATGCATACCAATTTCCTGGCATAAAGATAACCGGCATGAGTGAAGCGAGCAGGTGCTTCCAGGTTTTTCTTTTTCTTTTTTCTTTTTTTCTTTACTCTTGCCCTTTTTTTCTTTCTTTTACTATGTTTTTAGGGGATTAACGAGGGGCCATGTCAATTTTTGATGTTGAATTATTGGGGATGATAATACAGGCCATTCGCCCATCAAAAATATTTTGGGGGGGTTGGGGGAGGGGGATATATATCCCCCATCCCCACCCCCCGGGATCGACGCCCATGGCAGTAGGGCACCTGGCGGAGGTAAGGGAGAGGAGCCCCCTATTAGCCCTTGGGCTTTTATGGTTTTGCAAACCTGTGAAACGGGCAATTTACAATTTAGATTAGATTTTTTTTTTTACAATTAATATTTTTTCCAAAATTGTGTGTGTGTGTGTGGGGGGGGGGGGGGGGGGGAGGGGGCTGTAACCCACTCCACCCCCGCTTCCGCGGCCCATTATTCAGGTAGGCTTTGTTATCCTACAAGATCTAAGATACCACTGAGATAGCAGTGCTGAATTAAAACATGTTCCAAGCTGATCAAAGTTTTTTTTTTTTTTTTTTTTTTGAGAATTGGAATGAATTATTTCCGTATCCTTTTAACTTATTACTTGATTTATATTGGTTTTTGCATTCAAACTCTTCATAATTATATGGGCCTATAATTTTTAATTTTATTCTGCAGATAGTCTAGCTTCAATCCACTAGAATTACTATAACAAACGCGTTCCATACTTTTCATGCATTCACAATGGCGGCTCAGCAGCATGTGTCTTGCGGGCGATGCCTCAGCTGTGTTCCCGATATCTCAAACTCCATGCAGCTAGCATCATATGCTGGGTACGAAATATGTCATTTATACATTCGTGACTTTCATGACTTTATCACTTTGCTTAAATGTGAACATTGTAAGTTAGAAATGTTATTTTGCTATAGATCTAGGGAGACCATTTGCGCATCGGGAATGCCAAGTCCCCGATCTTTGCTTTGCTTTGCCAAGCTTTGACACTGGGTGATTTCAAGTACGGTGTTGAAGGCTGGTGTTGGTGTTGTGAGAACACCAACACCAGCCTTAACACCGAACTTGAAATCAGGCTGGTGTTGGGATTGACCTCGCAAGATTTGACGTATTTGCGGTCTGCCTGTAGTCAGTGTTGCTTTCTGGTGTTGAATGTCGTCTGCTGAACCGAGTATCACGGTTCGTGTTGACGATTTACATGTAATTTCCCCATTCACCAACACCAGCCCCTAGCCTAGGCCAGGGATTGGGAAATTCATGATTTCAAGTACGGTGTTGGTGTTGATGAGGTAATCATACATGTTATTGCTGCTTGTCCCTCGCGGAGCAGCGGCACTCTTTGCTACGGCCACTCGTGACATGTTGGTGGTTAAACCCATTTTGCAGTCAAAACAACTTGGAATAATCAAAACCATATATATTTTCCTTGGAAGAGTGATAATTTTTCTCTTGGATTCTTCAAATGATTATGCAATTCGAATCCAGTAAGATGTAGATTTATTAGAAATTCTGAGGGGAAATGATTTTATCGTTGAGACTTTTGATTGATATGAGACCCTACCTTCTCAGCGATTTCGCCGCATGATTAATTTCGATTTCAATAGTGCGACCTTCGACATTGCGATTTCACCTACACCCGCTGGTCTCGGCCACAGGCGAAGAGCGTATAGCATTGCACTCTTCGCACATATTGCCGAACGCAGAGTACGTGCGAGAGTGCAAAGCTGTACCGCTCTTCGCCTGTGGCCAAGACAACGCGGTGAAATTGCCAAGAAGGTAGGGTCTCATATCAATCAAAAGTCGATATTTTGAGTTTGAAAAATAAAGTTTAGGTTCTAATATCACAGTTAGATCTACTGGTCCACAGGCGAACTTCGAAGGTAGTTTGCAGGGCTAACTGGGCATGAGAAAGTGTGATTTGGAGGCATAATATTTCTTTGTTGACATCAGCCTCCACAGGGCAAGTAGCAGAGGACTTAAGCTCTGCATGAAATGTCAGAATAAAAACACGCAGAGCTTCCTTAAGCTACCAAAGATGGGGTGACAAGCCACTGTAAGTGAACAGTATGCTAGTTGACCCAATTCTTTATAGATATATTTTCCTGATAAAGAGGTACATGTAACTTGAGGAAGAAATGTATGTAATCGTTGCCTTCCCGGAAAAAGGCCACTAACGCGCACGTGCGCGAAATGTACGTTTTTGAGAAAAACGCGATTGAAGTTTTGACCTTATTTTGAGCTTTTAGCAGCTAGTGTATTATTTTTCCGTCCTAACTCTCAAACTTTCTGACAGAGCAAGAGTTTTTCTTCAATGATATTTTGTGCTTTTATTTAAAACACTCTAAAAGTTTTCTAATCATTAGCATTTAATCCTTAACGGCTTTCTTCCCGGAACAAATATGCGCGAGTACGTAAATCCAGTTCCCGGAAAAAGGCCGCTAATGCGAATCGGTCTATGCGCGTAAGCACGTTGAGCGAAGAATAGTGTCTTTCTTCCGGGAACAAAAAATGCGCAATAGTTCCCAGAAAAGGGACGCTATTGCAAATCAGTCTGTGCGCGTAAGCACGTTGAGTGAGGAGCAATTCACGTGCTCGCGTAATTTTGTTTTTTGGCTTATTACGTCATAATGACGTCAAATTGAGGTTCGAGAATGGTACGAGAAGAAAGCTTATGACATGCTTTTTCCATTTCTGCAATGAAAAAAAATGACAGGAAAATTGAGAAAACGTCGATAACGGCCTTTTTCCGGGAAGGCGACGTAATGAAACAGATAAATGTTTTCATAAATGTTATTTTTTTCCCTTAAAGTTGTGATGATTGTTGCTAGATTTTTTATTTTTTGTATTTCTTAATGCTCGATATTTTAGAAAGTATTTGGTATTTATTTTCTTTTCCTCACTCAGCTTTGATTTTGTGGCTATGCCCATAGTGCATCCGAGATTTAAACGAGAGTTTGTAGAAGGAAAAGCCAAAGATAGAGTCGCAGCATTTGCCAGATCAGACTTACTATTACCTAGCCAAGGTATGTATAGACAGGTGCTGTGAGTTGTAAATTTTGCAAGTGATTCAGGTTATTTCTTTCTGTTAAATTTTTGCCACTAAAATTCAACTCTGAATTTTTGTGATTGGTGAAACTTTCATCTAGCAGAAAAGGATGTTGTCAACACTGCATGAAAGTTTAATGTCAAAGAAGTCTCTTGTGTTGTGGTAATTTATGAGATTGAGACACTTTTTTGTACTGTTGGAACATGAGGATTCCTTGCTATTGGAAAGATAGAAAAATAAAACGTTAATTATTTGAATCTTCTGGGTGATGTAAAATTTTGTTTTAAGAAGAACAGTTGTAAAATCTTTAAAAAAAATCAAAATCTTGATTTTCTAGTCATTAAGTTTGAAGCTATGAAGCCATACCAAAGCTTCTGATAGGAAGTAGAATATATGACAGTTTTGCAAACAGAAATTGCTATTTCACTGAATGCCTGGAATCTGTTGAAACTGTTCTGATAAGTAAGATGTGTTTATAAGAATAGACTTTAATCAAACATGATTTCCCTTGCCTGGGATTTTATCATACAGAAACAAGATTTCATTGTACATGTTGTGTGTTCTATCTCCAGATTGGAGCGCTCTGGTTGTAGGCAAACTATCAGAGTGGCTACAACCAGACTCGGAGAATGCTGTCATACGCCAGAACTCTCAGATGGCCGTAATGCAGGAGTTGAACTATGCTGCTCATCTGAGTCTCCCAGCGGTCCTAGTACCCTTGAATAGCATTAAATGTGTTAACCTAGCCAGATGTCTGTACAGCCACATGCAGGGTCATAGTAATCACCAGGTATATAATGCTTTGGGTAGGGCAGAGGACCAATTTGGGAATGTGTTAGTAAGACTGTGAGGGGGGGGGGGGGGGGATCGAGGGGTAGTCTGCAAGTACAGACTTTAGTTATCACTTGATAGAATGCATTGTGTCTTGAGAAAAGTCTAGCCCTCATGCCAGAAGCAGCTAATCACTACATTGAAGATGACATGCTCCATTTAGGTCCTATGCAGCATGGCAAATTTTGGTTCTGCTCATGACTTTCTAGAATTTTGTTAAGTTTCAGAAGTAGAGTCAGAATCTGCAGGCTGAGGACAATTCTTCAAGCCTGATATATACTTCAGGGCCCTGTTTCATAAACTTGTTATCAGTATTACAACTGCCACATTTCTGTGACAAATTTGCTTTCAGCCAATCAGATGCAATGATTTCAGTAGCTTATAACAGTTATTGCAACTTGTTATTGATAACAAGTTTTATGAAAAGGGGCTTAGAATTTTTTATTTAGATTCTAAATCTATGATGGCCCTCTATGATGCTTACATACTTCAAGCAGTTTTAAGATTTGAGAGGTGCCAGATCCACTTGATATCTTTGAGGCACAATTTGTGCAAAAGATGAAATCACATTTCATTAATAGACCAAAGCGCAACAGGAGAGGAGATGATAGAAAGGGAAAGGCAATTAATTAAGCGATACTTTTTGAGATCCTTTTAAAAGATTTCAACCGAACTGTTGATTTCTAAACTCTTGAGGGAGAGTATTCTAGCTACCAGTTTTATTGACATGTTTGTTTATACTCTTCTTCAGGTGTGGATACATGTACCCATGCAAGCTCCATCTTCCATGACGGATGATCTGGTTGAAAACAATGCATCCTTTGATCAATCAAAGAGAGACAACGAGCCATGGCATTGGTGGAACACTCTACGACGGGCCTGCAACCATCACAAGCGACTGGGCATAGGTAAATCATAGATGTCCATTTAAAATAAGTAGTTTGCTGTATAGTCTGACCAGGTCCAAGTCGTCAGGGAAACAAAAAGAACCCATGGTTATATAGGATATTTTTAGAATTTTAAATGTTAATGATTTTGAAGTAAGATTTTGAAGTAATCATATGATCAGTAAGTAAAATTGTGAAGTAATCATATAATCATTAGGAAAAAAGCTTTTAGGTGTACTGATAAAAGCATTTTTAGTAGAACTAAACATACAAGCACATTCAACTTTTGGATATTTGAGGGTCCTATTTTTGTAAATGATTTGATGTGCTTTTTCTTTTGTGGTTGAATAGTGTCTGTTCCACTGCTATCTTTTTTTCAGTGGTGTATGAGTTACCAGACTTGAGATGTTGAAGATTGTCACCACTGATTTCACAACACTTTTTCCAGTGGTCACTTTTTACAAGATATAGTCTGATCATATATTGTCGAGTTTTGTCCAGTTCAAGGAATATTGTGAAGGACCAGTTTGGTTTCACCGGTTTATAGCAACCAATTTGTCTCGTTTTCAAAGGGTTAAATCATGGCAATCTGGTTATTGTTGGCATTAGGTTCAGTTGTAAAGAGTTAAAAGTTCTATATGGTTTATAATCCCCTGCACCAGCATGACTATCAAGAGATATGTATCTTTTGCAGCCCTTGAAGCTACACTGGACCTCCCATCACAGGAGGTAATCGACAGATGGATGGGTGAACCAGTTAAGTGTGCCATCTTCTCGACTTCTCTCTTCCTCACCAACAAGAAAGGTTTCCCAGTACTCTCCAAAGCTCACCAGGCATTAGTCATGCAGCTCTTTAGAGTAAGTTGAGGGTGTAGTCCTGTGGGTTGCTCACTGTGTTGGATATGTCTACCTTAGTTGATTATTCAGTCCTTAGTATTTTGTTGATGCAAAGATGAATCAACTATGAACCACATGTATTTCATTGATATTTGTATTGAGCAAAGAAGTAAAAATTCCCACCACTTGATATCTTGTCGAGAATTTTGCTGCTAGTATTCATTTACTTTAAATGTTTTAAAAGTTATCTGCAGCATAGTTTTGTTATTTGAAATATTCATCACTCAGATCGATATTTTGTGCAAAAAAGAAATTGATACAGTACAACAACATGTTTCCATCCTGAACTCATATGACTGAGAAATGGCTCTTGTCCCATTCAACCTATAAACTCTCAATGTCTAGACATTCTGATAATGATCAGTGTAGAATGTTTCGACTTTTAATGTGATATCATCACTCTTCTGCTTTTTTTTACTGAATATTTTCACTACCAAGTGGGCACTCTTGTAACGAAACATCTTTTCTTTACTAAAATCACAGATCCCAACCTGAGTTCATTAACTTGGAACAGCACTTATTCTTTTCTTCACCTGCAACTATGCTTTCACATGATGATCAAAGAAAAATGGTCTTTTATTTGTTTAAAATGATAAATTCCCAGCTTCTGTTATATTGACCCATCCACTTTCCACTAAATTCAAAACCTTGAAAGCGGCAGTTATCCCCTTTTACCTATAACCTCTCCACTTACAGCTAGATGTTCAGATGATGATCAAAGGTACCAACAGACATCCAGACAAAGGTATCAAAGCCTACCAACAGTACATGGAACATCTATACCAGTCACAGCCTCCTCTGGGAGGAGTCGATGCTTTTGCCAAGGGATATGAGGATTATCTACAGTGCCCCCTACAGGTGAGGTCGAGAAATATTCAAGTTCAAGTTCAGTTTATTCAATTCCAATAAAAGCATATCTCATATAGAAGTAGAGAGTCGTCGTTTAGTGGATACATCACCGGACTGTGGATCTCGTGGTCTTATATAGTGAGGATTGTTGAAAGCCAGTGTGACTGCCTTTGCCATTGCCCTGCATATACGGAATTGAATAGTGCAAAATGGTAGGAATACTCGCTAAGGAGTGAAGGTGGTGCACACTTGTTTGCAGGCTAGAATTCCATTGATCAGGGGTAACTATATGCATTGAAGTATTAATGTAATGCACTATATGTAAAATATCATTATTAAGTCCTTTACAATATGATGTACAGAAATACAAAGCAGATGCAGATGATTTTACATGGAATCAAGGGTTCCATAAAAGACAAAGACAGTCTTGTCCAGATGCTTCCCTTATAGTAAATTAGTGAGGACTCGAATGCAAGAGATAAAGGAATAAATGAATAAAACATGTGATGAATATGCAAAACAATGATGATGATAAACCTTCAGAAAATTTGAAAAAATCAAGAAAAAAACAAAAGAAAAACAAAACCCCCAACAAAACAACAAAAAAGCAAACAAATGAAAAAAAAAGTCTGATCAGCAATCTTCATTTGTAGCCCACTCTATGAAATATCCCTTTATTTTTTCCACCAGCATGAACCTAAACAAAGTCGCCCCCAGTATTTTCATCTCTTTTTCATTCATTTCAGTTGCTCTTCTTATCTGGTTACTCTCTGCGTGCGAATGTAATAGACTTCTCACCTTGCTTTTCTTCACAGCAGGAGCTCGTTTCCAGTTTGCCTTTATCATACCTATCACATAGTTTGGCTTCCATTGTCTCTTGTCATATACCTTCCTTCCACTGCATCAGTCATATATATACCCTGCGAGCAATTCGAATACTCACATGTAAATAATTGCCCCCCCCCCTCCAGAAAAAACAAAAAGAGAGAAAAAACAAAGAAAAAAAAAGGAAAAGAGAAAGAAAAAATGGACCTGAATTAAAAGTTTTGTTATATGCAGTTGGTTGATATTGGTTCATATATTGCTCTGATTTTATTGACCAATGAAACAATTGTTGTCACAAAGCACATTTCACCGTTTGTTAAGGACGTTCCACAGTTATGTTTCTGCGCATCCCTACCGCGCAGGTTAAAACGTCATGCGCACAGCTGATGGATCAGCTGTGCGCGTCAGCTGATTGTTCAGCTCTCGCTGGTTTTGGTTTGCAAAATTGACTAGATTTACATTCGTCATGATATATGGTAAGCATTTATTGTAAAGCCTGTCTAAAGCCTTAGTAAAGATTCACAGGGCTCTCACTTCACTTTTTTCCTTGGTTGCCAGCCAGGCAACCAGTACAATTGGTTAGGTTGCCTAATGGCAAATTAGGTGGTCACAGTGATTATGTTCAAATAGCAATAGCATTGTGTAATGAAATGTAATGTGAATCGGCGAATATTGCTCGCGATTCACAATTCGTGTGCTTTCTTTAGTGGGAAAACCCCTTTTTTGGAGTTCCTACTCTCAGAAAACTGAATGCTGCATACCTGAGGGGATATTTTTACCTATTTCTGCAGGCATTATTCCTGTGTTTAATTGAGAAGTCCAATGAAAAGTGTTTATATCATCTCAGGAAAACCTGGACCGGACGTCTGCACGATAGACTAAGGAGATATTCCTTAAACCTGTTAGTAATGAACAAACACTAGTACTTGCCTACTTGGGTAACATTACTAATCTTGTTGCTCTGTCGTGAAAGCCTTGCACTATGAACACGACGGACAAAGAAAACGGACAAAATAAACAACCCCTCATTCTACCCTTCACAATGGTTCTGGTAGTCAAAAGAACATCCCTTCACTGCTATTGTCTAAAATATGTGAAACAGGTGTCATATTCACCTGGAACTACATGATTGAACAATAATAGCTGTGAAGGGATGTTCTTTTGACTACCAGAACCATTGTGAAGGTTAGAATGAGAGGTTGTTTATTTTGTCCACTTTCTTTGTCCGCCATGTTCATAGTGTTGGGCAAGCTTTCCGGTTATCAACAACAACCAATGATTGAAAGGTATGCATAAAATTTGAATATGTTAGTAAACAGGTCTATTAACTACAAAAATAACTTGGAATCAAGTTTGCATACACTACTTCAGCTGTAGGGCCTACTTGTTGCTATGTCAGTCAAGCCCATGACAAGCATTCAGGGTGTCAAGCCGTTGCTTTTAAAAAGTATATATAAAATTTGAATATGCATGTGTGAAATTATAGTTCCCATGACTGACAGCTTACCTCAGCACCACCTAATGTCATCATTGACTAGCAAATGATTAGTACAAAGACTAATGAAAGACTAATGTAAGACTAACTGATTTCAATGTAGGACTATTTACGGACCAATTCTTTCTCATGCAATACTAATTATTTCCAGGATTACTCAAATAAGACATAATTTGATTGACTAACTAATATTAGTCAGTTTAAAAACAAATGACTAATCATTTCTTAGTCAAATATGACATAGCGAATGACTAATCTTTTTAGTCATTTGACCAACTTTCGTTTTCAGTGTAGATTCTCAGCCTTTTGCATGTTTTTGGCGCGTTTTGTGGTTTTCAAGCCGATTCGCAACTATTAGAGCGACGATAGTTTAAAAACAAGCACATGGACCCCACTTTTGCAATGTTTCAATCTCTTGAGTATACTTTCTTGTACAATTCTAGAGAGAAAGACGAATAATGACAAGGGTTTTGAATGTTTGGGGCCATAAAATTGAATCGCCCGTATTTTGGATAAGATTCTCAACATTTTGCACGTTTTTGGCGCGTTTTTGTGGTTTTCAAGCCGATTTGCAACTATTAGGGCTACGATATTTCAAAAACAAGCACATGGACCCCACTTTTTTAATGTTTTAATCTCTTCAGTATACTTTCCTCTACAATTCTAGAGAGAAAGATGAATATGACATGGGTTTTGAATGTTTGGGGCCATAAAATTGAATCGGCCGTATTTTGGATTAGATTCTCAGCCTTTTGCATGACGTCCTCAGCCTTTTGCATGTTTTTGGCGCGTTTTTGTGGTTTTCAAGCCGATTTGCAACTATTAGGGCTACGATATTTCAAAAACAAGCACATGGACCCCACTTTTTTAATGTTTTAATCTCTTCAGTATACTCTCCTCTACAATTCTAGAGAGAAAGATGAATATGACATGGGTTTTGAATGTTTGGGGCCATAAAATTGAATCGGCCGTATTTTGGATTAGATTCTCAGCCTTTTGCATGACGTCCTCAGCCTTTTGCATGTTTTTGGCGCGTTTTTGTGGTTTTCAAGCCGATTTGCAAATATTGGGCTACGATATTTCAAAAACAAAGCACATGGACCCCACTTTTTAAATGTTTTAATCTCTTCAGTATACTCTCCACTACAATTCTAGAGAGAAAGATGAATATGACATGGGTTTTGAATGTTTGGGGCCATAAAATTGAATCGCCCGTATTTTGGATAAGATTCTCAACATTTTGCATGTTTTGGCGCGTTGTTGTGGTTTTCAAGCCAATTCGCAAATATCAGGGCGACGATAGTTCAAAAATAAGCACATGGACCCCACTTTTTTAATGTTTTAATCTCTTCAGTAAACTCTCCTCTACAATTCTAGAGAGAAAGATGAATATGACATGGGTTTGAATGTTTGGGGCCATAAAATTGAATCGGCCGTATTTTGGATTAGATTCTCAGCCTTTTGCATGACGTCCTCAGCCTTTTGCATGTTTTTGGCGCGTTTTTGTGGATTTCAAGCCAATTCGCAAATATTGGGGCGACGATATTTCAAAAACAAGCACATGGACCCCACTTTTAAAATGTTTTAATCTCTTCAGTATACTTTCCTCTACAATTCTAGAGAGAAAGACGAATATGACATGGGTTTTGAATATTTGGGTCCATAAATTTGAGTCATCCGTATTTTGGATTACATCCTCAGCCTTTTGCATGTTTTGGCACGTTGTTGTGGTTTTCAAGCCAATTCGCAAATATCAGGGGGACGATAGTTCAAAAACAAGCAAATGGACCCCACTTTTTTAATGTTTTAATCTCTTCAGTATACTTTCCTCTACCATTCTAGAGAGAAAGACGAATATGACATGGGTTTTGAATGTTTGGGACCATAAAGTTGAATCGGTCGTATTTTGGATTAGATTCTCAGTATTTTTGGCGCGTTTTTGTGCTTTTCAAGCCGATTCGCAGCCATTATGGCGCCAACAGCTTGAAAACGAGCACATGAACCCCCATTTTTTAATGTGTTTACCCCTTCAGTAGGCATTCCTCTACAACTTTGCAAATTTTCATGAAAATGACATGGATTTTGAATAAAGTGCAGCTTAAATTGTCCTTTTTATTTTTCGTCTAGATTCCAAGCCTCTAAGATTTTTTTTTTGTCCTTTTTGGCACCATTTTCGCCACATGAGGGCGCTGCTAGTTTAAAGAGAAGTACAGATGGCCCAGTTTAAAGAGTCTTTCCACCTTTGTCATACATTTCGCTTCAAATCTGGAAGATTTGATGAAGTTTAATCGGGTTTTGACAGAGTAAAAGTGATTTATACTCGTTTGTCGAAATCGTGAGGTCTAACAGAGGCCTAAATCTCTTGATTGCGTCATTTTATCTGCCATCCAATTATGGCAACTTCAAAGTCCCGTAGAAAAAAAATAAGCACATGAACCTATATTATTTTTTTGCATTTTTGGCCTACATAGGTACCAAAGTAACTCTATGCAAAATTTGGAGAAAATGACATGGATTTGATTTTAATTGTGGAACGTCCTTAAAGGGATCCAGTAACTTTGTGGAATTTTTATTTAATAAATTGTTGAATTTTGATGTCTGTGTTGTAGATAGATGTTCAGAAGGATAAAAATAAATAGCCAGGAATTTAAAGGTTTTGAAATATAAGATGTTATTATCAAGATATCTGTCACTGAATTCCACCATTTGCAAAACCAACCTGGGTATGCTTTTGCCCAATACTGCAGTTCTGTAGGGTAAAAAATGTCTGGCGTTTCCAGTCACTTGTATATTGAGTATATTGTCACTTTTAAGAAGCATACAATGATGCTTTTGAAGTGCATTTTCAAGGTTTCATATTTACACAATATTACATACACTGTAGGGCCATGCAGCTCAGATTTTCCAAAGTTTACTCAGTGGCTTCAAAGATTAATTGTCATATTTAAAATTATGCTTTTTTTATAGCCTTTGTCAGACAATCTAGAATCCCAGACCTACGAGATATTTGAGAAAGATCCTGTGAAATATACCAGGTACCAAGAAGCTGTCTACAAAGCCCTGGTAGACTCTGTTCCTGAGACACAGAAATCTTCAACAAAGACGTAAGTTTGGTTGCTGATGTACCTGTCGAAAATTGATAAAGACCTTCTGCCATGTGCAATTACTGGCAAAGGTCACAAAAGTGGAAATAGAGTATGAGCCTGGGTCCAAATATATGATCTGATTCAATTGCAACTGAACTGTTGTATGACATCAATCGCAACTGCTAACATAAAACATAGTCAAGTGGTTCAAGGACTTATGATTATTTAGATTGATAGTATATCTCTATAAAATTGGGCCATATTTATCCTTATAAAAAGTAATTCCTAAAAGATTTTTGCTTCCAATCCTCTGTAATATAGTTCAAATAACTTTTATTTCAAGTTGTGGATGGACGACTTGTAATACTTCAAACTTTTGAATAATCCATAATCTTTCTTGAAGTCATGTTATTACTAGTCTGTCAATTGATATCAAAATCTGCTCACTATATATCTTTTCTTCAGAATAATAATGGTACTAGGAGCAGGAAGAGGCCCTCTAGTGACAGCATCACTAAAGGCAGCGGAGCAAGCGGAGAGAAATGTCCATGTGTACGCCGTAGAAAAGAATCCTAATGCAGCTGTAACGTAAGTAGAACCAACTCTTGTGGAAAATGTCTTGAACAAAATTAATATACAAATATGCTTTACCTTGAGAGTTTCTGGTTAAAACTATGGGCAAGAAGTGACTCCGAAACAGTACTATTCACTGAGGGGCCCAGCCCCAAAGTGAATGGTACTATTCGAGGCACCGAGGCCCATAGTTTTAACTGGAAACTCGAAATTATGGCAGAGTGTATTTGTTTTTTATTTTGGATAAAGATTTATATGTATCTTACATGTATTTTATTTTTTTATATTTTGTGCTTGTAATTGGTATTTGACATGTATTCATATTCTATTTTCATTTTTTTTTATACACAGCCCTGTTGTAAATCAGCCAAGTAGGTGAAATGGGCTTTTACCTTGTTTAAATAAATCAGTCAAATCAGATCAAATCAATATTCTTTATTTCATATTTATGTCTTATCGAATGCTTCATGACACTAAACATTGTACGGATAAACTGCAAAGTGATCAGAAATTGAGAAACGCAGTAGCTGTGACACCGCGAGAGTTACCCATGGTGCGCACTCGAGCTCTCGTATGCCTTTAGAATATTTCATTTCGGGCATAGATTTTGCATATTGTGACGTCCTTTCACAAAAAGTGTACACTATTTTGAAAATGTTGTCATGAAAGTGATGTCATTTCCCAAATAGTAAACCTTCATGCCAGCATTCTGAAATAGCTGAAAATACAAATGATCACATGAAGGTCTTTAAGCCAATCACTAAAGGATTATTTTCTGATCCGAAATATAATACAAAGTAAGAAAGAATACAAAAACATCAAATGCTATTTTCATATATTTTTTAGAAGGTACAATTTCTTATGTTTTAGATGATGGATGTGCAATGTTTTTAAGTATCCAACCTGAGCAGCTAAAAGCAAAGAAATCTGACAAATAGTTTTTGAAGGCCTCCTAAAACTGTACATAACCTTTAATAAATGTTCTTTCTCAGGTTATTCACATTGAAAGAAGACAAGTGGGGGGACCTGGTGACCGTTGTCCAGACTGATATGAGAGAGTGGAAGGCTCCTGTGAAGGCGGATATTATCGTCAGTGAACTCCTAGGGTCGTTCGGAGACAACGAACTCTCTCCAGAGTGTCTAGATGGCGCACAACCATTCCTTAAAGGTGATGATTAAGATCTACCATATGTTATGATTTCAGTTTCAATTCTGAATGTTTATTCTCCACTTCCATTAAATATATGAATAGTATAAACAAGCCTTCTAGGGTCATTTGGAGACAAAGAACTATCTCCCGAGTGTCTAGATGGTGCATTTAAGCTACTCTATTTCAAGTTTCAAGCTTTAAAGTTTATTCCCCACATTCCATTAAAAATATAAATGTGGAGTCTTCTAGGGTCATTTTGAGACAACAAACTCTCTTCAGTGTGTCTAGATGGTGCACAACCATTCCTTAAAGGTGATGATTAAAAGCTACTTTGTAGTTGTCAAGTTTTAAGTTTCAAAGTTTATTCTCAACATTCCATTAAAGACATAAATAGTATAAACAATAGAATATATATGAAAATAACAGTACATAACAGGAAAACAAAAATTTGACAGGGAACTGCATAGGTCATTGGCCTTACGAGGCAGAACCCTAAGAACTATAGAAATTGAACAGTTCATACTACAAGCACAAGATGTAACTGAACAGAGCCACAAAAGAGAACTTGGAGATGAGTTGCAGGTTGGTATGAAGTGGAAATGAAGGATATGGTTAACCATACATCATGGTTAACCATACATCATGGCAAAGACAAATGGCAAGTAGTTGCCAACAAAGAACCAAAGAGATATGAAAAATGTGAAAAAGTGAAATGAGTGAGGATTTCACTTTTCTTTCTGCCAAGAAAGAAAATACATGCAATTTTTAACTAGTGTCTGTTATGGAAGTATGCAGAAAAAACTGAATTAGAACTTAAGG
This sequence comes from Echinometra lucunter, assembly GCA_029962745.1. NCBI lineage: Eukaryota > Metazoa > Echinodermata > Echinoidea > Camarodonta > Echinometridae > Echinometra > Echinometra lucunter. The sequence continues at coordinate 25,685,399 of CM057158.1, forward strand.
TGAAGGTGCAGATGTAAACTTCACCCAAACTGAGATTGAAGAACAGTTTCCTTTAGGGATTTTTCAGGAAAGATGAATTTTAATCATTCTTTCTCTCCTGTTTTGTTCTTTCAGATGACTGTATCAGCATTCCATGTAAATACACTTCATATCTTAGTCCTTTGATGTCACACAAGCTCTACAATGAAGTCAAATTATGTAAGGAGAAAGACAAGAACCCAGAAGTGAGTATTTTTTTGAAAAATTATTTATTTTCTCATATGGACTGCATTGCTCTCCCCAGCCAAAGGCTGCTCTTCTGAGGGCACCAGACATGTACAATGAAAATAAACAAACAATAACAACAATACATGAAGGCATGAAACAAAATATTGCATCATGATAAAACAACTAGAAAAAAAAACTTTAGATAAATTTAAATAAATATAAGGGAAATTGGGAGGATGGGGGGGGGGGGGGGGGGGGGGGGGGGGGGATGCAGTAAGATAGCAATGCAAACCTTCCTTTGCTATTGGTAATACATGTCCTACCCTTGAATTTTTTCTCCCAAAGCGCATAAGGACATACTTTTGTCCTGTGTTATGTGCCTTTCAAAAACTTCATTATTATTATGTTTATGTTTGGACCATGCGAAAGAGAAACAGTTATATATAATGGGTGGGGTTTTTTCCGCTTGTTAGAACGTCAGTTGAGCAATCAAATAAAATTAAAAGGGGATTAATCTGAAAATACACCATAATTGAATGTGAAGACAGGTTTGTGAATAGACACACACACATGTGTACAAACATTTGCTCAAAAGTTAAAGGAGAAATCTAGGCGATTTCTGTAAGCATGGATCATAAAGAGAAAAAATTTAGCAGCTAGAAAATGTCTTACTTTACCCGACATACCCTAGGATTACCGAGTAATCAATAATTAAGTTGTATAAACAGTAGTTCTAGTACGAGCCCATTTTCAGCCACAACACAGTTCGCACCCGGGCCCAGTGACGTAGCTAGTGCACCACAGGCAGGCCAGGCGGTGCAAGCGTTATGCGTGTACGACATTCTGGCTCGAAGTGGTCTTCGCACACTTTCTTTAACTTCGAAAATTTCTAAGTTTTGAAGTCGAATTTGTCCGTTCTAATATCATTAATCCATCAGGCACACCTCTCCCTGTCTGTCAGGGGATTCAGGATTGCAAAAAACTTCTCTTTGGAACAGAACTGGTGTGATTTGCACACAAAAGCTAGACATATCGGCATTTTGCATAGAGAATGTGCAGAGAATAAGTGCGCATGCGCAGTGCAAATGCATTGCCTACGTCACTCGACCAATGACCATATTTGGGTTTCGGTGGGAAATTCAATTATTTGGAGTAAGAAAGCCAACACTTAATCGGTATTTAAAAATCACAGAAATCACTTTGATAAATGAAAGTAGCATTGTCTGTTAGCATGAATTTTAAGCTTTATGGTGTAATTTTAATGAAATCGTCTGGACTTCTCCTTTAATTGTTAGTGAACAGATATGAGTGTCACCATGTAAAATCATATTTTCCCTTTATGTTCTTTATCCTTACTATTTGAATGTCTCTTGTAGATTTTCACTTTGTTCAGATTGTTTTAAGGATTTCTTAAAATAAAGTGTGAAATTGCAGGAACATTTACTCTTTTAAGGAAAGGCTTTAAAAAAAATTGTTGATTTTTAGAGCAGTCCTCATTATCATCCCTTCTTAGTAAATATTCCAATGCACTCGTCCCCCTTCCAGGCCCACTTTGAGACACCTTACGTAGTCCGCCTCCAGAACGTCATGGTCCTGGACAAGCCCCAGATTCACTTTGTTCAGATTGTTTTAAGGATTTCTTAAAATAAAGTGTGAAATTGCAGGAACATTTACTCTTTTAAGGAAAGGCTTTAAAAAAAATTGTTGATTTTTAGAGCAGTCCTCATTATCATCCCTTCTTAGTAAATATTCCAATGCACTCGTCCCCCTTCCAGGCCCACTTTGAGACACCTTACGTAGTCCGCCTCCAGAACGTCATGGTCCTGGACAAGCCCCAGTCTGTGTTCACCTTCACCCACCCGGCCAAGCCCCCGACAGACAACCAGAGGTACAAGCATCTGACCTTTAACATCAAGGAGGATGCGGAGCTCCACGGGTTCGCAGGGTACTTTGATACGGTGCTGTATGGAGACATCATGCTTAGTGAGTATAGGAGTAGGGTGGAGTCTGGTTTGTTTTGGCAATGTACTGGGTTCTCAGGGTACTTTGATATGGTGCTGTATGGAGACATCATGCTTAGTGAGTATGGTAGTAGGGTGGAGTCTGGTTTGTTTTGGCAATGTACTGGGTTCGCAGGGTAATTTGAAATGGTGCTAGATGGAGACATTACCGGTATGCTTTGAGAGTGTATGAATAGAAAGAGTCAGGTTTGTTTTTGGCAGTTTACTTGGAAATGAGATAAGAAGAGGTATGTGTAATATGTGCAGTAGTCATCGATCTAAGAAAACTATTTGGCAGGCCAAGTATTGGTTTAGCCATCCTGGCACCCACAGGGGATGACACCCAAAGTTTGCATCTGAAACTTCTGAGAAGAAGAAAACCCTCTCAGTCCCAGGTGTCGCTTTGATCTGTCGATCAGTGTTTACAAGACTTTTCTTACATCGATCTCTCTGCCAGGTTTGACACAAATGTTTATGCTGCAGTTTCCATGTTTATTGACATGGTGTGGTCATTGTTGTGATATGGTGAACATGACTCATCCCCAAACTAACCACTTGCAATTTCTTCCTTTATCTTGATCTTTTCAGGTACTGAACCTAGCACATATTCCGAAGGCATGTTCAGCTGGTTCCCCATCTTCTTTCCATTAAAAGTAAGTATTACTCGCATCTTCCACTGGTGGCTGGAAGCCTCGTTGTGACGTTATCCATCCATAATTTTGACCAGATATGATGATGTAAACCCCTGCAGATTTTTTGTGTATAAGTGAATGGGATATGAGGCTGCAAGAAAAAAAAACGCTGAGGCAAGAGGCATATTTTTTGCCTCCTGGCAGCAAAAAGCTGTGGACCAATCAAATTTTGAAAAAGTTAGTGCAAAAATATGATGTCATGTGTTTGTCTGCACAACTTTTGGCAAAATCTCTTTTTATTTGAGCAATGATGCATTAATGAGTGTTCATTACCATAAAATGGTTTACCGCTCCATATGTAAACACTTAACCCTCTCTCTCCCTTTTCCTTTTGTTGTCTTGCTCTTTATAGACTCCTATCCATCTAAAGGCCGATTCCAGGGTGACTGTCCACTTCTGGAGGAATGTCCGGAGCCGCAGCGTATGGTATGAGTGGTCCTTGACCGAACCCGTGGCAACGCCCATCCATAACATCAATGGCCAATCATACACTATCAGCTTGTGATAATGCATTTGACACCTTTACTGACTCTCTTAAGCACCCCCTCCCCCCCCCCCCCCCCCTCCCCCCCCCCCCCCCCTCATATTGCCAGATGTCACAAACATCAGAGACTTCTTATGGTATGTCTGCATTTGGTCATGATAGGATTAGTATTTATTGCAAACTAAGAGCAGTCACTAAAAATTGATCTATCAAAAGCTACTTCTTCTTTTCACTGATAACATTAATGGCCCTAATCAACTTATGATAAAGCATTCGATGCCTGTGCTGATTATCATAACTCCCAAATTGCAAGAAATCATAAATGTTTACCAACTTGTTATCATGGCATGTCCGTATTTGGTATTTGGGTTGATATTTATTGCAAACTAGGAGTGATCAGTAAGAAGTGAGCTCTTCCGAGCTAGGTACCTCTTCCCTGTGTTGTTGATGACACCAGCAACCATGACAATATGCTCCATATTACCACAAGTTATAATTTTGAAGGACTTTCTGTGAGGTATAGAGGTATTTGGTCATAGTAAGGTTAATATAGAGTCCCCAGTTTTCTGCGATACGGAAAACGGAAAAATTTCTGGGAATTCGAGAAGAATACGGAATTCACGGAATTTCACGGAAAATGCGATTTTCAGGTTAAAGATCTGAATTACGAAGAAATGGGTGAAAATCATGAAAATCAAAGCAAATCCAGTAAAGCAAAATCGTGCAATAGTGGAAAATCTGCCGATCAAACCTGTTTGCACTCTTAATTTGTTCATGATAAGGTTAATATTTGGGATTTATTTGAAACTAGGAGTGATTACAAAGAAATGGTTTTTTCAAACCTAATTCTTTGTTTTTGATGACATCGACAACTCATCACGGGATGAAACGAATGAAAGACTATCCATAATCATTTCTGCTAAAATTGCTCACTGAAAACATGGTATCTGTTCATGAAGGCTACTTTCATATGTGTTTGCAAAATAGTAAATTTCTGCAACAACATAAACAAAAGTATTTAATTCATTCAGTTTCAAATTGATGTAGAGACATAGAGCAGTACTTTCTTTCCATAACTCATGCAGTGTATGTCAGTGATTAGTATGGAAGTGGATTCAAGTTTCATGTGCATTTTGTAGCCACTTTGAAGCATATGCCACTTGCATCAACATATTTATCAACCAATATTACCGGTAACTGATAATATTAACCGTTGAGTGCAATTTGACTTTAGTACATCACGCATTTTCCATAGGCACCAGCCCAAGTTAACTTGGGTTTAGTGTTCAACGAGTTAAAGGGAAAGTCCACCCCAGAAGTTTCACTGTTTCAATAAAAGGAGATGAATTTGAACAGCATTTAAAAAAAGAAATGAGAAAAAATCGGTCAAAGAATAAGAAAATTACACTCATTTACTTTTTCTAGTAAATTACTCTCAGCTCTGCAAATTGGCAAAACTGATGACATCATATGCAAGCAGCTCTCTGTTCACTTTGTACATGAAATATCACATTTTGTCAATTTTCTTGGAAGTTACACATTTTCTCACCCCATAGTCAAAGTATGTTATGTAAAAAGCAATTCTTCTGAACATACATTGACTATGGGGGTTAGAAAATGTGTAACTTCCAAGAAAATTGAGAAAATGTGAAATTTTGTGTACAAAGTGAATAGAGAGCTGCTCGCATATGATGTCATCAGTGTTGCCAATTTGCAGAGCCAAAAGTAATTTACTAGAAAATGTAAATGAGTGTAATTTTCTTATTCTTTGACCGATTTTTTTCTCATTCCTTTTTTAAAATGCTGTTCAAATTTGACTCCTTTTATTGAAAAAGTGAAACTTTTGGGGTTGACTTTGCCTTTAATTGATTGAAAAAAGCATCATCAAAAGGATTGTATTTCACGTGTGGAAAGCTGCATTGTCGACTGATTGTACATTGTAGAATTTCTCCTCTTGCCACATAGAGATAAGCAAAAAAATTAGATGTATAACTATGGAAACATTTCAGTGGTTTACATGTGAACATGGTGAATATCATTACAATAATGTTTTTATATCATTCTTGCATTTCATGTAGTGAATGAAACATATGTTTGTTACTAGTCTTACAAATGATTATAAAATGCATGATTTCACACTTTTCCCCATGCCATGTGATATTGCATTCCATGTTGGAATGATATGAAACATATTCCTGATCATGATAGTACACTTCATTCTTTTGTATTCTAGTGAATTATGTCAATATTTATAGCTAACATATAGACCAACTATTCCTATGTGGAAGTTTGGAAACTGAACTACCCCTTTGATCGTTATCAATTTGATGATGGGCAATGTTTCATCATTTTTCTAACGGTGACATATATTTGTGATATCATACATGATGGATATTGTATTTTGTATCGCTCGTGAGGTTTAGTGATAAATTGTATTCAGTGAATGGTTCTTTGCTATCATCTAAATTGGTTTGGAAATTAATCAGTAACGAGTGAAAATGTTGGGAAGATGCTGGTTTGAAAATTCTTTACTTGTATTCAAGAACATTGAGAGTAGAGCTGGCATGAATCAAAACCAACATTCAGCTGGAATGTTTAAGAAATATTATATAAAGTAGGTGAACTTGAATGCTACCATATTTTATTTGAAAAAAAAAATGAATTTATGGACAAGGAGCACACTCTGAAAACATCTGAATCTTTTCTATCTGATATATATATACTTCCATGTCCTAAATATTTGGTCATGCAACATCCTACATTGAAATTTGATGGAAAACACCAAGCAAACGCCTAGCCCATTGACCAGGCCTGGTAAGTAGATTTGGTCATCAAGCAAGCATTATCAGCTTTATTGGGAAACAAAAGCATGAAATTGGTTCACTAATTATTGATCAGTTATAATTTGTTAATGACTTTGGCTCAGCACTTCCAATCAGTTGTGTAATAGTAGTGAAAAAGAATCAACTTTTGCTGTAGTCATGAACATTTTTTTTTTTTTTGCGAGGAAGATGAGTTTTCTGTTAAAAATACAAGAGAAATTTGTCGGTACACGATGTTGTGCTTCGTTATTAATTCAACAATATTTGTTATTAATTGTGAACTTCTTCAAGTGCATCTATATATTTGAAAGCCTTCATATTTTATATTTCTTTCTAGTGGAGTTCTGTTGATATTTTGTAGCTTTTACAACAACAAAAGTGCTTCTTTCCACTTCAGTTAATTGTATGTCAGCTGCAAGAATGGCTTGATTTTATTTAGGTCAATAAAATGGCATTAATATCGTATCTGAATTTGTATTTGTTTTGTTGTTGTTTTTCATTTCGTTGGGTAGATTGCATTTAGGAGATTTCATTATGTTTGGAGGATAGAGAATGTTTTTGATGAGAGGAAGAGAAAGGGAAGGAGAAGAAGAAAAGAGAAGTAAGGAGGAAGAAGAGGAAAAGGGGAAGACAATGGGAAGAGGAAAGAGGAGGAGAAAAGTGAAGAGAAGGAAGGAGGAAGAGGGAAAGAATGAAGAGGAAAAGGGAAGAGAATGGGAAGAGGGAAGAGAAGGAGAAGTGAAGAGAAGTAAGGATGAGGAAAAGGAAGATGAGAAGGAGGAAGAGGAAAAGGGCAAGAGAATGAAAAGAGGAGGAGGAGGAGAAAGAGAAAGAGGAGAATGAGGAGGAGAAAAGTTTGGACGGCTGATGAGCTAGTTTGTTGACAGTTCTGGTTCAGACCTGAAGTGAAAGAAAGTGAACAAATAATTTCTACTTTCTCTCTCCTAGCCATAAATTCTTGAATTTTCCAAAGAGCAGGAAGATGGGATATTCAAGCATTTTTTCTTTTTTGAGATGATAGTGTCATTTAAAAAATGTTCTCTGGTGAATTGGAGAATAAACGTGATTACGGGCGTGGTTACCATATAGAGAGTAATCATAACGAATAAGTAGGGGAAAGGTATCAAACGAAAACGAACAAAAGAGAACAGAAGGTTAAAAAGAAGAGAAATCATAATACTGGAATATTGAGTTTACATCTTCCGTTTGCGACGCCAATGCGAACAGCTGATAAGGGGCGTTGTCCACCTCCCTCGCGGAGCTGTAATCCTTCACTCTTCAGCACCTTTCGGCTGCTGGTCTACCCAAGACTTAATTCGGGGACCTAGCAATCGCAATCTTCGCTTGATCCCCTCGCTAGGCCGGCCTTGGTCGACCTCCGATGATTCCTTTCCGTGCAGATTTCTTTTGTTATTGTTTTAATGAACGTCTGTTGTGGTTGTGTGGGGAAAGACTGGTCAACCTTTCGTCTAATGTCAGTACCTGGTTCTGTGGATTCGCTGTTTGAAAGGAATTTATCGTGTGGAAGATTTTATTTTTAATTGTTTACAGGTAATAATTGGAAAACTGGATAGCCAGAATTTCTGAATATGAGAATGTATGTCTGTTAAATAGTTTCATATTGTTAAGGAACGTTAGTTTGTGACTTTTCAGTCCCACTTGCTGTAAAATGTGCTGGTTGAAATGAAATGAAAATTTTATGAATTTGATGGGCTGTGTCAGAATGGTTCCTCCATTAAAAGTGACTTTTTGTTATCAATGATTTCACAACCAAGGATATTGCAAGTCTATTTTCAAGAAGAATGGGCTATCGCGGTTGAACCTCTTTGGAAACCACCCATTTGTTTACATGCATGCTTTTCAGCCTTTTGTAAAATCAATGGAAAATGGCAGAGAGAATGAGGTCTAAGGATTAAGGACACCAATGCTTGCGAGGGAATTAAATGGTGCAATGCGGAGTAGATTTAAATGGTTGTTTAATTTTTATGATAATGCCAAAGAATGTATTTTTACTGATCAACAGAATTAAAAAATTCTAATAATTCACTGAAAATTTGTAACCTAAGTTAAAGTTAACTTAGGCCTAGTGGAGAATAAAAAGAATCATCTTTCTGCATAAATGTCTTGTCACTGTCAAGTTTTAGATTAATTTCTGGATTGTATTACATCCAATTCATGCCTTTACACCTAAATTAAGAGTATTTGATCTAGTCACAATATTTTTAACATTGTACTAGACTATACAATGTATCATGTTATTTGCTTACTCTCTAGCTCTCCAAAGGGTTTGGGTAAAAATGGGTTTTTGTTTTTTTTCTTCTCTGTTTCCTTTTTGCTAATGTGCCAAAAATTTGTAGGATCTAAGTTAGTTTGAAATTGTAGGTCGAGTCAGGAAAGGGAGTAGCATAGATATGTCTGCACATGACATTTTTCATTGCATAAATTGAACAAGATTTACTTTTTATTTGATATAATTAAACATGTTTTTTATACCTCCGCCCACCGTAGGTGGTGCTGGAGGCATTATTTATGTAATGATTCTATGTCAAACTGGGTATGTTCACAGTAGTTTGTTGTATTCTATTCTGTACAGTAAGCTTGCAAAACCTGCCATAGTTATGTCAGGAAAGGTAAAAGGAAGTTTATGGTAAATAATATTAAAAGGTTTTTCTTTTATCAACTTCAAGTAGGAATCTATTTGATCAGTATGCTAATCTGCATGGATCTTGAGAGCAATTAGTACTTCTGCCTCAGTTTAGAGTCTTGATATAATTTTAGATCAGCTGTATAATGTACTTTGATCTTTTTTGGCTACTGTGTCAATACACTGATAATGATAGGGAAACAGGCACAAATAAGTGATTTGTCCACCAGTTTTGGCTTTAAATTGCAGATATCTGTTCTGAAGTGATGAATCTAGAAACAATATTGAACTAAATACATAGTTTTTCTTGTGAAGATTGGAATTATTTACAATCATTTGCAAAATTTTAAGACCTCCAGGGATTTTGTGGGTATTTCAATAATTTGGAATACATTCTTTTGTCCCATTGAATGATTACATAACATGTTTAGTTACTGCAGTGGTCAGTAGCGCATTAGTAATGGTATGAGCTCGTGATGACGTATGCATTGAAAATGAATGTATGTCTGAAAAATAAATATTTTTAGTTTGTTTTTTTCTTTGAGTTATTGCATTTTGGAAGGGTAGTCTTAAACTTTTTGCAAATGATAGTACTTAAATATACTGTGTGGTGTTTGTATTGTTCCAGGGAAATGCTTCAAGAGCTTATTAGAAAATGTGATTTATAAATCTGAAAAGAGAAAAAAAATAAAGATAAAGAATTGTAGAGATTCAGATGAAATAAAATTGCATTTATTTTTTTGTATGATCTATGGTCGGGCCTCTAGAAAACTTCTGATTTACTGTATAACTTTAAATTCAGTACAGAAGCGAGAAACAATCATCATTTTAGTGATTTAGGTTGATAAGGCACTCTAATATCTCAAATAATTTTTTTGTATGAAAGTGACTTTTTATGTTTTTACATAATTTGAATGATGGTTCCCTTTATCTAAAATTTTCCAAGTTTCATTTTTCATAATTAATGATATTTTGCCTACTTTTTTTCGTGATTAAACATTTAAGCACAGCAGGGCATCTTTTATAAACTTTCTCTAATCTGTTACAGTAGCTCAGCAAAGAGACTTTCCATCAATGCTTTTTTTTTCTTTACTTAGCCATGAATTTCCCTGCTTGCTATTTTCTTATACTGAGATAAAATGTTATTCCCTTGTATGTGTATTTTTAGTGTTTATTCTTTAAAAAAAAGTATATTTGTTTGTGTATTTATGGTGTTTATATTCCTGTGATGATTTCTCAACTCTGTATTTCATCATTATTTTGTCTTTTCAGATTGATACTCCAGACATCATGTCATAATTGTTCCAATTGATGAGCAGTTTTTCCAAATAACTTGGCATCTTCTTGAGGGATTGATAGTGTCAGAAGCTATTCATCCATGTCAGTTGAAGGTGAAACAAATTTCTGCGATTTCAATTATTATGAATGCTTCTCATAAGCAAATCCATGTTTGGCGAATTTTCTTGTGTCTGTTAGATTTATTCATCCTACACTATACAAGTACATGTATATCACTCTAAGTAGGCTTTTACCAACAGGTAAGTCATTACATTCACTCTGCCTCTGATTTAACCTGTTGGACACGATTTGATTTTGGTATATCACACATTTTCCATAGACTCCAGGCAGAGTTATCTTGGGCTTAGTGTTCAATTGGATAATTGCCAAAGAGGAGTGAAAATAGTTAATTGATTTCTCTTGCCTGGTCCCAACTGCTTCTTAAAGGTGCTATTCTTTTTTAGCAGGAAGGCTAAATTGATTCATAGTACTGAGCACCAAACTTTATTTCAGGGGTTGTCTTCTTAGAAATGATACTACAGATGATCTTTTTTTACCCAGGGTAGCCTCATCAGTATTGATTTGTATAAAACAAAACAAAACAAAACCAAAAATGGCAAATGAACAAATCTGAATCTGAATCTGAATATTATTCTTCCTTAGGGCCCCTCAGTAATGTAATATTAGTTCAGCATTGCTATTGGTATCCATTTAATCTGCCTGTATTGAAAGAAAGAAATGTGGCTAAAAGCCTAGTCCAGGGATGCATACACCAACCAAGGAAGGCAGGCAGTTTGCAGGCATAAACCCTGGTATGTTGAAACACGTAATAGAGGTCTGAGCAGGAGACTGAGAAAGCTTATTGGGGATTGTGCGCCATAGCAGCTCCTGACCATATTGATACAGGCAATAGACAAGTGGGCTAGGCTTCTCTCAAGACCCAATGCATTCTGATTAAAGTGTCAATTGGGGTCTGTACCTGCAGACTAAGAGTCAAGAGCCCTCATTAATACACCACATGATTCCCACTTGCCAGATGACCCATAAATCAAGAATACTTTCAAACATGCTTATATCCCTTCAATGATAGTTCCACTCCATTCAGCAGCAATCAGAATGAAGATCAGAGGTTCGAGAGAGTCCAAGTACGGGGTGGGAGAAGACCACCACCCCACAGACGACACCAACCGCTTCTTCGCCAAGGGGCGTGACTACGAGAGTCGATTCGTCAACCATCAATACACGGCTCAGGAGCGTGAGATCTTATCGGCTTATGAGAGTTTGGATTATCTACCCCCTCATAGTCACGTGTATAGGAACTGGCTCAAACAGCAACCGGCTAGGTAGGGTACAATCTTGTGGTTCTTTGTAGATGGATTATTTGAAGAAAAAAAAGTTATGTGCTATAAAGTTCAAGGTTTACGTTACTTATGTAAAGCATTGATACTGTAGGAAGATTACTGTAACACCTGAATACATATTGCTCAAAGTACTTGTTTTGGAATGATCTCTGCTTCAGTCCTTATTATTGATATAAGGTGGAATGAGAACTTGGTTCCTTTCACACTTAAGATTAAGTTCATGAAATAATTTTATTAATTGTCAATAATAGATACATCAGTTGAACATACTGTAGAAAACTGATACAACAAATACTGTAGAAACAAGGAAGAAATATTTGTTGTACCTTCATCACATAAGAAAGGGCTATAAGCATTTTGTTTTGTATCTTTTTTTTTTATCATGGTAACTGAAAAACCAGCCAAGAACATGTAATTTCAAATGAAGTGAGATGAACAGATCAGAGTTTGGAATAAAAGAATCAAAGGTTTGATTTTGTTACTAAAATTGAAAACCATTACTCCTGTAAAGATTCTAACGTACAAGCACAAAAGAATTTTGGGTATGGTATGTCAACCGTGTGTATTCATGTGTGTGATCTGATTCTCCTTTTGTATTATATCCCTGTCACTGCTCTCATCAGGCTTGACTGGGATCGCTGGGTCATGATGGGTCTTATCGGGTTCACTACAGGCATTGTGGGATTCCTACTTCATCAAATGATAGACCTTATATCAGACTTCAAATGGGACAAGACAGAGAAGTATCTCCAGGTGTGTGTACATGTATGTCAGAACTCAAGTATGATTCATGATGCTTCATAATAAATGATGATACTTTCTATATAGTTCTGGATTTACAATTCAGTCTCAATGACTGATATATGATTCATGCAGTTTCGTATGGGGGTGGCAAAGGGGGCATGAGCTTCGGGTGCCACTTTTAAGGGGTGCACAAAAGCAAAAGAAAAAACACTGAACATCCTGACCAACCTAAGAAAGATTCCAAATGTTAAGTTTAAAAAAATTTTTTCATTGGCATCACAGGTTTGAAGGGAGGGGGGGGGGGGGGGGGGGGGGACAATTTCAGCGCTTGCCTCAGGTGCTGTTTTCCCCAGATACACCACTGGATTCATGATGGCCCTGTATAAATGAATATACTTACAAATTCAATCTTAGTGGTTTTTTAAAAGCACTCACTGTTCCACAGTTCATTCATGAACCTTAATTACATTTGAATTTCAGCAATTATTAACAATGACAATAATAATGATAATAATAATAATAATAATGATGATAATGATGATGATGATGATGATGATGATGATACAAAATGTAACTTACATAGCACTAAATCCACTCTGTGGAGTGCTCAAGGTACATATAGAAATAATTAAGAATTGAACAATTGAAAAAATTGAACAAATGAAGAATTATACTGAAAAGAAAAGAAAAGAAAAAACTACCATACGTGCACATATATGCCTCTCTCTTTCCTAAGGCTGATAGCAGGTAGTTGGAGAGCTGTGGTATTGATATTTTCTCTCCTTTATATCACTATTCTAATTTCCATTTTTTCTCCTCTGTAATTCTGTTACCATTTTATGCAAAATACATTTCCTTGTATGCAGGCCTATATTGAATTTAAAGGCTATTGAAAAGCTTATGTAAACCAAGAATACAATCCTACAGTAATCAATTAAGTAAGCCATAATCACCTCTTAAAATAAAATTGTGAGTCTCAGTTTTGTAAAATAAAATTATACTTCATATATTTCGTGCAGGAGAGGAATATGGGTATAGCATGGCTCTTCTTGACTGGTGTCAGTTTAGCTATTGTCTTGGTTGGCACGAGCATTGTTGTGGTAAGTGGATTTGTTAAAGGAAGTATCTGTTTTTCTACAGGTCAAAAACCATCCAAATTCTTGATTGAATTTTTTTTTTAATCTCTGGTAGATTGGAGAGAATAGAAACCATGCAGCTAGTTTGATATTAATTTGATATTTGATTTGATATTTGTGTAAAGGGCTTAGACACATCTTAGAGAGATGTATGAGGTGCTATATAAATGCAGCATATAATTGTTATCATTATCACAAATAGCACCCTATTTGTGTATACTGTACATGTCAGAGATGTTTTTGTTGTTACTGTATTTTTATGTTATATATGTAAAGTGTCTGAAAACAATTTTTGTGTTTTTAAAACATGACAATAAAGAATTGAATTGAATTGAATTGAGTTGAATTATTATTATTGTTATTTAATTTTTCAGAAAGGTATCGGAGTCCCCTCAATCCTTTTCTGTAAAGTGACCTTCATTTAATGAATGTAAAGGAATGTGAAACCACATTTAGTGACTCTCTTTTATATATACATCTGTATATTGCTCCAAATGCTATACCTTTCTCGAATTCCACATTCCATCCAAGAAGTATGTGCTCAGAAGTAACTTGAATGTATTGAATGATTGTAATTAAATTAACATTCTGCTTAAAATCTAAGTCTGTGTTGAAACACACAATATGCAATAGAGACAAACTTTTATACCTTTGTCCAAGCACTCTTAAACTTGTCATTAGTCATAAGGAGTGTCATTGAAACTTTCTCCATGTTTTTCCTTGTTTTTATGTGTGGCACATAGAGACCTGTAATAAATTTTGGTACTTTGCATTTATTAATGTAATTGTTATCATTGCTTTAGGTATTTTTGAAATAGACTCTCACATTTTTTCAAATTACAGTACCTGAGACCCTCTGCAGCTGGCTCTGGAATGCCGGAACTCATCGGGTTCCTGAATGGCACCAAGGTGCGGCACATCTTCAATGTAAAGACCCTGGTGGTCAAGTTCTTCTCCTGTATCTGTGCAGTCAGTAGTGGGCTGCCGGTAGGACCAGAAGGTCCAATGATTCACATGGGGTAAGTGATGGACCTGGACCTGAACAGGAACCTTTTGACACTCAGAGACATGCCTGTGATATTACATATAGTGTATGGTGCTCATCTATGTGTTGTCACAGTGGTCAAAAGCATGCATGCACTCACATAATTTATCTCTTTGAAGCCAGAACTGTATGAAATGATATAAGTTAATGACCTTCTGGCTCTCAAAAGACAATATCTTTGGTACATGCATCATACCCTCACTCTTGCACCATGTGATTCACATTCATCATGCCCCATATGTAATGTACAGTGGAGAATAAACAAGCTTCATTAGAGAATAAGGTTGAGCAATTTTTCATAAAACTAGAGACACTACTCCAATATCGTACAGTTCCTGACCAGTCCACAGTGGTCAAAATATGTGGTTCGTTGACAGAGCCACAATATACCCCCATTGATGTTCTGACCATTGTGTTGTCTGTGGTCAAGGACGACATGAAAGGCCACCTGAACTTCTAGGCTATTGGGGCATTTGACACTGCCATCCTCAAATCTTCTTGTTAGTCTCTTGGTAGGTCTGCACAGGACCTGGGTGGCAGCACTTTTAGTCCAGAGTTGTGGTTATAGGAGCCATCTGATATGATACTTGAATTAGGCTTCAAAATAATTCATTCTCACTTGAATATCAAATGTATACAAATAATGCACAGATATGAGTGTGTTAGTGGCGATGCAGCGCACTCGAGGATATTTACAATATGTGACTAGCACGATATTGTAAATACCTGAGATGCCTGCATTGCCACTAACATCACAAATTTAAATCTGTGCATTATTTGTTTTATAAAACGGGTCAGCAGTATGACTTTGTAGTGGAAAATTTGTTAAAACCGCTCCAAAATTCAGATCGCACAGACAAGGAGGCAACATCTGCTTTCTCTTATGACATCACAAGCGTAGCCAGTGTGATGCACCCGGGTGCACCCCTGAGTAAGCGCATCAAAATCCTTGTGATAACAACTAGAAAGACCGCGTATTTCATGGCGCGCGTGTCAGTTTTTACGCGCTAGACGTAAAGTGATGCATCCAAAATGCACAGTGCTGCACAAAAAATGCACGTCTGGAAGGTTGCGTAGAATTAAAGCATGAACATGTGACATGCATATGCACTCGCTATTGGCTACATCCTTGAACCCGTTTTATAATACATTATGCTGTTTCATATAGTCCATGCTCGGATGCTGTTTGGGAAAAACAAGTAGTGCCTCAGATGCAGTACACACTTTGAACATCCGTTCACAATATCTGTAGAGTTTGAATGCAAAAAACCTGTTAAAGCCAATTTTGTACATTTTTAAAGTAACATAGCCATTGGATAAAAACAAAATGCTACCTCACTCTTATGTCAAGGACAAGGTTGTGAGATCATATTATTTGCTCACCGTAGCAACTTCAATTGCAAATATCTCAAATTTACACAAAGGCATAAATCTGCTTTTGAGATCAAACTCTTCATATGTTATCTCCATCCTAACATAGAAATGAGGGATGGCCTTATCATGCTTTCACAAAATTGCAATTTTCCTGTATTTTCATTTCAGATCTTTGATAGGTGCAGGAGTCAGCCAGTTCAAATCTGAGACCATGAAATTTGCCCTGCCATTCTTTGAAAGATTCAGAAATCCAGAAGATAGGTAAGTTTTTCTTAGGAGTAGTGTCTCCTCTCTTTCTTTTTTCTTCCTCCCCATACTCTTTTCTTGTTTCCTCCTCCCCATATATAACAACTAAAAAGTCTGAGGGAAAATGGTTGTCTAGTTGGTATAATTGTGATAGAATACCATCAATAAATGATAAGTTATGATCACAATGTCTTTATGACTTTGATTTCACGCCACAATCAAAGTTATCAATGGGAAGAAATGCAGAAATTCTTGTATTTCCATTATGCTTTATATATTAGTGATTTGCAAATAAAGACAGATTTAAGAGCTTTTTATTCTTCATATTTTTCATTTTTTTGAGGTGGACTTTTACTCAGCTTTAGTCACCCAGGCACATGAAGTAGTGGTTTCGAAGACATCCATGACCTTTGCTGCAATTATACATTGTCATGTTTTTAGAATAAAGAGGATTTTAAAGATGTTTGGTACCACAGAATTAGAGAATGGCATTGAACACACATGCTAAAGCTTTTTGACATGCATGCGTCAGAATGAATGAACAGAGGGCCAAAAATCTAAACAATATAAATGAAAACTAAGGGAACAGAAATGCAGGAATATGATGGGCTCTGACTGGCTGTCAGGGATAATGGAAATTAGGCTTGCTGCCAGCCAGTTTGTAAAGTTTGTAATCACAGAATTACTGAAATAATGCAAGTGTGCTCACAAACTATTTCCTACAGCAGGGAATTAGATTCTTGAGCTGAATGTATGCTGCTTTGAGTATGTGCAGATGTGTGAAGCTTCTTGCTTGGCTGAGTACTTTGAACCAAGATGAGCAGTATTGTTCCTTGGTTTAAGTATGTGTGTGTTCATAGAGGATTTTCGAAAGATTGAATGATAATTCCTTCATTTGATTTTTTTTTCTCTGATATGTCTGTGAAGGCGTAACTTCATATCAGCCGGAGCAGCAGCGGGTGTGGCATCAGCTTTTGGTGCCCCTGTGGGTGGTCTCCTGTTTGCCATGGAAGAAGTCTCTTCATTCTGGAGTATGAAGCTATCATGGCAGGTAAGATGGCTGAGAAACAGGTGGATTGGTCACAAATGATGAAGCTAAATAAAAAAAAGCACACAATACAAGTCGATTGTTCCTGTTTTTTTTTACATTGCTTGTGCGTTATCATTTGGCAATTCAGCACTTCTGAACAAGCATAATATATGGTAAAATATACTGTACTTTGCTATAGTTATAAACCTGACATATGTCTTTGTAGAATAATCTTTATATTTATTTGGTTGATCCCTGTTTTGGGTAGCATTTCCATGCAATTTTTCTCATTGAAATATCACAGTGCATAGTGCAGTATTCAATGAACACATAATTCAAAGATGAACAACTTCCATCTTTGACAGATTTTCACACCCTTTCACCATTGATTTGTTATAATTTTGTTTCTTCATTAGGTATTCTTTTGTTGCATGGTATCAACAGTAACTACTGATCTCTTCAACTCAGCTTTCTCGGCATTTAGATATGAAGGCAATTTTGGGCTTTTCAAGGCAGAGAAATACATCATGTTTCAGGTAAGATTACGAATCTATCCACCTCAATTTCTGGTATAGAAAAAAAAAAAACAGGCCAAAATGTCATCAAAGATCATCTTCTTCTACAAGTTAATTTTGGCCTTTCAAGATGGTAAGGGTGGTCTAGTGGATTATGGGTCACATGGTTTGTGATTCAAGTCCCACCCCAAGAATTTATCTACATTTGCCACTCTTCACCCAGTAAATGGTCACTAGGTATGAAGGAATTCCTTGAAATGCTTGAGTGCTGCATTTGCAGCTTGACTAGAGCCGAGGAATGCTAAAATTTAAAACGTGCAATTGTGTTAATCTCGGCTGAGTGTGAAAAATTAATAACACAAAAAATTTCCACTTTTACAGTAATACTCATTAGCAGTGCAAAAACATACCATTTTGTTCACCAGAGCTATTTTATACCCTGCCGGTACTTTTGTAGAGTGATATATTCCAAGCTATTTCGTTTATACTATATTGAACCTTTGTCAGGGCTCCTATTGAGTTGACCAGAGGCCTGGAACTATCAGTAGCTGAAATATTTGCTGTTCCCATTCACAGCTGGTTTAGACTTGTATATTATGGTAGAAAGATAAGTTCCTTTGCTAATTAACACATTTTGTTTTATTGATATTGCTTTGGAACTTGTTCATATTTTTTTCCTTCAATATTTTATTACCCATCATGCATTGCCAGGTCAGACAGGGCATCGATGTCAACATCATCATGTTCATCCCCACAGTCGTCATTGGCATCATCGGGGGCATCCTAGGAAGTCTGTTTGTCTTCAGCAACCTCAAGTTGGCCCGCCTCAGACGACGCATGATCGCCCTGACGCGGTTGCCTTGGCAGCAAAAACTGATGCGGCTAATTGAACCTTGTATCATAATAGTAAGTTCAAATTCTGGTTTTGTATTTAGTTTGCTATATATTTTCATTAGAATGCATGTAAGAAGCATTCTTACGAATATCATCTCCCCCTGTGTCATAAAACTTGTTATCAGCAACAAGTTGCAATAACTGTTATAAGCTACTGAAATCCGTGCATCTGATTGGCTGAGAGCAAATTTGTCATAGAAATGTGGCAGTTGTTAAAAATAACAAGTTTTATGAAACGGGGCCCAGTGGTCCCTGTAATCAAGCTACGGCTATATGAGCATTCCGTAGTTAGTGGGTTATGAAAGTACAGGCAGAGTTTAAAGCTCATATATGGCTTGGGTAGCAACAATGAAGTTGTATGAAAGATTTTAAATGTAGTCTCACATTGTCCACCTTGCATTAAAAAGATGCATGCGTGAGAGCATGTGATATTCCATTTATGATTTCCAGTGATGTGAATAGAACGCAATGTAACGGTTACACTTTACCCTGCACAAGGACCGCTGCACCCCGACCGCTCCCCACTCAGTGATTACTGTGCTTTTCTACACTTGTTATGGAAATAGAACTCCCGTTGGTTTTACACTTGTGCAGGCACTGTGTGAATTTACGCCACTGACCTGAGATTAAGAATATTTTTCGCATTTATTTGTTTGATATTTAACTTGAGGAGGACAACACTTTACAGCATCTTAGCTTTGTTTCTGTCTTGCTACTGATCAGCTGAAAGCAAGGAAATCAAACAAAGAGTTTTTGAGGGCCTTCCAAAACTAAATATCGTGACAGAGGTCCACATTTTGTGGTTTGGCCTAATTACTTTTGATGCAAAGCCCTGAAAATCATACCAAATACATGAGCAGAAAGAGCAAAAAAATCTACACAAGCTGTTCCCATTTTGGCTGCCTCAATATTTGTTGTTTGATGCTGAAATTTTTTTAAAGGAAAATAAGCATTAAAATCCTTAAATTGGCAATGTGATAGAGAGTTTAAAATCACTCTTTTCTCCTGCAAATTGGCAACTTTTTGACCTCTTATACTTTTTGTCAATTTATTTTTATTTCAGATAGATGTTGTTTTGTAAGAAAAATGTAGCAATAAAATAAAAATGTTGGTGTTGCCAATTTGAAGAATAAAAGCTGATCAAATTAGGCTTTAAATAATTCCTGTCACGAATGGGTTAATGTAGGACAGTTCTGTGGATCAAGATAATGTGTGGGAGGTAGAAAGCATCTTGCTCTGTAAACCTCTGTAATTGACGAAAATTCTATTCTCTAATTCTAAAGACCGCCATGACCACAGAGTTGTCAGACCATGCATTCTAATTTGTTTCTGTTAGCAAGGTTCAACCTGCAATTTAATACAAAAGATAAACAATAATAAATGATCTTGTACCGTATATTCACTGTAACATTCAACATATCAGATCAAATATATGTAAATAAATTAATGCAGGTATAAACATAAATATTCTTCTTTACCGGACAAATATTAAAGTTTTCTTCTAGTGTCCCTTTAATGTCATTAACATAATGTCAAACCACTAATAAATGCCTTTGTATTATGCATATACTGCTCCCTCTGGTGTCAATTTTGTGTTTGTTCTATATTCCTAATAAATCTCTTTAAACCAATAGGCCTACATTTTCTTGTTATTTCCCTAAGGTATTTCTTTATAAGTACATGCAGTAAATAAACAAATTATTTTATAGTCATTTATTCTATCAAATCATTTAAACCCTTTTTTGGTTTGGCAGTAAATACTTGAACAACTAAACGAATATGCACTGAGCAGCTGAGTGCACCCTGACAATTGCCTATCCTTACTGGCCTCATTAAATATGCGTGCATTCAACATCTTAAATTATGCACCAAATTCTACATTCTAATCCCTAATCTCAACTAAATAATTCACAAGTCCAGCATAAAGCCTGGCTCATAAGTACTTATAAAGTAAATTCATGTTTCTTGACACATACATAGTCGTGTGTCATTAAACTTATCACTCAGTTTACATTTCTTCACGTGCACTAAACGTATGCATATGTGCACACACGTACGAGCTTTGCTGTACCGATACTTCATAGCAATTACAACCAACACTGCATACCTCAAGTTGTAAATTTAAAACTCAGAATTATCATGTATGAAAAACAGCATAACTTTCTACTTCGATACATATGATAAATGAAACCTTGAATCTAAATAATAACTCATATTCGTTTACTTACAACATTGGGTTCATCTAAAATTTTAACAAATAACGGCAGGTCTTTACATTCAAGTGTATCAAAACACACGTGTATATCAAGCAGCGAAAATTTAGAGCGCCTCCTAGTGACCAAATCAAAATTCACAAGAAGACCCTCGCTTCTGACATCATCTAATTTCCAAACGAATCAGAAAGAAAGCCTTGGCAATTTACAACCTCTTCAAGCTGAAAAGTGAAAATGTTTCTTGAGATAAAAAAAAAAAAAAAAACCTTTGGCATATATCACTTAAAACTAACTATTTTTCTAGAGAATTACAAATGGTATGCTCCTCAAGTTGATATGTATGAAGAACAGATCTATCAAAGCGTCTGCTGATTAAAGTAACAAGTCATATAGTCCTAAAAATGCACTATCACGTTTTTTATTTTCATGCGGTTTCTTTTTTTTTTTTGTCTTATTACTTCTAACAATTCAGATCTTGGTTGCTACAGGCACAGTGTTTCTGCCAGCAGCTTTCAAATGTTCTCCGTATACATGTTACTATGAGGGGGAGAATAAACCGTGAGTAGTTGAGTTGTTCAATCCTAATTTTGTTTATATTCATTTATTCATTTATTCATAAAAAGTGGCATCATGTAGTATGTATTTTAAATGCATAAAAAAGCAGGAAGTTATTTCCAGTAGGACTGGGTCCCCAAGACAAGCTAAGGCTCCATCATTTGTGTGTCTCTTCAATTCATGTAAATTTTGGTTCTGTTAACCCATTTGTGACAGAGGGTCCACATTTTGTGGTTTGGTCTAATAACTTTTGATGCAAAGCCCTAAAAATCATACCAAATACATGAGCAGAAAGAACAAAAAATTCTACACAAACTGTGCCCATTTTGGTTGCATCAATTTGTTGTTTGATGCTGAAAAATTTTCAAAGGAAAATAAGCATTAAAATCCTTAAATTGGCAATGTGATGGAAAGTTTAAAATCGCAGTTTTTCCCTGCAAATTGACAACTTTTTGACTTCTCATCATACTTTCTGTCAATTTATATTTATTTCAGATACATGGCATTTAATAACAAAAAATGTAGCATTAAAAGAAAAAATGTTGGTGTTGCCAATTTGAAGAATAAAAGCTGAACAAATCCGGCTTTGAAATAATTCATGTCACGAATGGGTTAAAGTGTTTTACTTGGAACTTTGTGAAAATGTATTAATATTTTTGGTTATTTCAATCATATACATTGTTCATGTAAAAAACAGGAGGATCAATGTGTATTCTGGGATAGGTTGATTTTATTTACTTCTGTTATATTTAGGACTAAAAATTGTTGCAGAACTGTATATTCTGAAATGGAATAAGTTGCTGGTATAAGTTTTGTGTACTGTGTATGCAGACCTGCAGGTTACAGTCCAAAGTGCTTAGATGAGGGATCATCCTCCTCCACAGGCGAGTCGGTTAGCATGTACACATGTCATGAGGGTGTGGTCCAGTACAACCCTAATGGTACCATTGCCTTTAGCAACAAAACATTTAATCAAGGTTAGTTGATGGGCATGGAATGGAAGGGGGAGGGGGAGGGAAGAGGAATAGAGGAGGAATGGGGAGGGGGGGGGGGGTGCTTAGACGAAAGATCCTCATCGAGGGAAGTCAGCATGTACACCTGTGATGAGGGTGTGGTCCGCAGTACAACCCTCGATGGTTCATTTAGCAATAAAACATTTAATCAAGGTTAGTTGATGGGCATGGAATGGGTGGGGAAAAGGACAGGAATAAAGGGGGATTGGAGGGGTGTTTGGATGCAGGATCAGCCAGGTAAAGTGCATATGGGTTTGGGAATGGGGGGGGGGGTATGGTTAGGGAAGGAAAGGGAGTGAGAAAGAGAAGGAGAGGGGATAGGATGGATTTTTAGCAATTAAATTGTGCGAAAAGGCTTATGGGAGGGAGCGAAACTTGGATGGATTGTAAAATCACTCATTCATTAACAATAAAGGTTCATTCAAATCTGGAGAAGAAACCCCTGTGGGAAACCCTTGCATTTTTTTATTGTTCACATATGGCACGGTAAACCACGCTCGTAGGGAGAGTTCTGCCAATAGTTGCGCAGACAAATTCATGACATCATATTTTGCACTAACTTATGAAGAATTTGATTGGTTCACAGCTTTTTCCTGTCAGGAGGCAAAAATTTTGCCTCTTGCTCGTCATTTTTGTTTCTTATGCTGCCTCATATACATTTGTACTGCAGGGGTTTTCCGCTTCATATCTGAACAGCCTTAAAGGAGAAGTCCAGACGATTTCATTAAGATTACACTATAAAGCTTAAAATTCACGCTAACAGATAATGCTACTTTCATTTATCAAAGTGATTTCTGTGATTTTTAAATACCGATTAAGTGTTGGCTTTTTTTACTCCGAATAATTGAATTTCCCACCGAAACCCAAATATGGTCATTGGTCGTGTGACGTAGGCGATGCATTTGCACTGCCCATGCGCACTTATTCTCTGCACATTCTCTATGCAAAATGCCGATATGTCTAGCTTTTGTGTGCAAATCACACCAGTTCTGTTCCAAAGATAAGATTTTTACAATCCCGAATTCCCTGACAGACAGGGAGAGGTGTGCCTGATGGATTAATGATATTGTAACGGACAAATTTGACTTTAAAACTTAGAAATTTTCGAAGTTAAAGAAAGTGTGCGAAGACCACTTCGAGCTGGAATGTCGTACACGCATATCACTTGCATCGCATGGCCTGCTTACGGTGCATCAGCTACGTCACTGGGCCTGGGTGCGAACTGTATTGTGGAAGAAAATGGGCTTGTACTAGAACTACTGTTTATACAAGTTAATTGTTGATTACTGGGTAATCCTAGGGTATGTCGTGTAAAGTAAGACATTTTCTAGCTGCTGAATTTTTTACTCTTTATGATCCATGCTTACAGAAATCGCCTAGACTTCTCCTTAAGGGTCACTCATTTACCCTTGTCATTTGTTTCTTATGCTGCGCCACTCATTATGGCTCTTTTTTTTTATGGTCCATCACCATGCAGACATAACTTTGACATGACTTTCTCTTTCCTACAGTTGCAACCCTCCTATTTGTTACCGGTGAGGAGGCTATCCATCATCTCTTTTCCAGAGATACCCATTGGGAGTTCACATACGGTGCTCTCCTCACCGTGCTAGCGTTCTACTTCATCATGGCTTGCTGGTCATGTGGACCTTCTATCTCTGCTGGTCTGGTAGTTCCTATGCTGTAAGTGTGTGATGATAGCCATAAACAGAACAGCAGTATTGTCAGTATAGTTACAGCAGTATTTAATAACAATACAATCAAACTTGCTTTAGCGACCACCTGTATAGAAAGACCACCTATCTATAAAGACAACAATTATTGTTTCCCTTGAATAGTTTTTCCTATTGAAAATTGTATTAAAGGAACCTGTCTGAAAAGACCACCTGCTCATAAAGACCTTGTTTCTTGTCTCCCTTGGTTGGTCTTTATATACAGGTTTCACGGAGTATAAGCAGTAATATAATTTTATTCATAGAGGTTAAAGTAGCAACAATGCAGCAATAGAATCCATGGTTGAGTAGTAGTAGAAGTAGCAAAAGCAATGGCAGATGTAGAAGTAGTAGTAGCAGTACTTCAGAACTTCAAAAAGGTATTAGAAGTTGTTCTAGCAGTAGTCATAACTGTGGAATTCAAAATGAAATACAGCTATTAGATTGCAGTAAATTGATGGTAGCAGAAGTAGAAAAAGCAAAATTAGTAACAGTAGCAAAGTGGGTCATGACATAAATAAATTATTAGTAGTTGCAGCAGCAAGCGCAAGACATTGGAGAGTTTGATCAATAGAAGAACATTCAAGTAATAGTGGATTTTACACAGTGGCCATTAAAGCTACTAATTTTTCAAATCTCATTTGAATATATACCGGCAACCTAAATCATCGAGATAAACAGTCACATAATGCATACCATTTCTAAAATACCTACCTTAATAATTTAAAGCAATTCTCCTTGATCACAAATTAACCAGGTACATAGGGGGTCTCTATGGTCGTCTGATCGGCCTGACAATGGTGTCCATGTTTGGGGTCCAGACCGTGGATTACTGGGCCTGGATGGATCCAGGAGCGTTTGCTCTGATTGGTGCGGCCTCTTTCTTTGGAGGCGTTTCCAGGTTGACGATGTCTCTCACTGTGATCATGGTAAGATTTAACATGTTTAACTCTAAGCCCTAGGAAAATGCATGATATACTGAAATCAAATTGTGCTCAACAGGTTAAGGAATTATGGAAATAGTGATACTGTTGACAAGTTTGAAAGGCAGTATGTTTCATAAATGTCTATGTTAGTTATCTAATATTTTGGGGGGTGTTTCATAAAGCTGTTAGCAAAGTTACGAATGACTCTGTGAATGACTTTGAGATGGCAGGTCAAATGGGATTTTCAATCATTACAAATCACATCAGTGAAAGGTGAAGTATGCAGATGTAGAATAACATTACTATTGCTTACTAACATTTTTATTGCAAAGTATATTTTTTGCCACACTTTAATTGAGATTACACTGTATGGGAAATGCAACCACACTTTGTTAGGGAAAAACTTTGGGCATCCCATTTGGCACTTCATATTCAAGTCGTTCATAAAGTCATGCGTAATTTTGCGCACACCTTTGCGAAACACCCCCTGATCATTGTTGCTAAAAGACCGATTTCCTATGTTCCTAACCAGATGGAGATCACTAATGACATCCAGTTCTTACTCCCCATCATGGTAGCCATCATGGTCGCCAAGTGGGTCGGTGATTACCTAACCCATCCCCTCTACCACGCCCTCCTAGAGGTCAAGTGTATCCCCTTCCTGGATGAGGAACCGGTCATCATGCATCAAGGAAAAAAGTGAGTCCTGCAGTTCTCCCATTCCGATGTAGAAGTTACACGTCACAGGGAAGTCCTAATTCAGAGGTGCTCTATAGACTTAAGTTTGTCAAGTCTGTTGATGCATAAAGGGGTGTTCATATATGAGGCAACATTGTGGCGCCACAAAATTTTTAGTGTTCAGATACGGCGCGACATTGTGGCACCAATTATGTTAATGAACGCACATTAACGTGTCAACTCTCAAGTAAAAGAGAATTTTGTCGAAACTTGCGCAGACAGTCTCAGTCATGACAACATACTTTGCACTAACTTTTTAGGACTTTGATTGGTGTGCATTTTTTGGAGCCAGGCAGCAAAAAAACAATGTGTCCTGTCTCTGCAACATTTTTTGTCGCCTCATACCCCATTGACTTGCACACCAAACTGTTTCGAGGATTTTGTGGCGCCACAATGTCGCCTCATATCTGAACGCCCCTTAAGAGTTTGGTTCCTCCAAAATGCTACATCCATAAAATCAAAATTCGATGATAAGCCAACCCACCCTTTCAACAATGCCTTCCTAGAAGGCAAATATATTCCCTTCCATGACAAGGAACCGGTCATCATGTATCAGGGAAAAAAAAGTGAATCCAACACTCCCTCTAAAATATCTGTCTTTGATCTGATGGACAATTTTTTTAGAGTAATGTTTTAGTTTTGTAGGTCATAGGCCATTTGTATACTAATTTAACCAATTATATGCGCATGATATAATTTTCAACTTCATGTTTTTATTGGTTTTTTTTTTGTTTTTGTTTTTTTAAGGGGGAGGTGGTCTGCTATAGACATCTGAATTAGTGATTAAGGAAGGTTGATAACTAATTTTGATTTTAAAAAACATTACCAAGTTTTAAGTTCCCAGAAGAACAAAAAAACCTATGATTTCTGTATTCAAAGACTAACATGATTTCACAAAAAAATCATGTCACTCTGTATCAGTTTGATAGATTTGTCTAAATGCCCTGTCAAAACAGATTGACATAATTGGTAGGATAAAGGTCATCGAGCATCATAGCTTGAACTTATGTCATTAGGGACCTCCTTGGTCCTCTTTGTGTACTGGTAATGCTTAATATGATGTACGTAATTAAGCGATTCAATATTAAATTTGCACTATATTGAAATTTTGTACTGAAACCATTAGATCACATTATCTCTGTGTTTGTATAGTGTGAATTTAGAGTTATACCAGGCCAAGCATGCCATGACATCACCTGTCAGAACTCTTCAACCCAGAGTCTCTGTGGAGGGGGCAGCAAAGCTCCTCCTGGAGACGGGACATGGAGGGTATCCCGTCGTGAAGGGAGGGGACGATCCAAGCACCAAGAACCAGTTCTGGGGTATCATTACCAGGTAAGTTGGAGAAGTTGCAGAGGTGTAGATGCGTTATGATCCAGTAGATATGTCTCCATGGCCATGCCCCTCACTCTTGTACTGTGCAAAGATGTTGTTAATGTATTCAATAGTGCTGTTTGTGTATTGCTGACAGCCAGACCAATGACATGTGCAGAGAAAGGCTACCAATGTTTCTTACACTGTACATGCTAATAATTCAGCGTACAGATATTTTAGCGATTTTGAACAATTTTTACATATTAGCAAGTTTTCATTTTCATGTTTTGAATGATGTTCCCATACTTCAATACAAGCATTTGTTGAGAGGAAAATTTTAGCAAGGACATAATCACAAAAATTAAACAACCTGGTAAATTTTAGCTTATAAAGTATTTTAATTCAGTTGTAGTCTTGTCTCCATACAACCTAGTTGTAAGTTTGTCTTATGAATATTGAATGGAGTTAATTTGTTATCTCCGACATTGAATCTCTTTTCTGTGTGTTTACATCAGAATTGAACTTGAAGTAATGTTGTTGAATGAGCATCTCTTCCAGTTATCAACTGATTCACCAGCTCATGATAATCAAGATAAACCTGAAGTCAATCCATTAGATTACCAAAAGGTAAGACACTTTCTGATCATTTGCAGTTCCTTTGCTACTATTGACCTTTGAACTCTTTTTGCATTAACACCTATCTTCATTCCTGTCAGGTACATGTATTATACTTTAGAAATGATATAAATTAGATGTTTGAATAACTTATTTTTGAGATGTCACTTAGTAGCCATTTGAATTTCATTTGAAAATAACCATTTCATTGTCACCCTCTGACTCTACATTGGTATTACATAACATTTGACCTTTGAATCAAGCTTTCATAACCTTTGACCCTTGAGAGTTGCATTAGTATGACTTTCGACTCTGAACACTTCAGTAAATGTGTGTTAGTAAGCTTTGTTTCCAATGACTTGTAAAAGATTATGTTATCTACCTTTTATGTTGTGACTTTCAGATGTTTCAACTTATTATTCAACATTTCCCTTGGACTTTTCCTACAGCCATCTTGTCATCATATGACTCTTAACCTTTAACCTTTACTGTCAAGCAGTGTCTTGTGTGACATCAGACCACATGCTTGGAGGAATTGTCTTTGTGTGGTGTTATGCTGCTGTCTACCATCTTGTGTCAAAGATATCAATCAGCAGAGATATGCAATTTCCCATAACAACTGAATCTACTTTAACCTTTGACCTTTCTTTCTGCTTGACCTCTAGCTAAGGTTAGATCATCTGAAGGATAGGAGGTCAGCAGACAGCTTGTTCCAGTCATATACGGAGGATGAAAGATATCAGAACATGTTCATCAATTTGGTAAGATTAATACATTGTACAGACTTGTTGTACAGACTTAGTTTTTAAATCGGTTTTGAATAATGTGTACATGAAGATAACCAAGGCAAAATACAGACAAGAATAAGATATATCAGTGCACAGTATGTTTGTATAAAATGCAATAACATATCACTGAGACTATTGTGTAAACACAGCTATTAACTCTGTCAATAATGGTATGGCCTCTTCATTTTGTTAACCTGCTGGATTTTGATTTGATTTCAGTAAAAAACACATTGCTTTAGATCACAACCCATGTTTTCTTGAGCTTTAGATTGTTGTTGCTATCTTGGTTTTGTAGTACTTCAGGGTTAATTATATCATTGAGCTGGTATCCTGGACTTTCATATTATTCTTTGTTTTATAGTATTTTGAGGTTTATTATATTCTTCATTTAACATTTTGGGCTCGTCATGTATTCAACAGATTACCGTAATCTTAGCTTTTATATAAAGCTCAGGAGAAGTCATGTTTTGATGACATCACATCCTCCAAATTTTACAGATGCCATACGTGAACCGATCTGCCCCCTGTATCCCAGACTACTTCTCCCTCCACCGGACCTACATCATCTTCCGAACCCTCGGACTCCGTCATCTCACGGTGGTCGACGCCCAGAACCAGGTCTTGGGCATCATCACAAGAAAGGATCTCATGGGCTTCAGGATGGAAGAGAAACTTGAAGCCATCCTGCACCCTTCATCGGCTGCCCTCAACAATGGTATGTCGTCGCAAGAGAACTCCAACGTCGAGCTTTCAGATGTAAGTCCTATATAGGTGAGGTGTGCTGTGACTAACACCACATTTTTTTGTATGAGTGGGACAGCATTAAAAAATTTGAATGTAAGTCATGTATGGATGAAAAGGTTTTGTGATTTCACACTTAACACAGTTATAGCCATGTCAGAATCAGAAAAATAAACAGAATCAGATGCAAGTCAGAATTCATCAGAAATTTGAACTATGTAGAAATATGTTGTTACCAACACAATGCTGTTAAGCATACATGTAGATAAGTCCATGGAATAAAAAGGATGTTCTTAACTCGACTATAAAGACTTGCGGTGCAGGCACATATAAAATTTACTGCTTCGTGTTCTGCTGATCACATCATTTCATTTTATTGTAGATTCACTTTGCAAGAGCAATGTCACATAGTAACTGTCGTCACTCGATAATGCACAATACTTCTTTCTATTTTTGTATCTCTTAAATTGCCATTACAAACCATGGTTAAATTGAGGAAGTACAAGATCATGTCAACAATCTTTAGTTTCCACTTGTAAAGTTATGATGAAGCACTCAGTTTATCCAGCTCTGACTGGAATAGTGACAGCATTCTCTTTAAATGTGAAATGAATTACCAAGTTAAACACAGCTTATAGATGAATACCATTTGCACAAAACAGAAAAGGCTCATTTAATACAGGAAGGGAATCAACTATCAAAGCTTGTTGGTATATGTTTGGGTATCTATAAAGTATAATCTTACTTGTCTGAATGACAATTCTGCTACTATACAGCCCTGTTGAAGAAGGAAGGCTATTTACTTGCTTCAATTCCTACATGTAGTATTATTGGTCTACCTTAAAGTGATTACACAGTGGTAAATTTTTTTTCATATATGATCGAGAATAGAATTCTAAAAAGAATAACATTAAAAACTGGATGATTTTCAATCGAAATCAATGCATTTCGGCTAATTTTCTCATAAAAAGTCAAGAGTTGACCAAAAAAATTGAGTATGAGGTATGACGTAAAAGTGGGTACCCAGCTTCGCGCATGGCAGTTGTGCTGCGCGCTAGATTGTACAATTTGTATTATACCTTGCGTGCATTTTGCTAGAATTGCGCGACAAGGTACCTCATTTTGACTTCAAAGTGGGTACCCAGTTGAAACTAGGTCATAGCTGAGGGGTCAAAAATATCCTGAAATCTTACCACATTGGGGGATTTCCTTGGCAACATGACATTTAACAAAATTTTAGGCAGATGATTTTCTGCTAATAAAATCATGCTCTTTTAAATGAAGTAACATTGTTTCAGCATTGGGTACCCCCTTTAATGCAGTGATATTGTGATTTTCAACTGTTACGATTACTAACAATGATTAATTGTACATTCCAAACACATCTTAAAATGCCAACATACTTTGCCAAGTTCCCCAACTTAAAGACTTCTATGTTTTCTTTTGTCTAACTTTTCAAAACTCTGCAGTGCACATTTTCTAATTTGCATGAAATTTAATACTTCACTCTGTCATTTAGAAATGTTTAGCTGACACTTTTATTGCTATTCTGTAACAAGATCACCTGAATAGGTTGTTTCTGAAGTTCTCATCACTAGTTTTGTAACACGATACCACCATTTGCAAAAGTTTAAGACCACCTGGGAATTTGGGGGTATTTCAATAATTTGGAATACATTCTTTTATCTCATTGAATAATTACATAACATATTTACTACAGTTGTCAGTTGTACAAGAGTAGTCGTATAAGTGCATATGAATATGTGGAAAATAAATGTATGTCTGAGAAACAGATATGTTTATCTTTGTTGGTCTTTAAACTTTTGCAAATTTGATGGTATTTTCAAATTTTGTACTGGGCATCTCTTGCATTGAGAGCCTAGATTCACCACAACTCTGAAAACCAGGTGCGAAATGTAGATGCATGATTCTGATTGAATCAAAGTCAAGTTGAATTTCATATTATTGCAGTTTTCACTGCAGGAGATCCCGTTTCTGTTATCTAACTTTTCACTTAACGATGATTCTGCTACTAGACTTTGTCATTGTTAAAGCAATGTTGTATTTTTATGTGTATCTTTCTGATATGATACCGCACTGTTGCAATACAAGATATATACCAAAGAATTTTTGGAAAGATTCCACATTCAGAAAAAGTTTGAAATGTTTCAAATAGCTTGTAGAGATTACATAAAAGCGTGGCTTTCATTGAAAGCAATTTTGGTAAGAGAGCCAAATGACTGCCTTTCAGGGTCGACATTGTGAAGCGTGATGGAAATGCTTTTGAATGCATCAGATGCCAGCGGTAAATCAGAAATGCTTTTTTATGCCTCTGCCCACCGTAGGTGGTTGCCGGAGGCATTATGTTTTCGGGTTGTCCGTCTGTCTGTCCGTCTGTCCGTCCCGCTTTCGTTCTCGCGATAACTTAAGAACCATTTGACAGATCAACTTCAAACTTGGCTCGTGTATGCATATGGGAGGGACAATGATCTCTTTAGATTTTGGAGTCTCAAGGTCAAAGGTCAAAGGTCATAGAGGTCATTATGTACATAGAAATGGTTTGTTCTTGTGATAAAACCATTTGACGGTTCAACAAACTTGGCTCATGTATGCATATGGAAAGGGCAATGCTCTCATTAGATTTGGGGGTCACAAGGTCAAAGATGTCATGGTATAAATGAAAATAAATCAACATGAAGTGCCATTTATTTCTGATTTGGTAATGGGGGAGGCATAAAGTTCGACCACGTGTGGTCGAAGATTCATCTAGTTGATCATAAAATGCTTTCACTTTCATGGATTCTTTTGTTAACTCATTTAAGACAATAAATTTTAAAGCCTAATTTGATCAGCTTTTCTTCTTCAAATTGGCAAAACCAGTATTTTTTTGTTATTGCTTCTTTTTTTCTTATAAACTGTCATGTATCTAAAATGAATAACAGTTGATGGAAAGTATATTAAAAAAAAAATGGCCAATTTGCATGGAAAAACAGTGATTTGAATCTTTCCATCACATTGCCTATTCAGGATTTTAGTGATTAACTATTTTACACAATTTTCTGAATCAAAGAACCCATACTGATTCAACCAAAATGGGAACAATATGTGTAAAAAAATTTTGTCTTGTTTCGATCATGTATTTGGTTTGTTTTTAATATGGCCCTGCAATGAAAGTTATTGGGCCACCCCACTAATATTGAAATTCTGTAGCAAATATATAGGAAAATATAAAAAAATCACTATACCCTTTCCCAAAGCAGTGATTTGGCTTTTGCTATTTTCATGTTTAAAACAACATGTTTAAAACAAGCAGTCAGTATTCGTCTTGAGCTGCTTTTCTTTAAGATGAGAATAAATATCATTCCAGATTCCACTAACAATTCTGTCTGCTTTCCAAGTACTTAATCTTTGTTCTTGTATATTGTGTACTCACAAATTCTGTATGAGATACATGTTGGACTGCACTATATTTAATATGCTAATAAAATTATCTCTGTGCTATGCAAATAGTAGAAAAAAGAAAAAGCACCACGTTTTAACTTGCTTCTGTTCTTCTGTACTGTCACTTGTCAAATGGTTTTGGGATAAATAGATCTTAAATGGTTCGAAAGATTGGCTTATCCCAAGTCCAAAATGCTCACTCATGTCAGTTTAGCTATTTAGCTTCCATGGGTAAAAATGCCTAACATTTCGTGTGTGTTCCTATCTTTCTGGTGCACATGGTCTTTGTTGAAATCTTAACACCTCATCCTTTAACCTTTAACCTTTAACCCCAAGTTTGCTCCTCACTCCTAACCCACAAAGTGAACACCTCTTAGCCTCTATACACTTCTCCTTCAACCCTTTTTCCTGATCTTTCACTGAGTAACATACTGAAAGAATTCACTACAATAACAAAAAAATATGCTTCACATTTTGACTCCAAGCAAATATTTGCAGACTATGAAAAAGCAGAAAATGATTTAAAAGTGAAAGAATTCACTACAATAACAAAAAAATATGCTTCATATTTTGACTCCAAGCAAATATTTGCAGACTATGAAAAAGCACACTTAAAAGTGTGGTTCCTATCTGTAGGCTAGTTTTCTGATATTCTCATAAGAGATAACATACGCCTGAGTTTAATGTTTTCAATTCATCTTGAAGGCTTTGGTAATCTTTTTGAGATAAATTCCAATCACCCAATGGCTTCACTATATTTATGTACATGGAAGTCAGTAAGGACTTATTAGCATAAGTACTCTGATCCGCCATTAGAAATGATTGTTTTCAAGTCAGGGTGTTTGCCTTTTGTCAAAAGGTTGATAGAGTGAAACCCTAGTATGAGCAATAGTTTTGACTTTATATCGTTGCGTCAGCACAAAAACACCCCTGAATGTATTGTCTGCAGGAAAGCCCTTAACAAAATGCATTTGAAAGCTCTTCTAATGAAAATTCCAGTTGTGTGACACTGACTATTGACCCAGAGTTACTGTTACCGGTACCTGCCTTCTGAATAGGTGTTTGAAGACAATAATGAAGCATTTTGTGGCAAATTATCCTCTTTCTTCAATTTACAAGAGAGTGTCTTTCGCATCTCGTAAGGGATTTTCTGTACTGATATGATGATAAATTATATCTACAGAAATGGCCTTCAGTTACCCATAATATATATAGTGTTTATTGAGAGCAATAATGATTTTGATGACAAGGAAGATGTTGGTGATGATGATTATGCTGCTCATGATGATGATGATGGTGGTGGTGGTGGTGATGATGGTGGTGATGGTGGTGATGATGGTGGTGATGAATAGGATGATGATGAGAGTGACAATGCTTATGATAATGATGATAATGATCTCAATTTTCATCAACATCATTATGAAGGTTATGGTGATAATGATAAAAATTATGATGGAGATTATGGCGATGATAGTGGAGAAGAAGTGAAAGAAGAGATGAGGAGAAAATAATTAAAAAAAAAAAACGGTTAAGGCATGTTGAGTCTGATTTTTATTCATACTAGGATTACGCAAATTATTTCTTTCTTTGGTCCCCTTCTACTGCAAAAGTGTGGAATATTAATTCTTGGATCTTAGGGCTTATTCAGATATCTCATGACAAATCCCCGCAGAAAACCCTTACATTTTTTTTTACTGCGCCATTTATGATATTGAGATGTGCATAAACGTTCATGGTCAGATAAGAGAGAGATTTGCCAAAAGTTGCGCAGAGAAACTTGTGATGTCGTATTTTGCGCAAACTTTATAAAACCTTGATTGTCCACATCTTTTGCCATCAAAGGGCGAAGAAGATGCTTTCTGTATGTCTCAGCATTTTTTTTATACCATTCATGTACACCAAAAAATGTGGTGGTTTACAGCTGGGGTTTTGCTGCAACATATCTGAACAAGCTGTTTGACTACTTCAGATGTCACCAAAAGGTCAGAAATCTCTTGTTATTGTGAATTGTTTGCCTAATGATTTGTAAGGCAATCCTACAAGACTGACTGTGGTTTTCTCAGTGTACGTCATGATTGCCAATTTGCTTTAAGACGTGCAAATTACAGGTTAGAGATGTTCTTGGAAAAGGAAGAAAACAAATCAGTGTGCGTCATTGCAGAGACCTCAAGTTTGTAAACAGTGGAGGGAAGAAGGTGAAAAAATACTGACTAAATTGCAGGGAATTGACCTTGGAAGGACTTGGAGCTGTAGGGATTCCGGAATGACGCAAAGTGATGCTAGTCTGATGTAGTGTTCGGCTTTGGAATCCATACAACTATGGAATAGGCTATTTTCCTTCTTGCATTGCATTTGTATAAAGACTTGAAAAACCATGGAGATATCAGTGACAAAAATCATAGTGCAGTTTAATTAGGGAATGCTCCATGATTATATTTCTGTATTTTTCATGTAAATGCAAATATTCTTGAAAGCTTTTTTAAATTACTGATGAAAATGCTCTATTGGTATGATGATTTTTAGCTCGTCCAGCCCGAATGGGCCAGATGAGCTTGTGCCGTGGCGTGTCATCCGTCTTCCGGCGTCCGGCGTCCGGCGTCCGGCGTCCATCACATATCCACAATTTCAAAATGCTTCTTCTTCTTCATTTCTTGTCCAATTTCAATTCCGTTTGCTTTATATGATAGCACTAGATGGGGGATTCAAAACTTCTACACAGAATTTTGAAACTCATTAAATATGCTAATTAATGTGCATTCTTCGAAAATCACAAGAAATGCTTCTCCTTCATTTTTCTTCAATTTTTTTTGTTCCATATGGTAGAGCTGTGTGAGGTACACCGAACTTCTACACGTAATTTCGGAATTTTGTCTAGAAAATTATTTATGCTCTTTTATGCAAAATTTATTCGAATATCACAAAAAATGCTTCTTCTCCTGCATTTGTCGACCGATTTTGATTTTTTTTTTGTTTTATCTGGTAGAGCTATGTGAGGTACATGGAAATTCTACACAGAATTTCAAAATTTTGTCTAGAAAATTATCTATGCTAATTTATGCCAAATTTATTTCAAAATCACAAAAAATGCTTCTCCTTTATTTGTCAACCGATTTTGATTTTTCTTGTTTTATGTGGTAGCGCTACATGAGGTACACCAAACTTCTACACAGAATTTTGAAATTTTGTCTAGAAAATTATTTATGCTTATTTATGCAAAATTTATTCGAAAATCACAAAAAATGCTTCTTCTAATTCATTTATCGACTGATTTTGATGTGGTAGAGCTACATGGGACCCACAGAACTTCTACACAAAATTTTCGAAATTTTGTCTAGAAAATTAGTTATGCTAATTTATGCGAAATTTATTCCAAAATCACAAAAAATGCTTCTTCATTTGTCAACCGATTTCGATTTTTCTTGTTTTATGTGGTAGAGCTACATGAGGTTCACCGAACTTCTACACTGAATTTCGAAATTTTGTCTAGAAAATTATTTATGCTTATTTATGCAAAATTTATTCGAAAAATCACGACCGTTTTATCTTGTAGAGCTACATGAGGTACACCAAACTTCTACACAGAATTTTGAAATTTTGTCTCAAACATTATTTTACATTCTCATTTTTGCTTATTTACATTTATGCAGATTTTATTCAGAAATCACAAAAACTGCTTCTTCTCCTTAATTTGTAGACCGATTTTGAAGGGTCTTTTTTTTCTGGTTCACTTGGTAGAGCAACATGAGCTACACGGAACTTATATCTTCATTACAGTGTCAAGTTGGTGAAAATTAAAAATTGTGTGAATTTCTGTGCCGGATGCCGGATGAGCACCACATCATTGATGTGCTCGTTGGCAAGAGTCATACTATAGTAGTATGTGAACTCTGTAATACATTTTTATCTTTTGGATGTAGACAAAAACTTTTGTGAACCGAAAGTTCTGAAATCTTTCATATAGTGAAGACCTTCCCATATTTACTGTTATCATGCATATATTGTTTGGCCAAGGGTTTGTCAGGCAATCTAGACTTGTTGGGATTTTCCCAGTTTACGTCATGATCGCCAAAGTAGTTGGATTCAGGCTCAAGTACTTGGGAAAGGAAGAAAACAAGGCAATGTGCGTCATACGGAGACCTCCAGTTTGCAATGTTTGTAAACAGTGGAGGGAAGGTGGAGGGAAAAATACTGACTAAATTGCAGGGAATTGACCTTGACTGACTTGAATGACTTTGAGTTGTACTGTAGTGATGCAAAGTGACGCTAGTGGTGCTCTGCTTTGCTGTTTACAAGTAAGTTAGGAAGCACAACAAATTCTGTTAACATTAAAACATATATGGATTCATCAATGACGTGAGTTACTAGACATTGAGGTAATTAGGGTCTGCATGCATTGTTTTGATTCGGAATGTATATACATGTAAGAGCATGGGCATTACTGGAACATCTCGAATGGGGGGGGGGGGGGGTGTAAGGTCTAAATTTGCTGACAGATTTTTTGGTGGTGACCCCCCATTTTCTGACAGCTATACTGCATTCTTAGTCCAATCTACCCCCTTCCCCGACAGAAATTACTTTGAAACAATATTGCAGATGTACATCTTCATTACTGTAAAGCTGATGTACAGTTTTGGTAGCAAAAAGAAAATTGGCATGCAAGTGAATAAATAGAGTTTCACATTGTCTGCCTTACATAGAAAGATACATGCATGAGATCATGTGATATTCCTTTCATGATTTCCGGTGAATTTCAGAGTAAATATTTGAAATACGCAAAGTGTAATGGTTACATTCTGCCCTGCGCTAGGACCTCTGACTTCTGACTGCTCCCCGAACAACGCCCCCAGCACTTCGTCACTTGTCACGTAAACAGAACTCTCATGGTATTATATATTTCCAGGCCTGTGTGACTGTACGTCCTGACCCGAGATCAAAAGTAGTTTTCGCCTTTCATGTGTTTAATATTCAACTTGAGAAGGAAAGAATTTGAGAATGGATTTTTTTTCCCTGACCTTATTTTGTTTCCTTCCAGGTTAATGGGAAGGGGGGTGGGTAAGAGGAGCTTTTGGTATTCATTATTTGTCCCTTGTACCTTTTAACACATGTAATGAAGTTGGGACTAACCAACTATGGCTTCATAAGGAGTTTTAGATATCTATGCCTTCCCTATTTCATATCCTGATGAATACTACATGTATGTCCGAGATAACTCAGGCTGGGGTTCATGGAAAATGTGTGTTATACCATCATTTGCAAAAGTTTAAGACCACCTGGGAATTTGTGGGTATTTCAGTAATTTGGAATACATTCTTCTATTTCATTGAATGATTACATAACATGTTTTTGCAATTTTGACTGCATTTCATATAAGCAAAAACAAAAAACAAAAACACCAAGAAACAAGATTAAAAGAAATAGATCAGTGAAGGTATTAGAAAAAATGATGCAAAATGAATATTTTTAAAAATATTCATTTGTTATTGAACAAATGTGCATTGGCAACCTTTCAAGCATCTCTTCTCATTTGTCGAAGAAACCTTTGTAAATGGTCTGTCAGTCTAATGTTTACTATCGTGTTTCAGTTCCTCACATTTCTTGATCTGTTATACTTGCATTAATGAGCAATTATGGTATCTAAGTATTTGTGTAGGTGGCTTTCTCTGTACATATGCCATATCCCTTGAAAGTTATCTTGTAATACGCTTTGAAAAGTGATATCATCTGTAGAAGGCTGGAGGGTATTATTAACTTATATTATTTAGTACAGGATAGGTGCTCTCCTTGCTGTTAATCCTTTTATGACAGAAATTATTTGAAGCCTAATTTGATCAGCTTTCTTCTTCAAACTGGCAACACCAATAGTTTTCCTTTATTGCTACATATTTCCTACAAAAAGTCATGTATCTGTAATGAATATAAAAAGGAAGAGGAAGGTTGTTGAGAAGTTGAAAAGTTGCCAATTTGCTTGGATAAACAGTGATTTTAAACTTTTCATTGCATTGTCAATTTAAGGATTTTAGTGCTTATTTTTGTGAAAAGATTTCAACATCAAACACCAAATAGTGATGCAACCAAATTGGGCACAGTATGTGTAGAATTCTTTGCCGTTTCTGTTCATCTATTTGTATTTGATATAGGGGCAGTGTCAGGGTATTTTGATTGGGGGGGGGGGGGCAAGATGACCCATAGATGAATTTATTGATTTTTTAAATGAACAAATAGGGGTATTACAGTTGCAAGCCCCAGGCCTCGCATTCCTCACTCTCTTCTCTCTTCTCCCTCCTCTTTTTTTCTTTGTTTTCTCCTCTTTTTTTCTTTTTTTTATCACTTGAAAAATCATGGATGGGGGGCATTTGCTACCACTTCCCCCTGTGGCGCTGCCCCTGATTTGATAAGTCTCTTATGGCTCTGCATCAAAAGTTATTGGGCCAAACCACACAGAAGTTTGGTGTTTACCTTTTGATGTTAGTGTTGGGTTGATTTTTACATCAACGCAGCTCCAAATTAAAGATAAAACTGGTCTTGGGACAACTGTCACTTGGAGTTGAGCTGTCAATAATGTCATTTGGACCACTTTTGTAAACTCAGATTAAGTGTTGGAGCTATGGAAAGCAATCTAAATTGTGTTTCTAACACCAACACCAGCACCAACACCAAACTTGAAATCACCCTTTAAATGTGAATGCTTTGTCATGAATGGGTAAACAGACAACACATGACATTTTTTAAAAATTTCTAATGAGAACCATTGAATTTTTGTTTGTCTTTCACAGCATTTTGAAGAATGGGACTATTTGGACGCTAACACCGGAAGCTGACCTCATGGTGTTAAAGAGGGTGCTTAACACCATCCATTGGAATGCATCCCTTGTAGAAAGGTTTATCTAACACCTAGAGCTGACCTCAAGGGTGCTTAACACCCTCCATTGCATTGCAGCTTCATTGCATCCAGTGTATACTGGTTTATCTAAATCCTCAGCTACATAAATGCAATGGCAAGGAATTTGAGCTTATAGTCTAATTACAAAGCAAACTTATATTTGTCCACTGTATTTAACTTACGTAAAAGTTATGTAAAGAGTTAAGAAAAAGCTCTTCAGATTCTGTTTTGTGAAGAACGCCATAGAAAAAGTCTGTCATGATTAGTAATTCATTATGTCATTGGGTAGGTATATTCTGCGTATATATTTATGGTTCTTTCATACCAATATGAACTAACCCACTATAGTCATCGGTGCGAGCTTATACAGAGAATAGCAAGCTAATTCTCAGATGGAGATGAAATTAGCGGCTATTTCACTGGGAAAGTAAACCACCCAAACCTTGTACTTATTTGCAGAATAGCTGGCTAATTCGCAAAATAGCTGGCTATTTTCGATTTGCTTCATTGGCTCGAGCTTCAGGAGCTGGTTTATCCACTCCATCATGCATGGTGTGCCAACATTGGGCTGTAGCTTAAGCTATATTGCAATACATATATGAATTGGAGCTCGAGCTGATGTGGGCATGATCTTATGATTGTTCAATACCCCTCATCCTCCAAATAGCCGGCTATTGCTTGGCTCAAGCAGATGAAAACCCACCTATAATA
This sequence comes from Echinometra lucunter, assembly GCA_029962745.1. NCBI lineage: Eukaryota > Metazoa > Echinodermata > Echinoidea > Camarodonta > Echinometridae > Echinometra > Echinometra lucunter. Next base: position 25,725,518 of record CM057158.1, read on the forward strand.
ATAATAATAATAATTATAATAATAATGATAATAATAATAATAATAATAATAATAATAATAATAATAATAATAATAATAATAATAATAATAATTATGATAATAATAATGATAATAATAATGATAATAATAATAATAATAATAATAATGATAATACTAATGATAATAATAATGATAATGATAATGATAATGATTGATTATGATTATGATAATGATAATGATAATGATAATGATAATGATAATGATAATGATTATGATAATGATAATGATAATGATAATGATAATGATTATGATAATGATAATGATAATGATAATAATATTGATAATGATGATAATGATAATGGTAATGATAATGATAATGATAATAATAATGATAATAATAATAATGATAATTAATAATGATGATAATGATAATGATAATGATAATAATGATAATAATAGTAATAATAATAATGATAATAATGATAATAATAATAATAATAATAATGATAATAATGATAATAATAGTAATGAGTTCCATTATTGTTGAGACTTTCTCTATGTAATGCTAGATGAAGAGTGCAATTTTTTCTTTGTTTTATTGAAAAGTACTAATACATGTATTGTGTTTATATAACTTGTTAAGCATTAGAAATGCAGGTCGTTTCATAACAAGTGTGATGAAGTTTCTTAATGTTCATTGTTTCACTCGTGGAAGTAATGCAGGCATTATTCGTCTCTCCATTGAAGAGAAGTATTCATGCATACCATGAAGTCTATTTGTTTGGTAAGGCCTTAAAGATTTTCATTTGGTATGTTTATATTTCTTTTGAATGTTTAGCAAGATCAGGGGTGGCGATATGGGGGGGGGGCGGGGAGCAGGGGGCAGCCACCCCCTTTCATTTCCAATGATCAAAAGGAAGAAGAAGAACAAGAAGAAGAAGAAGAAGAAGAAGAGAGGGCAGGGTCATGCAACTATGTCATAGTTCATGTAAGATATAAATAAACTCACCTGTGGGTCATCTTGCCCGCCTATCATAATACCCTGGCGTCACCCCTGAGCAAAATAGACTACTAATAATTTCACAATTTTCACTCTAAAGCTTGTCTGGAAATCATGGATGGAATTCTTGAAACATCTTACACGTGTCTCCACTAGAAATTGAAGTGATACCAGTTTTAGTTCAATTTCTTCTTCTTCTTCTTATATTTTCTATATGTAAAAGTAAATGTGCTCAAAGCTGCAAGAAATATGTGTAATGTAAAGTTTTTTTTTCATTTGACCACTGTAATACATTGACACATAATTGGTGACTAGATCAGTACACATTCCAAAGATAGGTATCCATGTTTAATGAAATATGTGAACAACTCTTTTATATTAGAATATGATATTCTGGAGTAAGATATTGTTGTGTATTCCATGTTATATCACACTTCATAGGCATCCATTTGTATTACATATGTGAATAGCCCTTTTATGTTGGAATATGATATTCTTGACTAAGATATTGTTTTGTATCCCATGTTATATCATACTTGATAGGCATCTATGTTTTATGACATATTATAACAGCCCTTTCATGTTAGAATATTATATTCTGGAGTAAGATAATTTTGTTGTGTTCCCATGTTATATCATACTTGAAGTACATGTATGTTGGCTACCGATAAAGATACACTTAATGATGAAACCCTTTGAAAAGACATTTTAAAGAAATTAATTTTAATCCTTTGTTAGAATTTTATGATAAACTGTTAGTATTTTAATGAGCTGCATATTTTCCTTATGTCATTCCAAATTGTTGGAATTGCTTCAGTACTTACGATCAGCCAGATGGTCCAGCAAAACCTGTTCAAAATGGTCTAGTTGTGCCCCTTTCTGAAACGTTATTAGGCTTCTTATCCAAGCATATATTGCATTTTCTGCAAAGTTTGTATCTTAATTTGATGTCTTTCTTGCCCCAAAGGAAAAAGGACATACAATTGTTGGTAAGAAATTCTGATTGCTTTATGCTGTTTTAGTACTGAAAAGTACTGAAAGTTTGAGTGAAAAATAAACATAAAATGGGATGCCATTTGGAGAAAGATTATATAACTTTTCAAATTAGATGTAACTGTTTTCCTTGATTTGCTTTTATTGATTCCATTTTGAATGGGTTATTGTTAAGACAGAAGTAATCATATATAAGTTCAGATAATATATGAGAAAATTGCTCTGCACTTCAAAAGTGATATATTATTTTCTCCCTATAAACAGTATGATTCTCAACCACTCAGCGCTGTAAATTGTTATGTCGCTTACAATGCCAAATTTGCCTTTCATTCATCATCTAATAATGAATTAGCATTTTACCGTTCGATATTTAAAAAATTTTAAAGTGAAAACTTGACAAATCATGTGTAAGTATTGTTGCTTATGATGTATCAAATAAAGTCTGTTAAAAGTAAGTTAATTGAAAGGCTTTTAGAGCTTGATGGTATATGAGTCAGTTATCAAAATTATGATACCACTGTAGCATCAGTGTCTTCACTACCACCGTCATCATTAAGCCCAACAGCAGTTTGGAGAAATGGACTCTTGGCTAACGAAATTTGTTTTGATGACATGTATTTACAGTATAGAATTGACCCTCATCAGCATCATCAACACTTAAATCACCTTTGTCATCATCAGCATCATCATGATCATGATCATCATCATGATCATGATCACCATTAGTGATCATTATCACCATCATCGTCATTATCATCGTCATCATCATAATCATCATTAGTGACCATTATCACCATCATCACCACCACCACCACCACCAACATACTCATCAGTGATTCTTATCATCACCATTATCATCGTCATCGTCGTCATCATCATCGTCATCGTCGTCATCATCATTAGTCTTTATTATCATCATTGATCTTCATTATCATCAGTATCATCATTGATCATTAACATCATCGACATCATGATTGATCTTCATTGTCATTATCATCATCACCGTCATCATGATCATCGCCATGATCATCATCATCACCACCATCACCACTACTCTCATAATCACTTCGGTATCTCTATGGCCCTCAATCTTTTTTCAGGCTTATGATAAGTTTGAACAAATATCACAGAGAAAGAATATGCATAATAGGTTCTAAAAAAGGAAGAGAAATCGGTAGAATCAGAGAAACATAGGAGAATACATAAAACCCCTTGGATTCATTCACAGTAGTTCACCACCTCTTCTTTTTGGCGAATATCACCTCGATAGCACATAGCAATTAGATAACGGCTTTCTCCATCCTAACAGGCCCCCATAGCTTAGCTTGGATACAGAGAGGCAAACTGAGATGAATTTCTTGCCACAAGACATAAACTTCGTACTCGGACTCGAACCCTTAATTGACTTGCGCATCTACATGAAAGAGTCCTGACCACTCCATTACGAAATCTCCATAACTTCGTCTGTGAAACTTCACGTGTTTTTGTTTTCACTTTGCTATAATCCCGTGATCGTTTTAATGAGCACTTGTCGAACAAGTGAAAGTCCAAAGTTTTCATTATCCTTTCTTTTTTTAAGAAAAAAAAAATGGATAGACCTTGAATGTTTTGAGAAAAACAAGTGTTTTACAACAATACCTGGCAAAACAAGAAAACCACTTTACAATCATGGGAACGATCCCATGATTTTGTTGTTTTTATGCCCACAAATGTTCCCCTTTCTTCGCGTTTTTGTCTTTTACGCTTTCGTTTTCATTTGTTCCCGTGATTGTAAGTTGCAATCAACTCGCTTTGATGGACTATTAATTGGTTCTCTTCACACTGCCATGCTCCCTTCATGCAAGAGCTCTGTAAGTCATTTTTTCCTGATTATTTCGAATACATTTCACCCGGCCAGCTAATTTTATTTTGATCAATTTGTTTCTTTTGCTACCTCCTCCATTATTTTCCGAAACTCCTCAAATATTTCTCAATTTTTCCTCTACACCGTACCCATAGGCGATGTGAGACTAAGATTTAGTTGTCTAGAGCTAAACTGGTGGCGTAGCGTGAAACCATCCTTTTTTTTAGTGTCTCCAGTATCATTATTTAAGGCTGATGCAGAATGGGTCCAGAGGGATTAATATTTGAAGTGCCGTTTTGTATTTCATTCTCACTCCCACCATAATCCAATTCTTTTCTCAATCTCGCTCTCGTATTTCTTTAAACCGTTTGTTGCCATGTTATTTTTTTTGGGGGGGGGGGAGGGAGTGAGGGCGTACACAGACCTACTCTTTACTGATTCGTCACCACTTCCTTCATATCGCTTGGGGAACTTAGAAGGCGAACCAAAAATTTTCAAACCAAATCACTTCAGAGTTTTGTATTCTATGACTGATTATGCAACATTTAGAATTAGTTCTTTCTTCACCATCAACAAAAATGGTATTTAAGAAAATTAATGTGAAGAAAGATGATCAAGATAAGCATAATTATTTCAGCAGAAAAGAAAAATGGCTATGTGAACGGACGGATGCCACTTGATTTGGGCGGAAGGAAAAGGAGGAAGTCAAACTTGTTCAACTACCCTTGTTTTTTTGTTCATTAGATCTTATTTTGGCATCTAATTTCACTTGTTTCCCACCAGCATGACTTGTTTTTCTATAAACTCCTCTCTCTTCCTTTTCTTCTCATTTTCAACCACCAGCTACTGCAAGACGAGTGTTTAAAGGCTATGTTCAAAAAGGAGAGTCGGTGCAATATACGCACATGTTATGCCAGTATATTTTTTTTTCGACGCCCCACCCCGTTCGTTCTTGAATATGAACCAATGACTCCTCCCATGCCAAGAAGCATACAAGGTCAAAGCCTTTAAATTGTCATTCACATAAGCCCTTTTTTATTCTTACTTCGAGAGGATTTCCCCACATTGATATGGATAGCAAGAACAGAATATAATTTGAAATTCCACCTTATTAATGCAGTTTAAGGTGATAGGGAAAGGGTCACCTAATTCGGCCGGCGCTGGTCAGTCAAACGATGACACGGTCAATTTTGCCATCGCATGCATGGGTTTGTTCAGGAGCTTGTCTACTCTAAGGCAGAATTAGCGCCCCCTTCTCATTCCAAACCAGTTCCCTTCACCAGTTATTTTTTTTTCTATTGTACTGTTTGCTCTCTGCCGATAGAAAGCCAAAATGCTGGAAGAGGGGGGGGGGGGGGGGGGGGCGGGAGTAATCTTTCCGCTCTTCCAACGACTCAGCAATTCAAGAGGTGCCGTAGTCGAGTGGTTTAAGGCGCTTGACTGGAGACGCGAAAGTCCGGGGTTCAATCTCCGGCACGGCACTTACGCCCTTGAGCAAGGCGTTTTATCTGCATTGCTCTTTTATCGTATATCAAATAAAGTGACATGCTATATGTACATTGATACCAACGTGTGCATGTGTTGTTGTTAAAAAAATAATAATAATAAAAGAAGTAGAGGTGCCGTAGTCGAGTGGTTTCAAGCGCTTGACTAGAGACGCGAAAGTCGGGGATTCGATTCCCGGCAGGGCACTTATGCCCTTGAGCAAGGCATTTTATCTACATTGCTGTTTTATAGTACATCAAATAAATTGATGTGCTATATGCATATTTAAAAAAATTAATGCGTTAAGTAGAGTTTAAAGCATTAATTTTCACATCTCTTTTAAAACGAGGAAGTAAAAGCTGAACTCGATGAAAAGTTTAGTGCCTAAAGCTATAAACACTGGCGTAGCTAAGGGGGGGGGGGGGGGCCACAAGGGGGGCCATGCCCCCCTGTTGATCGTTGAGCAAAAAATTAAAAAAGAATAAAAATAAAAAGATTTAAAAAATAAATCATCGAGTCCACGTCACATAACTTACCCTATCTTTACCCTGCGAAATGAAGTAAAATGTAAATATGCCACTTCTCATACAAGTTACCCCTAAAACTGAATTTTAGTGTGCAGAAATTGCCATTTTCATGCACAAATTTTCAAAAATCCCCTACCGTGGGAGTGGGGATACCCCCTCCCACACCTTCCCCCCGCTCGGTCGCTTCACTCCCTCGCCTTGGCCCCTCCATATGCCACTTTTCATATAAGTTACCCCTAATAGTGAATTTTAGTGTGCAGAAATTGCCATTTTCATGCACATATTTTCAAAAATCTCCAACATCCTCACCCCGCTCGGTCGCTTTGCTCCCTCGACTTGGCCCCCTGTTGAAAATTCCTGGCTACGCCAGTGGCTATCAACTTCAAGCAAAAGCAACGATCAAAGGTGCACGGAATATACTGTATAAATATGATGGTATGGTCTCTTGGACTCCAAATTCTGCAATGTTTAGATAAAAACACCAAGAAATAAACAATTATTAAGATGTCGAACGTCTTATTATCGTTAAGATTGTCCAACAGGCATGACAGGGGACAAACGCAGGATTAAATACGGGACTGGGAGGGCGAGGGGGGGGGGGGGGAGTCAAACAATTCCAAAAGTCACTCAGTAATGTTAATATCTACTTACGACATGCCTCTTTATTGGGTGCAAATAAGTTAAGGAGCACGAACCAATTTTGTTCCACTAAATCTGTCATTAAGATAAGGGGGGGGGGGGAGTGGGCGGCCCCGTTTTCGCAGATGATTGCGTAAATAAGTCCCCCCCCCCCCCCCCCTCCGTTCCCACCTTCTCGTCTTTGCAAAATAATACAACAACTCGGGTGGTGAGAAGATATTTCCTTTCAAACTATATAATACCGGAAAATGCTCATTAATTTCACTTCATTATATAGGCCCACTCTCTAGCTACACAGGATGTTTTCCTCCAGAGTTGAACTACCTGTCGATCGGGCTGGGATCCCGTGATACAGGTGCCGGCGCTCCGTCATGTTTTTTTTCCCATGACCTCTCGCAAAGTTAAGTGGACCATTTTTCAATAATGTTTAGAAAGAAAACATATCAATACTTCGATAGCTACCATTCCTCCCACAGGTATAGTCACTACAAAAGGGCGTCAATCATTTTTTTTTAACGATTGCCAGGGAAGAGGGGCACTTTAATAGGAAGGCATATACAAGTTTCAAATTTAACATTTTATTGATTTAAATTCATAAATATTGGATTATTCTCAATTTTTCACAGAATGCAGCAAATTTTTTTACAAAATATAACAGAAGAAAACAAAGTATAGCATAGATAACAGAGTGAACCAGGATTTTCACAAAAATATAACAGAAAATAACAAAATATAACAGAATATGACAAAATATACTAGAATATAACAAAATGTATCAGAGCATAACCAAGTTTTCATTATATAACAAAAACCTAAATTTAAAAGAAAAAAATTAACACCAACAGGACGTCTATCCGGGAGGCGCTAAATCCCAACCCGTCTATTTCAAACGTCACCCAATCAACCTAGCGAAAATCAAGATCCTTTGAATGCACAGGTAATCTTGCAATTCTAAAAGCAGGGGGGGGGGGGGGAGGGCAACTGTAACAAGCGCAGTGTCGAATCATGCAATTATATTATATTATTTTTGTATACTTTTACATTCTTTTTTTTTTTTGTCTGATTTTGGTTCCACTTATTCATTGAGTTTGCCGAATATGAATGTATACTTTTGCCTTAATTATGTTTGTGGTTATGTATATCCTTTGTTTGTTTTGTATTGTTTATATTGATGATAATCCAAAATTGTGGATTGAATATCAATAAAATTTGATTTGATTTGATTTGATTTTTGCAGCTTGGGAGGTCAATCAAGGGGGAGGGGGGGGGGAGATATTCCCCAATACCCTTAAATGATAGACGCCTCTCCCACTTTGTTATTCTTTAGAGTTTTGTTTATACCTATACAGGCTATGGTGAGAAAATAATTAATCTGATTAATATCAATTTAGATCGATGTGCTTCAAAGTAGTTTCTTTTTCGACTCTGGTATTAAACTCTTGAGCCAAGTTTTCTGTTTTCTCTCTGAAGGGTGCTTGTAAATTCCTTTCTAAACGAAATTCTAAAGAATTTAAAATGTACTCCCATTATCAATTCATGTT
>CM057158.1:25734024-25748860 GCA_029962745.1 Echinometra lucunter
CCTTCTATCATAATATCCTAGCGTCACCCCTGAGCAAGATAGACTACTAACAATTTCACAATTTTCACACTAAAGCTTGTCTGGAAATCATGGATGGAATTCTTGAAACATCTTACACATGTCTTAACTATCGGTACAAGAAATTGAAGTGATACAAGTTTTAGTTCAATTTATTCTTCTTATATTTTTTCTATATGTAAAAGTAAATGTGCTCAAAGCTGTAAGATGTATGTGTAATGTAAAGTTTTTTTCATCTGACCACTGTAATACATTGACACATAATTGGTGACTAGATCATTACACATTCCAAAGATAGGTATCCATGTTTAATGAAATATGTGAACAACTCTTTTATATAAGAATATGATATTCTGGAGTAAGATATTGTTGTGTATTCCATTTTATATCATACTTGATAGGCATCCATTTATTGCATATGTGAATAGCCCTTTTATGTTGGAATATGATATTCTTGATTAAGATATTGTTTTGTATCCCATGTTATATCATACTTGATAGGCATCTATGTTTTATGACATATTATAACAGCCCTTTCATGTTAGAATATGATATTTTGGAGTAAGATAATTTTTTGTGTTCCCATGTTATATTGTTCTTGAAGTACATGTATGTTGGCTACCGATAAAGATACACTTAATGATGAAACCCTTTGAAAAGACATTTTAAAGAAATTAATTTTATTCCTTTGTTAGAACTTTATGATATACTGTTAGTATTTTAATGAGGTGCATATTTTCCTTGTTATTCCAAATTGTTGGAATTGCTCCAGTACTAACGATCAGCCAGATGGTCCAGCAAAACCTATGGTGGCCCTGAAGTACGCTCGACAACAGGTCATGTGCGACGTGAATTTCGCATCCCAGGTCCTGAATTTTGCATCCCAAGTCGTGAAATTCACGACCCGCGATGCAAAATTCATGACCCTTGGCGCAAACTTTGCATCCCAAGTCGTGAAATTCACGACCCACAGTGCGAAATTCAGGACCCGTGGCGCGAACTTTGCATCCCAGTTCTGAATTTCGCACCACGGGTCGTGATTTTCACGACTTGGGATGCAAAGTTTGCACCAAGGGTCATGAATTTCGCATCGCGGGTCGTGAATTTCACGACTTGGGATGCAAAATTCAGGACCTGGGATGCGAAATTCACGTCGCACATGACCTGTTGTCGAACGTACTTCAGGGCCACCATAAAAACCTGTTCAAAGTGGTCTAGTTGTGCCCCTTTCTGAAACGTTATTAGGCTTCTTATCCAAGCATATATTGTATTTTCTGCAAAGTTTGTATCTTAATTTGATGTCTTTCTTGCCCCAAAGGAAAAAGGACATAAAATTGTTGGTAAGAAATTCTGATTGCTTATGATGTTTTAGTACTGAAAAGTACTGAAAGTTTGAGTGAAAAATAAACATAAAATGGGATGCCATTTGGAGAAAGATTATATAGCTTTTCAAAATAGATGTAACTGTTTTCCTTGATCTGCTTTTATTGATTCCATTTTGAATGGATTATTGTTAAGACAGAAGTAATCATATATAAGTTCAGATAATATATCAGAAAATTGCTCTGCACTTCAAAAGTGATGTATTATTTTCTCGCTATAAACAGTATGATTCTCAACCACTCAGCGCTGTAAATTTTTATGTCGCTTACAATGCCAAATTTGCCTTTCATTCATCATCTAATAATGAATTAGCATTTTACCATTCGATATTAAAAAAATATTAAAGTGAAAACTTGACAAATCATGTGTAAGTATTGTTGCTTATGATGTATCAAATAAAGTCTGTTAAAAGTAAGTTAATTGAAAGGCTTTTAGAGCTTGATGGTATATGAGTCAGTTATCAAAATTATAATACCACTGTAGCATTAGTGTCTTCACTACCACCGTCATCATTAAGCCCAACAGCAGTTTGGATGAATGGACTCTTGGCTAATGAAATTTTTGATGACATGTATTTACAGTATAGAATTGACCTTCATCAGCATCATCAGCACTGTAATCACCATTATCATCATGATCACCTTCATAATCATCATCATCCTAATCATCACCATCATAGTCATCATCATCATCACCATCACCATCATGATGATCATCAGTGATCATTATCATCACCCCATCATCATCATTGATCTTCATTGTTGTCATTCATCATTATCATCATCACTATAATCATCACCACCACCACCACCACCACTACTCTCACAATCACTTCCGTATCTTTATGGCTCTCAATCTTTTTTTCAGGCTTATAAGTTTGAACAAATATCACAGAGAAAGAGTATGCATAATAGGTTCTAAAATAGGAAGAAAATCGGCAGAATCAGACAAACATAGGAGAATACATAAAACCCGTTGGATTCATGCACAGTAGTTCACCGCCTCTACTCTTTGGCGAATATCACCTCGATAGCACATAGCAATTAGATAACGGCTTTCTCCATCCTACCAGGCCCCCATAGCTTAGCTTGGATACAGAGAGGCAAACTGAGATGAATTTCTTGCCACAAGACATAAACTTCGTACTCGGACTCGAACCCTTAATTGACTTGCGCATCTACATGAAAGAGTCCTGACCACTCCATTACGAAATCTCCATAACTTCGTCTGTGAAACTTCACGTGTTTTTGTTTTCACTTTGCTATAATCCCGTGATCGTTTTAATGAGCACTTGTCGAACAAGTGAAAGTCCAAAGTTTTCATTATCCTTTCTTTTTTTAAGAAAAAAAAAAATGGATAGACCTTGAATGTTTTGAGAAAAACAAGTGTTTTACAACAATACCTGGCAAAACAAGAAAACCACTTTACAATCATGGGAACGATCCCATGATTTTGTTGTTTTTATGCCCACAAATGTTCCCCTTTCTTCGCGTTTTTGTCTTTCACGCTTTCGTTTTCATTTGTTCCCGTGATTGTAAGTTGCAATCAACTCGCTTTGATGGACTATTAATTGGTTCTCTTCACACTGCCATGCTCCCTTCATGCAAGAGCTCTGTAAGTCATTTTTTCCTGATTATTTCGAATACATTTCACCCGGCCAGCTAATTTTATTTTGATCCATTTGTTTCTTTTGCTACCTCCTCCATTATTTTCTGAAACTCCTCAAATATTTCTCACAATTTTTCCCCTACACCGTATCCATAGGCGATGTGATACTAAGATTTGGTTGTCTAGAGCTAAACTGGTGGCGTAGCGTGAAACCATCCTTTTTTTAGTGTCTCCAGTATCATTATTTAAGGCTGATGCAGAATGGGTCCAGAAGGATTAATATTTGAAGTGCCGTTTTGTATTTCATTCTCACTCCCACCATAATCCAATTCTTTTCTCAATCTCGCTCTCATATTTCTTTAAACCGTTTGTTGCCATGTTATTTTTTTTTTTGGGGGGGGGGAGGAGTGGGGGCGTACACAGACCTACCCTATACTGATTCGTCACCACTTTCTTCATATCGCTTAGGGAACTTAGAAGGCGAACCAAAAATTTTCAAACTAAATCACTTCAGAGTTTTGTATTGTAGGACTGATTATGCAACATTTAGAATTAGTTCTTTTTTCACCATAAAGAAAAATGGTATTTAAGAAAATATGAAGAAAGATTATCAAGATAAGCATAATTATTTCAGCAGAAAAAAAATGGCTATGTGAACGGACGGATGCCACTTGATTTGGGCGGAAGGAAAAGGAGGAAGTCAAACTTGTTCAACTACCCTTGTTTTTTGTTCATTGGATCTTATTTTGGCATCTAATTTCACTTGTTTCCCACCAGCATGACTTGTTTTTCTATAAACTCCTCTCTCTTCCTTTTCTTCTCATTTTCAACCACCAGCTACTGCAAGACGAGTGTTTAAAGGCTATGTTCAAAAAGGAGAGTCGGTGCAATATACGCACATGTTATGCCAGTATATTTTTTTTTCGACGCCCCACCCCGTTCGTTCTTGAATATGAACCAATGACTCCTCCCATGCCAAGAAGCATACAAGGTCAAAGCCTTTATTCACATAAGCCCTTTTTTATTCTTACTTCGAGAGGTTTCCCCACATTGATATGGATAGCAAGAACAGAATAAAATTTGAAATTCCACCTTATTAATGCAGTTTAAGGTGATAGGGAAGGGGTCACCTAATTCGGCCCGCGCTGGTCAGTCAAACGATGACACGGTCAATTTTGCCATCGCATGCATGGGTTTGTTCAGGAGCGTGTCTACTCTAAGGCAGGATTAGCGCCCCCTTCTCATTCCAAACCAGTTCCCTTCACCAGTTATTTTTTTTTTCTATTGTACTGTTTGCTCTCTGCCGATAGAAAGCCAAAATGCTGGAAGAGGGAGGGGGGGGGGCGGGAGTAATCTTTCCGCTCTTCCAACGACTCAGCAATTCAAGAGGTGCCGTAGTCGATTTTGCCATTTGCCATTTGCCATTTTCATGCACAAATTTTCAAAAATCCCCTAACGTGGGAGTGGGGATACCCCCTCCCACACCTTCCCCCCGCTCGGTCGCTTCATTCCCTCGCCTTGGCCCCTCCATATGCCACTTTTCATATAAGTTACCCCTAATAGTGAATTTTAGTGTGCAGAAATTGCCATTTTCAAGCACAAATTTTCAAAAATCTCCAACATCCTCACCCCGCTCGGTCGCTTCGCTCCCTCGACTTGGCCCCCCCTGTTGAAAATTCCTGGATACGCCAGTGGCTATCAACTTCAAGCAAAAGCAACCATCAAAGGTGCACGGAATATACTGTATGAATATGATGGTATGGTCTCTTGGAATCCAAATTCTGCAACGTTTAGATAAAAACACGAAGAAATAAACAATGATTAAGATGCCGAACGTCTTATTATCGTTAAGATTGTCCAACAGGCATGACAGGGGACAAACGCAGGATTAAATACGGGACTGGGAGGGCGGGGGGGAGTCAAACAATTCCAAAAGTCACTCAGTAATATTAATATCTACTTACGACATACCTCTTTATTGGGTGCAAATAAGTTAAGGAGCACGAACCAATTTTGTTCCACTAAATCTGTCATTTAGATAAGGGGGGGGGGGAGTGGGCGGCCCCGTTTTCGCAGATGATTGCGTAAATAAGTCACCCCCCCCCCCCCCCCTGCGTTCCCACCTTCTCGTCTCTGCAAAATAATACAACAACTCGGGTGGTGAGAAGATATTTCCTTTCAAACTATATAATACCGGAAAATGCTCATTAATTTCACTTCATTATATAGGCCCACTCTCTAGCTACACAGGATGTTTTCCTCCAGAGTTGAACTACCTGTCGATCGGGCTGGGATCCCGTGATACAGGTGCCGGCGCTCCGTCATGTTTTTTTTCCCATGACCTCTCGCAAAGTTAAGTGGACCATTTTTCAATAATGTTTAGAAAGAAAACATATCAATACTTCTATAGCTACCATTCCTCCCACAGGTATAGCCACTACAAAAGGGCGTCAATCACTTTTTTTTTAACGATGGACAGGGAAGAGGGGCACTTTGATAGGAAGGCATATGCAAGCTTCAAGTTTCAAATTTTATTGATTTAAATATCCATAAATATTTGATTATTCTCAATTTTTCACAGAATGCAGCAAATTTTTTTACAAAAATATAACAGAAGAAAACAAAGTATAGCATAGATAACAGAGTGAACCAGGATTTTCACAAAAATATAACAGAAAATAACAAAATATAACAGAATATGACAAAATATACTGGAATATAACAAAATGTGTCAGAGCATGACCAAGTTTTCATTGTATAACAAAAACCTAAATTTAAAAGAAAAAATTAACACCAACAGGACGTCTATCAGGGAGGCGCTAAATCCCAACCCGTCTATTTCAAACGTCACCCAATCAACCTAGCGAAAATCAGGGTCCTTTGAATACACAGGTAATCTTGCAATTCTAAAAGCAGGGGAAGAGGGGGGGGGGGGGGGCGGCAACTGTAACAAGCGCAGTGTTGAATCATGCAATTATATTATATTATTTTTGTATACTTTTACACTTTTTGGGGGGTCTGATTTTGGTTCCACTTATTCATTGAGTTTGCCGAATATGTATACTTTTGCCTTAATTATGTTTATGGTTATGTATATCCTTTGTTTGTTTTGTATTGTTCATAATAATCCCAAATTGTGGATTGAATATCAATAAAATTTGATTTGATTTGATTTGATTTTTGCAGCTTGGGAGGTCAATCAAGGGGGAGGGGGGGGGGCGAGATATTCCCCAATACCCTTAAATGATCGACGCCTCTCCCACTTTGTTATTCTTTTAGAGTTTTGTTTATACCTATACAGGCTATGGTGAGAAAATAATTAACCTGATTAATATCAATTTAGATCGATGTGCTTCAAAGTAGTTTCTTTTTCGAGTCTGGTATTAAACTCTTGAGCCAAGTTTTCTGTTTTCTCTCTGAAGGGTGCTTGTAAATTCCTTTCTAAACGAAATTCTAAAGAATTTAAAATGTACTCCCATTATCAATACATGTTATACTGAAGAAGAAGAAGAAGAAGAAGAAGAAGAAGAAGAAGAAGAAGAAGAAGAAGAAGAAGAAGAGGTTTAGTGCCTAAAGCCATAAACATTGACGTAGCTACGGGGGGCACAAGGGGGCCATGCCCCCCTGTTGATCGGCGAGCAAAAAATTAAAAAAAATTCATGGGATTATGATATACACTATGCGTCATCTTGTTCCAGCATTAATAACAGAATAAGGAATGTGGGGGGATCAACTCATTATAGCACTTGTCATGCTCGCGATATAATACATTCAAATTTAATGATGGATCGCATTTCATTATGGCTTCGGAAAAACTAATAGAGTAAAAGCTTGGACTTGCCCTTTAACGCCTCGAACAAGATTCTCACGCTAAAACAATGTTAGATCTAACTTCTTTCACTTTAGTTTTTGTTATGGTAAACGCAAGAGTGTTTATGTACCAGCTGGTGGGTGGTAGTGATTAGATCTTGGGTTAATTATTGAATATTTATTACACCTTGACACCTGCAAAAATAATCTAAAATAGGCTGATAACAAGTTATGCTATAGTACAAATACATGTTCCAATCTTGCGCAAGCATCGTTGCATGTTGCAATGTTAGTCAATCAACTAGCCAGAAGATTCCTTTCTTCCATACTTAATGTCAATAAAGGCTTCACTCTAAAAATATTGCGTAAAAATGTGCCATGAGGGCAATTATGTGTCCAACCATCTTTGGGCATTTCTTTGGGCATTTCTTTTTCTCCAATTTGATAGAAATTTTGCCCATTCTAAAGTAATTACTGCTTATTTTTACCCTAACTGGACAATATTATGCTTCCCGCATTGGGTAAAAATTTTGCCCAAAGTTGGTTGGACATATTATGATTACCCCCGTGCTGGTTAAAACTTTACCCAACATTTTTTACAGTGTTCATTAATATAGTTTCGAGGCGGTATATGCTATTTTATTTTAAGGAGGTGGCATTTTACTTTATTCTTTGGCGTAGCGTGAGTATAGACATTAAGGGGGCTCTGGCCTTTCACTAAAAATAAATACGAATTTGAGGTCACTAAGAGGGGGGGGGGGGGATGACATGGATGAGGGCGCGTGTCTCCGTTTTCCCTGTCCAGCCTGTCCTTTTTTATTTCTTGCTATTTTTTTATTTTTTTATTTGTCATTCAATTGAGGGAAGGGGGGGGGGGGGAGATAAATGATACATCCCTACGCCCCCTATATCTACGGCATGACCTTATTCATATTTTTCTTTACTTTGCTGATAGGCCTACTTGTTTGTATCTAGACATAGAGGGGATGGTCAACGCCATTTTCATCCCTACCCATTTGCTATATAATGTAGACAGTAATATCTTCAAAAAGAGTCGAAGGTACGCCATGTGTAAATCCAACATTAGCTTTTATTGTTCAGAATTTTCGGCCCGCCTCGGGCCTTCCTTAAATAAAAGCTAATGTTGGATTTACACATGGCGTACCTTCGACTCTTTTTGAAGTTATTACTATCTACATTATTAGTCATCCAACACGTGGGTATTATTCTCAATATGAACATTTGCTCTCTCTCTCTCTCTCTCTCCCTCTCTCTCTCTCTCTCTCTCTCTATATATATATATATATATACAGCACGAAGTATTAAAATGTATTAATAAAAAAAAAAGAGTTCACGGACAACTATGTGAAATGGTGAAATGAGCCATCCTGGATACTAACCATCAACAGTGAAGAAACAGATCAACAAAGAAATGAAATAACCATTCAAGGGTTCAATATAAACCATTAACCGCAGTGTGATGAAGAACACACACCTGTCGAACCAGCAAACGGCATGGGCGTGTTTCCCGCCCATTTCCCGCCATTTAATTAAGACTTTCTTCTTGGTTATCTCATGACTTGACATTTCATCATCTGGTCAATTTCAGAGAGAGAGAGAGAGAGAGAGAGAGAGAGAGAGAGAGAGAGAGTTGAGAAATAACAATGACGTTGGCTTAGCGTTCATTTCAGGAGAATGACTTCTTCCCGAGTCATCTTTTAGTGCATTGACCCCAGTCCTAATGACGAGAAACTTCTTCCTCACACCTTTGTCATGACAGGGGAAAAAAAGTCTGACATTCAGACGAAATCAATTTCAACTCCAGTGGCAGATAAGATCCAGCTGACGGGGGGGGGGGGGGTCAAGAAAATGTGTGCGTACGCAACGTGTGCCTCCCGACCTTCGCACCCCCGTTATTATCAAATGAAAAAAAAAAAAAAAAAAAAACTTTTTTTTCCTCTTTCTCTCTCTCTCTTCCTTTGCTGGGGGGGGGGGGGGGGTGGGGGGGGGGGGGGTAATTTTCAGATTTATTGATACGTGTACATGATTGTATTTGTACTATATTTACCACTTTCTTCTTTTGCTTGTTGTCAGAGATTATTCTTTTGCCTCTCAGACAACAACCCCCCCCCCCCCCCCTTCTTGAAGTATCCTGGATCCGCCTCTGGACTGACAGAGTATATCATATCGAGTTTTGTTATGAGGAAAGCATAGGCTTCAATCGGGGGGGGGGGGGTGGGAGGAGAAGAAGCCTTCCCCCAAGTTTTTAAGGAAACACAATAGGATATGCCCCCTCAATGGAAGTCGTTTATTTCTTATGATCAGTATAGCTTGTTAGCGATTTTTTTTTTCGTGTGTAAAGTGACACTTGAAAAAGCCGAGGACCTTTCTTTTCAGCGAATTAGGGAGATAAAAGGAGACACCCGTCAGATATTTCTAATCCCCCCCCCCCTCGCAAGTACAAAACGGTTTGGTGCCCCTAGAGGAAAGCACTTCTTTTCTCTCACTCGAGTTACCATGGTTACGAGGGAAGATGAGAATTAGTCTACTTTAAATTCGAGACTCAAAGTAGCTGAGTTAATGGAACATATCTGAGTGAAAGGTACATAATTCTCACTTTCATCAATTTCTTAAGTCGGCCTATTTTATTTCGATTTTACTCAATGAAATAGCAGTCGTGGAAAGCTAAAACTTAAAAAAGACTTGAAAAATCATGTCCGTTGTTGTTGTTGTTGCTTTACAGCGCTTACTTTTTTCGTATTTCCTTAGTCTGGGAGCCAAGATAGTATAAATTTTCAGAAATTTTCAAGACTTAGATTTTTTTTCCTGAAAATTTTCCAAAATTCCACCCAAAGTATGCACCAGATCCTTCAATTTCAATTTCAATTTCGCTTCGCTCCCTCGCTTGCGTATTTCTTCGAACATTTGACGTATTCTTGCCCCCCCCCCCCCCACCGTAAATATTTCTGCGTTCAGCTCTGGTTACAATGGGAGCTCTCTCGATATAAATAAAATGATCTATATTTGATTCTGCCGCCGGGATTTTTCAAAAACAAAATTATAAACTGAACAGAACCATGTGTCTTGCCATTAAGTAATTGTATTGATTAATTGCTTGTCGCATAACAATTTGCGAAGGAATTCTTTTAAGGACAGTGTTAAATTTAAAAACATTTCCCCCCTCCTACAGCTTTCTTTGTGCCCATGACTGATCAATAAATATGGATTACTTTTTATTTCATCATTATGCATTCTTTCTCTCTCTCTCTCTCTCTCTCTCTCTCTCTCTCTCTCTCTCTCTGTTGTCAGACGTTAGTATCTAGTGTTTTTGGATGATATACGATGGATTGTCAAATAGAGAGGGTTATCATCTTTTCGTCAATCCGTTATAAAAAAAACACCACATATCCATGGTACAGCCATGGTAGTATGATGGTACACCATGGTAATGTGATGGTACATCATGGTAATGATGGTACACCGTGGTAATTTCATGGTACAGCCAGTGTAATTTGATGGTACAGCGTGGTAATTTGATGGTACACCATGGTAATTTGATGGTACAGCATGGTAATGATGGTACACCAAGGTAATTTGATGGTACAGCCAGTGTAAATTGATGGTACACCATGGTAATTTGATGGTACAGCATGGTATTTGATGGTACAGCATGGTAATTTGATGGTACACCATGGTAATTTGATGGTACACCATGATAATTTGATGGTACAGCATGGTAATTTGATGCTACACCATGGTAATTTGATGGTACGTCATGGTGATTTGATGGTATACCATGGTAATTTGAACACATACCATCAAATCATACCGTGGTTGTAGCAATGGGTACCTTCAAAGGGATGCCTCCCTCTTTCTTTGTACTCTTTCCTACTTTCTCGAACAATGATGAACACCGTGTTGTCCGGGAATGTTGTAAGGGAATAAAAACAACATAAATTATTCTAATCCTTCTATAGCGCCCAAAACACGTGACAGATGTTGTATTTCAGCAGTTAGAACGCAGTTTGTGTAAGTTGCTGCTATGTCGGAAACCGTCTTGCAAGCTTTGGACTCACAAGTAACCTTGTTGAGGCATGCATTAACTCGGTCTAAACATGATTTTCTTCATGTGACTGCCATACGACTTTGAAGGAAAGGTGATAAAAGAATTTACTTGTTTAGTTAGAAAACCTTCTGGTACCCGTCTTCTTTTGAATTTACTACATTGGAAATAAACAATCACTGACTCTAAAATTCAGCGCCTGGGAGTTGCACCCGTCGTGGCAGAATAACGTTGAGTTTGATTCAAACCATGGATATTCAAACAAAGACTTGAGTACATACATGGAGACTGTGTGACGCATACACAACCTGTCGCATGGCCAGGGGAGGCGAGGCGAGGTAATGTATGTCAAGTTGATTATTAAGACATAAATACACACTCATGATGATTATCAATGTATTTCCAGCCGATGGGACATATCCGCAAATTGCAAATTACAAGTATGGATGTGTTTCCCGTTGATGAATGATATCCGTGGACGCAGGGCGCACGTGGCGAATGACTGGGCGTATTCGGCTTCCATCACCACCGCATGATGCGAACGGGCACGGCGAGTTTCCACCTGTTTTTCGGTTGTTTCTAAGCCACCTGTAACGCTCGGAGGTGGGCGTGTCGCTTTTGCAAGGTTTAATCCAAGCTCAAAGGTGTAAAGTATTGACTAATCCTAGCGTGAAGATTACCAGTGTCGGTTGATTTGAATGACGAAGCCAAACGATTGTACAAGTGAATTTGATTCGCAGATGAGTTATAGACACTTTTTTTTTAATGAATAGAAACTTTGTTCATTGGCAGTGTGCACACATGGCTCGTTTGGAGCTATTATGCAGATTTGCCCCATGATTGAATATGTGCTCATAATTGTAATTGACTACATTCCATCCCCAAATTTTGAATCCCGATACTTGGTAGAGCTGGGTAATATGTGCTGAATTTATGTATTCAGGCATGTTCAAGCATGAAACCCGCCTGAACCTTGTCTAATCCCGTTCTTATGTCGGTGCATACTACCAAAAAGGCTTTCATACATCAGTTTACGTTCAGTGAAGTTCAGGTATTCACTTAATCTGTGAGGAAAGAAGCAACTACCATAAGAGGAGTAGCTTAGCTGATTTTCTGAAGCAAATTCCTTCATTATGTCTCAACAGAAAGGATTCATTACTGTCTTTGGTGTCATTCATACACATTCATTGACGACAGTACATAGTCCGAGAACATGGTTGTGTCACAAAGATTTAAGTTTAGCTTAAAAATCATGACTTGGCCAGCCAAAGTGAATCAAACTGGCACTAAGTTGGACTTAACGGAATCGCACTTAATTTTGACTAGATTTAGGTGTAAAGCACCCCAATGGTCTACATGGCACATGGAGGGAGGGGGGCCTGTGGGGGGGGGGCGCTTCTTCTGAGAATGAAAGGGAAATTTTCTTCGATATTGAATACACCACTGTCGATGACACTAAACTGTACCAGCAAAACCTAACAATATTCAGCTTTGTTATGCAAATCTGAAATGACTAAAAATAACTAAGCACTTCTGATCTAACAAACGTTTTGTCACCTCTATAATAGGCCTCGTCACTCTATGATATTAGTCGCAACACTGTACTAAAGATGTATCAAATCTAGTTGGGATTTGTAAGAATCGGTCGCAACTTTATGAGACAGGGCCTGTTCTCGAGCTCGTCACAAGTGCAAGTTGGTGGACATCTCATCCTAACTTGTCGCTATGGATTGTCCAAGAACTTAGACTTATTACGGTTTCGAGAAACGGGCCCCCGGCATATACAAGAATACAACTTGTCTGGAAGATGGCATAGGCCTGTTGTGGCTTTTGTTTATGTGTATATATTATGGTTTACAAATGAACTTCCCACTCAACAAAAAGTCCACCGCACACCTTACGATAAGACTGGGTCTGCGACCGGTCTGCGACTGAGTGAGAGGAAATGATCTCAGGGCACTCACAAGCCTCGACACCGCACATCTTGCAATCGGACTAAATACTGCTGTCTGATTGGCTGCAAGTTGGATTGAGCCTGCGATCCAGTTCTATTCGACATGTCATATCCTTACGATTGCCTCTACGATTTGTCTGTGACTGGTCCGCGACTCACAGCTGACAAGAGTTGTGACGTCACATCTCCTCTCACTCAGTCGTAGACCGGTCGCAGGCCAGTCGGATCGTTTGGTATGCGGTGGGCTTAATTTATTTTCAGTTTATGCATATTTCTGTTCAGAACCCGTTGGCTGTACTATTCAGTCCATCTGTTATTCTCAATGGCATTTCAATAGATGGAATGAAGCCTGCATATAGCTGTTGCTATGTCCTCTGGCAAGTTCTTAACTGCAAGAGGAAGTTGTGTTTAACAAGCATGATGCGTGAAATTAGTTTACTTATCTAATAGCATTCATCTCGAGGTTCAACATCACATCAGTTTTGAAGACTGCTTGTACGGCAATAAAGTTCGCAGTTAAAACCTAAAGGTGAAGTTCACTTAACGTTGATATCATATTTCAATTTCATACACCTTATTCACCCTTTAATCAATTTCCGACTCGTGGTAGTATGACAAGTTACGACCAGCCGAGACTCATCAACAACTCGCCGATGAACAAAAGTCATTCATAACCACCTTTGCCGTGACAAACGTGTAGGAAGTCAAAAATTAATAGTCACCGCTGGAATTTCCCCTTAACAAAGGAGTGCCAAAATATTTTTGTCGTATGAAAGAAAAGGGAAAATTCAAAACAGGATTCGGTAAACACCACAGACTAAATGATTTATTCGATTAATGTCTTATTGTTTTTTGACAGTTCGGCTGAGTTATGGTAAACACTTATTCATGGTTGGCTACAGATCGTTTGACTGAGACGATTCCCCGAAAAGGGGACCATTTTTTACATATTTGTCATTGCTCTTTCTTTTGAAATATGATTTTTAGCCACCTTTTAACAAGAGTGGCAACTGTTATTGTCTCTGGTTGAGTGAATCGTCAAAACAAAAATCAATTTTCCACGAGTTTTTTACAAATATTGTATTGATGTGGTTGACGGAATATTCACCTGTTTTTAAATTCCTGTTTTAATCAAATTTTCATTATTTTTTTTTTGTTCGGTAAATAAGTTATGTAATATTGCCTCTCTCGGGGTTTGCCACGAGGGCCCTCTGAACAAAGATCACGTGTTATATGTTTGCCACTAAACATGTCGAAATTTGGTTTTAATAGACCTGTTTATTAAATTTTCATTTAAAGTTGTTGACTAAATTTTCCCTAGTCCACAACTAAAAGCTAGGTTTGCCCGAGTTAATTAGCAACAACTAATGCATACAAACTAGATTCCATCTATTCACATGCCATAAAGCATAACAGGTGAACTGAATAGTTGGTTTAACCAAAGAAACGTGCATAAATTTGAATGCATTAGTAAACAAGTCTATTCCACATTCGTGATCATGATGGTAGTGATCTCACTTAAGCACTGGTATTTGTGTGTCATTTGTCGTCGTAGTTTAACTATTTCTGGAGGTTGGATCAGAGCTTTTCGAGACACCGATGACCCATGTCACACCAACAGGTGTTTGAGTATTGTAAATTTAGTATTCATGATATTGAGTGACTATACCTCATGTTTTCAGTTAATATCAGGTGTTTACATTTCATATACATGTAACACCTCAGTCACATCAATAAACTGACTGCAAAATATGTTTCTATGCTCCTATCAACAGCTCAAATTCTTTACTATGTGCTTTTATTTCTGTTCACATAAAATTGTTTATTATGTACCTGTATTTTTGTTCAGAACTGAATAAATGAATGAAATTTAAAAACAAACAAAACAAAACAACCCATAGCAATTCGGGGCTCATTTCTTGAAACCGTCATATAAGTTCCATATTGACTTTGTACAGGCAGTGCCAATTTGGGCCTAAAATTCCAAGTATTTCAGTTTT
>CM057158.1:25749360-25844928 GCA_029962745.1 Echinometra lucunter
TTTTTGGATGATATACGATGGATTGTCAAATAGAGAGGGTTATCATCTTTTCGTCAATCCGTTATAAAAAAAACACCACATATCCATGGTACAGCCATGGTAGTATGATGGTACACCATGGTAATGTGATGGTACATCATGGTAATGATGGTACACCGTGGTAATTTCATGGTACAGCCAGTGTAATTTGATGGTACAGCGTGGTAATTTGATGGTACACCATGGTAATTTGATGGTACAGCATGGTAATGATGGTACACCAAGGTAATTTGATGGTACAGCCAGTGTAAATTGATGGTACACCATGGTAATTTGATGGTACAGCATGGTAATTTGATGGTACAGCATGGTAATTTGATGCTACACCATGGTAATTTGATGGTACACCATGATAATTTGATGGTACAGCATGGTAATTTGATGCTACACCATGGTAATTTGATGGTACGTCATGGTGATTTGATGGTATACCATGGTAATTTGAACACATACCATCAAATCATACCGTGGTTGTAGCAATGGGTACCTTCAAAGGGATGCCTCCCTCTTTCTTTGTACTCTTTCCTACTTTCTCGAACAATGATGAACACCGTGTTGTCGGGAATGTTGTAAGGGAATAAAAACAACATAAATTATTCTAATCCTTCTATAGCGCCCAAAACACGTGACAGATGTTGTATTTCAGCAGTTAGAACGCAGTTTGTGTAAGTTGCTGCTATGTCGGAAACCGTCTTGCAAGCTTTGGACTCACAAGTAACCTTGTTGAGGCATGCATTAACTCGGTCTAAACATGATTTTCTTCATGTGACTGCCATACGACTTTGAAGGAAAGGTGATAAAAGAATTTACTTGTTTAGTTAGAAAACCTTCTGGTACCCGTCTTCTTTTGAATTTAACTACATTGGAAATAAACAATCACTGACTCTAAAATTCAGCGCCTGGGAGTTGCACCCGTCGTGGCAGAATAACGTTGAGTTTGATTCAAACCATGGATATTCAAACAAAGACTTGAGTACATACATGGAGACTGTGTGACGCATACACAACCTGTCGCATGGCCAGGGGAGGCGAGGCGAGGTAATGTATGTCAAGTTGATTATTAAGACATAAATACACACTCATGATGATTATCAATGTATTTCCAGCCGATGGGACATATCCGCAAATTGCAATTACAAGTATGGATGTGTTTCCCGTTGATGAATGATATCCGTGGACGCAGGGCGCACGTGGCGAATGACTGGGCGTATTCGGCTTCCATCACCACCGCATGATGCGAACGGGCACGGCGAGTTTCCACCTGTTTTTCGGTTGTTTCTAACCACCTGTAACGCTCGGAGGTGGGCGTGTCGCTTTTGCAAGGTTTAATCCAAGCTCAAAGGTGTAAAGTATTGACTAATCCTAGCGTGAAGATTACCAGTGTCGGTTGATTTGAATGACGAAGCCAAACGATTGTACAAGTGAATTTGATTCGCAGATGAGTTATAGACACTTTTTTTTTAATGAATAGAAACTTTGTTCATTGGCAGTGTGCACACATGGCTCGTTTGGAGCTATTATGCAGATTTGCCCCATGATTGAATATGTGCTCATAATTGTAATTGACTACATTCCACCAAATTTTGAATCCCGATACTTGGTAGAGCTGGGTAATATGTGCTGAATTTATGTATTCAGGCATGTTCAAGCATGAAACCGCCTGAACCTTGTCTAATCCCGTTCTTATGTCGGTGCATACTACCAAAAAGGCTTTCATACATCAGTTTACGTTCAGTGAAGTTCAGGTATTCACTTAATCTGTGAGGAAAGAAGCAACTACCATAAGAAGGAGTAGCTTAGCTGATTTTCTGAAGCAAATTCCTTCATTATGTCTCAACAGAAAGGATTCATTACTGTCTTTGGTGTCATTCATACACATTCATTGACGACAGTACATAGTCCGAGAACATGGTTGTGTCACAAAGATTTAAGTTTTAGCTTAAAAATCATGACTTGGCCAGCCAAAGTGAATCAAACTGGCACTAAGTTGGACTTAACGGAATCGCACTTAATTTTGACTAGATTTAGGTGTAAAGCACCCCAATGGTCTACATGGCACATGGAGGGAGGGGGCCTGTGGGGGGGGGGCGCTTCTTCTGAGAATGAAAGGGAAATTTTCTTCGATATTGAATACACCACTGTCGATGACACTAAACTGTACCAGCAAAACCTAACAATATTCAGCTTTGTTATGCAAATCTGAAATGACTAAAAATAACTAAGCACTTCTGATCTAACAAACGTTTTGTCACCTCTATAATAGGCCTCGTCACTCTATGATATTAGTCGCAACACTGTACTAAAGATGTATCAATCTAGTTGGGATTTGTAAGAATCGGTCGCAACTTTATGAGACAGGGCCTGTTTCTCGAGCTCGTCACAAGTGCAAGTTGGTGGACATCTCATCCTAACTTGTCGCTATGGATTGTCCAAGAACTTAGACTTATTACGGTTTCGAGAAACGGGCCCCCGGCATATACAAGAATACAACTTGTCTGGAAGATGGCATAGGCCTGTTGTGGCTTTTGTTTATGTGTATATATTATGGTTTACAAATGAACTTCCCACTCAACAAAAAGTCCACCGCACACCTTACGATAAGACTGGTCTGCGACCGGTCTGCGACTGAGTGAGAGGAAATGATTCTCAGGGCACTCACAAGCCTCGACACCGCACATCTTGCAATCGGACTAAATACTGCTGTCTGATTGGCTGCAAGTTGGATTGAGCCTGCGATCCAGTTCTATTCGACATGTCATATCCTTACGATTGCCTCTACGATTTGTCTGTGACTGGTCCGCGACTCACAAGCTGACAAGAGTTGTGACGTCACATCTCCTCTCACTCAGTCGTAGACCGGTCGCAGGCCAGTCGGATCGTTTGGTATGCGGTGGGCTTAATTTATTTCAGTTTATGCATATTTCTGTTCAGAACCCGTGGCTGTACTATTCAGTCCATCTGTTATTCTCAATGGCATTTCAATAGATGGAATGAAGCCTGCATATAGCTGTTGCTATGTCCTCTGGCAAGTTCTTAACTGCAAGAGGAAGTTGTGTTTAACAAGCATGATGCGTGAAATTAGTTTACTTATCTAATAGCATTCATCTCGAGGTTCAACATCACATCAGTTTTGAAGACTGCTTGTACGGCAATAAAGTTCGCAGTTAAAACCTAAAGGTGAAGTTCAACTTAACGTTGATATCATATTTCAATTTCATACACCTTATTCACCCTTTAATCAATTTCCGACTCGTGGTAGTATGACAAGTTACGACCAGCCGAGACTCATCAACAACTCGCCGATGACAAAAGTCATTCATAACCACCTTTGCCGTGACAAACGTGTAGGAGTCAAAAATTAATAGTCACCGCTGGAATTTCCCCTTAACAAAGGAGTGCAAATATTTTTGTCGGATGAAAGAAAAGGGAAAATTCAAAACAGGATTCGGTAAACACCACAGACTAAATGATTTATTCGATTAATGTCTTATTGTTTTTTGACAGTTCGGCTGATATTATTGAAACACTTATTCATGGTTGGCTACAGATCGTTTGACTGAGACGAATTCCCGAAAAGGGGACCATTTTTTACATATTTTGTCATTGCTCTTTCTTTTGAAATATGATTTTTAGCCACCTTTTTAACAAGAGTGGCAACTGTTAGTGTCTCTGGTTGAGTGAATCGTCAAAACAAAAATCATTTTCAACGAGTTTTTACAAATATTGTATTGATGTGGTTGACGGAAATTCACCTGTTTTAAATTCCTGTTTTATCAAATTTTCATTATTTTTGCGGTTAAAGTCTGTAAATATTGCCTCTCGGGGGTTTGCCACGAGGGCCCTCTGAACAAAAGATCACGTGTTTATGTTTGCCACGAAACCTGTCGAAATTTGGTTTTAATAGACTGTTTATTAAATTTTCATTTAAAGTTGTTGACTAAATTTTCCCTAGTCCACACTAAGCTAGGTTTGCCGAGTTAATTAAGCAACAACTAATGCATACAAACTAGATTCCATCTATTCACATCCATAAAGCATAACAGGGTGAACTGATAGTTGGTTTAACCAAAGAAACGTGATAAATTTGAATGCATTAGTAACAAGTCTATTCACATTCGTGATCATGATGGTAGTGATCTCACTTAAGCACTGGTATTTGTGTGGCATTTGTCGTCGTAGTTTAACTATTTCTGGAGGTTGGATCAGAGCTTTTCGAGACACCGATGACCCATGTCACACCAACAGTGTTTGAGTATTGTAGATTTAGTATTCATGATATTGAGTGACTAATACCCTCATGTTTTCAGTTAATATCAGGTGTTTACATTTCATATACATGTAACACCTCCGTCACATCAATAACTGACTGCAAATATGTTTCTATGCTCCTATCAACAGCTCAAATTCTTACTATGTGCTTTAATTCTGTTCACATAAAATTGTTTATTATGTACCTGTATTTTGTTCAGAACTGAATAATGAATGAAATTAAAAACAAACAAACAAAACAACCCATAGCAATTCGGGCTCATTTTCTTGAAACCGTCATATAAGTTCCATATTGACTGTGTACAGGCAGTGCCAATTTGGGCCTAAAATTCCAAGTATTTCAGCTTTAACACTATCATTGCGTAGCCAAACCCACCTTTCACTCATAAAACAGCATACGAGTATTTTAGCTTTATTTGGGTACAAAATATGAGTCATATGATAAGTTTGACAAAATTATCAACATTTTTGAAAAATGCACTAAAAACTGATTGTTCCTATTCATTTGTACATGTTGTGCCGCTTCCGGCACCACCCTTGGCCTTCCAACAGTGTCCAAATTTAAAACGATGTACACACACAAAACTATCTATACCTATGAAACTTCCAGAATGATATCATATTAATGCTAAGCCAGCTTTAATACGATATACCAACTTATTATGGTATGTTTCTGATAAAATAAAGAAATACTTCAGTTTGAAAGCACAAATGCAGCAGCACCACCTTTTTTTTTTGGGGGGGGGGGGGAGGGGGTGAGTTGATGTACATAGACCATACAGGTATGCAGTGGCGTATCTAGGGTTTATAGCGCCCGGGGCAAACAATGAGTTGCGGCCCCCCCCCCCCCCCCGAGTGCCAAATGTATCTACATAATGTACAAGCCCACCAAGCGGCGACTTTGCAAAATTTTAATGCCGTAAAAACTCAATTCCTTGCACTTTTACCTACGAAATTTGCAATTGACCAATGGCGTAGCTATGATTCATTTTAGTGGGGGCGGTAGTGATGAGCACGCGAAGCGCGCTCCCTAGGGGTAGGGTGCAGGGAGAGGGGATTTTCTACCTCCCGCGCGAAGCGCGAAGTTCCGACGTTTCTTTTTTCACTGTTCCTGTTTACTACTCCCGCTCTTCGTAGTTTTTTCTTTTCTCGCTCACGCTTTTTTTCAAATTCTGAACCCCTTAAAAAGAGCTATTTAAAAAAGCGTATGGATTCTAAAAAGAGGTATTCATGAGAGACGGCCAAGCGAACCAAGCTCTAGAAAACGGTGGCAATTTAAACTCTCAAAAACTCTAATTTCTGTTGCATTTACTCTGGTGATGGGGAGGGGGCGTAT
The DNA here is from genome assembly GCA_029962745.1 of Echinometra lucunter. Classification (NCBI taxonomy): domain Eukaryota; kingdom Metazoa; phylum Echinodermata; class Echinoidea; order Camarodonta; family Echinometridae; genus Echinometra; species Echinometra lucunter. The sequence continues at coordinate 25,755,005 of CM057158.1, forward strand.
ATCCCTTAAAGATTATGATTTTCGTTCTTTTCTCTCTTTCAAAAAGCTTGTAAGCAGGTGATAGAGGCGCAAAAATATGAGATTCTGAGAGGAATGATCATGCCGAGGAAGCAAAGCGACCGAGCTTAGAAAATTTTGCACTTTGAACCCTCAAAAACTCTATTTCTGATCCACTGCGAATGGGGGGGGGGGGCGCACAATTCTTAAAATATTATTTTCTTCATTTCCTTTTTTTTTTCTTTTTTTCTTTTGCGTTTTTTGCGCCCCTCAAAGTGCCGCTCGGGGCACGTGCCCCCTGCCCCCTAGATACGCCACTGCAGGTATGTCCTAAAAAGAGAATGAATCATGGTGAAAGCTTAAGCTTGATGAAAATTAATATCAAACAGTATTCCCAGACTAAGCCCTGCGTTAGCAACCCAACTGGAGTTTGACAGCAATCGTGAGACAACCAGTCGATATTAAACAATGATGTCATGAAAACATGCCATTATCATCAGCTCCCCCCCCCCCCCTCGATTCAAACTTCAATCCTTTCATATTCGAATGTCACTGACGTGGATCCATGGGATAGTGATACAGAGTGAGAAAAACTGAGAATGGAGTGAAATTTCATCCTGTTCTTTACTCGATTTTCACTCTAACAAGACTCGATGACGTAATCCCTGGGGAAGTGAAATAAGTAAAAATCCACCCCTTTTAGAGACTAAGGGGGGGGGGGGGGTTAGGAGTATCAGGAGGTGAAGTCATGATGACATTGATGTCTTAATCAATGATACATGTATTTCCAAGTATACAGGACTTCCATAAAAAACTCACCATGTTTGTGTCTTTCTAGGCTTTGTTTGGGTGTGTGAATGTGTGTGTGGCCAACAAGTGCGATGTTGATGTTATTAATAAGACATCCAATTACCTCGAATACGTCAAAGAGCACCGAATGGGACACCCGAACACGGAAGCAGCAAATTAGGGGTTCGATAGCGCAACAAGTGCAACAGCTAGGGCAAACATAACCTGTAGCCTGTATCGATCGTCCCCCGATTTAGCCCCAGCAGCCAAACCCTGATTTTATTTCGAGCACGAGGGTATTAAAGGGAACTAAAACCCTGGGGAAAATCAATTTTAATGAAAAGAGAACATAGTGAGAAGCAAATTTTAAAAAGTTGCATCAAAATCGGTTACGACAAGATAAAGTTATGAAAGTTAGAAAACTCTCGATTTACTTTCTAATTCTATGGCTATCATGAAATTGGCAATGTTGCTTCATCAGAATGGCAGGTTTTTGTGGACGACTCTTGTAGACAAAATTTGATATTTTCTCCATTATCTCTTAAGATGCTGCTGGTTTCTTTGTGAACTCAACATAATTGTGTCAAATAGATTTTCCCATGATGTATCTTGAGCTAAGAAGGAGACAGGCTGCACCTTGAGAGAGTTCAGTCTCACAAGCTGGATGAATTGAGGGAGGGGAGGATGTCGGAGGGTGTCATGTCATCTTTTCACGTTTCCCAATCTCCTTTTCTTTCTCCCCCCCCCCCCCTGTTCCCTTCTGTCCCATCCCCCTTTTTGGGGGGGGGGCGGTGGCGGCGAACATCTGCCCCATTGACCTACAACAATAAAACTATTGTCCCTAACGCTGACATGACCCTTCAAGCATCAAACTCATACTCCTGTCTCATACTTTAGTGACGTTCCTCACAGAAAAAAAAACCCAACATGATATTTTTAGTATAGGTTTGAAATTAGAGCGTATACTCTTGCAGTTTTGCCAAAACGACAAACTGTATTTTCATCAATTCTTTTAACATGATTAACGTATTTCGTACACTCTTGCCGAAGATAAGTTTCCTCACAAGGGATGAACAACCTTCTAATGACCTGTTTGTTTTAATAAAAAAGTAACCATCTTTGTACTTGAAGGACTCACAGTTGTTGTTGTTTTTTTTTGGGGGGTATAGCAAAAATCTTATCCTTCATTCCACAAAACTCTGTTTCTCTATCCTCCCTCTCTGTCTCTCTCTCCATCTCTCTCCATCTCTTTTCATCTCTCTCTCCATGTCTCTCTCTCTCTCTCTCTCATCGTAATTATCAGCGTCTTGAGCAATCTTCTTCCTATTTTCTCAAACTAGATTATCAGTTTATCCTTCCCTCTTTTGTTTTTCTCTTTCTCCATGAGGTTTAGACTTTCACGTTGATGAAAATAAAAATGTCGAAATCGATTACTGTCGGTACACACTCCATTTTTATCAGTTTTCCTGGATTTCAAAGCCATTTTCCAAACTTTCACGCAACGATGTGATGATCTATTTGGTACTTACGCCCCCCATCTCATCCGCACTCTCCCTCTAGCACCTTAGCTCTCTCTTCCTCTCTTCCTCTCATCCTCTCTCTCTCTCTCTCTCTCTCTCTCTCTTTATCTCTCTCAGTTCTCTCTTTCTCTCTCTTATCTGCTCTCTCGCCTACAAGCCCGGGTAATGAGCAATAGGAGGAGATTTCTAATGTCAATTGCTTCCTCAACGAGGAAGTCTTTCATTAAACGGGTAACATGTGAACACTTACTAGACTACCGCGTACGACACGAGACGGGACAGAAGGCTCGTTCCCACTACCAACACTCGCATGCGTGTAGATTGCGCGTCAGGCATTCCTCAAGACGAACCGCGCGAACCACAGAGTTTGTCACTCATGGTTGCGGCATAATAGAAAAGTTGCGCACCGCGCTTTTACGGCAACACATGGGCTATGCAAATTACCTAGTTTTCTTCATGTAATTTACTTGTATACTGAATTTTGAAATAATGTGCAAGAATTACATTTGGCTTAGTTGATTACTTACAAACAAGGCTTTGAGAAACTTATCAGTATTTATTTTTAACTAGTATATTATTCGTCACATGGTATTACTATTCCAAACCATCTATGGAATCAACCATCCGTAAATAGTTTTAAACGCTTCTTTCAATTGTTCTTATTAAACCTGTACTCTGTAACTTGAATATATGACGTATGCATTTGTAGTTATTTTGTTTCCTCATTATGTTTCTCTTTTCCCTGTACCGTTTCTACCTTTATTCTTTTCCTCCTTTGTGTGCTATTTATGTATAATTCTTTAGGGGTCAACGTTCAACAAGGCTAAATGCTCTTTTTTGTTGACCCCTCATTCGACATAAATTTGTTTCCTTTGTTTCTCTTTAAATTGTATTGAATTCCTATTGCTTGTTATATGTTATTTTATCGTCCTCATGTATATATGTATTTTCGATTTTACACTTTGTATGTATTGTATATATGTTTTTTTTGTTTTTTTTTTGAAGAATGAAAATAAATACCAATACCAATACCAATACCAATACCAATACCAATACCAATCTGAAGAAAACAGGGACGGTGAGGAGGGACAACTACAAGTTGAGTGCATTTATCTATTTATTCATTTATTTATTTATTTATCTATTTATCTATTTATCTATTTATTTATTCATTCATTTATTTATTTATTTACTTTTAGAGGGGGTGGTGTTATCTAAAAATATAATAACCTCAAGGCAATGGAAACGGTCTTTGACTGTTGTGATCCTACTTGACTGCTGCTTCTGTATTTTGAGGTACATGTCGTCGACGCCCCTCCGTGGTTTTTCCACTAAAATTGTCAGCTTAATTCTGCTTGATTTAGGTGCAACATGATAGCTAAATGAGTAATAAGTGTATGATAACCTCGATGTAATTTTTGGCAGGTATAAAAGGCGACCTTTTTGTTCAGGCTTCTGCTTTAAGGTCAAGAGCATTAGGGGCCGGGAGGAGGGGGGGGGGGGTGGCAGGAGCAAGTAGCTAATAGTAATATATCCAGAGATTTAGTCTGTATTACATTCTGTTTTACTGGCAGAATAACGTACACGTATTAATCATGTTTGACTTTGTAAGCACATCTGTCAGGTCCTACCACACAACAAACAAACAAACAAACAAACAAACAAACAGACAAACAAACAGACAGGCAAACGCACGAAGGAACGAACAAACCAAGGAACGAATGAACGATCCACCAACAACAACCACAACTCAACAACTACAACTACACAATAACAAATAGAGACAACAACAAAAACTGGCAACGCCAATGGTTCAAAAGGGGTAGGGGTACTTGTGCTACAGTTTTCTAACTAAATGTAATACACCTGTATCCAGGGGCGTCGCTAGACCTTTTTCACGATGGAACTATAAGATATCTAACTTATACATGTACGTTTGGTCATCTCTCTTGCCTAATTTATTCTCTTTCAAAGACCATCCTGTATCTAAATATTATACGAGCGAGCGCAGCGAGCGAGGAATATATATATATATATATATATATATATATACTTTTTCATGGTAGAAGTGATAATTCTTCATCAAATACATGCTGGGCCTAAAGATATCTAAATTATATATTTGCTCACCTCACTTGCCGAATGTGTTTTCTTTCCGAAAACATCCTGTATTTAGCTAAATATTATACGAGCAAGCGCAGCGAGTGAGGAAAAATATACACTCTCTTTCGTGGTACCAGTGTTATTTCGTCATCAAAATACACATGCAAATAAGCCGAATATGAGTCTATTTTGGGCACCTTACTTCTCTTTTCTTTGTCCCTCTTTCCTCTTCCCTCTCCTTTTTTTTTCCTCTCCTTTTTTTTTTCCAACAGCGATTGCGAATTTGCCGACAAGAATTTTGAAGGGGGGGGGGGAGGTGTCACAACCCCACACCCCCCTCTAGCGACGCCCCTGCCTGTATCTCAACTTTACTCTCTTTGCACTTCTTTCTAAACAACCTGTACGTTTTGCAACCACCTGCAGACACTTCAAAAAAATTCAGTGGATATCATATTCTGTTATGTTGCTAAATACTTGTGTGTACACTGATCTTGACAAGAAAACACTTGTTTGTTGGATAAAAAAAAAACACCAGGGCCCCGTTTCATAAGACTTGTTATCAATAACAAGTTGCAGTAACTGTTATAAGTTACTGAAATCCCTGCATCTGATTGGCTGAGAGCCAATTTGTCAAAGAAATGTGGCAGTTGTTACTGATAAGTTTTATGAAACGGGGCCCTGTACCATCACAATTTAGTCAGTACAGGGTGGGGGGGGGGGGGTGACGGCTATGATCTACTTTTATCGTGAGTATATATTTTGTGAGCTTTGACTTTTGCTTTCTTTCCGCATTGTCCGTATACCCAGTCAGAACGCAACACACAGTACTTCTTCAACCTCAAAACCCGTTCACACAGTCAAATCACGGAAACACACCGCTTATGGCATACCAGTTGCTTAAAAATCATCAGGTTGTTTAACATATGAACCTACCAACTGTTGTTGTTGTTTTTTTTAAATTGTGTGTAAAACAAATGTGGATTTTTTTTTTTAAAACAACAGCTGTTAGGTTCATACGTTAAATAACATAAAGATATTTAAAAAACTTTTCTAAAAGACAGTGTGTATAAGAGAACTTTTTGTTGCTCATTTTTTCCTTATGCATCGAATAACTATTATGTCTTTACAATTTCAGGGTATGCAAGGGACGCAATAAAAATGATAAAAGACAAGAATGAAACATCAAAAAGAACCATGTGAAGTGTAAAACTTATGAATTACTGATATGCTTGCAAAATCATAAACCCCAAGAGCTTCAGGGGGCTACACCCCCATGTATTCCGCCTGTTTAGGTGTCAGCCCCCACCCCCTACACAGCCCCTGTTATGTATTCTTTCTTCGCTTTCATAAATCTTCAAGCACTATATTAATTTCAGTACTATATCCAGGATCGATCTTTTGTATTCTATATGGCTTCTGCACGAAAGACTTCCTTCAATACAGATGGCAAGTAGGCCTAGTAATTATTGCTTGAATGCATAGACATTTGTCATGCAATCGAAAGTAATAAGTTAGTAAGTTTTGATGTAGGATTAAAATGGCATAGATCTCCAACATTCTCTCCCCATGCAAGGTGCTGATTTCAACACTAATGTAATAGGGCTTTGCTTCTATAAGCTTTCATATGCAGTAAATTAACGAGAGATAAAACATGAAGAAAATTGATTTTGTTTCGGTTTCAGTTTCAGTTTATTTCATATTTCATAATATTTCATTACATAATAAGGCATAATTTCATTACAAAATGTAAACAAACATACATGGTCGATATAACATAAGTTTGAAAATGCCGAGAAGTTATATCATTTCCGGATATACATGTAATTATCATGTAGCTTACTGCAGGGGGGGGGGGGAGAGGTGAATTAGTTAGGGGAAATTTCAAGCAAAATAATCATAGTTCCGTATTTTACAATTAAAAAAGTCTTTTTGTTTTTTTTTCAATATTGTCGTTTTGAAACCAGATGTCCTTAATAATTGTGTACAACGGTTGATTTGGGCATACCAAATACGTAATCATTTCGAGGCCATGATGGAAGTATAGGGGGAGACACCTCTATATTTTGGGGAGGGATGTCATTATATCATACACACACGTTTTCGAGAAAAAAAAAAAGAATTAGGAGCTTCCCCCATTTTATAGAAAAGGCATGAATCCAGTGAAGTTTCTGCATCGCATGACTGGGCATTGTTTAATGTGACAGTTTCAAAGAAAGGACACTCAACTTCGCCTAAGATTCAATAAGACTACTACTTAATTGTTTATTCATCACAGAGATGTCATAATAATGGAGAAAAGTTAATTGCGAGCTTTAAACACGGGAATGACTTTATACATGGACATAAAGACAGTTTCTTCCTTGTTCCTATAAGTTGTATAATTTTGATGTTTGAAGAGCGTCTGAAAGCAAATCTGACTTATTTCTTTTGTAAATTTGTACTAAAAAGATAACGACAGGTGGGTAACGACACGTGGGTCGCACGTGGGTCGCACGGTATCAGAGAGAACATACCAAGTCTTGTTTAACGGAAGTCAGTACTTTAAAGGTAGTAGTCCACATTTGCACAACATTGTTTCAGAATTTGAAGAGAAATAAGCCAATTTCAATTTTAAATCACACTGCAGATATTGATGTGAAACTATCATGTTATCAAATTTACAACAATATTCCAAAGAATAAGTAAAAATGAATGGTTTTACTCTTAAAGCGTCAGGAAGACGCCTTTACAAAACAAAGAAAATCAAAGAAAATCAAAGAAAATCAAAGAAAATTTCTGTTGAATATTTCCTTCTCAATCCTAAACGGGAATGTACTGGGATCTAAAACTTTACGACTGTTTTTCTGTGGCTTAAAGCAATCCAAAGCACAAATTTTGTGCAGATTGGGTACCACATGCAAATGTGGGCTACTACCTTTAAGAAATCTAAAATTTTGATTTCGATAATGAGTCGCCTAGAACAAATACGCCTTCATAGCATTAGTCGAGAGAATGTTTCAAAATGCTCCATTGATTCTCTCAACGTATCTGTTTTAAAGGTTCTATGAAACTTTTTTAAAATACTTGTTAAAACACGCTTAAAATGGATGGGAAGTAATATACAGAATGGCAATGATTTGGGATTTCCTTAATATTAATCTTTGATATGACAATGCTGCGGCTAATCATACTAAATACTTATCTTTATCTTATAGAAAATAAGCAAAACGTTTTGCCTCGGTGAAAAGGAGCAGGGCCATGGTATTTTGATAGGGGGATGAAGCGTTAAGTTTATTTACGCTTTAAATGAAGAAGAAGAAAAAAGTATTATATAGTTGCATGACCCTGCCCTCTTCCACATTTCTTCTTCTTCTTCTTCTTCTTCTTCTTCTTCTTCTTCTTCTTCTTCTTCTTCTTCTTCTTCTTCTTCTTCTTCTTCTTCTTCTTCTTTTTCTTCTTCTTCTTCTTCTTCTGTTTATCAATTGAAATATGATAAAGTGTACTCGCTCTGCCCCCCCTAGAGTACCTACATAAAGAGAGTAGCGACATAGGGGGACCGGAATTTGATGGTCACGTGACTCCTGGCGCCATTTTGTTTCACTCCGCAGCATATACCGCGATTGTGATATCGTACTGTACTTGGGTATAAACTGAAGTTCTTAGTTTCCAATTTCAAACTTGGCCAAATAGACTTATTTCTGTTTGTTCATTTTGTGAAATAACCATTCCAATGATGAAAGATTTCCTTGAGCAAGTAGAGGTTGACCCATTTTTTGCTCTGTTGCTTGCAAATTGCACTAGGCCCATGTGTTTTGTTGCATAATTCATGATTATGTATATTTGCTTGTTTAAGCAAAGTTGAATTGTACATTTCAGATAAATAATGATACCCATCACATTCCAGTTTGTTATGTTTGGTAAAATTTTAGTAATTGATGATCCTGACAGTCCCATTGTGTAATGTCTGAATTTCCAAATTTTTAAGTTGTTTTGTCATGTCAGGGATATACATGTAGACTTGAGTTTGGAGCTTGCCTGGAGAAAATCAAGTTGATGCAGGGCGAGCATATTTTTATACCACTTTTTTAAAAAGGGCACAATGTATGTCTATACTGGAATGATATGGGAGAAGTTGTGCAGTATCTGGAATTGAAGAAGATGTGCAATGGTATTCAAATTTTCTATTCTAAGTTTAAAATGAATCACTACGTGTAGATAAAACTAAAGTACATTAATGTTCAGGTAAAGTTGTGACACTGGGCAAGGATAATATGACATGATTTTCATGGGGAAATACGTATATCATTGTCTACATTGCTCCCCCTTTTTTTCTTACATATCTTAATACCATACCCATTATGTATTGTCAAAAAGGATGTCTTTTCGAGAAGAAAAATGTATATGTATTATGACATGAAATAAATTGAAAGAAAAAAAGCAACAAACAAATGAATTGCCGAATTTCAAAGTTACTTTGTGTGAAATTTATACTCGGAGCTCTATGTGTGTGTGTGTGTGTGTGGGGGGGGGGGGTGTGTGTGTGTCGAGGGGAGGGGGGGGGGGTGGTATACTTCTGTGTCTGGAATTGTGAGTAAACAGATGTATGAGAGGATATGTTTATAATGTTTGTAAAGGTATTGATGTGCATGGATTTTTTTTATTTTTTTAATTTTTTCCCCCATTTTTATGAGCAAGCTGGGCATTGTCTATGGAAAGGGAGGGGGGGGGGTGGGTTGGATTGTTTTTGCCAGTGATGTCTTTATTTTATAATGTGGGTTATGGTTGCATGCTGATTAACCCCCCCCCCCCCCACCCCACCCCTCTTATGAGCAGAAAAACTTTGGTTTTAGGGCTGCAAGGTTAGCTTGTATATGGACATACAGCCCCCTCCCACTTTTCCCTATAGGGGGGGGGGGGGGGTGTTGAGATACAATATAAACAATAGCGTGAGTTGCTTTCTGGCTCGCACAGTTGTGTTTGAAATGTGGCCGACACAACACATATGCACTTCAAAGTTTATGCATGCACTGCGCGCGCGTGCGGTAGACCGGGCGAGTGAAACAAAATGGCGTCAATGCGCAAGTTGTCGCTACTCTCTTTATGTAGGTACTCTACCCCCCCCCCCCCCCCCCCCCCCCCCCCCCCCCCATAGCGCCACCCATGTTCGCTTAACAAAGATAATTCTTCTCCTATTATACAGCTTTTAAAGGCATATTTCCTTTTCTTAAAAACACCTTTAAGATGTATGCCGTAATGCTTTGTTGTCGAATCGGTATTTGCAGTGCTCATGCACATCGCAGACTGAAAAGATAATTAATGACCGCATTCTAAAGTTGTTATATAGGAATTAATATCCTTACATAGTACAATTAATTTCTATAAAGAGGGTAATAAATACTGATAAAGCGGACTTCCCGCAGGTGAATTTATTTCCATATTGTCTCACTTGGGAGCTAAAGACTTTGTGTTTCTGCACAAGTGCGCAGAGATAAATTGCGTTAGAGAGGCAGGGGCGTCGAGAAGGTTACGTAGCAGGGACGGACTGACACTGGAACTCGTTTAAGGAATATGGCTGTGACCGCCCACTCAACCTATAAATCTGCAGTTCCTCATACCACGAATCGGCCAGCCCGACCCAAGGCGGAACCCCCCCCCCCCCCCCATCTCTTCATGGGCCGTCCGCATGGGAAGGGGGGTGGGGGGAGGATAAAAATGGTGTCACAACCATATTTCTAACATCTGTTGGAGAACCTTATTTGTCCTCAATTCTCAAATCTTTCAAGCAATGTCGAGGAAGCAAATAAAAAGTTTGATTTTTTAAAAATTATCAATGGAGTCTTTTTTGAGAATTTTTGCATCCTTATACATTACATGTACTAGGACAAGCACAAGTTTACAAAAATATGAGCAGAAAAAAAGCAAAATACCCTGAGAAACTTGGTTCCATTTCCACTATCCAGAATACGTTGTGTTATTTTCGAATAAAGACATGTCAGAGGGATTTAATTATAAAGAATCATTAAAGTGTCCAAATTGGCAACACAGTGAAGAATATGTAGTCACTATTTTTGTGTGCAAATTGGCAATTTTTTCTGTTAACTCTTGTTTTCCTTCACACCGGTTCACTTAACAGTCATTTTATTTCTTAAAACACCGTGTAACAGTGGGAAAGAAGGATAAGTGTTACCAATATTTGAGGATGCAAAGCTTATTAATTTAGCTCCTAAGTAAACTCTTGTGCTGCCATGTGTTAACGTAATCATTAGAATTACTTATTACTGTCGTCTATATATGACAAAATAGCACTGGCTTGCCTACTAGCTCCACCGATTTATAACAATTGATTTTATAAGCATCTGAATGGTTTATAAGAAGGAAATAAAACATTTCTAACCAGTTTGAATCTGAATTCAATCTGAGAATCCGAGGACCTGTTTTCATCTTGCTTGCTCATAGCTCTGTAACCCCCTTTTTTGTTTGCTTTTCTTGCGTGAAACTTTTCAGCAAACCTGCATTCATATTGTAGTCTGACGCCCCCTCTCCTGTTCACATTAACCGAGCGCGGCCCTTTCGTCCATAAGAGTATACATTTATGATGCCCTGATGTTGTAGATTGTTATAAATATTTATTTCCTTGAACATGTTGAATCTACTCGAGTAGAAGGAAATGTTTCGCTCTGATATGCTTCATTAATATCTATCAATCTGTTTCATGCAGTGATTTAGGTGGGTTAAATTACTCTCGTTTATCGCAGTTCAGTCTTAACAATTCTACCTTATATCTCAAATAATCAATTATACATGACAGTGGCGTTTCGTTAGACTCTCGAAATGTTTTGGTCGTTTATTGTATCACTCTGACCTGTCGTGTATTAGTTTGACTTCGAGCCTTTTCTCTTCCCCCATCTCATTCATATTCTACTCCTTCTGTTATCTGATTTCTTCCCTTTCGTATATGTTTTATATTATATAGCCTATTCTTCTTTCTCCTTCCTCTCTCTCTCTCTGTCCCTCTCTTTATTTCTTTCTCCTTCTTCACAATTTCCTACTTTCATGTCTTTATTTGGTTGTATAATTTTCTTTTGTATTGTATATGATGATGTTGTTGCAGCAGGGCTCCCTTGGAAAGCAGGCCTTAATGCTTGAATGGGACTATCCTGCCTCTTTATGATTTACATTAAACACATTGTTAAATTTTTAAAAATGAAAATAAAAACATACTTATTATCCTTTCTCTCCATACACTTCTTGTTCATAATTTACTTTCCAAAGGGGAAGAGTAACCCAAGAAAAACACGGCGATAAACAAAATATTCAAATTGTAAACAAAATATTTTAATAGTGTGCCGACAAAACTGACTTAATATTCAGTAGACTTGTTTACTAATGTATTCAATTTTATGCTGGTTTCTCTCCGGAAGCCTCGGTTACCAACTTTTCAGTTCACCTGTTATGCAGAATGGCACCTGAAAAGAAAGAATTCAGTTTGCATACAGTAGTTGTTGCTATGTCAGGGAAGCTTCTGGCAAGCTTCTCTTGTTCAACAAGTATGCATAAAATTATTCATTATATAGGTCTATTCCACAGGCAGCTTCCCCTAACCCACCCCTTCTCCCCGCCCCCCCCCCCCCCCCCCATCTTCGGCACGCCAGCTATACCTCCCTCTATCTTTTTCTTTCGAGCTTTCTTGCTTTCTCTCTCTCTCTCCCTCTCTCTCTCTCTCTTCCCCTCTCTTTCCCTCTCTTTCTCTCTCTCAGTCTCTCTCTTCACCTCTCACACAATCAGATATAGTTGTTTTTTTTCATTTCCTTTTCTAGTTTTCTATAGTTACCACCCTCAATCTTTATTCCACAATATTTTCTTCTCCCCGCTTCCTTTGTTTTCATAATTATCTGCAGCTCTGTTTCAAATAATTTCTTATCCTTTTTTCTAAACTTTCTGCCTTTGACTTTTCTACTTGTTCATAATTAATTTTACTGCATTCTTTCCTCCCTCTTTATGATCAGTTTTGAGGATTAAAATGAAGTACATTATTTTGTTCAACTAAACAAGTGAGAGCAAGAGAGAGAGAGAGAAGGATTGAAATAAGGAACAGTGTGTGGGTGGGTGGGTGTGTATGTGAGAGACAGAAAGAGAGAAAGGGAGAGACAGAGGAAGTGAAATTAACTGGGAGAGAAAGAAGAGAGAGAGAGAGAGAGAGAGAGAGAGAGAGAGAGAGAATGAATGAGCTAAGGGGGGGGGGGGGGAGGGGTGAATAATATTGATAGTCAAATGCCCAGGGTAGTATTTTCTGGACTCCGTGAAAATTATAGTTATATTTCATATTAAAAAAAAAGAACCTGAGAGCAAATAGAACTGATAATTAATTTCCAAGTCCAAGTCAGGTTCAAACCTCTACCAACTCAAAAGAAAAAAGAAGAAAAATTAAAGATGAAAATTTAGATAATCACACCAACTTGTTCTACTCTTCTCCGTGCATGGCAATCTCACTTGACCGGCTTGCGTGCTAGAAACCAAAACGACACTTGTAGTAACACTTGTGCTGGGAAAATGATTGATCTGTCGAACATCCAAAGCCATACAGATTGAAAAGTACGGTCACTCGTCTTGTATATTAAAGGAAAGTAGTTCCAGTTTCAGTCCTTCAAGAGACGAGGCAATTACTGGACTTAAAATGAAACTTGCCAATCAAAATCACACGTAGAGTCAGGATTATCTTTTATGCTCTTTTGTTTCAAATGTATAGCAATCATTACTCTAGAGAAAAATTTAAAGAAGAGAAGGGCCCTTCAGCTTGATAATTAATTGATCTTTTGTTGGGTCGACATCGGGTTTATTGTCTTGCATAATTATGACAAAGCAGTCATCGATTAGAATCATAATTAATGTGTCACAACTATTTTCTGTTAAGGACATAATTACCATGGGTTTTAAAACGATTAATCTTAATGGTTCAGAGTATTGGATTGCTTTGTCGTCAAAGAACAGAGCATGCTTAAGGCCCAGAGGTTAATTTGAACCTACAAGAACTTTCACCTTTTGAGAAAAAGAACTAGGGAGATATGAATATCACATTTTGAACAAATTCAGAGAACATAGCAAAGCAGTTCGATTTTCCTTAAGATGCAAAAGCACTAAATAGCATTCACTGCCGTAGGGCCGATAGGGAATGAAATTCGGTAGGAGAATTTCAATCCGTCAATCTTTTTCTATAATTTGAAGGGGGTGGGGTCACTGTCCAAAAATTTGCCGAAAAGCCACAAAAAAGGCTTCAGTTTGAAATTAATTTTGATTTCGGTGAGGGGGACATACTCAAAAATTGCTGACAAATTTTTTTTGGGTGTCTCTTTTTTTCTTGAATTTTTGGGGACATATATCCTTTTGGCTTCTCAGATGTATTTTTCGAACACTTTTTTTTTGCTTTTTTTGTTTTTTGTTTTTGTTTTTGTTTTTGTTTTCTTTTTGGGGTGGGTGGGGTGGGGGTGGGGGTGGGGGTTGGGCATACCCTATTGTGTCCCCCACCCCTATTTTTTTGAGGGGGCGAGACGTGACCCGCTGTCACCCACCGATTGACGCCCATAATCAGCCCACTCAACCTTTATCCACCTGCCCTCATACAGGCCACAGACCGACCGCCCCCAATCAAAAATATAGAGAGATCCGTGGGGGAACTCCCCCCCCCCCCATCCCCAAATCTCCTCATACTCCCAGTGACTGGTCTATCCTTTATTGCCACAACTTGTTTAGCACACTTGTGCAAAAAAAGGAATTTCGTACTATCACATAACCAGATATAAGTACAATTACAGTAGAATAACTAGCAAGGAGAATTTAGTGCCGCTGCTGAGATTCGAATTCGGAACTGCCGATCTAATGTCTAAAAAACAACAACAACAACAATAATAATGATGATGATAATGATAATAACAATGATAATAATAATTATAATAATAGTAATGATTATTATAATAATAATACTGAAAATGATAATAATGATATTAATAATGATGATGATGATGATAATAGTAAAAAAAAAAACACTTCACGTGACCTCATGAAAAATATAAGCACTAATCATTCAATGTTCTATCCTCCCCCCCCCCCCTCCAGTGGAAACTGATTTGAGAAAGCTTCGCTTCGTACGTGCCGAGTCGAAACTTGCAAGGGGAAATGGACTCTATGCATACGCCTGTATCCATTGCTGTTAGTATGGTTAGTAATCGCTACATCAAATAGGGGGTTAAAATTGGCAACTGATGCAATTCAGATCACGTGACCTTGGACCTTGAAGTTTGTTTAAGACCATTGCCATGGTGAGGAAACAGGTGCAACGGGATTAAAAAGGTTGGAAATACATATTTGGGGGCTTAGTAATGGGAGGGGGGGCTATGAATTCAATTCTAGTGTACTTTATATATTATCCTCGTTTCGACAATCAATATTATTTTAACCTTCATATTAGGCGTATGTCCCATAATGTTCGTTTGTCTTGTTTGTTTTTGTTTTTAGATAACTGCGGTATCTTCCTTGATCATTTTTCAAATATTTTGTTTGGTTATTTTTTGTGAGGGTTGACTGAATTGTTCCTTGATGTCTCTTTAATGATAGTACATGTACTTGAATTTTATTCTAAAAAAAGAAAGCTGTAACTTAGCTGTCCGGATTTTATTCTTTAATCAGGCTAATGGCAGAAGAGTGACCCTCCTCAAATAGATGAGAACAGTAATCTCTTTTTAAAATATATATAATTTTCAATTGAATAATTTAACCTGCTGTTTGATTTTATTGTTTATCTTGATGCTTGTGAAAAAGAACGATTTTTTGGTGACTGTTCTTCCCTGCACAGGTGATATATTATAGCTCCTCTCCACGCAATAAGAGTAAATTTTTAAAAACAATAAAGCAACTAGGGACATATGCAGACAATTGCCTAAGAAGCGGCAAATTATTCGGATTATGATTATCCATGGTGAGGAAAACAAAATTGTTTTAAAAGCACCTATGAAGAGTCTCTTTAAGAGAAGCTTGAGTTCTGGGAAAGTTGACAGATAGTTTGTGAGCTGTCTCATTATTTTCTCGTCACTTAGGAAGAATGTCATAACAAAGAGGTTCCCTAAAAAGGATTGTTATTCAAAGGCCCTTGTATTCGAAATTTGATCAGAAATAGCTCAGTGTTCTGGTCGCAGAATCATGCAAAAAAATTGTTAGATCCTTTATACCCGTTTCTGTGTGGAGTTCAAGTGCCTTGTAAAAAGAAAGTGAGTAATTTTTGGTCGATTCGATAATCCCCCCCCCCCCCCCCCCCCAAGCTCACAAAAGACTCCTGTGTTGATGTACAACCAATCTAACTTTCCCAATTCGACATGTTGGAAACGGATTGTGAATTGTAATCATATATGATCAGAAACTCCAGTTTATCTATAAGAATGTGTTGATTCTTAACATTACTACAGCTCTCTTGGAGCTACGGACTTACAAACGATTACTATAATCATTCCTGCATTTTCCTTGGTAGAAAGTAGTCAGGAGGGGGGCAAATCCCCCCCTCCATCAAAGGCACACAATAAACAGCTAAAAAAAAAAAAAGAAAAGAAAAAACCGGCAAGACGAGAGAGCGCGGTACGACCCTGCCACGTAGAGTCTCCAGGTGTTTTGTACAATATTCATCATCAGATCTGGCTCACCTTATATTAATGAAAATGACTCAATAATGATCAGCTTTTATGTGCAACCACACAATGGAAGTTGACATTGCGTCTATATTTACCTTCATCAAATTATGACATCACCATTTTCCCAGCTATAGATTCCTAGACGATGACACTTTATTGTGGTGTACAGACTTGGTAGAATGTCGGACAATTATTATTAACTTGGTAAACGAAATGAATGGGAAATATCATAAATGAATCATTACACCTGTGCTTCATTCAGATTTAATTGAACTGGAGTGTGAAAAGAAGATCTAATTCATATAGCCTTCGGAAAAATCCAACGTTTTGATTTTGTATTTCCTTCCTTCCTTCGGAAAAATCCAACGTTTTGATTTTTGTATTTCCTTAGCTATATTTTTAAAAAAGAAAAGAAATGTAATCAAAAATCATGGAGAGACAATTCGTCGCTGATAGCGACGCACGTTTGAAACTATAAACATAATTGATATTATTTACTCGCACATTAAGATTTTTAAATATTAAAATAAAAATGATATAGCGGTTTATTAGAAGGTATTTATATATTTCGTACTTCTACTTCTGATTTCATATCAAACATTTTGCTCTTCATCACTTAATGTCTTGCATTCATATTTCTTTTAGACAGATATTCCAATATACAATATTTACTTCAGAACGTATAACGGCCAAACACTGAAGACATGGAAGATTATTTAAGATGATAGTGACTTTTAAAAGATCATAGTGACTTTTAAAAGTATATCATTGAATAAGAGTATGGATATAAGTTTCGTTTTAGAGTCACTTGAATAAATCGTGAGACAAAAATTAAGTTGACATTTTGACAGGAGAGGGAAGAACATTGCGAATTCTTGCCATGGTTGCGAAAGAAAGCACACATTAGACCATACTTAAATGATTAATAAAATAAAGATGCGAAACATTAAAGGGGCATAAAGTTTATAAGGAATATGTTCTTGAGTACAAGTATAAAAAAAATCAGAGAAACATATTGTTGAATATTTGTGATCATCTAACAAAGAAAATGGTCATCGAAGGTGACACAGGTTAACAGCGCTTTCCCAAACCACGTGACTGAAGACAAGACAGGAAGATGCTTTGGTTTGGGAGAAACCATTATTACGTCATGTTCATGAGGAGATAAATAGTAAGGACATGGACGGATAGCAAAAATACACTTCCTCGTTATCAAGCCACAGAAATACGTGAGAAAAATGAGAAAAACATTCGGACGTGGTGAGGTCTGGCTAACATGTGTGAAGATGTTTGTTGAGAGAGAAAGAGAGAGAAAGAGGGGGGGGGGGGAGAAAGAAAGGAGAGGGGAGAGTTGTACTGAGAGAGAAAGGGAAGGGGGGAGAGGAGGAAAAAATGACAGCAAGTGAGAGCAAGAGGTGAAGAGAGGGAGAGAGAAAGAGAGGTGGAGGGAGGGAGGAAGGCTAAGGGAGAGCAGAGAAAGAGGGAGAGTGAAAGAGAGAGAGAAAGATGAAAGATTCAAAGAGATGGGGGAGAGAGAGAGAGAGAGAGAGAGAGAGAGTTAACTGGGGGTGGGGTGTCAGTGGTGATGGTGGTGCGTGGGAGAGGGTAATGGACTGCACCCTTCATCCTTCCGACATCGTCAGAACATTGGAAATCACTATAATAATATGACCAGCAGAAAGAAATGTGTGGTAACTGTATAGGCATTTATTATTTTTTTTACGTATTAGTATTTTTTCAAGAATAATTATTGCATGTACTGTTTATCTGTTAATACTGTACACCTTATGATACTGTTTAGCTACCGCTGTTTCTGCTGCTTCTTTCTATATACACTTACACCACTGGCATGACTGTTACTATACTTGTTGTAGAACAATCCAAAATATTTGCGATTTGCCTAAATGCCCTTACAAATAATACGGTTATATCAGGGAGATGGGAGTTTAACCTGGTATACATACAACTACTATCGCAATACAGCAGTGCCTTCATAATATATAATACTTCTACTTCGGAAAATCACCTTGATTTAACACTTACAGGAGCCAGACGAGAAACCCCGAGAAATTGCAGGTTGATTGCCCCCCTCCCATCCCCGCCCAAAAGACGGGTTCTCTGGCTGCGCCCCACCTTCATATAACCCTGATGATAAACAATGAACTTGTTCGGAAGGCTGCTGTGGTATTCCCTGCAAATATCGTGCACAGTGCGGTTAAAACCCACCAAATTGCATCCTTCGTTATTATGACGATAATAATTAGGGACCTGTATAGCCAGTTACTACGTAAAGAGGAGACGGAATTAAGTTTAATTTGTGGACTTGTATTCATCCGTGGATGACCGAAATAGTCTCCCTTGGAGGCTAGTACCATCAAAAAAAAAAAAAAAAAAAAAAAAATCACAACTGATTAATAGACATGGGATGCGGTCACAATTATCGCGAATTAAGAATGTATGGATATGATGTAAGCTGTTGATTATAATTATGGAAGTTCAAGTAGTGGAAATAATTTTGTACAGCAGTTCTTTATTCGTGTGATGTAATTCATTGTGACGTAATGTTATTAGGTTATTTTTGGTATATTTATTGTTTGTGTATCCTGTAATGTTGTATCCTATGGTGAGTGTCAAAGCTAAGAGTATAGCAGAGGCACTTACCCCCTCCCAGGACAAATAGCAAAAAAACAACACCACCACCACCTCAACACCTCCTCCTCCCAAAAGAAGAATAAAAAAGCAAATTAGTTCGGAGAAAGTGAAAGAAAAGAAAAGAGAGAAAGGAAGATGGCGCGAATATCATATCACATGATTCTCTATCACATCCTCTCCAATGTCTCAGATTTTTATCTTCCAAGTATTATTTCAGGGCTGTGCTCCGCCCCCCCCCCCCCCCCACCACACACACCTCCGTGGCACCAGAGCCCCTCAGTAACTGGATCCTATTCTGCCATAGTGTCAGAATTATCTTAGAAAGGAAAAGATGTCCTTATTTTAGCTAATTGGATCTGTTCTTTTTGTCGGGGATTGGACTGAATTTGTTCTGTGACCATGCAAAGCCAAAGATTATTTGTTTATATTTATCTATTTTGTCATCTTCATCTTATACTGCAGGGTTGGCCTGTTAAGTTATGCAAAACTTCTTTCCAAAGGCGCATGAAACAGAGTCTTCTAAAACTCCTTCCATATTTGATACAAATTTCTTCTTTACTTGTCATGCTTGTGTGTATGATATATCTTCTATAATTCTTTTGGACATATGACTGTCCTAATGAAGACGATAAAATGATGAATGCACCCCGTTAATTCAACATGACATTCTATTAATCTGATTTGAATATTTAGATAAACACCGTCGTAAAAGGAACTAAAATTAGATTAGAAATGAAAGTTTGAACAAATTAAAACCGCGACGGTGAGCTAATTTGAGCATACAGTGATCTAAATTAGAGGTTGGCAGCAGAAAGTTTGCCTCGAGATAAAAAATATATATTTTTATCCCATGATAGTTGACATAATCTTGTTTTTAATTCCGTGTCGGTTCATTGACATCCAAGAATTTACCCAAACACCAAAAACAGCGCTACCTTATTTTCAGACTAAATGATTTCATTTTGGGTTTCCGGTCATATACGCAAATTATGTAGTTAGTGTATACCAATTATTTATTTGCCTTATAACATGATCTATGTCTGTATTCTGCCGAATTTTAAACCCTTCCCCAGGTCGCAATGTGCGTTTTGATTAGTGGAAGTTACACCGAGGTCTAAGTTTTCCTTTTTCTAAACATGACTTTAGACCAAGAGTTTGGTTTTACAGAAGAAATTAAAATACAAAGCTATGGGTACACATGAGGGCAAAATGGTCATTAGAATTTGTTTTGATATTTTCCTCTCATTCTCCACTTATCCCTTCTTCTTCCTCTCTCGGCTACCTTGTTCCTTCTCTACTTTATCTTTATTTTTTCTTCTTTTTTTCTCTTTTTCCCTTTCCCCAATCTGCCTTTCGCCCTCTTTCCTCGATAGTTAACCTAAAATCTAGAATCTATAATCCGTAGCGCACAAGAATCACAAACTCTACAACAAGCTTTACCGACCCCAATATGTTCAAACTTGACCAACGGGATCTTGAAGTGCCAATACATTATCACGTGACAACTGGCCCTATTTCTAAAGAAAAAATAAAAGCATATAATTATTACATATTACTTTGATCTTCCCTCTACTTTGAAACTCTCAACTTTCCGAAGAAATGTATCTCTTCATTAATTTTGCACAAAATACAACATGGAACGGGTTTGTACTTTGTTCTTCTCTTTACTGTACAAAATTGAACCATGATACAGTAACCATAGTCTGGAATAAGACTATAAAGATCAACCTGACTGTATGTCATTTTCTGGTTCAGAGACCATCATTGCTTCCTCCGTCACGATATTAACAATAATCACAATAATCTCCTCCAAAATGCACCTGAAACTGTCAATATTCCAATTGTGCAAACAAATATAATGGGCATTCCTTCTCGATACCGTAATAAGTCGAAATTAGGGTTTTAAATAACTCTTTCATATTGAGCCTCCTTTTTTACAGATTACCTTTGCAATAAATAAAAGTTGTTTTGATGGGATTTGGAATAAATATGTGTAGGCTTTAATTGACAGCTTAGAACGATTAAGCCTGATGCAATAATTCTGTTAATGGTGGAGTATGGGCATTTGAAATTGATTGATTAGTTATGAATGTCTATATTATACAAACAGGTAACAAGCGAAAAAGAGATAAATATAATGAGAGAGGGAGGAAGGGAGAGAAGGAGAGAAGGAGAGAAGGAGGAAGAGGAGGAGGATTAGAAGAAGAAGAAGAAGAAGAAGAAGAAGAAGAAGAAGAAGAAGAAGAAGAAGAAGAAGAAGAAGAAGAAGAAGAAGAAGAAGAAGAAGAAGAAGGAGAAGGAGAAGGAGGAGGAGGAGGAGAAGAAGAAGAAAAAAATAAGAAAAAGAAATGAAGGAAGACAAAGAGACAAGGACAGGCTAAATGAGAGAGTGAGAGATGAAGAGGAAGACATAGAGGTGGATGGAGAGGAAAGAAATGAACACAAAGTGGTACGGTGTTTAAGAAACAGAGGGTTGTCTCAAGACCTAATCTGTTGTTTCGATCAGTTCAGACTCTAGGGCTTGACTTTTCACAAAGATTGTTCCAATGAATATCCTCTAATATCTTTTTTTCATTACATTTTTTTCTCTCTCCTTTTTTTCTTTTTGCTAGGAGGAATTATTCCAAACATTAACTGCAAAAGTAGATTATAGATGAACTGGGCATAGGTAAATAGTTGATTTGTTTTGTTCATCACTAACCTAATCTCGTTATGGTAATAAGTGGTGATTGATTGCTTCCGTTGATTATCTGTTTGATACCTTTGGCACTCCTCACTTTTTGCTCTCATCCCAAACCACCACTTTGAACCCTTTTCCCTCCTCTTCTCTCTATCTCTTTTACATCCCCTCTTTCTCTATCTTCCTCTCTCCGCTCCCTCTTTCTCTTTCTTTCTCTCTCTTTCTTTGTATGCCTCTATGTATAGCTATTCTAATTCTTAACACGTTTATATTTCGGAAAATAGCATTGAACACGGACATACATGCATATATTTCACATACTGGCATTGACGTAGACAAAAGACGAAGAAAGTGCATGCAGACAGTAAGTTCGGTTTATTTCCTCGAATTTTCGACGTTCCCTGGCGTCTTCGTCAGGAGAAATATGAAAATTATTTTAATTTCTGGGTATACTTCATGTACTATAATTTGGACATGCCGTATGCCTCATTAATTATAAGCCCGACCTCTTTCTCTTTCTATTTACCAGCTCTCTCTGCATGTTTTTATATCTCTCAACCTCCATTGTGTCTGCGGTTGTCTGTGCCTGTGTACGTGTGTAGCTGCCTTTCTCCCTCCCTCCCTTTCTCTTATTTATTTATTTATTTATTTATTTATTTATTTATTTATTTATTTATTCAATTATTTTCGAATATTTATACAGAGTGGCCTGATCAGCATAAAACAAACGAACGACACCCCCCCAAATAAATGATATACTAGTACCATAACAGATAACATTGCATAATATATCCCCCCCCCCCTTCGGGATAAAAATGGTAAGATCCAAATACGCGCTCTCTCTCTCTCTCTCTCTCTCTCTCTCCTCGTATCTCTCTCTTAATCACTGTATCTTTTTTTTTTTTTTTTTTACCTTTCTCTTTATTCTTCCTTACCTCCGAGTCATTTCGTATAATCTACCAAGCCGCATGCAAATCAGTGATTTCACGTCTCATTAACTCTTCCTGCACGTCACTTTTGTCCAAAAGGTCTAGACAGGCGCCTCTGTATTCAACTTGTCTTTCTGTGCCATTACCATTATCCTTTTGACGTGTTTTAGTGAAATTCATCATTCATATGGCTATCAAGTAAGATTTTTTTTCAGGTTGTTTGTTTTGAAGTTATTTGTTTATGATAAATTTCCTAAGAAGATTAATCACACCTAAAAATAGTAGAATCTGTTTCTGTGTCACGCCGAAGTAGCGTGAGAAAATTTTGCACTGAACACACTAAGAAAATAGGTTCAATTTTGCACCCTTCAAAATGCAACACTGGGAGCTCTTTATGGGAACCACTCTGCACCCTAAGAAGCATTTTGGAGCTTTAAGGGTGCAGTGAGCTACATTCTGCACCTTTAACATGCTTAAGGGTGCAGAGTTGTACCCTTTAGGGAAGGTGTAAATTTGCACCCTTCTGAATGCAAACATTTCTGCACCCTTAAAGGTGCAAAGTTGCACTTTTAAGGGTGCAGACGGTATTTGCGGGTGCAGACAAGTACAAAAGGGTGCATCTTTGCACCTTTTTCATGTAGGGTGCAAGATTGCACCCAAAAGGTACTGACAGTGTTGCATTTAGGGTGCAAAATTGAACCCCTTTTTCTTAGTGTAAATGACAACCATAAGTCACAAAAAATTATGACAATTTTAACGATGAATTTTCATCAACATTGAAGTCTTATTCCACTACATCTTGAAAGGAAGAAAGCTATGGCATTTTCCCTTAAATTTCGTATCGACCTTCCAATATTATGTGGAAATGCATTTCATAAGATTCAGCAAGCAAGGAGCTGGTCATGATTTTCATTTTAGGCAGGGGGTTTTGATAGTTTCACAAAATTCCAATTAGTTTTAAAAAATTAGGATTCAGGGGCGGACTGAGAATGAAAATTTGTCTGGGGGAATTTTGACGTTTCCGACCCTTTATCTTATAAATCGGTGTCACCGGATAAGATGTCCAGGATCCGGATGAGATGATACCAGCAGATGTTTTTCAATACAAAATGACAAGAAGTATGACTGTGCGCTCCCCATTCCCCATCACGCAGCCAGAAACTCCCGTCGATGAACGGGCCTATAATTATTTGAAGAGAAGTGTCAAACATAGCTCACTTGCTACGCTCACTCGCCAATATGGACTAAGCTCACTCATTTGATTAATGAATTGATTAATGAACCTATCAAAGAAGGAGTCAGTTAATCCCGAAACCAATCAAAAATTCATTGAACAAACGGACCTGCTAATCAAGATTTTTTCCTTCTTCAATTGAACAAACAGCCAGATAATCAACCAACCAATCAATCAGTCCGTCAGTCAGTCAGTGAATGAATTAATCAACCAGCTTACATACAATTCATTCCATAAATCAAGAATCAATGAACCAGCTTATATTACTTACTTAATCTTACTTACTGTACTCAGAAATCCTGTTTGAATTGCCTCCCCTTGTAGATGCATACTAATTTGTTTTAATGTGTTTTGTCTTTCGCATGAATACACATTACCATGATTTTTGCAAGGTCCACTTGTTGTTGGATTGCCTATGTTTTTCCTGGCTATTTTGTTTCTCTTTTTTACGCAATTTTCCCTCAAATTTTTAAATCCTTTTTCTGATGATAATATGATTCTCCTTATTTGCTCCATATACCATATAAACACAAAATTAATTTGCTGCCTTTGTCACTTCATTATCTCAAGTTATTTTGAACTTATCCCTTTTCATGTATTTATTTAATGTATAACTGAAAATTATTTCTTTTGATCTGCTTCTTAATATGTCCTTTGGTTTTTTTTTCTCTCTCAATTTTTAAATTTTAGTTACATGTATGTGCCTTCATTCTCTCATTCTTTTGTTTTATGTATGCACCAGCCAATGTGGAGAACCTCATAGACAGAATTCCCGAATTCTTTTAGGTAATCCCTAGGCATTGGCTGGTGCTAAATCTTTATACAATGTACTGTGGTTTTGTTATCTTTGTGTTCTCTGTGTACTTGTCTCTGTCATATCTCACCTGGAAATGAAATAAATAAATAAATAAATAAATAAATAAAATCTTTTAGACGACTGATCATTCAACCAATGATCAACCGGAGAATGTATCAGTCAATATTAATCAACCAAGGAATCAAACGATCCATATATAATCTAATCCATGAACTAAAAACAAAAAAGATGTACCAATCAATAGACCAATTAATCCATCGATCAATTAACTAATCGATCGGAGAATAATCAGTCAATATTCATCAAACGATCCATAATTATAATCCATGAACTAACAAAAAAAATGGACCAATCAATAAACCAATTAATCCATAAATGAAAATCAATCAAGCAAGCAATCAGTAATCTAATCAACCAACCAATAAAGAAAAGTTCAGGCTATCAATCAATTAATCAATCAATCAACCAACCAACCAACGAACCAGTCAATCAATCAATCAATCAATCAATTATAGAACTCCCCTGAAAAGGATAACAGTTATCATCTTTTACAAGCAGGTTAACCTTTTATTCGTCTCAGTGCAAACATCTTTGTTAAAAGGTAGACCTTCCTCGCTTTGTTATTCACCTCTGCTTTTGTTGTCCACGTAACGATTCTCTCTCTCTCCCAAACAAACAAATTAAACGCCTCATGATTGAGAACACAGCCGAAGAGACATCGAAGGATTTCTAGTGCGTGACAATAAGGACAAGCATTAATCGAAATAGAAAACCCCCGAGCATCCCACAGAGAAAGATAACAAAGGGAAAACAATACCGGAATGAATTTGGTAGATCATTAGACCTCGCAAATGGAGTCATCTTCATTTCCGATAACCATTGGTCGATGAATCATCCAGCCATTGGTTCATTAACCCAGCTATCCTCACCTTTTGGATGGAAAACCGCGTCCCGCAGGTGCTTTTAGTTAACCCCCTCGATCCTACTCCCCTCCCCCAATACCATAAATCTTTAAGAATTGTACACCAATCACCAAAAGACATTCTGCTCTGCATGCTACATGGATTCAGTGTCATTATGCTGTATTGAAAATATGAGCTGTGAATTCTATTTTTAATTCTATTAAAAGTTCAAATAACTCTCAATTAGCATAAACGACTATTGAGGTCGATTGCCATAACTTGCTCTAATAAGCCAGTTCACAGCTAGCTCACTTCCCGAATGACCTCAAATATCCACAGATATTTTAAACATGGAGTGGTCCCTTTTTGTGCATTTTGAATAGTCACTCCCAAAGTGACAGAGGTACCTCATGAATGGCTTTTATTTCCCCTTAACGCACCATGGTTGCACAATTATTAGTACATATCAAGTATTCGCGTCAATGGGGTTTTAGTTTGTATCCGTGAACTGGCTTATTGTGATGTCTTATATGATTTTATCCTTCAAAATCAGTAACCGTTAACCGCTAGAATGTCGGTAAATGTTTTGCAGGTTATTTCACACGTCTAAGCTTTACACAGATTCTTTCTCTTTTCAGAAGTATATTTTTATCCACAATTTAATTGAGATTATGGAAAAGTAGTCACACTTTCTTAAAACGTTAGGAGAAACTGTGAGCATTCCATTTGGCACTTTATATTCAAGTCGTTCGTAAAGTCATGCGTAACTTTACGAACAGCTTTATGAAACACACCCTGTTCTAGTAGGCAGTGGATTAATATAAAATTAAAAACGGTCTGCTCTTGTGCTAAAGAGTTTTTCCTTTCTACCTTGAATATGCCTTGAACTCATGTTTAAAATGCTAAAATAGAAAACAGCGTCTGCGCCCTTAGACAAGGCAATTTGCCCACAAATGCCTTTTCTGGATCCTGGTCCTGGACCAAAAGCTAGACCAATTCCAAAACGCTAATAGCAGGAATCACAGAAAACCAGTGATGAAGGTTTTTTTTAATATCCATGTTTAAAAAAGAAGATTAAGAAGAAGAAGAAAAGAGATCACTAAAATTACTAAGGAATTTGGTGAAAAACAATGAAAGCTAAAGATTTCCATATTGATATTAGGAGCACTGGTAACACTGGTGTAGGAATCTCCAATTTGCAGTGATATTTTTCATTAGCGTTCGTATGTGCGTGTAGTATTGCATGGTATTGGACTTATAAATACAATATCAGTATTGTTATCAAGGTATCGGAATTGGTATTGTTATTGGTATTAGAATTGTGTTATACTATTGATCTTGGCATCGGTAATATCAGTGATATTTGTGTTGGTAGTGGTAATAGTATTGGTACTGGTACTGGTATTTGCATTAGTGTTTGTACTGGTATTAGTAGTGCTAGTGGTATTGGAACTGGTACTGGTACTGGTATAAGTATTAGTATTGGTAATGGTATTAGTAGGGGTATTGGTACTGGTACTGGTATTGGTTTGGGTACTGGTTTGAGTATTGATATTAGTACTGGAATTGGAATCGGTAATGATATTGGTATTGGTACTGGCATTGTTTCTGGAATTTGTATTGGTACTGGTCTTGGTGTTGGTTTAGGTATTTGTATCGGTATTGATTTGGGTATTGGTTTGGGTATTGATATCATTTTTGGAATTGGTATTGGTACTGGTATTGGTACTGGTATTGGTACTGGTACTGGTATTGGTATTGGTGTTGGTTTGGTATTGGTATTGGTATTGGTATTGGTATATTGCTGTTGGTATTGTTATTGGTATTGGTATTGTTACTGGTATTGGTTTTGGTGCTGGTATTGATCTTGTATTGGTATTGGTATTGGTATTGGTTTGGGTATTGGTTTGGGTATTGATATTAGTATTGGAATTGGTATTGGTATTGGTGTTGGTACTGGTTTGGGTATTGGTACTGATATTAGTATTGTAATTGGTATTGGTACTGGTATTAGTATTGGTATTCGTATTGGCGCTGGTATTGGTATTGGTATTAGTATTAGTGCTGGCACTGGTACTGGTACTCGCATTGCAGTACACTGGTATTAGTACTGATATTGGTATTTGTGTATGTTTTGTTATTGTTATCATTATCGGTATGAGATTGGTATTAGCATTAGCATGGAAACTGGTATTGGTTCAAGATTTACCCTTCATATCAGTATTGGAATTGATATTGGAATTTCTTTGGTACTGCCATTTTCTTTATTGTTGTCAAAATGTTACAGAGTACATAGACCTGCGAATTCTGAGATACTGGATTTTCTGAAAGACGGTTATACGAAATGCAGGCTAACGAAATTAATGGGTATGTCTCATGGCTTCATAATGTTGTAAATGTGTTTACTGATATCTTAGCATTACAGAAACAAAATTTTATTGGAAACAAATTCCAAACATTATTTGAAGCCGGATTCTGTGATAATTAGGTACAAGGAAACTGAAATTCTACTAAATTAATATTTAAATTGTATCTATTCTCAAATCAACGAAAACAAAAGGCAAATTAAACAGAATCAAAACAAATATGAATAATCGCCTTGCTATCACAAATACGGAAACGGATCGTTTGCCCAAGTTTAAGCATAGCCTGAATATCTTGAATAGCCTCCCATCAACATATAATATGACGTATTTAGCCAGTTTTCATGCGAATACCATCAGTTCGAGACCTTGTTTTTCAACGATTTCCGATGATTTTTGTGGTCTCATTTGAATGCATGCGAGTGGGATATGATTATCTGTAGGATTTGCTCCATTGGTCAACCTTGCAATTGGGATCACTTGTTTTCCGTATAAGATTTACCCTAACGCACGGATCAGTGGCTTAAAGGTAATTTTTATTTTTTATTTCTTTTTTTGTTCTCCTCCAAAAGTAAGATTCTGAAATGTTAGAATCGAAACAAATTGATACTTACCAAGGGAAATGACGACTACAAACTGAACAATATCTACTGAACGGATGTGATACATATTACTGTAGAACAGTCGGATGATAACCAAAGAAACAAGATGAAACAGAGGTGGTACACGCTGTCGAAATAGTCCGTAGTCCCATATGCATACATCAGTGTTTCTTTTTTAAAAGTGTATTTAGTTCTTCGTAGGGTTTTCTTTTTTAATACACCTGTATAGTTATTTATTAATTTACTTGTCCAAAAAGGAAAAGAAATGATAATAACAACTAAGTTTCTCTGATTTTTTTTTTCAGACTTCTTATAATTAAATTCTGTTACCGGAGCTATAGCTCACCTTTAAATTGCAGCTTAACTGTAAACAACATGTAGCGCATCCTACAAGGTAGACAATGAAGGTCTTTCAAGCAGGTATTTACATTTGCAGGTCTCTCTTTGTTTTTAATTTCGATGGCCATCAATCTATTTGCGCATGTGGTATCTTTAAACTCGCATCAACTTTCGAAAGGAGTATTTAGAGAGTTTTTGGATTGATACAAAGCGAGCATTTCCACCTTACAACTTCTGATTTTTTTATTGTTATTATTCATCTGTAACGTCTTCTGCATTTTTAGTTCGAAACTTCTCATTTCACATTTCGGCTATTCGATGACCATGATGAGTGTATATATATGCATTTGGTGGCTGTATTCTATTTTACAATCTTTTCCCTTACTTCTACTTTCTCGTCTTTCCCAGTAATCCTATCAGTTTTCTCTTATTTCCTTCTCTCGATTTCTTTGTTTAAATTCACCTGTGATATGATCTCACTTCGAACTATAATTATCATTTCCACGTCCAAGTCGTAAGTGGTCCTGAAAACCAAGATTTTGGTTTCGGTCAGCACACTTAAGCGTCAATAGTAGTTATAAGGAGGAAGAAAAAAATGAAGGATATAACTTAAAAGAGGAAGGTTACAATATTCTTCTTTTCTGCTGTCTCAATTAATTCCATTTCAATGTTTGGCCCTTGGCTATACATCCATTTTGCTATTCACCTATACTTTATCTGTTTACCCTTTCTAACCGAATCCCCCCCTCTCTCTCTTCTTACAGGCCTCTCTCTATTACCCTCTCAACTTTTATATCTCTGTCTTCTTTCTTTATCTCTCTCTCCCCCCTCTCTCTCCCTCTCTTGCATACACACAGAGCTCTTACACACATTAGTAGTAGTATAGTGGTAGACTTTAACTTGTTTATCACAATGCTAATCTGCCACAAAGTCCATTGCACAAATAAGAAGCAAGAAATTATCGCATACATAAATGAAAGCAGAATAAATACAATGACAATTGACAATTGAATGTACGAAAGTACATGTAAAGATAAGTATACACTTAACTAATCTCGAATACTTACATAATATCAAGAAATAAAAAGAAAGAAAAGAGAAGTATACAAACACATTAAAGGACAAGTATTACCAAAAAGCGATTAATTGAATTTTGCATCGTTCCTGTATATCCTTTCTTTAAAATGTAGGTGGACGTTTTTTCTCCTTTTGTAGTCTTTTTTCATATTACTCCTAGTAGTACCACATGCATGCACACTCTCATTCGCGGTCTCTCTCTTTAATTAACTTTTACTTTTTTGTCACCTAAATTGATTCAAACTAACGCACTCCAACCCCTCCCCACACACGCACGCGAACGCAATCTCTCTCTCTCTCTCTCCCTCAACACACACACACACCCACATAAGCGCACAAACGTTTATAACAGAACAAGGAAATAAACATGAAATCAACTGTTTCAAGTTATGTTGTAGGAATCGGGTTTTATGTTGTCAAAGACGGTAATCATTCTTTCATTCTTTTGTTCTTTTGATTTCTGCTTAAGTTCTAGTAGTATCAGAAATGTATGTTCCTTCTCACATAATCACACAAAATTAATTGAACGTTCATAACTTAAAAAAAAAATCCTAACGATTTCAATAGAAAAGGTAAGGCAACTGAGTAATCAACAGAAAAGGAAACAAGACTAGTTATAAGTCCCAACCACGTAGGCCTATTTCATACGCTATGTCTCATTTTCAAATGTTCAAATGGTGGTTGTGCTTTGCAGGAATCTAACAGCTTGCAGGTTTTCAGATAGCTTATCAACATAACATATCGGTCTGTTTGATGATCTAGTGCATGTTAAAGAATGCAGGACTCATTGAAGGCATTTTCTTTCCAATGCAATGCATTGCCAGAACTACGGATTCTCCTCAGTTCGATTTTATGCAATGAGGTATCTCCATACGACTTTTTCGATGCATGCAATAACATTGCGCGGAAATCAGAGCCTCCTCTATATCTTAGCAACATCATTTCCTTGCTTCAAAGATATGAACAATTTTCTTTTATGCAAAGGAAAGGATGAATAATATAAGAATAAATACTGACTACAGTTTCAAGAAGAAAGTCATGAGCGAAATGACGTGACACTGTTCTTTGGGCAACCATTATTTTGTTCTGCAACTTTCCTCGACTAACTTAAAATTGTGCTATCCATGAATTATCCTTTGTTAATGGTTTCGGTTACAACTATTACACTTAATCTTGTTGGTTTTCAAAGCACTTGTTACTTTATATGTCTTCTCAATGCATATTCATTTACTTTGCAAGTTGTTCTTTTACTTTCTTACTATTATCATTATAATTCAGCCACATTTGTTATGCCA
Source organism: Echinometra lucunter (assembly GCA_029962745.1). Classification (NCBI taxonomy): domain Eukaryota; kingdom Metazoa; phylum Echinodermata; class Echinoidea; order Camarodonta; family Echinometridae; genus Echinometra; species Echinometra lucunter. The sequence goes on from CM057158.1 coordinate 25,785,955, forward strand.
TGTCGTTTTGTAATCTGAATCTGAAAGTCATCACAGTCCATTATTGTACATAACTTTAATGACTTTCTTTTTCATTATTCCTTTTCTCATTACACATTTTTTGGGCTAAATTCGTTTCCATTTTCGCCAGACTGATGATCACAGTTCATAAGTTCCATTACTATTCCTGTTACTACTAATAATCAGAAAATAAAATTTAGTCACTGTCGTTAATGCCATCATAACTTCCCTTCTTTCTTTCACAATTTAGAAATATGATGAAAATTATTCCTAATATCACACAGTAGTGTTATCATACAGACGTTTACTATACCTAGATCTTAGTGTTGTTATGGACCGTAGTGTTGCTATCAAGAGGTGTTGTAGTCCACTGGATGAAACTTGGCACATTTTTTCAGGAGGTCACTAACTAAAAGGAACTTTTGCTAAATTAAGTATCCGATACGGCATGGAGCAAGGACAAAGCCCTAAAGTTTCTTCTTATTTGCATAATTTGCTAATCTCTTTTGCTTACTGAAGCATAAGGCATCTGGATTTCCATGAAACTAAAATCAGACGAACTTCCCAAGAAGACTTGTGATAGTTTCAACAAAGTAAACAATTCAATCTCATTCCATAAGTGAAAAATAGTTTTTCCAGTCCCGCGTACTCATTGAAGCGTGAACTTCCAATAAAATGCCATGGGATCATTGTGACATGTACACCGGTCATAAAAACATTCTAAAATTTTTATTCATGTGATTTTTAGTGCATTAAAACATAGCATTACTTACTTCATAATTCTAAGATGGTAATATTTAGTTTTTATCATGTGTTCATTCACCCTTGAATTGATAGGTATCATAATTTGCAATAGTCGTAAAGAATGAATTCTGTCGCATCAGATCAAATTTACCACGCGAAAGACGTCAAAACTGCAGTTTTTGCCATTTTCACCTCGTGCTCACTCAAGCTGATTTGGCGCACAAGTCATTTGGTATGTTGGGAAGCACAGGAATTTATGTTGCATGCCTTCTTACGCTGAAAACTTGAATTTATGTTACATGCCTTCTTACGCTAAAAAGCGTAATTTCATTCCGATATCATAGAATCAAAGTTATGACATGAGGCATGTGAACTTTAAAAGTGATCATTTGCATTTGGGTCATGTTTACTCAAGCGTGATTGAAGGATTTGCCCTGAATTTTACATGAAATGTAGCTGAGAAGTATAGCTACATGAATTTGTATTCAGATTTCCTCACAGATTACTTATAAGAATATTACACAGATTTGTTTAAGGGGGAACTTATCTCTTGTTTTGTGTTTATATTACAGTGAATATTGTCATTAACAGAATGAAAATGACAACATCAAAGCATTGTTTGACTACTGATACACATAAAGGGCTAACTCTCGAAGTTTTCTATTTGAACTATTGCTCTCCAAGAAAGTTAAACTATATATATATATATATATATATATATATATATATATATATATATATGAGATGCGATCTTCAGGCAACTAATAAAGCATCAATACCATTTGAAAAATTCATTGAAAAAGCGCGCAGAGCCACCCCATTTCACACAGAGGGAGCGCAAGCTACCATGGTAATTTTAGCGCGCTGAGATGGTTCCACTGAGAAGAAAGAGAGAGAGAGAAAGAGAGAGAGAGAGAGAGAGAGAGAGATAGAGGCGAGAGAGAAGAGAGAGGGGGGAGAGAGAGAGAGAGAGAGAGAGAGAGGGGGGGGGGGGGAGATGAAGCGACTATACACCAACAAGACTGCGTGAAACTGGGTTTGGCAAGAAGATGCAAAGCGATTACGAAAATTCTTTCTTGAAGTTGCACAAGTAGAACTTATTCTGATGACGACATTTAGAAATGAGTTCCGGTCGCTTATTCAGGAGTGATTGCTTGTCAGCGTTCATTATGAGCAGTTTCTCAGTTAAGCACAGGTCACACCTCTTGGACTCGTTGGTGTATGGATGCACATGGCGGGCGATCGACCACTTGATGGTGTAGGGTGTATCGTGCCGTTTCAGATCCCAGATGAATTTCGATAGCTCCGTGCTGTATTGATATGTCTCATGTCGGAAGGATAGGAGATGGTTGCTGTACCTCAACTTGAAGGGGGGCTCCGTAAGGCCGATGTAGACCATCGTTTTGTTTGGGCTAGTAACTTCGGCGTTGTAGATAACGTTAGTAGCCAAGCAGTTCCCTTGGAGGGGGCAGAGGTTCTTGTTCCGGCAGTTGCATGTTCTGCTGCTACTGGTTTTCTTGTCTTCTTCCATGGATTGCTTGTTGTGAGCCTTGATGATGTTGGCAACGTTCGGCATGCAGCTGTAACTGACCTTGAGGGTATTCCTGTTAAATATGCGATTCAGTTTTGATTTCTTGGGGAAGTGCTCGTCGACAAGCTTCAAGAAGGTGCCACCAATGTTTGTAGAGAAGTTCTTACTGAACGGCGGGTTGAACCAGATAATGTTCCTCTGCCTGTGTTTCCTTTTCCGCCTAGGTCGATCATTCATGTAGGACAAACTTTCCGGGTACCCGTTGGATTTCATGGCATCATCGTAGATTGGGGTGGCTTTCCTGAAAGTCTCTTCGTCGCAAGAGATGTCTGACAATCGTCTGCTTATTGAAGCTGGAAGGTTCTTGATGATCGATGGCGGATGATTAGATTGGCTGTGGATATGTACATGGGCTGGTCATTTGGTTTCCGGTACGGGTAGTACTTCCCATTGTTCAGGTTGAATGTGACGTCGAGGAAGTTCGTGATCTTAAGATTGCAGCTGATGGTGATTCTGAGACCAATCTTCTGGAAGGTTTTCGTCATGTTTTTCCTGATGCGATCGGCTTCGCTACCCGAGATGTTCTTAAAGACCGCCAACCCATCATCTCTGTAGAGGCCAATGTTATCCCTGCCGTACGCGTTTGACAGAGTATCTAGTATGTAGAGACCCACCAGTTCATAGACCTCGGCGCCGTCAAAGCTGCCCATGGTGACGTCGAAGAGGCTCTCGGTTTCCTTTTTCCTCCAAGGCGTACCCTTGTCGAATAGAAGCGACTTTCTCGCGTGCATGATGGTTCTGACGTCTTTACTGGAGATGTTCGTGTGTGACAGGGCAAATTCAATGGCTTTCGTTAACAGCTTCTCTGATATGGACGGGTAAAAGCTGACCATGTCGAAGGTGATGAATGTATGCTTCTCCTTCTCGCTTATGCTCGTAAACCATTCGATGACGGCCTTGGAGCTCTGCCATTGGTTTACACCTGTTGCTCTTTTTACGGCATTGTTGATTCTGTCCAGCAAGGATTTGCTGATGATGCCAGTTTCACTCTTGGCGGGGTTGTACAAGGGTGTGTGTTCTCGAAATTATCCTTGTGATCCTTGAGAGTAATGAAGGCTTGCTTCTTTGCCATTGCCTCCGTTCGGTCGTCAATATGCAGGTCAGCGGCAATTGCCTGTGCTTCTGCGTTGATACTGTCGACTGTTTTCATGTCGGTATTTTGGTGGCTTTTGGTGATGTTTTCCCGAAGAAGTTTCTCATACAGGGGGTAGTCAATCTCGTAGAGATTTCTCGTTTTGTCTGCAGGGGTCAGCATTTTATTCGAGCTCTTGATCTTCGTGATGTCTGCTTTGAGGCTCCTAGGAACCGGTTTGACACATTATTGAAGCGCAGGTTCCATATCATTTGCAGCATGTCATCTTCAAACGGCTTCAGTTCATTAATTTGCGGTGGACATTTCCTACTTTTGAATCCAAATTTACCATCTTCATCGTGGGCATCTAGGGGTGTGTCATCGATGTCGGTCCGGCCGTTATCGTTATCTCTCAGGAAGAAAAACTCTTTCCATCCCATGCGCTTGATGACGCTTTCAACATTTTCAATCAGTCTCTTTCGAAATGAATTGCGCGATGGTATTGGAATGTTCTTTGTGGAATAGTTGAACGTCACACAGTTGATGAACCATTACGTCGTCCTTATACAGATAGGCAAGAGTGCTCGACCGTATATATATATATATATATATATATATATATATATATATATATATACGGAATTGATATATTTGTATTCTCTTTTGATAGATGAACTTGTAATTATTCATCACAATTAATCCGTTTCATATAACTAGAAATAATCAGTAACTTTTTTAAAACCCTGTGCTACTTAGAAACAAAACTTCTAATAACAACCTCATGATCTCATTACGTCATGTTGCAGTTTTAATCACGCTCAACCAGAAGATTTCCTTATATTTTTCACCAAAGCATGACTGCATGATGACACTATATGAAAAGAAAAGAAATAATCTTCGTGGTTAAACCTGCAATTGTGGTTCTTTTAGAAAAGCATGTCAACGGGGTTTTGTTTTGTTCCGCAACTGCTTTTTCGAATTGGTTAATTCCAATTATCCTATTAACCTCAAAAACAAGTTTTCGTCAGGTGACCACAGTCCTCTCTTTCTCTTTCTCTTTCTCTTCCTCAGCACACACACACACCCTCACCCTCACCCACACACACACCCTCACCCTCACCCTCAACACGCACGCACATCCTCACACCCCCACACGCACTCTCTCTCTATCTCCGTCTCTATATCCCTCCATAGCATGCTTATCAATATAAAGATATTTTTCTATCTTTCTTTCTCTCTTCATTCTATCTTCTCCATCTCCTATTCTTCACTTTCTACCCCCATCCTCCTCACCTATCTATCTCTTTCCTAAAATTCTTTACACCAGTGGCGTAAATCTGTTTTGAGGAGAGAGAGAGGGGGGGGGGGGGTGGGGGAGGGGATGATCGCAATATTTTGCCGAAATTTCTAGCGCGAACACACACACTAGTACGCACACATCCTCATCCACCGCACACACACACCCACACAAACACTCTTGAGGCCTTTTGATACTTTCTCAGGTTTTTAATAGCATTTCCAGTAGAAATTTTACTACTTAAACCGTCATATATGATAGATTTATCAAAAATTTCAAAAACTGTTTGATTGAAATATTATTTCCTCTTTGAAAAGTGAGGGTATTTTACATGCACCCCCTCTCTAAAAAGTATGTGTAGAGACTCTTGAGACTTGACGTACTATGCGAAGTAGAATGCTCTGTAATATTAGCGTAAATCCCGGGGGATGGGGTGATATATCCCCCCCCCTACCATTTTCGAGAGGGGGGATGGTGTGTACAAACATCCCCCCTCATTTTAAGGAAAAAATGATATTGTAATCAGTTGGTGAAATTTTTATAAAAATGTCATAAATGACGGTCATATCGTGGAATTTATATTTGAAACGCTCTTAAAAACCATAAAAGTGGTTATTTTTCTCTCACTCGCTTCGCTCGCTCGCAAATTAATGATATTATATGTATGTGGCGGCTTGCGCTGGTGAATGAGGGTGTGTGTGAGTGTATACTTAAGTGTGAGTTCAGGGAAGAAAATAGGAAAAAAAGGTGATCATTCCCCCACTCCTCAAAACGGATTTACGCCGGTGCTTTGTAAATGTATTAAAATTCATGGATGCTTCTTTCCCACTTATGTGTGGTATGAAGTACTTCATTCACCCGTTATATTGTTGTGTACTTTAAATGTCAGAACGGAAATTATATGAATAAGTAGGGGTGAAGGTTTCGCACAAATGAAAATTTATTTGTCAACTGTTAATGTTAGTTTTTTAAGAATAATTCAGTTACAGTTGTTTCCCTGTTAGTCATTTCACTCCAAATCAATTTTCCGTATTTTCAGCTATGAATTTCTGCCTTGAAAAGTAAAGGTTTTGTTACTGAACGGAAATCTATTTCCAACTAAAAATAATTCATGTACAAGTTCGCCTGCTACGTCACATTATAGAGAAAATGGCTGCGCCCATGTCCGGCTCGTGAATATGTTAATTCATATATTTTTTATACATTTTTTTTTGGTGAGGAATATTGTACATCATTAGGCAGGAAAACATCTCATCTTTCAGCATTCATAACTTATTCTGTGGATGAGGGTTTCCTTTAATCATAGGGATGACATAATGATTTTGATGAACCATCGTGTTACTTTTAAATTCCTCATTCAAATAATCATTTCGGTAATTTTCTTGGGCTTGTCAAAAGAGATTGCATATTCAGATATGTTTCTGTGGTATCAACGATGTCAAAAATACCGAAGGATTCACACATTGCTATACGGCATAACTTGTAAGACAAAGAGCAATTTGGCAACCAGAACTAATCATAACCTTTAAAAAGGCTTGAAATCAATTATTATTCCAAGAGCTCAAAATTAACCACTAGCCGCGTCCGTTGCCATGCCTAACCCAAAACCATTTCCACGGTATCATCGCTCAACTGCTCAAGCTCAAAGAATATTCACGTCGAACAAAATTATTACCCAGAAAACACAACATCTTCCAAATTCCCCAGCGTATATACGTGTCTCGACTTGCTGGTCGGTGGCAGAGAGCTGATATCGAGTCTTTGACCAAACCGAGAAGTCCATTTCGTCGAAATACAGATATGTCGTCACTTTGAGGTGAAGATCTTTCCTTTCTGTCTCAGCCACACCGATACACCGACTCAGTACCGATTGCAAAATCGACCAATAAACTTCGCCATTCGGGGTAATGTACTGTTATGTTCAGTCTGTCATCAATCTGGTATCGATCTCAGCGGTGTAGCTGAGATGGTCCTCTTTGTCACAATGAAGTGCCGAATCATGACAGGGTCGTGATCTTGGTTTTAATCGAGAGTTGACATGGTTAATCAGGAAGGTATGGTTAATTAACCCTTGGGATCTAAAGTTAGATTAACCGCGACTTGGACTGCAGGGACAATAAAAGTCTTTGAGAAGCAATGTACTTTCTGATGATTGCGTCAGCTAAAGATATATAATCAAACTTCGATCTAATTTGTCTTAGTCAATGATTTGTGTGTGTATGACATTTACTTATCACTTTATTATTCTGATCACACTGTTTATTTTTGCATCGGCGTGGAAGCTGGCCTTCAGCATAAAAGTTTTTAAAAAAAAATTCTAGTGCGGGTTATTGAAATCCGAACGATAGAAACACGAAGCCGAAAGAGAGAAAAGGAGAGAGGGAGAGAGAAGCGGACAGAGTTAGGAAAAAGGGTTGAGACATATGTTGAGAGAGAGAGAGAGAGAGAGAGAGAGAGAGAGGGGGGGGGGGGGTCGGAGAGGGGTCGGGAGACAGGTTTCAGATTTCTCCCCAAATGTGATAACCTTTTAGAGATGTGCCTTTTAGAAAACCCCTTGGCGCCGCGCACTTATACAGAGTGCTTATATGCATTCACCTGCAACCCCTCTTTTTCTATATATACTCATATCCTCTCTGCTTCTCTTCCGCCTCTTTTTTTTTTTTGACACTCTATACCTTATTTCTCAACTCAGAAGGTCTTATCAACCTGTAAACATCATGCGAAAGCTCATTCGAAACAAGGAAGAGAATAGAATGAGAGAGAGAGAGAGAGAGAGAGGGAGGGAGGGAGAGAGGGAGAGGGAGAGAGACAGCAGACAAAACCTGAAATCAACTGCGAGAGGAAACAAAAAGTTACAGACAAAGTGGCGCTTTGCTTTTTATATTTTTACATACACATATTTTTTTATGGGCATGGCATGTATCGAAATACAGTACGTCTGAATTTTGAGAAAAGGCCCGCATGATTTCAAATCTCGGTATCGAATTCCCAAGAAATCTTCTCGTATCTCACTAGGCGAGTTGAAATTGGAAACTGATTGCAGGTTGCAGTCAACCTGGGATACAACAAATATGTTATTTGTAGCTTTCACGAGGTCAATCGATAGCTCATTTCACACGGCAATACCCCTTTCACAAAGTCATAATAATGCGGATATTTCAATAAAAATTGCGTTCACAAATTCTGAAAATAATCCGCATTATTTACGAACGAACAAAAAAAAAAATCTTCGAAAAGGAGGAAAATCTTCATGGTAGCGCAAAAAAAATAGTGTCAACATTCAGGTTTTGGAAATAATCAAAGTGATAATAAAAATCAACTCGATCTTGCTAAAAAAGCACATGTACAGAACACAGAAATAGGTATATGGGACTACACCTATATTAGGAACGTGTTCGGGCCAAACACTTATCAAATTTTGAAAATGGGTGCATTTGAAGATCAATTCTTTCGAAGGAACATTTCTATTTTTTCTTCCAAACTGGGATGAGAATAATTAGAAAGCTAAGCCTTATACAAAATCACTTTTATCATTTCAAGAACTCGAGCTGCTTTTTGAAAGTAATGGTTGGGTAATGGTATAAAGCTTCGATAAGTTGTGAGCATTTCTCGTCTTTTCCTGCGCGAATACTGCAAGGAAGTGGAGAATGTGAATAATAAATAATTAATTAATTAGATCCAGTAATCCATTTTTAAATGGATTACTGAGACTGATTTTTAAAAATGTTTTCTTATTTCACTTACGTTATAATTATTTTAGTCCATTTCTCAAACTTATTAGACTCCAAGCAGATATGCAAGGCCATATTATGTAATCGTGAAAATAGACACCTGTGCCTTCTGGAAACCAGCAAGTTTTATGTCTAAAGCTTTCATTTTTATTTCATAAGGCATTTTATAGCTAATTTTCTTCATAGCATGCATTATTTGCTTTCATATGTTTTCTTACATAACAGTTTTTATAACGTATCTTCCGTTGGTTTTCGGTTTTCCTATTGATAGTGTTAAAGAAAAGAAGTTTCTAGAAAATCACTTACTTCTTTGAGTATTTGTAAATAAATTTTCGGACATGCTTCCAAAAAATACAAATAATATTCCTTCTATATCAGAACATTTCTTTTTACTATGACATACAAAAATTCATGGGTTTTTTTTTCATAGACTTTTACTTGAATTTTCAAAGTCGGTATAATAAGGGTCCCCCCTCTCCACTGATGCGTCCATCAATCCGTTATATTGTCTGGTATTTTTCAAAGAGGAGTTCAAATGCGTTTGCAGAAAAGGATGTCATTTGTAAGTAGTTTGAATGCATTCCTTTTCATTGCTTACATACATTAAGCATTTCATTAAACTATTACAATGACGGTTGAAAAGTAGACAAGCTCGAAAGATATAAAATGCTGTTTATAATCTCTCGTATATAGTGAAACAATAGGCTAGCTTCTGCAGATTGAAAAGAATTACCTGCCCAATGATTTTTTATGACGTTTTGTGTCACTTGTTTGGAAATGGGCACACGTACGTGCGGTGTAGAACGTAGGCTATAATAAGACTCGCCAACCTCGATAAATCGAAAGGAGAAAATAGAAAACAGAAAAACGAAACTATTCCGACAACCTTCCTGTATCTTCTAGCCTGTTCGTTTGTTTGTTTTCCAAGCATTTGTAAATATACACCTGAGTTGGTTGTTGCTTTGTCGGGTAAAATTGATTTTTCAAAAAAAAATGATTTTAAAAAAATTATTTAATTCAGTTACAGCATAGGCCTACATGTAGAAACTTTCAACATGTACATGTGTTTCCACTTAAAAATCATTCATAGAAATTTGAATTTGAATTCATAGAAATGAACCAAATACTTTTTTTGGGGGGGGGGGGGTCCAGATGCTGACAAGCAAAAAAAAAAAAAAAAAAAAAAAAAAAAGGAGGGGTCCTCAAGGAAAGAAGAATAACGGAATAAAAAAGGGTCTAGTCGGCTAGATATTCAAGAAAATTCGATGCAATAATATGTTGAAGACATACAAATAGTCATTGAAGAAAAAAAAAACGTTAGTTCTAAAAGCCCCTACCAGTATGCCAGTGTCTACCGCACAACCGCATTTGACGTCCTTGTCACAAATAAGATATTCATGCAATGAAAATGAGATATGTTATTAATGCATATAGTGGAAAGTGTGTTGAATATCATAGACGAAAAATTTTCCGGTTGTGAAGTTTGCAAAGTTTTGATGACATCAGCATGATCAGGGAAAAGGCTTAATTTTCATTCACAATACTTATTTAAGAATAGACCCAGCTGTCAGCTACCCATCATATTGTTTCCAATGGGTTTTGAAAGGCATTATGGACATGATGTATGTGATCCTTACCCTGTTTATGATACCATTTAGTTGAAACTTTATAGTTTTGTAAAAGAATTTTAGCAAGATAAAACAAGATTCTTCAATCATTTACTATCCAGGTGCTTTTCAGAATATAAATTTAGGACAAAGGAGAAAATTTCTGCAATTCATTCGAAGGTGCAGTATATTACAATCTAGAGAGGCAAACAGATTTCTCCCCCCCCCCCCCCCACCTTCAGCAATCGCAGAGTCGATTAATATATCTGAATTTTAGTTTTGAACATAAATCTTCCATTACAGAAGGAAAATAGTCAGATCAGTGCACTAAAATACAAGTGGATTTGCGAAACAATTTCTCACAGTTTGCAGGTAAGCTATCACAGTACGATTATGATTGATTTCCATGAGATTTGATCGGTTACCAATCTTTTTTCTAGGGATTTCTACTTTTGCGATTGGTGAACTTGTGCATGATATGGGCGATAAATCATGGGAATGGACATGTAGCATTAATTGCTGGTAAAATATGAGCTGTATAGTCTTTTTTCTGCTTCCTCGAGCTCAATAAGCTATAAATTATACTATCAGATATATTACCACTTTCAAATTGGTGTGTAATAAAACGTTTCATTATATGGCGCCAAATCCACAATTTTTTTTATCTTTAACACGATTATTTATGAGGTTATACAGGGAGATAAAAGCAGAGACAAATTTCATTCACCTCGCATGAAATCTTTCTGCTAAATTTCCCTGGCTTTGATCAGGAAGACACTGGCATACAGAGTTCAAGAAATTTCTCAACTCCTGGGTCGAGAGAGACATCTGCCGGTAAAACGCTTATCTATACACAGACATAATATGCATGATAAACATTGAACAAGTTTTTAAATCTTAACCTTCTGATTATTATTATTGTTATTAAGTATTTGGCGTCACCTGGACCTTGGAGAGGAAAAGCGAACTTAATCACTGTGACCCTCGTGTCTCTCCTCCCGATACAACTTGGGATGTGGAGGTGTACCACTACACCGGGATTAATTCCCTCTACTCTTCTTCGAATAGTGCAGTGGGTTCTTAACGTGCAATGGTGGTACACGGGGCCTCCATTTAACGTCTTATCCGAGGGATTTGGAGTGTTTTCCAATGAAACATAGCCTGCGTCTATGAAACAGGGGAGGGGCTCGCTAAAACACAACGCACGCTTCAGTCATCCGCCCGAGGTGGACTCGAACCCACGATCTTTGGTTCGACAGGCCAACTCGACTCCTTGACAGATCTAGTGCCCAAACCACATTACCACTGCATCCTGCATCACTCGAAATCTAGACACTTTTCCCCCTTTTTGGTCATGTTGGTTGATGTCCTCGTGTTATGGTATATCCATGAGCACTTTCTACCTTTTAACATATATTTTAAAGAAGATTTGAGATCTTTTTAGTGTTTCTTTAGTGAGCTATTTTGTTTCTCTTTCTTTCCTTCCTTCTTTCTTTCTTTCTTTCTTTCTTTATCTCTTTTTCATTTAGTCATGCCAAGACAGATCTTGCCAAAAGGATGTATAGATAGTTATCCATTTTCACCCTCATAACGGAGAGGTACCGCGGTCTTTTTGAAGTGGATTCGTTACAGGACTGTGGATTATAATATGGTTCGAGTCCCAGCGGCGACACGAAGTATCCTTTGGCAAGACATTAATCTACATTTGCCACTCTCCACTCAGGTGTTATAAATGGGAGCCTGATAGGAAGTTATATTTTTGGTGAATCCATGCTTTCAGTTTCTTGGAACAGCTGGGCTAAAGCCAATGTATAGTAAAGTAGGGTACAGCCCACGAGCCTGACACCCACGAGTCATACAGCCCACGAGTCATACAGCTCACGAGTATGGTGGCCCTGAAGTACGCTCGACAACAGGTCATGTGCGACATGAATTTCGCGGCCAACTTTGCGTCCCAGTCGCGAATTTTCGCATCCCGGGTCTTTCGCATCCCAGGTCATGAATTTCGCATCCCGGGTCCTGAACTTCGCGTCACGGGTCATGAATTTCGCATCCCAGGTCCTGAATTTCGCATCCCCGGTCCTGAATTTCGCGTCACGGGTCATGAATTTCACGTCACGGGTCGTGAATTTCGCGACTGGGGCGCAAAGTTGGCCGCGAAATTCACGTCGCACATGACCTGTTGTCGAGCGTACTTCAGGGCCACCATACATTGGATGACCCCGTAAAGTACCTTGTGGGTTTCTTGGGCATCCCCAGGGTTGGTTCTGTCAATGATCTTATTACAAGAGTAAAGAAAAGCTTGTGTTCAGAAATATCACATAACAATTACAATTCGTTTCAGATGATAATCAGTAACAGAAAGGAAACGAAAGCGTGAATTCAAAGAGATAAATGTTTTGTGGTGTGTCATTTTGCGGTTGATTTGTGTCTTCCCTTGCGAGAGTTAGAATAAACTTTCCAAACCACCAAAGCATTGCATAAATATTGAAATTCGAGTATAGATACATACAAAAATGAAAGTAATTATCTTACGTGACAATTTTGTTCACTTTACTTTCCGAATTTTAATTGCGGTAGCTTATCAAGTGAAACTACCAAGAACATGTGACTGTTTGGACTTCCTCCTAAAAGTTTAAAGAGAATGTTGGTTTTTTTTTTTTTTTTTTTTTTTTTTTTTTTTTTTTTTGTTTGTTGTTCTAAAGTTGGTAACTAATTCTTGCGCTTTCTCATTCTTTATGAGGTCAGTTAGGAAGAATATCGTATTGTAAAGGATGGCTCTTCTAATGCCCTCGTATTCAAAATAAGACAAGAAATGGCCATGGTGCTAAGGCTACACATTCATGGCACATTTATGGATGGTCCTATATAATTTCTGTGTGCTGTGATTTGGATTGTTTTGCGAGTTTAATTTCTTATCATTTTGATGATTTCAAAAGCTGACATTTGACATGCACCCTTTTCTATGTTCTGCGTATTCAACCTCTCCCAATTGCTTGGGCTTGGGGCAGGGAGATGTTAGATCGTACTTCCTTGCTTCATGGGCGTCCATCCATTTTTTTTCAATGGGGCGGGGGTAAGACACTATCCCAAAAAATTGCTGAGAACTCCCCCCAATAAATAACATGAATAAATAAGTAAAGGTCCCCAGCGTCCTCAGTTTATTTTTCTTGGGGGGGGGGGGTGGAAATACAAATTTTTATTTATTTCATTTTTTTTTTGGGGGGGGGACATACACACCAAATATTGCCGACAAGCAATTTCTTTTTTTTTGGGGGGGGACCATATTGTGTCCCCACCCCTAGAAGACTGACGCCCATGCATTGCTTGGAGGTAGCTTTGTGTTCACATTGTAATTGCTTGGCCATAACGCAATTTTATCTTTAATCCAAACCTGTTGCAAGACATTTTACCACGTCTACTGCTTTGTCACTTTCGAACTTCCTAGTCAGTGCATAGAAAAATAGTTGACTTTACCGTGAGAAAGCTAGAATTGAATATTTCATGATATTACAAACATGGATTTGTTTTAATCAGAGTTTCTCTTTCTACATTTAGTCGTTATGGAAGGCAGGATTGAAAAGAGACAGGAAAGTGAGCAGAGAATAGGGATGAAAAAAAAGACTCGGACATGTCGGAGGCAAGGGAAAGAAGATAGTGAAGGAAAAGAGGAGGGGCCGAAGAATAAACCTGCAGAGAGGTGGAAGAGGGGAATATTCGTTTTGAAAAACGTTTACGGAAATAAGAGAATAGAGAAGGAGAGGTAGAAAACGAAGAGAAAAAGAGGAGAAGAATGCCTTATAGTTCCATCATTAACAAACCAAGAACGAATCTATTTTATTATCTACAAAACATCAGAATACAAAATACATTCTGAAATTAATGAGATCAATTGCACAATCCGAGAACAAATGCATCGATTCAATTTAAGTTTTTGTTTGTTTTTAACAGCCTGTCATGGCAGCCGAATGGCTGAATGGGGACAGTAATTGTACAATATTTTACTGCAGAGGAAAACAGTGAATGTTAAAGAGAAGAAAAAAACGTTAAGACTGAGACTGAAATAGAGAGAGAGAGAGAGAGAGAGGCGAGGAGAGAAGCACACAGACAGAAAGAGACAGTTTACTGTCAAAAAAGAAAAAAATAAATATAGAGAGAGGGAGAAAGAGAGAGAAAGAAAGGGAAAGATGTTTTGATGGGCAGGTGGTATGAAGTCTGTGATCTGATACCCCTGCCGCCTGGTTGGTGCAGTGCCTCAGATTGTCAATGAATCCTATAGCTAGATGCGGGTAGTTCAGAGTCTTTCTACCTATCACCACCTATCTAGCCTCTTTTTACCAGCAACCTGAAGAGCAGATGTGTGTGTGTGTGTGTGTGTGCGTGTAGTTGGGGGGGGGGGGGAGCAGGATCGGAACCTGGCCAAGGGGAGTACCCCCCCCCCCTTACGAGCCACTCGACAATCCAGCCTTACATGCATATAGGGCCGGTCAATTTGCTGGTCTTGGGGCCGGTCAGTTTGTAGTTTAGCTTGAGGCCGGTCAATTTATGGTCTTGGGGCCGGTTATTTTGTGGTCTGAGGGCCGAATGTTAGTCCCACGATGGATCGGACCCCTTCCCCCTTTGATTTTACCTGACAATTTTTATTTTAAAGGGGGGGGGGGGATTGGAACCCATCATGCCTGATAACTCCTTTGAGCTCATCACAAACTTCAAAACTTTGGGGAAAATGTACCCCTTATCCAAGTCCTGTGGGTGCGCCCATAAAGCTAGAAACCTGGGGGTTGTTTCACAGGTTTTTGACCAATTGGTCTACTACCAGGTGGTCTAATTGCCAGTTCGTCTAACACCACCATGGCTCAACCCATTTGGTCTACTGGCATTTTGGTCTAATAGCCGTTCGATCCAATCATCACTTAGTCTAATACCCACTTGGGCTAATTGTCATTTTGTCTAATGATCAGATGGTCTAATTTCCACTTCGTCTACTTTGTTTTCCTCATTTCGTCTAATGACTACTGGTCTATTACCAGTTCGTCCAATCAGATAGACTAAAGTGGTGTCACACCAAGTGGGTATTGGACGAAAAGGGCATAACCTAACTGAAAATTAGACGAAATGGTAAATTGACTAAGTGGCACTTAGACCAAATGGTTATTAGACAAACTGCAGTTAGTCTTATAACCATTTGGTTGTAGACGAAATGGGATGAGACATTGTGGGACGGGACCAAACAGGCATTAGACAAAGTGGGAGGAGACCAGGTGACAATTCACCGTTTCGCAGTGCTGTGGGGGAAAGTTATACGTATGACTTTAAGGGTGACTTCATTTTGAACAGCCATATGGAATGCCCAAAGATTTTCCTCTTGTTTTCACAAAGTGTGACTGTATATTTCCCATTGCCTTAAGTAAATTGTTGTCAAAAAGGATAATTCACATTAAAAATGTTTTGTTAATAATGATAATAATGATAATGTTAATCTACCTAAATATTCAAACTTTAGCCTATGCGATTAAATATGATGGATAGTTCCATTTGGCTTTCCATATTCAAGTCATTCTTAAAGCCATGTGTAACTTCGCGAATAGCTCTGTGAAACACCACCTGAAATTCTACGTTTAACTATAGAATTTCTCGAGAAGCTATCCCAACTTAATATTCCGTGATATTCTGACCGATTCATCAAGCTGCAATTGTTTGTTTTTTTTTAGGATAAAAAGCAATTATGCAAATTTGGACTATGTAATTAAATATACAAACAGTGAAAAGTTCTCTTTTTATGATTTAATCAGCTATAAAGAAAAACAAATCTTTTAGTATCTTTCTAGTGAAGTATGTACAAAAAAAAAAAAACCTGTGTAATTCTTGATTAACTGAGATTAAATTAAATCATTTCACTGGCACTATATGCTAGATACGTCTTTGGACCTTGTAGCAGATTAGCCTTGTGCTAAACAAGTTATCCGATAAAGTCTCCTACCACTTTTGTTTTGAAACATTTAGATTCAACTTGCTTTATTATCATTATTATCATTTTTCTTTTTCTTTCCTTTATTATAATTCTAGGAAATTGGTCTTTCTAATACTTCTGTTAAGAATGACTGTTACATTTACATGGCGCTGCTGCTTCCCCCCCCCCCCTGAATTCTTCATGTTTGACTAACAAACTTTTATGTAGGAATAAATGGCTATAAAAGTCAGAAGTGTCTGGAACTATTATCTATCAATCTCTTTTTTGTTATTTGGGTTTTTTGTTATTGATGTCATTCTGTCCATCATTCATTGGATTGCGTGTATTTAGCCCCGAATCCCTTCCTCTTCAACAGAAATACTACCTTTACGTCGTAAAAAGTTCGCTCTCTGGTAATTTATGAAATTGTCGATTGGGCGCCAACTCAAAGAGATTTTAATTGTCTGAATGGCACGTGACTTTCTCACGGAATCGCAATTCTTGTCCATAAATAAGCTCGAAAGAGGATATGAGAGAGTGAGAGAGGGAGAGAGTGAGAGAGGGAGAGAGTGAGAGAGTGAGAGAGGGAGAGAGAGATAGAGACAGAGACAGACAGATAGACAGAGGGCGGGGGGGGGGGGTCAAGAAGCGGCCAACTCCTATGATATGATTGGGAATACAGTCACATATTTTTTTTAGTGTTTAGCAACCATGAGAACTGCGCGACGAAAATTTTGAAGATTTCGTCCATGTCGATCTTGATTATTAATTTTGACTGAAATTCACATAATTTCCTATTGAGACAACATTTGTTGGTAATATACATACATCCAACATGTCCAAACAAACTCCCGATAAGCGATGCTTGAGTTGGGGACGCTGAAGACATACATGATGACAATACTAAAAATATGTTAAATATAAGAATGTCGTAAACATGGTAAAAGCAAGGATGGGATAGATTACACAGAAAAGGGAAAGGGTGTTTATTGTGCTGTGTTAGATCAAAGTCAAAATGCATGTTGCAGTAAGCATTGCACGATGGGCTCCTGAAAATGCACTTTGCCATGCTGGCAGGCAAAAGACAAATGTTCAGTTCGCATTCATTGGATTTGCGTAGATTGCTACGCTGTTCTGTTAACTCTTATTTCCACAGTGTCAAATTTGACTCGGAATGGCGTCAGCTGGGAGTCAACTCTCTTCCGAGTTAAAGTGACTTGTTTTCCTAGTTACTTTGACTCGGAATTGAGTCGATTCTCAGCTGTTGCCACACCATTACGAGTCAAATTAATTCGGAATCAGATTCATTTTAAGTCGGAATAGATTTGACTCCCAGCTGACGCCATTCTGAGTCAAATTTGACACCGTGGAAATAAGAGTGTTGTAAGCCGGGCTGTAGACAAGTTGTGTTTGAAATCCAGATAGCTGGACAAGATTTCTTTTTATTTATTTCTTTTGTCTGCTTTAAGATAGCTCAGTATAATTATATGATAGATGTATGCTCATGGTCGGTTTTTATGGCTTTCAAAGAATTGTTTATGCATGATCTTGCACATCCAAGGCGAATTGTAATAAAATACTCTAATGGCTGAGATAAAAAAAGAAAATACACAGGTGCTTTCGTACAAAAAGGAGTGAACGCATTTACTCTGTTAGGGGCGAATTTAAGAAATGAGTGCATTTAGAGTGAATTAAGAGAAAAAAATTGTGACATTCACTCTTTTAAGGGTGACCTCAGAGATCAAAGATTTTGAGTGATCCCTGAGGTCACTCTAAAAGAGTGAATAAAGAGTGAATATCACAATGCTTACTCTTAATTCACTCTTAATTCACTATAAATTCACTCTTTTCTTAAATTCACCCCTAACAGAGTGAATGCTTTCACTCTTATTTGTAAGAGAGCGCATAATGACTGGAAAATTTCACGTGAGGATTAATACATGAATGTTACGAAAGGGTGATGAAAAGATCTTGGGTTCGAGTCTGATTACAGCACTGATGTCCCTGGGTAATGAGGTCATAGGACTAAGGGGTTAGGATCGAAAGTCCGGCAGATGGGCCATAACCATTTCTCATTATACTCCTCCACCGTTTTTTTTCTTTGTTTTTTGTTTTTGTTTTCTTGTTATTGCTATTTTTGCCTCGATAAAGGGGGGGGGGGGGGCATGTCCCGGAGTACCATCCTAAAGCTATGCCCCTGTAATCATTCAAAAGTGCGGACCCAGGCCTTGACCAAATATTAGCATGATTAAAGATCTGCAATAAAACTGGGGAGAACGGATAAAAAGTAAACTGACAAGTATTTTAGAAATTTTTTTCACAAAGATATCCATAAAATATTTCGCTCTCTATTTATTTGGTTGTGTATTACAAACAACAACCTGCATAAATCCTATTTACGATTTCTCAAAAAAGAATCGGACAAGTCCTGATGATATAATTCGATACCCCCAGCGTTTAATGTTACATGTAAACAGCATCATTAAATTTGATGCGAAATTTCGAGGTGTGAAAATGAAAGTAATGAACAGACAGATTGTATAGCACGCTGGTATATACTGAACGATTAAATAATACTCCATGTGAAATGACTCGAGACAAAAAAGGAAACTGAAGGAGAAGGCTGAGCTCTGGTCATTTGAAAAAATGATTTGTGAGCGTTCTTATTCCTTTCATGCAGATTTTTAAGATAGAAATGACCAAGGGAAAGGATGACTCTTCAAGTGATCTCATTATATTTAATATGCGAAAAAGAAACGAAAACAATCTGCAAGGATTGGGGCAAACTTTCATATCCCATTCATAATTTCATATAAGTGCAGGTGACTCTAGCAATACTGGGTCAACTTCTCATAATTCTGATGATTCAAAACCTCACTGAATTCTATAACAATGAGATTACATGACCTGCATTTAAACTTTATTTATCTTCTAAGATGAATGATGACTGTGCATGTTCGTCTTTGAGCGAATATTATTGTTTTGGTCTAGTGATATGTGAAATCGAACTTCTAGTTCAGGCGATTCGGATTCGAATCCAAGGAGAAAAAGAAAAAAGAAAACCGAAGAAAGAACAGGAAAATAGAAGGAAGAAAAGTATGAAATAAGAGAAGAAGAAAAGAAAAGGGCAGTCTAGGAGGAAGAAGCAGAAGAAGAGTATAAAAATGGAGAACAAAAATTTTAAAATTGAAACTATTTTAAAGGAAATAAACGAGTCTCTTCGTGACTTAGCACAAAACAATCTGAAGGAAAAAATGACATAAAATATAATGACGAATGCAAACGTAACGATTAGTGATTTTGACAAAACATCCGGCCTCGGCCGTGGTAATTCATGCTTTAAATTTCTACAAACAAGTCCGCCGAAAAAACAGGTTCGAATAAGTTACTTTTTATAGAGAAAAAGCACACTTCTCTGCAGTGTCAAATGACAAATATTTACTCAGTATTTCAAAAGTTCCCCTTTTAACCAAATAACCTGTTCATTTTTTACTTCATCATTTCCACGCAAGGCGATATACCCGTAGAATATTTCCGCTTGTAACATTCTTTGACCATACACGAGCAAAATATTTATACCGCGGTTGAGCTAAATCAAACAAGGAATAATGAAAATCAAGCTGATATGCACGCTTAATTTTCGTGATGAAGCTATAAATATTTGTATGAATGAAAAAAAAAGTCAGGTAAATTAATTCATTTGTACTTCGTATCCCTCTCAAGATGAGTAGAAATGTACTTGGGAGCACCCCTCTATTAATTCATTTAAAACACCTGTTCATTTCCAATTCAATTGAATATTGAACCTATTCGTCATGATATGATAATATGATATTACATGTATCTTTGAATCATCGGAATCTTAGGCAAATTACGAGAATTCTTGGTTATTTGTTTGGTAAACTCGCTGCAAGTAAAGTGCCGTATCGAAGGCATCTCGTTTGACCAGGTCACACGAGATATTGTCTGTCTCGCGGGCCAAAATGTCGGTATTATGGGCAATAGACCTAATTTTATGCATATAGTTGTTGAATAAAAGTATCCCTTGACAGCTATAGGAAGCTTGCCAGAAACTAATGGTCACAAACTGGATTCCATCTATTCAGATGCCATTATGCTTAACCAGTGAACTGAATAGGTTTTGGAGAGAAACGTGCATAAATTTGAATACCATTAGTAAATAGGTCTATATTGTGCTGTAATATCCAAAATGGAACTTTTTAGGTAGAAAGAAAAAGTGAGAGGACAGGGTATATTCCCTGAGGGGTGACCTCAGGGATCACTCACAATCCTTGAGTGATCCCTGAGGTCACCCCTCAAAGAGTGAATAAAGAGTGAATATCACAATTTTTACTCTTAATTCACTCTAAATGCACTCTCTTCTGAAATTCACCCCTAACAGAGTGAACGCATTCACTCTTTTTTTTTATAGAGATATATAATAAAAACGAATACCTGTCAAGAAAAACATAACCAGATCCAAAAAAAAGAAAAGAAGATAATACTAACAATAAACAAACAAAAAAAAAAAAACAAAGCGAAGAAAGCTGGACTGGTCAGGCTGGGAATTTAGAATGAGAGACGGATAGAAAGAAGAACTGAAGCAAGAGGAAGAGGATGAAGACGGAGAATTATCAGAGAAGTGGAATGAAACGTAGAGACAGGAAAAGGACCGGAAAAGAGGACGGGGGGAGGGGTATAGAGAAGGGAGGGCCGGTGGATAGAGGAAAATCATTTCTGTGTGCAGCGGTCCGTGAAGGACTTACTGGTGTAGGTTCATTCAGAAAAAAATGAGCAACGAATAAAAAAATACTTCCCACTTACATTAAATAGCTAAAGTGTAAACGATTTTAGTGCAGATCAATTTAGATTTATTTGCTCAGCGTGAATTGCATGTGTGATTCATGCATTCCTGGGGGGGGGGGGGGTGGAGCCCAGTTGTGTATCCAGAAAGGTTACGGTTAGGGGCATACACCTCCTCATAGAATGCACGTATGTGAGTTTATGACAACGCCCTCTATTAATTGTATCATTGTCATGCATTTTATTGTGGCACTCCCTTTTGTAAAATCCTTGATCCGCCACTGGATATTTTCATTATGGGGGCTAAGTGAGAACCGATAGACCGAGAGTATTGTAAGCGCAAAATGGTTTTAGATTTTCAGTTGTAAATGGCAGGGGGGGGTGGGGGGGGGGGACGAGGCTCTGGAGCGTATGCCACATATCTGATGTGTTAATCCTTGTTGGTGTGATTTAGTTACATATTTGCATTATGCGAACGAAGCCCAATCTACTAACGTCATAATCTCGTCCACTGGATGTTTTATGAAACCATATAGCAGTGTTTATCGTCTTTATCGTTCATGGTCATCATCACCTCTAGTAATCATCTTCATCACCACTGCCAGAATTATTATTATTATCATCATCATCATCATCATCATCATCATCATCATCATCATCATCATTATCATCATCATATCCACAGAAATAGTAATCTCCATTTTTAAGATCACATTACTTCATCTTCTTATTCTTCTTCCCTTTTTCCTCCTCCTGTTGCTCTTCCTTATTATCATCACCATCTCCATTCTCTTTCTTTGTTGTTCGCAATGCAAAATAATATCTTGCTACTCTTTTGTCATCAAAATCACAATCATCATTATCATTGTCAGATCATGAAATCATCATCATCACCATCATTATTACCACCACCACCACCACCACCACCACCATCATCATTCTAATCATCATTCTCATCATCATCCATCATCATCTCTATCATCACCATTATAGCATCATTATCATCAGCACCATTAACTTCATCATTATCATCATTATCATCATCATCATCTTCATCAGTGTTCATCACTATATCATTACCATTATGGCATCATTATCATCATCACTATTAACTTCATCATCATCACCATCACCATCATCACCATCATCATCATCATCATCGTCATCGTCATCATCATCATCATCATCATCATCATCCTCTTCTTCTTCATCAAATACCCAAATATTCACAATCACAAGCCACCGCAAACATGAAAATGGCCATCAACATAAACACAATTTCTTGACAACACCTCTGAAGCTTTCGCAGTAAAACATCTGTGTTGAAGATACACACACGAAAAAAAATCATGGATATTAAACAGAAATAGATTTAATAAATTACAATCTTTACAAGGCACGGTGTGATTCGAATTGTTCAGAAAACGAATGGAACAGTCACAAGATCAACAACAATTTGGAAATCTCGAAATACCATTCAAAATACTCATCATGTGTACAGTATTTAGTACAAATCCTCAAAATAAAGTACATTGTTGGAAAATATTCTTGCCGCTCAGACAATAAAAGAACAACCTCATATCTCATAGAACTCTTGGCATAATTACGACTCAAAATGAAATTTTAGCTACCCGACGTAGAAAAATTGCATTTAAACATAAATCGTCAAATATATCAATAACTCGTAATAAATAAAACAACCAAACACGAATAAGAACATTTGATTCGCGTTTCTAAATTGGAAGTGTTGAAAACTTACAAAGAAAGTTTCACGTATTTCCCTAAGTTGCACGTAACCACTAAGTATATGATTTTGCAGAAAGTCTGGTCAGAAAAAGATAAACTCGAGAAAAGTGATTAACTGTAAGCCGAAGTCGTTGCTTACTTCTGATTTCATTGTGACGTCATAAACTTCTCAACTTACGTGTGCGGTTTCACTTTCTTTGCCTACCTTTAAGGCTTTGGAAATCACGCACGACTTCAAATTGTCACGTGTTTCTCAGCCTCGAACCAGTATTTTTTTTGTAATTAATATTTTTTTTAAAACTTTCCTTTCTTCGAGGAGAACATGAAAAGTATAAATTTAAAATAACAGCTTGGAACATTCATTTTCCTCGTTTTTCAGGAGGGAAACGGAAGAATTCAATTTTTTCAACGTCTTTCAGTTTCACTTTCCTAAAACATCAAATATATTACATTTCTCTTTGAAATAAGATACATTAATGGAATGCTTTCAGTAAGATTTTCAACGGAGGTATATTAACATCTTTGTTTTAAAAAATGAGATAAGCTCTGACGATGAAACAAAAATTGCACCTAAATCTAGGCCTTATTGATTGGGGAAAACTATTAAGGCATAGCCCTCAATAGAAGGAAATTGCGACAGAAACATAGATATCAATTGAAGACATTGTAATAATTATGATCAAATAACAAAGTGGCGATCACAATGACAACAGTTACTGATAAGTGAAAGTGCGTTAATATATTCCATAAGAACTTTAAAGTGAAGAAAAAAATCTGAATCAAGTACATTGAAATATCAAAAGCTTATTTTTGCGAATCGCATATCATTCGAACCCGCCAAAGCTAGCCTTTTATAATTATGATCGCATCGAATAGAAAGAACTATATTAAGAACAGTTACGCATAACAGGTGGGGTATGATACAAATTCTTGAAAATTTGCCTGGTAGAAAAATGGCACCTTGGAATCCAAAGCAATGTAATGGAATGTTTAGAAAGGCCTCGGAACATTGAACTCTTTTGATGGCCTATATAAGCAATCGGCGAAATAAAGAAGTGCTTCCCGTTTTATGTTATGTCGCTACCCGTTTATCTTTCTGACTTGTACAGCGCTTTGAACTCTAAATTCTTGTACCACATGTCACTTCCCCCCCCCCCCCTTCTCCCTCAGTTAAGATTTTGGTATAGCGCCCCCTACTTTGGCTAGATGCCAATAGACCACGCCCTCGTTTGATATGCAACCTTGAAGAAAAGGGCAAGGAGAGAGGAGCAAGTTTAGCCAATGATTAACCCCTTGATGTTAAGAGCAATGGAGATAAACAAAGGGCAATACAACTTCAAAACAATACCCCTCCCCCTCGCATTATCATTCAAAATAGCCGATGTAAAAAAAGGACTAAAATATGATTATGGAAAGAGAACAGTTTGGATGTAGCCGACGTGATGCTTAGCCTGCGTAATGAGATGTAGGCATATTAGCTAGGTGGCAAGAGTTATGGAACACCTTTCATTTGAAAAGTATTGGAGAAAGCATTTTCTCTCCCTTCCTAAAGACTTTTGAGTAATTCTGGATGAGGATTTCTGAAGGTTGTATATCTCACAAATACTTGCTGAGATGATTTTTGTCGTTGATAAGGTGATTTGTTTCTATCTAGACTGTATCTAAGAAAAGTTTCTTCTCCTCGCTGCTTTTCGGTACTGTTTAATTCAGTGCTGCTCAGGTCAAACTTTCAGCCAATTTCTTCTCAAAACTCTGGCAAGACAATAAAACAACTCTTTTGCAATAAATTATCTGGATTAAATACAAATGTGTACAGCGACGGTTTCTTGTTTATGGTCCCAAACCGCTGGGCGACTGGATACAAAGTTCTAGGACAGATGGGGTGTTGTTCAGTCACTGTTTGAAGAGATGCATCCGGACTCTTCGTGCTTGTTCAGAAGCGACATCCTGGAGAATGTCTTCCCGCAGGACTTGCAGCTGTACTTCTTGACTTCGGAGTGGGTCTGCAGGTGTGCGCGGAGATTGGAGCGGTCGGCAAACGCTCTTTGGCAGTGCGGGCAAGAAAAGGGCTTCTCACCAGTGTGTGTGCGGATGTGCCCCTGGAGAAGCCAGGGACGCGAGAAAGCCTTCCCGCAGAACTTTGCACTTGCATGGGAGAGTATGAGTCCGGATGTGCATTTTGAGTGCGCCGAGGGACATGTATTCCTTGTCGCAGTACTTGCAGTTGAAGGTTTTCTTGTTCTGCGCGTCGCAGTGGAGCTGTCGGTGCTTGCTGAGCCCGCCGAATGTCGAATACTCTTTGCCACAATCCGGGCAGTGGTACTTGGTGCTGTCCTCGCCGTTCTTGGTGCTACGTCGCTTCTTGATCTCCTTCTCGGGTTTCACCGCAGCAGTTGCGGAAGGCGTGGCAGCCGTGTTTGTCGACGCCTGCAGATGCTGCTGCTGGCGGTGATGAGGGTGGTGCCTATGGTGTTGGTGGTTCGGCAACGTCGTGATCATGCGATTCTCGTCATCGATGATGGGCGTCGGAGTGAGAAGGTGGTGGAGAGCCGGCTGCGGAAGGTGGGCGTGGAGCGGCTGAGAGAACGGTGGAGGAGGGCTGTAGCCCTTGTGAATGTGCGGGAAGGTGTCGGCCTCGAAGGGTGACGACTGGCTGTAGATCACATTCTGGTGGTGCCGCCAGAACGCCGACGGGTTGGGAATGGCCTGCAGAGGTTCCGGCTTGTGTATGACAGGATGCGGGATATTGACAGGGGCGGCTACTGACATCTCGGGATAGCTTTTTGTTGTCATGAGGCCCGGGTCGTAAGCTGCAGAGAGAGAGAGAGAGAGAGAGAGAGAGAGAGAGAGAGAGAGAGGGAGAGAGAATTAAATAAATGAATTTTCAACATTCCTGTTGCAGTAATCAACAAGAAATGGTACGAAGGCAGTGAACAATAATACCGTACTTAACAATAAACATTACTGCTACACTTTGGCCAAATTAAATAATCTGAAAAAGCTGAAGACGACAACAATTACCAATATTTGCTAATAGTATAACAGTACAAAACTTTTTATTTCAGCTAATTAATCAACCTAACCCATTTGCCATTCTCGATATCCCTCTTTAGGCCTTCAGAGTACAGTATCACAGTGCAAACCGCAGAAGAGAAAACCTGAAGTAAAAAATGTTTCGAGGGAAAAATTACATGCCCTATATATGTACCACGGTAGCATGTTTATCTTTTGGAAAAAAAGAAACAAATAGAAGAAGATGAAAAATACAAATTCCTCGAAAATATGAATAGAAATAAAAAAGAAAATAAAGATAGAGTGTAAATATTAAAAACCTAATGGTGATAAGTTGTTCTGTTGGTTAAATATTTTTGTGGGACTTGTGATGTACAGAACGAAAACATTTCGATCACTAGTAATAAGAGTACATTCTGAAGGACAGAATGACAAGACAGTACTGATACTGCAAAGTCAAAACATCGTCTGTTGGATCTGTCTATGAGCATAAAATAAATAAATAAATAGGGTCTAAATAAATAAAAATTTAAAAAGGGCTTCACCTACACCCCCCCCCCCCCCGGTCAAACAGCTTTACTTTCAACCCATGATCAGGTTTTTTTACTTTTACCAAATACATTCCAGGGAACAATTTCATTTATTTTAATGACAATTCGGTAAATGATACAAAGAATTTACAAATTTTACTTTGCATTGCGCCACTAACCTAAACATTTCATGTAACCTAATAATATACAGTTACACAATGAATAGTCTACACAGAAAATGTAGAATGAAATGCCAATATGAATAGACCCAGACCAAATTTACTGGATTTGTTAACAAGTTCGTCCAACTAGTTTATCATAAAAAGTTAACTCTTAACAGTTACCTCAAGCATAAGTTCAAACACAATAGGCCTATTTATTATTTGGTTCTGACATTTATTTCTGGGTGTTCTATAAATAGACCTAGTATAAAGTTTCAATATGATTATGAATTTACAGAGATCTATGTTTGTAATTATTGCGCATAACTCGGACGGATTTGTGAAAAGCATTTAACAATTTATGTTTAAAAATTACACATCACGTCAAATGACAGATTAAGGAGAAGGATTAAGTTAAGTTAGGACCGTCACCTAGCCCATGAATTGGACCAACTTCAGACAGCTAACTGTTCTACAAGTGTACTTTTAACATTTCATGGCATTTGTTGCACCTGTCCACCATGCCATTGAATTTCAATCTAATTTGACAAACTGAAAATATTATTTCACGACTTTGGACTACCGGTACTTATGTAGAGACAAAAGTGGTATTTTGTATTTATATATTTATATATGTAGGAAATACATACATAAACTACTTAATTTCTATAGAAACCGAACTTATTTTCCTGTCAAAAAAAGTTATCCAAAACAATTTCTAACGGAAAACTGTTAAAAGTTGCAGAGGAAAAACAACAACAAAACTTACCTGTAGTAGCAATGCCATGTTGTAACTTTTTCAGGCCTGAAGCAGCTTGCTTTGCGTTCTTTTTGACAAGAAAAGACCGAGGCATCTTATTGTAAAATATCTCCAGTTATGATAATAGTAAGAGATTTAGAAATCCAGCACAGCTCTCTCTAGTCAAGTTCAGCAAACAAATGAAGTTACTAATTGTCCGCCGAGCTGAGCCTGAGAGTTCCTTTCCAAGTCAATAACTCCCTTTATCAATTATACGGTAGTGCACGTTTAACGCCACACAACAAGTGTAATGAGCTAGATTTATGAATATCGTCAATCTTTATACATGTATGAAGTATGCATTATGCCTGTACTGTGTACTATAACAAGTGGATATATGTGTGCGTATACGTACGGGTTATGGTAATGAGAGTAAAGTACGCGGCCAATCATAGAAGTGAAAGAGTAGTCATTGAAGAGCTGATGGACCAATCAGCGAGTTAGTTTACCCGAGTTTGGCCTTACTCATAGCTAATGTCAGTCCCATGCAACGGCGCACCGGCTCTAATGCGGCAGGTGTGTGCTTCTGATTATCGCAGCCTTCCTTCCGAATTTCACCACACTGCGTTTACACATGACCGAGTACGATAAAAGGGGATACGGCAGAAAAGCAGCGAGAAGGGGGAGAAAAACATACATCTCAATTTTCTCTTCATGAAGTGTCATAAACAGGATGACTGGAATCAAGCTATTCTTCCATCTAATACACGGCAATAGAGTCACATGACATCAAAAAAGTGTCTCATTTTTTTCTCGTCTTGTAAAGGGTGTGGACGTGGACGGTTCATTTTATAAATATTTTTCTAGCCAGCTAGCTGCCAACAACAAGCTTTCAGGGAGTAATGAAAACGCTTTCAGGGCAATTTAGTTTTAAATAAAATTTGACAGTGTATGCTTTGCCAAGGGTGTAAACAGGTGACTTGTCAATGTTGGCAATTAAATCAAGCTCCCTTAATCACCTTGTCTCTCAAAATATCTACTGAAGTTGGCAAATTAGGCCCTATTATTACTTCAGTCTTCAAAATCATCAGTATAATTACCTGAGTTCTACGCCTATTACCTGAAACATTTGAGTAACGAGTAAAATAAACAGTTGAATATTTTGATATAAGAAAATATTGATAGAAAATCAACATCGAGTTAATTCGCGCAAATTATTAATCAGATTGTGTAAAAATGAAACGATTGATAAAAACATGTCTTAAAATTCTTATTTGTCAAACTAAGAACAAAGCGGTATGTACAGCATGACACCACAACATAGCTTACTGTCTCTTTTTCCTTGAAATGACTTTTGTTTCATTATTTTTCTTATTTGCATAATCTCAAAAACATGGCACACGGCTTATTATTCAGGAAGCCACAGTGCTATGAATGAAGCCACGTCATGAAACTGTTGTACGTGGGTACTAATCGCTTTGCATAACATAATTTCATTTGTTAATGTCACAGGGTCTATATAGCGTTATATCGATGACGTTTCCCTAGAATAGGGCGTAAAACCATTAGTCAGTCAACACGCCGTGAAAAGAGTTTGTCTAATATGACCTTTCTTAGTGCAACGCCTTGCACTTTTTCAGTAATGAACATGAAATTCACAACAGCATAAACACATTCCGTAAACTACATTCTCAATGTAGATTACGCGCATACTCGCGATTGGTTGTGGTAAATTTTAAGACCGTCCGATTGTTAGATAACAGAAATGTACAATGTACCACACATACCTGTTGCCACACTGACAACTGGCCCCGAAACATGCGAAAAGAACAGTGACCCCGGCAGTGTACTTTAATTCTTACCGATATACAACTCGGCAATCTTCTAAATTGTCATAAGATACTTTTGAGTAACTCCATACTTCGCCTTCACCGCATACAGATATAATTTTATCTAGCACTTTTATGGACAGCATATCGTGTCAGTTTTATTGCAGCCTTGAAATTTTTGTTCCGAAATAGTTTTTGTTGATTGCTGTTTACAATTTGAAGTAATTCTTGCGTGTGCCATTAATACGGGGGAAGAACAAGGAATTAGTTGAATAAACATGCCAATCAAATTAAAATGGTTTCAGCAATTATTGTTGTGAGTAATTTATCCATAAAACAAATAGTAGTTAGGCCTACGCGCATGAATTTCAACACTTCCATGAAACAGATTTTATTGTCAGATTTCAATTAAATAAATGGTAAGATACCCCAAATTTCTAAATGCTGCAAATTTTAACTTAGACAATTAAGCTCACGAGGACGGATAAATAAAGACCTTAAAATCAATCTGCGCATAGGCCAAACTTAAATCACTTTAGTTTGTTGGGGTGTGTGTGTGTGAGGGGGGGGGGGGGGGGGGAGGGGCGGGTCGACGCCATGATGGTTAGGCCTCTGTGTTACTTCCTCATAGCCATGACTCTAGGAACACTATCCTTCCCGCATATTGGGGAGGGGGGCGGGAGTCAACGCCGGTGTAAAATTGATTTTCTTCAATCCATGACCCTTGCAAAATCATAGATTCAAGGATGGACAATATAAATTCATTTCAATTTCTTTAACACAAACATGAATGTAGTGAATCATCATTATCATGTTTAGCAGTAATGAAACAAAAATAAGGTCAACGAACATTTTGCCTGGATCAATTTTTCGGGTTGAAGATATGGAATTTCAAAGTTTGGAAACCGGGACCTATCAAAGGGGGATATTCTGTCTATCAAACTTGTGGTTCGTTTCGGTGCTATGCATGCAGGCTCGTGTTTTGCTCGTCACACGCCACTGATCTGCTTGCTTTACACATTCCTTTCTTCATGCGCTCTGGTAACAGAGACAACATTGACTCATCGCAAAGATATGAAAAATGAAACACAAGTACCTACAGGTGAAAAAAAAAGAAGAAAAAAGCCAGGAGGAGTGAACGCTGCAAGATTTATGACACGGTTTGATCAGTTTTGCTGGTGATTTTAGCTGCTCGAACACCATAGGTGACATGCTTATCTAAGGTTGCCCCTCTCGACAGGCGGGCGGGCGGCTGGCCGCGGGGAGTCGTTGACATACCGTTGCGATGATGGCGGGGATTCTCGCCAGTGGGGATTCGGTTTCGGATCGCTCTCTTCTGAGGACTTCTTTTCCCAGATTTTCACCCTCAGATTTAAAAAAAAAGAAAGAAAAAAGAATTATGATGTAATGGTTATATAGAGCTCAGTGTCACCCTTAATTCGGACTGTCTTTTTGAAAACTTCCACGCGCTTAATCATGATATGACTGTGATCACGAGACCGCGTAGTAGGTTAGGCATAGGCCTATATAGCCACCATGCGAGAGGAGTTATCTGGTTTCCATGACAACTGACAGGTCATTCCACCCGAGCACCTTTTTTTCCATACCCAAGTTCTAATTCATTCTACATCATGAGCACTGGAATCTCTCCACCTCCCCTTCCAATGTCTGATTGGTTTTAATCTTCTACTTTGATCATTATATTATTTCTTAACAGCATAAAGCTAAAGTTTGAGTGTCAAAATGAGTTAAGTCAGATAAAAATGATGAAAGAAGAGATTGATTATTACATCTTCTTCTTCTTCTTCTCTCTCTCTCTCTCTCTCTCGCTGTCAGTTTGAATCTCTGCAGCTCTGTTTTGCTTTGGTTTTTTTTTTCTCTCATGCTTCTTCCAGCGGTATACCTCTAAAGTCCTCTATCGTTACCCCTATGCATGTATTCAAGATTTTTAAAAAAATTTCTCTTTAGCTTTTGCTTTCTCTTATGAATATGAGTTCTCGCGCTCTCTCTCTCCCCCTCTCTCCCTCTCCTCTCTCCTCTCTCTCTCTCTCTCTCTCTCTCCTCTCTCTCCTCTCTCTCTCTCCTCTATATATTGCAACAACACATGCAACAAGAACTGCTAATTTCCTAATGATCACTATATTACTACCCTAACTACCCGAATGGAGCCCCTCTCGCTGCACCCGTGCTCGGTGTATGATGGCCCGCAGCAGCGGTGGCTTTAATTTCATAGGCGTGGTTCCATTTTTCACTCATGATCGCTCGATTAATTGCTCAGAATCCTTCAAATCTAGCCCCCAAATAAAGCGCCTGTCTCCTAATCCCTGCCATCAAACCCCGTTCTCTTGTCGGATTGAGCCATCCATTATTTTCTCGCCCCTCCTATTTTTTTTTCCTCTTTTCGTTTTTAACCATGTCATAATTTTTGCGTGATAGGGTTTAGTGGCTTTGACAGGCGGGCTTGTCAAGTGCTGCAATACACGTCACCCTTACTAGATCACCCAACCTGATGAAATCATACTTTGTGCACCTCTTCATGTTGATTTCGCCCTCATCCGCCACCGGCACCACCCCCCCCCCCCCCCACCCGGCCCTCTGAAAAGTTCACTGGTCCAAGAATATGATCTTCTGTTCTTCTTCTTCTTCTTCTTCTTCTCTCTCTCTCTCTCTCTCTCTCTCTCTCAACCCCCCCCCCCTTGGCGGATCTGGGATTTTTACCAGATGAGGGGGGGGGGGGGCAGGGGACACAGGTTTACAGGGGTTTTTTTTTAAATAGAAGTTTTATGTTTAAAAAAGTTCAGACAAGCTATAAAGGACCCATTTTGACCGGTGACAGATGGGGGGGAGGGGGTGGCAGGCGAATGATATCGGTCTATGTTAAAGCAAGTATGAATAAGTTATGATGACCATCTCTTCATTTTGTTAAGTTTGTGAATTTATATCTTACAGCCTAATATCAGTGTACCAACATCTTACCTATATCTTACATGCCCATGATGTCAAGTTGTCAACAAATCTATAGTATCTCTATTATTTCTTTTATCTACTTACCTACCTATGTATCTATCTATCTATCTATCTTTCTATCAATCAATCAATCTATCTATCTATCTAGTATCTATTTATCTATTTGTCCATCTATCTGATACCTATTTCTCTAATTATCTCTATCTCTGTCTCTCTATCTAAACCTTTCTCTTTCTATATCTCTCACTATGCGTCTATCTGGTTATTCATCTGTGAGTAAATACTGTCTATCCTGCAATCCATGCATCTATCTTTCTGTCATAATAATATCTCGACCTATAGCTATCATTTTCTACTATATATCTATCTATCCTCTATCTGTCTATCTATCTATCTATCTATCTATCTATCTATCTATCTATCTATCTATCTATCTATTTAGCTATCATTAGATAATTGTTCAGTCCGTCGTTGCACCGATATAGTCAGTTTCACGGATTAAGAAATCGCGTGAGAGGGATGGGACCTGTCAAGAACAGGTATATATTGCGTTAATCCCTGTCATGTCCAGTTTGAGCGGTCGCCATTGACTGTTCGGGGATGTTCGGTCATTTCCGCTTCCTGTCGGCTTCTCCCAATGTCACAATTTAAAAAAAAAAAAAAAAAAGACATGTGCGACTCTCAGAAAATTAATGTGTCGTTCCAAACGCACTTGTATAAAAAGCGTAAAAAGGCGGGGTTTTTTTTTTCAAAGTTTAGAATCACAATACAAAAGTGCAATACAAGACAAAATAACGAAGCTCTCATTTTGGAGAGAAATTTTTAGACTTAGGCACTACGGGGGGGGGGGGGGGATAAGTTGAACGCCCCCTTTTGAATAGTAGCAGTATACGCCATGAAGCTTTGTAGACTTTCTAGATTTTTTAAGCTGTCGGCCCACCCTACTTTCTGACAATCCTGACTCCACGAATGGTTCTAGAAATGACTGGTCTACATCTATGTATATCTTCATTATCATCATGATATAGGAAATTTATCCAAGAACCAGACAATGGACCATTAAATTTTGCTTAGCTGAGATATGCTACCTGACACCTGCCTGTGCGGGGAGGGATCTGACTGTGACTTGACGACGTGGACCTTACATCAGTGTACATTGATTGTGCTAGACATTGGGAAACAGTAGAGTGTGATGACCCCAAATATTGATGAGAACATTAGGCTAAACTTTGGGAAATTCGTTTCAAAGAAACCGGGAGGAATGACCACACTTTTACGTGACAAAAAACTAATCCCCTATTATTACAAACAACCTTAATTTTGATGTCATTTTCATCCAGAAACGTACTTCCACTTTTAAAATTCCGAGGGTATTGTCATGTTATAATCAGGAAATTACACTATCTGTTTATAGAAGTACCCACCGACGACTGTGTGTATGGATATCCGAAAACCTTGACACCAAATGAGAGAGAGGAAAAAAAATATCAATTGTATAAATGAACTTGTAGTAAAGAAAATAAAAGTTTGATGAATAAACTCAGACTTATGGAAAGTATATTGTTTAACCATATGTTGGCTTTACTCGTTATAATAATATTTCAACACGAACTATATACTGCGAGATCGGTTATTCACTCTTTTGATAATTATGTTCGAATATATTGGGGAAGCGAAATAACTTGTCCACAGCGTTGCATACTTGTAAATTTTGTTAAGTTCGTGATTAAGAAAATTTTTATGCAGGATTGAATGACATTATATTGGAGGATTCGTTATCAATGCAGGGATGAGAAATGGAAGAGAGAGAGAGAGAGAGAGAGAGAGAGAGAAAGAAGGAGAAAGAGTAGTAGAATAATACGGAGAAGTTTTGATAATAGAGCCTTAGAGGAACAGGATAATAAGGAGGACGAGGAGGAGGAGGAGGAAGAAGAAGAAGAGAAGGAGGAGCAAGAGGATGAGGAGGAAGAAGAAGAGAAGGAGGAGAAAGAAGAGGAAGAAGTAGAAGAGGAGAAGGAGCAAGAGGAGGAAGAGGAGGAGGAGGAGAAGGAGGAGGAACAAGAAGAAGAAGAGGAGCTAGGAGGGAGAGGAGGAAGAGGAGGAGGAGGAGATGAAACAGAAAATTAGTAGAAAGGGGAGGCGGAAGAGAAGGGAGGGAGAAAGGTGAAGAAGGAAAAACGAAGATGAAGAATAGAAGACATACGTAGAAGAAGAAGAAGAAGAAGAGGAAGAAGAAGAAGAGAAGAAGAAGAAGAAGAAGAAGAAGAAGAAGAAGAAGAAGAAGAAGAAGAAGAAGGAGGAGGATGGGGAGGAGGAGGAGGAGGAGAAGGGGAAGAAGAAGAAAGAGAAGAAGAAAAATAAGAAGAATGAAGAATTAAAAGAAGAAGAAAAAGAAGAAAAGGAGGAGGAGAAGGAGAAGGAGGAGGAGGAGGAAGATAAGATGAGAAAGACGTACATGAATAACTGAGAAGAGGAAGAAAAGAAGAGTAAGAAAAGGCGAAATAAACACATTACGTGAGTTTAACATCTGCTTTTCTCATCGAAATTTAAGCACATGTACAATTAGGAAATAATACTAATGTAACACCATCCGCAATATTTAACTAATGCCTCATGTTCACCAATATACTGACACGTTATCCATAATAGAAGGGCAATGAACCTGTGCATTTCCACTCCGATTGTCTGTTTCATTTTGGATATGACACATGCATGTACAGGTATAGCACAATTAGGTATAACCTCAAATTTCAAGGAAAAAAGACTAAAATATACAAAATGTACCTTAACTTCTGCTTGTTTTGGGATTTTCAGGTTCATCGTGTTCATTATGGTTAATATGTGTTTTTACTTTGCAAAACAAAATGTTTAACGATGTCTTGATTATTTGTTAACATTAAATTCTAGAGTTTCAAGAGTATTATTCCCTAATTTCGCCTCTGTACAAGAACAAAATTATGGAATTTTTATGGAGTGCAACTGAAATGTGGTTTAGGAAATTTACTCTAACTAGCCCACCGTATATCACCTTGCCGTCTTCCCCCCCCCCCCCCTCTCCCATCGACCGGCCCTTAAGCCCAAATATTCTGCCGCCCGGAGGGGGGGGGGGGGGGGACTCCCCACACACCCCATAGCCGGCCTGCTCCTTATGTACTTCTGGCCCCCTTTTAATTCATGAATGGGATATTATCAATTTTCCTTACTTTTAAAATGATGCCAATGACCATTTTTCAATAAAGATTAAAAGTGGGAGTTGGATTGTACCTGGAACTGTACGTGGGGAAAGCGTAACATGATAATATATGATATATAATATGTAATATATGATATATAATATATGATATGTAATATATAATATATAATATATAATATATAATATATAACATGTAACATATAACATAACATATAACATATAACATATAATATATAATATATGATATATGATATATAATATAACATCATATAATATAATACAATATAATATGATAAAATATAATGTAATATAATATAATATAATATAATACAATATAATATGATATAATATAGTATAATATAATATGATATAATATAATATAGTATAATGTAATATAATATAATATAATAATAATATAATATAATATAATGTCATATAAAATAAGACAAAATAATCCTAGATCCGCCATTGCGGCTAGCACCCTTCGTTGCTCATGCAGAAATTTTCTAATTCTGCATTTTGGGTCCATATTCATGAATACCTTCATGCATGCTTCCGATGTTAATGGATTACTTAATTATGGTAATATATATATCATATTCTACCCATAAAGATACATCACGTAGGTCTGTCACCTTTCTTATTGCTTATGTTGATTCTGGCAACACATCCGGGGTGCAATGCTTGTGTGTATATATGCAGGCAGTCTTTGAACTTTGGTTTTTTTTCAAGATTTCTTTTATTTCTTCCATTTTTCAAAACAATATTTTCGCAAATAATCAGGTAATATAACATATATAAGCATATTCACATGCCAGAATCATTAGGCTATATAGAGAGAAAACATTACATCCTTTCCTCCTTCACCTTTTCCTTTTTTCTCCTATACAAGTAAGTCGAACATAACTTTTTACACGCATGATCATATTCATAGCACAATTGAATGGAAGTTACATAAAATGTTTTAAAAAAAGGAGAAAGAAAAAAGTTTTTTTTTTTCAAATGAAAGAAATAGGAAGAAAAGAGATAAAGAAAGAGGAGGAAAGAGAGAAAAAAGAAAGAAACAAACAGTCACCGTTGTAAATCGATTAAAGCTCAAATACAGCTTTGGTCAGTGTTGGTATAGTAATTAAGAAGAAAATGGGCTTGAACTGATGAAACATTCTGCATTGCATCAGAAGACAACAATTGCGAGATCATGTGAAATTCCATGCATGGTTTCCCGGGAACTGTGTAACTGTTTGAAAGGAGCGCAAGACCTATTCCACAGGACCCGTTCACCCAACATGCCCAAGCAGGCTTCGTTATACTTGTCGCAAACACAGAACCCTCGTAGGTTTTACCCATGTGTAGTCAATGTGTAATTTAAATGCAGGGTGACGATGTTGAAGTTTTCATCTGCTGTCCCGAGGTATAAACTCTTTTTTTTTTATTGGCCTTTCATTATTTTGTTTGATATGCCACTTCATCAGAAAAAAAAATCACCCTGTTCAGAGAATCTTAGTTTTACTATACAAGGAGGAGACGCTGTGGCTCAGTGGATAGAACAGTGGTCTCGTAACCGGAAGTAACCGGGTTCGAAACCAAGTGGATGCACTAGGCTAATGCCCTTTGGTAAGGTATTAATCCTCATTACCAAGTCCTTCGGAGGGAACTTAAAGCCGTCGGTCCCCTGGTTGCTTACTATCAAGCATACACATGCTTTCTTAGCAGTCAGGCAAATTAACCAACTATTCCAGTATATCGTCAAGAAATCTGACGAAGAGGTTTTTGAGTGGTGGCCTTTAAAGTGATTACACAATGGATAAAAAAAATATTGATATATGATCGAGAATAGAATTCTAAGAAGAATAACATTAAAGATATGATGATTTTCAATCGAAATCAATGCATTTTGGCTAATTTTCTCGTGCGCTAGACTGTACAATGTGTATTATACCTTGCGCGCATTTTGCTAGAATTGCGCGACAAGGTACCCATTTTGACGTCATTTTGACGTCAAAGTGGGTACCCAGTTGAAACTGGGTCACAGCTGAGGGGTCAAAAATATCCCGAAATCTTACCACATTAGGGGGGTTTCCTTGGCAACACGACCTTTTAAAAAACTTTAGGAAGATGATTTTCTGCTTATAAAATCATGCTCTTTTAAATGAAATAACATTATTTCAGCATTGGGTACCCCTTTAAAATAATAATGATAAACATGATATGATATTATAGCGGATGTACCAAGCCTTTGGGAGTCAGAAAATAACCCGCCTTTTCCTTCTACGTCTAAACCGGATGGAATTTGAGATAAAGAGAACTGATAATTATTCATTATTTTCACATTCTAAAAACATCAAAGCCATATAATATTTACTTACAATCGGAAATTAAGATGCAAAATAGTTTCCCTATTTTGATACCTGAGCGATTTTTTTTTCTTGGAACTAGGATCAGGGGAGCGTTTCATGAAAGGACTTGTCGGATGTTTTATCCGACAGTTGCCATAGTAACGATGCTTCTCAGCCAATCAAAATCAAGGAAAGATGTCAGATCTGACAACTTGTCAGACAACAAATGTTGATGAAACGCCCCCAGAATGGTTAAACTATTTTTTGTTGACAATTTGTTTACTTTTTTGTCTACGTGCAATTCGTTTCTAAACCGAGATATTAAACAAGGAAATATCAAAGAAGAAAAATCTCCTGTTAACCTTTTACACGATAATCCTTTGGCCTCCTTCAGGATAATGATCGTATATTATTTTTTTATGCAAATAGTGTATAAGCTGTATATAAATTCAATTTTTTTTTACTTGAACTCTTCCAAATGCACAGTAAAAAAATAAAATTTCTTTCGTGTGGAATGTTTCTAAAGAAAATAAGTCTGTAGATCTTGGAATCGAGTAGGCCTGATATAATATTGCCCATTCCTTTTGCTCTTGGTAAAATTCAAGCAAATATATCTGCAATTACACGATCATTTAACTGAAATAGAAGAAATGAAAACAGAGTGATGTTGTAGATTTCCTACCTAACCAAATATTTTCTAAATCATAATGACCCGACATTTTTATGGACTGATTCTGCAGAATTTTGCAGAAAGGGTGGGGTCTGACTGAAAACAAGAAGAAAAATGATAAGAAAAACAACAACAACAAAATTATTATCACATTTTATGTATGTTTGGTCGAAAATCTTGAAGGAGGGGCGTGAATTTAGATTGTGTACTTAAGGAATGCTTAACAATTGGGTCGTAAAGGGGCACCGGATGGTCTATGCACGCCCTGAAATGAAATGGCTTGCCATTCAAACCTACATGCAGACCTGTATATAGCCGAACACCTGTGCACTAGCCGGGCAGCTAACTGACCCGCACGGAGCAGCAGCGGGGTAGCAGGCAACCAGGTGTAACCCGGATAATTACGCTCTAGAATCAGGTGGCGGATTTACAAGGAAGTGATCGTTCATTTGACACCCTCAATTTTTCACAGTCTACCGGTGTTTTTTTCACCACATCCTCTAACCTGTGAGAAACAACTTTGTAATTGATATTTTTGTTGTTCAGGCCGAATTTGAAGATTGGCAGGTTACTCTGAGAAATGACTTTGCAAAATGTTTGAAAAAAAAAAAAGAGATCCCCACTTGGTTTTATACGTGAGACTTTCCGGTGATTTAGTTACGTCAAGGGGTTAGATTGACGTGTACATTCAAACAGGGGCGAAGCCAGACACATTCTAAGAGGGTGCAAATATTCCAAAAAGGTTAGCTTATAAAAGATCCTAACAAATGAGCAACAAAAGCAAAAACAATAAACACCAATGAAAAATTATTTTTCTAAAAATTTTGTAACAAGGCATAAAACGATCTTTTGCAAGCATGCAGCAGTAGTATGTTTTAGACAGAATTCTGAAAGGGGGTGTCAATCTTCACATTCCACCCCTCTGTCAAAGCTTAGCGTATATAGACAGGTCCTCATACCGCATGTACCGGGGGGGGGGGGGGGGGGGGAGGTGATTAACACATTCGTACATACTTATGTACACACATATATGAGTCCACCTCAAAATGTGTGTGTGTGGGGGGGGGGGGAGGAAATGCATCCCCATCTCCGCTATCTACCCTCCTGATCACAGCCTGTTTATTCACAGGTCCTGTCATTTCTTACTTTTGTGAAAAAATGAATATTTGTTATAAATCCCTGCTGATTATGTTCATACAAGTATAGAGGTACAACCGCCATGATGGCCTATTCTACGTGCCATGCTTGTGGAATAGAATGAATCTACAAGAAAAATTCCGTATATATGAAACGAAAAATTGAAAGTACAGAAGTACAAAAAAAAAATGATTAAAATTTTGTAGAAAGATGAACAAGCAATATTCAAAGACGACAGAAGATGAAGATGAAGATAAAAAACAACAGAGGAGATAAGATAGAGAAAGAGAAAAAGGGAAAGGTGAAGGAGGAAAGGAAGATAATACACACACTAAGAAAAAAAAGGTTCAATTTTGCAACCTTCAAATGCAACACTGGGAGCTCCTTTTTGGGTGCAACTTTGCACCCTGAGAAGCTTTTTGCACCTTTAAGGGTGCAGTTAGCTAAATTTTTCACCCTAAATGGTGCAAAGTTGCTTTAGGGAAGGTGCAAATGTGCACCCTTTTGAATGCAAAAATTTCTGCACATTTAAAGGTGCAACGTTGCACGTTTTAGGGTGCAAACTGGCATTCCCGGGTGCAAAGAAGAACATAAAGGTGTATTTTGTACCTTTTTCATGTAGGGTGCAAGATTGCACCCCAAAAGGTGCAAACTTGAACCTTTTTTCTTAGCACTGCTTAGTGTGCATGTAAGAGGAAAGAGCAGAGTGTTTACTGCTCTCCCACCGCAAACAGGACAAATATCGTGGGATTTAACGGAAAAATGGAAAATGGAGGAAGGATACAGGAGGAGGAATTGACGTAGGAAAATGATGAGAATTCTTGAGATTAGAATGACGTGAGGTTTTTTCTTCAGTAAGGTGAATAAAATTGTAAACAAAATTGTCGTCCTTAAGCAGGTATTGTAGGACTTCTTTTCGGGAAGTGTAGCAGCACAGGAACGGATCGGGAATTTATTTAATGGAATGGGAGTGATCCAGCCGTCCTATGTATTTTTTAAAAGCTGTCAAATTTTGGAGGTGTTCATTTATCCGAAAACTGCTTGAAAGGCTAGAAAGGAAACAAAAAACAAAAAACCAAACAGAAACAAAAACAAATAATTTCTAGAAAAAGGGTTGCAAATTCAACCCAACTCAAGACAAACAGGATTAAAAGAAGCCGTCCGGCCAATGTGACATTTACTGTACAATCCCGCCCCTGCAGCAAATGGTTAAGCGGAAATCTGAAAATGGCCGAGACATTGTGACGTCATCATGCCATCCTGCCATCTCGGAATACAGGGGAAATCATTTAAAGAAATGATAATGATATCAATACTGAATACTTCTATGGCATTCATATCTACAAGGCAAGGTCCTCAAGGTGTTCCAGTATTACTAAGGCTCTGGCTAACCTACCGACTTTGTTGCCCAAAGTGCCATTTTTAAGTCCTTGTTGGAGAAGGGCGAATGCAGATTGATGGAAAAATCAATGTGTGATGAGCCTAGGGGCGGAAATCTCGCTTCGACAGTTGCCTTGGGAATAATGTTTGTGCAATATATGCATGAGCAAAGTATGGGGTACCATACCGTACAAACATTCAAATCGTCTGTCTGCATGGAATGGCAGTCCCAACAAGGGGCAGATGAGGGAGAAGGGGGAAGGGGGGGGGGGGCACTGGGAACCTCTTCGCCATTTCCTTCGGGCTCCATATCCGCCAGCATCAAGCATTTTTTTTTTCTGGTTTCATCTTGTTACATGACTATAATCAATATTGTACTGTACTATACCTATTTTTAACCTTATGTTGATGCCGATGTTAATGTTCATGTCATGTATTAATTTCTATTCTGATAAAATACAGAATCCAACAAAAAATGAGTGCATCCCCAGCAACAAAAAGTTGAACCTTTTTTTTTAGTAAAAATTATGTAGTAAAGACAGAGTTGAATCCTGTAATATATTTATAGTTACAAAATTATATATTATATGAAAACGTTGTTCATAAGGGTGTACTAACTTTTGATGTATACTGTATGTTTGGGACCATAAATCCAATAAATCAAGGAATAAACAATGGTAATACTATGAGTATCTCCCTTTCCCGATATGAGTTGAAATTGTAGATCATGGCGAAACTACAAACTGACAAGGAGGAATAACGGTGTGTGCGTGTGTCCGTTCTGATTAGTTGCGAAAGTATGGCGGTCCTGAAGTACGCTCGACAACAGGTCATGTGCGCTGTGAATTTCGCGGCCAAGTCGTGAAATTCGCCATTTTGGACGCGAATTTCGCGACCGCAAGTCGCAAAGTTTGCGTCCAGAGTCCTCTACTATGCGGCCAAGTTGCAAAGTTCGCGTCCAAATTCGCGACCAAAATCGAGAATTTCACGACTTGGCCGCGAAATTCACGGCGCACATGACCTGTCGGGGCCACCATACGAAAGGGCGTATGAACTTCACGCGAACAGTTGCCCAAGTCAGCCCCGGAAGAAGCAGGACAGCCCTCGACTCAACCACTTGATCATGTTGATGGAGAGGGGCCGCTGTACAGCGGTTTAGCAACTATAAAAACACCATCAGGGGCTGGGTAAGACAGGTAGACTGTCTATCAGTCGATAACGCAAGTTTGGCAAATTTCACTGGGCGTATAAAGAGCTTATGATCTGTCGAATTTTTTCAGAGTAATTCGACAGTCATGCAAAATGCAATTGATGCTTATTTCTGATGTTTAAATTTGCGACAATTCACTTTATGAATTGAAGGACATTCTAGCAATATTAGTCACGATTGTCTTTTCCCTTTCAATTTTCGTGTAATGCATGCATACACACTTCTAACAGATAATGTTTCATTGATGACTAAGTAAGTGACGAAGATAAGAAATATGAAGAAATATGAAGACGGTGGCAAAGACGATGTCGAAGGAGAAGACGAATGGGGCGATGAACATCGGGACGAAGGAGCAAATGAAGATAATGGCAGAGATGGTGACGAATAGGTATAACAAATGTGCTAGGAAATGAAGAAGCGTGGTAATAAAGATGATAGTGAAACCGATGACGATGACGATGACGATGATGGTGGTGTGAATGATGATGACACCAAAGATGGGAACAAAGTAGATGACACGGTTGGTGAAATAGAGGTGACGAAGAAGATGAAGGAATTTGTCATAATCATGATAGGTGACAATGGACAGGTAGCCAAGATGGCGACGAAGAAACTGAGGAGAGTGGTGATGTAATGGATGATGAAGATGAAAACGAAAGTCATCTCTCTCACAGTCTTTGTCATCATCTTCCTCACTATCTTAATTATCTTCGTCACATACTTGTCATCATTTTCGGCTACATCTTCGTCAACATCTTCGTCATCATCTTCGTTGCCTCATTTGTGATGGGCAAGAACCCACGACCACCATGACCACTCGACTACGGCCGCTCTCGCGATGAACCTCTAGAGCTGTCCCTTTCTGTCAGCGTCCTATTGGGAAAGGGGAGGGAGGGGGCAGCTCGTAGTGTCAGGTGCTGATGCTCCAAACGTATTGACCATGTTGACGGGAAATACGGGATCTATTGGGATTCATTGCTGATTAATGAACGTCGGCCATACGACCTCTCATCAAATACAGGTTAACCGCAATGTGGCGGTTTACATGGTAAACATAAACACAAGTCAGTGTATTAGATTCAGAAACAGACTTGCCCTTAACATTGGGCAATTAGTTTCGGATTTATCTAGACCACGTGCAACCTGAATGATGTGCCCCCTCTTAATTGGATATTACCACGCCCTTTCATCTGTTCATTAATGTAGATATTGTAGTCTTGATTTCAGAGCATTTTGAGCTTCTGCTTGAAATTAATGGATTCAGCATAATATTTACGGCAATCCTACTGCATCGCTTGCGGTCATGAGGGAAAAGGGGGTAGGGTGGGGAAGGGGGTGTGTCTTTCTTGTAGGCAAATGCAAAAGTTCAGGCCAAGAAAGTTCCACAGGCTGTCGTGCTAGCTTCTCGAGTTCTCTTTGTATCTTTTGCTCATTTTCTTTCTCTCTCGTACTCGTTTCAGCATGAGTCCTATACGAGGGCTATGGTACTAACATGACTGAAGGAATATTTCACGTTGATGTACAAACATAATCATTTGCATTTTCATCATCCTTCTCTTCCTCCTCCTCCTCATCATCGTATCATCATCATTATTTTGTATTACTATCATCACAAGACTATTATTGTTGTTTCTATCATGATTATCAATCTTCTTCTTCTTCTTCTTCTTCTTCTTCTTCTTCTTCTTCTTCTTCTTCTTCTTCTTCTTCTTATTCTTATTATCATTATTATTATTATTACTATTAATTACTATTATTATCATTATTATTATTATTATTATTAATTATCATTATTATCATCATCATCATCATCATTGTTATTATTATTGTTACTATTATTATTACAAAATCATAACCATCTTCGTCGTCATTATCATCACTGTTGCTGTTGTTGTCGTTCTTAATAGATATGTATCAAGGTGGTTCTGCCATTGACATAGACTACGTGATACCTAACTTGCGGAACTGATGCAACTGACATCAGGACGACTGAGGACAAAACACCTACTAGGTGTGTGTTTGGCAGTGAATCTTTGGCAGGTGGTTTAGTACTGGAGCACGGGACTCGAGGGCGTTGCCCTTTCACCAGTGATGATCCCCTTGGACGCCCCCCTCCAACCCTCCGAAAATACAACCTTCCGAGAACATGATGGGGCACGCCAATGACTTTGCACCAGGGAGAGACAAAGAGCAGATAGGAAGTTACCTATTGTCACCAAGATCATAAGACTGTCACGTCGAACTGAGGTCTGTTCACATGGCTAGGGATTTAATTATTTTGTATTCGATTTGGATCAGGGGCGAATCTACGGTTTTATGGGGGGGGGGCACGATTCTGCAAAAAATCTGACAACCACAATGGTAATGGCTATCACATTTTCTGATGCCTTTTGGGTATTTCTTTTTTATCTTACGATGGCACATATGGGGGTCGTATACTTAAGACATCATCATAGAGTTTCGACAGCAGGAGGATGGGAGGCGCGTGGGGGGGGGGGGGGGGGGGGCATTATTTGGCAGTGCATCGGAGATTTATCTGCAGTGAAAAGACCGAGAAATCAAGAAAAGTCAACGCTTTCTACCAGTGTGTTTACCCCACCACTCCTCCTTATATCTGAATATAGTTCGCGCTCATGTTCCACTGAAAGTAAGAGATTGTTGCCAGAGGTCTTCCTGACATCTCACCGGTCAATCCACCTTGGATGCGAGTCCAAAAAACAAAACGAGACCGTTCGCATGATTCTGTATTTTCCCATCATTCAAATTAGGATGATCGGAATGACAGTTCATATTCTAAGGCTTTCTTTTATAGTTATTGTGGTTTTCCTCATTCCTGAAACATTGACCATGTTGACGTAATCATTCGGAATGGTTTTGAATTTCTCTGTGGTGAAATGCTTCCTGTGCAGCTTGTACGTGTTGTACAACACAACAATTTCTGAGAAACAACAAGACTGCTTTTTAAAACGAAGATACAAACAGTCGGTTTCTGTTTTCATTTCATTTATTTATCTATTTATTTATTTATTTATTTATTCATTCATTTATCTATATATTTGTTTATTCATTCATTCATTCATTTATCTTTTCATCTATTTATTTA
Organism: Echinometra lucunter; assembly: GCA_029962745.1. Lineage (NCBI taxonomy): Eukaryota > Metazoa > Echinodermata > Echinoidea > Camarodonta > Echinometridae > Echinometra > Echinometra lucunter. The sequence goes on from CM057158.1 coordinate 25,830,763, forward strand.
TTTATTCATTTATTCATTCATTAACATATTTACTTATTTATTTATTTATTTCATTTAGTTATTTAGTTAGTTAGTTAGTTTTTGTTTTTCGTCAACTCTATTTTTCCCAGCAATTCAATATCTCACCAAATAAAGAGGATAACAATTAACAAAACTAAATTCTTAAAAGTTTGGATTAATAAAACACAAAAGGTAATATTCTACCATAGTTTTCTTAGTCTAAAAAGTAGGTCGGGGACAATGACCTGTTCAAGATCATCTTCCCAACCCCTATTTTGACTATTATTTTTCGGACATCACACCTTCGTGTGTGTCCGTTGACCGAAGGCTTAATTAGCGTGCAACGATTTGATTGTCGCAATGGTCATGGTCATTTACGCATACGGTCCAAGTAAATCAAAGACATTATCCAAATAACAGTAATGACAGGAAGTGACCAGTTATACCTGTCGATGATTGGCATTAAACGTATTTTTGTTTATATTCCTTTTAGTTTACAATTTACTTCACTGTTTTACATGTGTGCGTGTGTATAACGCCTACCGAAACAATTAACACATTATAATCGGAGGTTCAGTTTTCGAGTGGTTTAAGACACTTGACTGGAGACGCGAGAGTCGAGGGTTCGATCCCTGGCACGGCACTTATGCTCCTGAGCATTTTATCTATGGTGCTCTTTTATCGCATATCAAATAAATGAACATGCTATAGTCTCTAAATACCAACGTGTGCAAGTGTTCTAAGAAAAAAAAAACAGAGTAAAAAAAAAATCCCTGGGTATATCCCCCAAATTTTAAGCTGATGATCCTTTTTCTTTGCTTATCAGCAAAGTTTTGGACAGTATCCCTCCCCCCCCAAAAAAAAAAAATCATAAAACGGATTGACGTCCATGGTAAAGATGAAAAAATGCAATAGCTCAGTAGGTCATGTAGGTGGAGCATTGGTCTCGGAGTCTGTTGACCCAGATTCGAAACCAAATCGATGCCTTAGTGCCCTTTAGTAAGTAATCTCCATTACCATGTCCATGGGAGAGGACTTTAATCCGTCGACGCGTCGGTCCTCTGGTTGCTTACTTACAAACACATCATGCCTTATTAGCAGTCAGGTAAAACGAATGCCTTACCAAAGGGTACTGGCGCATTGACTTGGGCTTCGAACCCCGGGGTTCCCGGTTAAGAAGCCACTGCTCGTATGGTTACACTTCGTTGTTCCGAAGGTTCGTTAGTCCGAAAATGAAATGAGGCCCGTTATTCTGAAGGTTCGTTCGTCCGAAAATGAAAAAGGGTTCGTTAATCCGAAAACGAACTATAAGGTTCGTTATTCCGAAGGTTCGTATGTCCGAAAATGAAATAAGGTTCGTTATATAATTCGTTAGTTATTTTCGGACTAACGAACCCTTTTTCATTTTCGGACTAACGAACATCTCGGTATACGAAATTTGCGTGTTTCGGAAAAACGAACCTTCGGAATAACGAACATCACCCGCTCGTATACCACCAGGCCATCGCGCCAGCCTTTTGTCACTTTCTCCTTTGTACTTAAACTCTGTAACTGTCCTTTTCAATGTTGACCGTGTGAATTCTATATTAGAAAGTCTCTGTAGATTGATTACTTAACCATCCCTAAAGATCCCATTTTACTAGACCCAAAACTTCAGTCTCCGATATCGACGGTTTTCCCCCCATTGACGGCTCTATATAAGGAAAGTTGTCAAATGTCCGTTTTATTAAAGAATTCCCCAGAACAGTCCGATATTTCTGTCTAAACCTTCAACAATCGGCACCAAACCTAGTTCAGTTATATCGCCTGATTACTTTCTGTAGCAAATCTTATTTTGAACATCACGTTCCTTGTCATATATCACATGTCTATAAAGCTGTGGTAATGTAAAATACGCATACGAAAAAGAAAGACCCAATTATAGTCAAATCAAATCTGCTATTCCACCCTTCAGTAACTTTCCCTAATATTACAATCTGTTAGTTTCATATTTGATGTTTTCCACCGTGTGGATTATATTGGTAAACCTCCATTTATTAATCATTTAATTACCTTCAATGACCTCTAACCTGTTTCGACGTTGATACACTGTACGGCCTGTTCATCGAGCTCAATTTCTTGATGGAACAATTCGTGTATGATCTATGATTAATTGAATTATCAGTTTTAATCAGCGTATGAATGTGAGAACTGTCCTTGTCGCCGATGATTGTTTTAAACTGATAAATATCTTATGATATGACGGCAAGTTATAGATTGATATTAGAAAGATAAAGACATAAATGCAAGAAAGGGGTACTGTGTGTCCCCTGCTCCCCCTTTGGTATAGATTGTGTTTAAATATGTTCTTTTTTTCCACCTTCTAAACATGTATGTAGTACGATCGTCAGAAATAAGATGCTTATTACATAAAATTATGTAATCTCTCGAAGTACAACAGATCTGTGCAGTATTGCTAGATATGACACATAGACCTATGAGAGATTATTTTTAAAAATTCAAACGCATTTCGTGGGGGAAATGATAGTGAGCATATCACTGTTTAGAAGAAAACAAAACATTTGTAAAAAAAAAAAAAAAAAGATAAACGAAAGAAAAAAAAAGATTAAGAAGAAAAAACATCCGAGCTTCCAAGTAATTTTGGAAAAAAAAAACGAAAAAAAAAAAATAAACGAAAGAAAAAAAAAAGATTAAGAAGAAAAACATCCGAGCTTCCAAGTATTTTCAATCATAGAGAAAGGAAATGAATCAACAACAAAAAAAAGAGCTACTAACCTTGAAATAAATCCGGCCAGAGATCAACTAAAGATTTTCTTGTGTCCACGGTCCTCATTTTTTTCTTTCTCTGCGGTCGCTTTCGTGTGTTTGTTCTTTCAAAATAACTTTACATTATTCATCTTTTTGGTGCACTTTTATAAATATGGTGACCCCGGATGCAGATATAGATGAATAACTATCATAAATCCTCAGTATCAATCATTTTGATTTGAATTATTGACATTTATTTCGGTATCTCAGTGGATGTACTTAACTTCATGGGTGTCAGTCGGGGGGAGGGGAGGTAGGGGGAGACAGGGGGACACGTCTCCAAAAAACATTTTTAATGGTAGGAACACAATAGGATATGTCCCCCAAATTTTAAACTGAGGACCTTTTGTGTGTGTTTGTATGTGTATATGTTCTCCCCCCAAACCTATGTCTCCCACAATTTTCTTAGAGTCCCCCCCCCCAAATATATAAAAATAGATATACATTCTTAAGTTATAAGGATAGCATTCACTAAGTGTAAATAAATATACATGTATATATACAATGGATTGACGCCCCTGCTTAACTAATAGGAAATTTGTTTTTATCACTTCCATGAATATTCTGACATTTTTTTCATCAGAAATACTGTTGAGAAACTGATGACAATTATGAAGAGTATGATCATAATCATCATCGTGTCATTTCTATCGTTGAAACATTATCAATATGATCAACGATGAATGATTTCATTTCATGTTTCTTAATTCGCACCTCTCTTCGTTTTACTTTGGACATGAACTTTTTAACTTCTTGCTTGAAAGCATCCACTTTTGATCACATTTTCAGTATTTTACGTAACTTTGATGAGTGACGACCTTCTGAATTAGGTTGAGTAACATTTTATATACGTTGGGTAAATTCATACCCAATTTAAAATGCGTGTTTGTTGTTGTTTTTTTGTTTGTTAGCCAATATTGGGTAAGATTTTACTAAACAAGTATGTATGTTGCCAGGGGCGTAGACAGCGGGGAGGGGGGGGGGGGATGAGGGGTATGCATCCCCCAGGTTTTAGGGAAAGATGTCTGCTTACAATTAAACTGAATTTACATTATTTAACAATAATAATAATAATAATAATAATGATAATAATAATAATAATTAGTAATTATTATTATTATGCTTATGATGATAATAGTTATCATCATCATCATCATCGTTAATGTGACTGAAATGACGATTACTATCATAACTATATCGATCATTATTCTGATTTATGTAGCTATTTATATTTCATGGGTTTTTCTTTTAAAATTCACGAGGAATCCAGCCCCCCCCCCCCGAAAACAAAAATCATTCTGTGCAACGGGAACTATGGATAAACACTTAACCTGCAAGACACAGGAGTGCGAAAATCCATACCCCTCCTTACCTTACTGACACTGCTGGACTGACTCTACACCGGCTCCAAAGCGACCCATTTTCGTCCGTTAGGGGCAATGTATTGTTTGTTCGGTCTGATCTTGGTTTAATATCGGTCCTATCAGTGTGACCGGGGTGTCACGGTTACGGTTCTTCGCAAAACTAAAAAACGCCTAAAGGGGGTCCTACTTTCTGCACCGCAATCATAACAAATCGAAATACAAGGCCGCCCAGAAAAAGCGAACTTTTGTCACCCGCCCTATTTCAAATCATGAATGCACATAAGGCATGAATCAAAAAGAGCCGGTCAAGTTCAAATCGATGGATACTTGCCTTTTTCTGTTCCTAAAAAAACTATTACCTACTTTTTTTATTGGAATTACCAGAACTTCAAAGAATTGAACTTTTATTTCTTTTTCTTCATTGAAGAACTGCAGTTGCAAATTTATTCTCGGATTTTCTTCCTTTTTTTTTTTTTTGGTTCCACTTTGACAGTTTGATAGCATCTCAAACAGAGGATGCTTTATAGGCCTTACAAGACCTGCGTCCCAATGAAGAAGAAGAAGGAGGAGGAGGAGGAGGAGAAGAAGAAGACTATAGAATGCATCTGAACACTGCTATGATTTTTAACAGTAACAATGATAAATGTCGAAATGTATAAATTAATATTTTTAGTATTTATTGAATTATCTGTTGTCTGCCTCGATCCCCTTCTCTGTCTGTCTGTGTGTGTGTGTGTCTCTCTCTCTCTCTTCCCCTTTCTTTCTTTCTTTCTTCCTATCTCTTTTTCCTTCTCTCTAACCCTCGCTTACTCCTGCCCCGCTCACTAACTCTTTATCATCATTATCATCATCACCATCATCATCATCATCATCACCATCATCATCATCATCATCATTATCACCATCATCACCACCACCATCATCATCATCATCATCATCATCATCATCTTTATCATCATCATCATCATCATCATCACCATCTTTATCATCATTATCTCTCTCTCTCTCTCTTTCTTTCTCTCTCTCTCTCTCTCTCTCTCTCTCTCTCTCTCTTTCTCACTCACTTCCTCGTCCTTCCCTCCTCTATAAACACATAAAACTCACGCGTCCATGTATAATTATTATCGGACACTATATTAATCATGACCGTGAAAATCACTGCATGGCACTTGTTTGGCACCGGCTCACCAGATTCAGACCTCAAATATGATTCTGTTGGAGGCCGGATTATATGAAAGAACAGTTGTATTTCTTTTTTTTCCAAAACTTTTTGTAATGGCACAGGTTACGAAGATTGCTATTCTAAAGCCTTACAAATAATTCTTCATTTCCCCCCTCTGGAACTGTCATGATCAATTCTTCAATTCTGAGGGAAAATTAAATTCATAAGTATTCGTTGCAACAGCATGTGCTTAGAGATGTTACCAAAAGGAAAATGTAATTTCGAAGTTGTTGTTGTTTTTTGGTTTAAAAAGAATGAAACAAGAGAATAACATTCAAATAAACAAATAAGCAGAAAAATTCAATGAATATTTCGTTCTTAAGTAAAATCAGGTTTCTCTTATCGATTGGTGCCATCTGATTTTTCGAAATATTTCCTAGTTTTTGTTTTTTTTAATATTACCCAGTGCGCGAAATGGACTTCTTTCGCGAAGTTTGGACACACCAAAACATGCATAACGTACCAGAATTTGCGATAACATTATCTATTTCACCTGTCTGAAATACTGTCAATTTCCTCGTTGTGTCTTTGAAACTTCAAATCTTTGTAAACTATTATCCAATTTTTGTCATGTCAGACTTCAATATTTAAGTTAAGGTGGATTATATCATTATCTCTTGTATTATTTAAGCACAAAAAAAATTACACCTTTAACACAAAAACCCAACTCAATTAAAAAAATCACTTGAAAGGAAAACACTTGCAGAGAACAGTAGCATGTGTTTCGCCTCGTCATCCTAATAAAACACGAAACATTTTCGATAACTACTGCATATCTTTTTACAACTGCTCTCTGTTTAATCCTCAAATCGACATCCGAACCCCAACAGATAGTAAAAGCCATCACAATCTTGTCAAAACATCTCTTCCCCCCAAATTCAAAGAGAATGGATTTTGATTCATAAAAAAGGGAAAACGAAAATATGAACTTGGCAACGGGCTATTGTACGATGGCAGTTGATGCCACGGAATAACAATAGCTTTACTTGTATGGGAAGTGGCCATGAACGCAACACAGGTTGATAATTTTTTTCCGTTTCATATTAAATTTATTTATGTATCATGCACGCCCATAGCTGTATAATCTTCAGCTGCTGCACTGTGATGCCAACAGTTTATTTCCCTTGAAAACAAAAACCGCGAGATTCGATCACTTTTTTTTCCACATTATTGCATTTTGTCGTTGCGTTGAAACATATAACTCTCTCTCTCTCTCTCTCTCTCTCCCCTTTCTCTCTACTTCTCTCTCTCTTTCTTTCTCTCTTTGTACATTTCATTCTAATTATCTCTCTCGCACTCTCTCCCTTTCTCTACTTCTGTCTCTTTCTCTATCTTTCTCTCCTTTTCGCTCAATACTTCTCTCTCTCTTTCTTAATTTCACTCTTTCTTAATTTTCACTCCGCCCCCCAAAATGCATTCAATATTTTTCAAAAATTTTCCCATCTTAGGATTTGGTCTTGATGTATAACCTAGTGATTATGTAATGATATTTCCAAGGTCAAGTGAAATTGATTCCTATTTTCTCCTACGGATATTGTTATAATGAGGAGGAGGGGGTTCCACCTTATTAAATGTTTTATATAGTTTTCTTGTACATAGAAATGATATATCTTTGGTCAATTTCATCACAAATTTTCTCTTCTTTTTTGTTACTTTCATATATATAAAAGCACTTTAAAGGCTAAAACATTCTAAAAATGCATTATCATGATGTTGATATTGTTTTGTCACCTCGTTCATGTCGTTTTCCAGATGCACTTAGATTTATATTTATTTTTGAGGCGGGCCGAAAGAGGGAACTAGAAGGGAACGAGGATTCATTTTTATTGGCATGATTGGGCCTAATGTTTTTTAGTAAATGCATATATTTAACTTATGTAAACATTATGTTAAAGTTGATCAAAATGTGCTTAGATAAGAATTTTGGCATTATTTCGTTGAAAGGTTTTAATGCAGGCTAGATCAGCTCTAAAATTTCTTGTTTGAGTAATTTTTCTCTGTAATCCCTGATGATTCAAGGGTTTTGCACTTTCAAGATTTGGGGAAAGGATAATCATTTTGACTGCTGTTCCAGGAATCAAATCATTAAATTGTTTCATAAAGGGATATGCATTTTGATATTATAATAAAAAAAAAAACACCTTATCATTGCTATTATTATTTCGAAGGCAAAATATTGTTCTTGCAATATAGATGATGACGTCATACATCCGACTTCGAGCCTCTCTCTAACCAAGCGCAGAAACTTGGCTCGAAAGTTAGTCCTCCTTAATCCATAGTCAAGGGTAGCAAGTATTGCAAATTTCCACGTCGTTGTCTCTTGCTATGCTTCTAGCGGACTTTGCAACATGAAAAGTGGCCAAATGAAAATGTTTTTACGATTTAAAACAGGAAATTTTGTCGTTGTCATTGTTTTTGCCCAGGAAATGATGGATCATTCTGTCTCTACCTCTAAGCTAGTTGAGCTCTGTTATTGGTCAAGACTCAAGAGGCATTGATAGAGCAATTATCCGGCATGATGACTGTTGGAAAAGAAGGAGTGAGTGAGATAGGAGTAGTTTAGATGGAGAGGGATGGAAAGAGAAGAAAGGACCGAGAGGGAGGGGGCGAGAGAAGAAGAGAGGAGAGAGAGAGAGAGAGAGAGAGAGAGAGAGAGAGAGGGAGAGAGAGAGAGGGAGGTGGAGGAGAGTGGTGAGGGGGATAAAAGAGAGAGGGGAAAGAGGAGAAGTGAGATGGGAAAAAGATAGGGATTGGACAATGAGGGAAGAGGGGAGAAAAAAAGGAGAGGAGGGAGGCTCCAGAGGGGGGGGGGGGTAAAGGGAGGAGAAGAGAGAGGAGAGGAAGAGAAGAAAGAGGAGAGGGCAGAAAAGAAAATGGAGAAAGGAGACAAGAGGGACAGGGAGGAAAGAACGGAGGAGAGAGGGCGAGTGAAAAAAAGGAAAGGAAAAGGCAGGGGGAAGAAAGGAGGCATGTGGAAAAGGGGGAAAGGGAGGACTAGGAAACAGAGGGAGAGAGAAGAGGAGAGAAACGGGACTCCAAAATGTTACAAAGTTACATAAGTTAATTACTCTAAAGTCATGAAAAAGAAAAGAGAAATTCATCTCCTACCACGCACCATCTTCATGTAACCCCATTCTTTCTCAGAGTTTAGAAAGTACAATTAGATTAAATCTTCTGATACCAGTATCCCTTGATGTTGGCATATAGGTTACCAATAATGATCCACAAATTGTGGTCAGGTGTTTAATTAAATCTTTTATTTCCAACTCTTGGAACATTAAGGTGTGTCTCCCATGCAGGATATGAAATTTCATCCCAGCTGATCATTGGGACTTCGATATTCAATATGAACCAAATTATCTAATTAACACAACCTTTAATTAATTGTTTGAGTGGTGGACTTTCCGCTCAGGTTCACAGAGACCTTGATGACGCGGAGAGGTGCACGTCTTAGTAATTATTCGAGCATGTCGAGAGTGAACGGTAATGGGCGATGTTGGTGAACGCAGGGAATTTGAAGGAATAAACATTCGGATAAAATGAAATTTTTTTCAAACCGTCTTAATGACTACGTGAGCGTCATGGGGGGGGGGGGGGGGGGGGGGAGGGGGACACGTCCCCTAAATTTGTGAGGGTGGGGGACACAATAGGCTATGTCCCACAAAAAATAAACTTAGGACCTTTTTGTTTTTTGCTTGTCAGCATATTTTTGTTTGTCCACCACCAGAATAATTCCCCCCCCCCAAAAAAAAAAAATTAAGCTGAAGACATTTATTTTTAGAGTGGATTAACGCCCCTGAATGATTACCCATAGAGAAATGAGCCTTCAAAATGACGACTCGATGTATTTAGCGATGATAAACCTTGTTGAGAATATTAACGAACTTTTGGAATGATGAATCTTCGTAATATGATTAACACCAAGAACAGGGGCAATGCCAGGGTATTTGATATGGGGACCTACAGGTGAGTTTATTGACGTTTTAAATAATCAAAATATTTTGTTACATCACCCTGCCCTCTCTTCCCCTCACTCTTTCTTCTTCTTCTTCTTCTTCTTCTTCTTCTTCTTCTTCTTCTTCTTCTTCTTCTTCTTCTTCTTCTTCTTCTTCTTCTTCTTCTTCTTCTTCTTCTTCTTCTTCTTTTTTATCACTTGAAAATGATAGGTCGGCCGCTCCTGCCCTCCTTAGCACCGCACCTGACTTAGAATGAGTCACCTTTGTCAAGAGCTGCAAGCGCAACCGAAGACGCGACATTTTCTTCTACGAAAAGGTTGACTAAAAACGTTGCTGATGAAAAATTATGATTGGAGACATAGCTCAAGGACGGCGCCACGGGAGGGGGGGGGGGCTGGGGCAGCCGCCCTATTATTTTTTTAAAGTGATCAACAAAAAAAAAAAAGAAGCAGAAGAAGAGGAAGAAGAAGAGGCAGAAGAAGAAGAAGAAGAAGAAAGAGTATGGAGGAAGAGAGGGCAATGTCGCGTCATGCAAATATAATACTGTAGTACTCCTATTTGTTCATTGAAAATTTCAATAAACTCATCTGTGGGCCAAGATTAAAAAACGCCCCCCCCCCCCTATCAAATTGCGCCGCCCCTGACTCATAACTCATAGGATACCTGCTACACATGGCAGGAAAAATATTTCTATCAACATGATCAAGCCAAAAGAGTTAAAGGGAAATTGAATTTTACACCTGTTTCGGTCAAACTTATGCAGCAGCAGGCCTTCTAGCGGAAACGTGTCCCTTAGAATTTTCAAAAGAAATCCGAGCTTAAATTCTAGGGAAATCTAATCGTTGCGCTGGTCATTAGGAATTACCAATAATTAGTAATTGTACACCTAGAACTGCAATAGAATAACAAATTCTTCGTAATTTCATATGCATTGTAACAAGAATTTAAGTCAATTTACCTAATGAACGCATAATACTTTTTTTCTCCAAAATTGTTTTTGAAAATTATTTTAATTGGAGTGCAATATCATGGAAATATACTCTCAGTTGTTTAACAGTGTACAATAAGATCTTCCATTTTGATTTTCAAGGGGATGAGATTTCTTATGGCGCAAATTTCTGTCTTTAAAAAGTCCCCATGCGCTTCTTTTAATCTTACTCTACGTTTAGGTTTGTCATGATTTTTTTTCCCCAGCAGCTCTACATAATGAATTCCATGTGTCCATTATTATAGGGAATAGTTGAAATGAACAACTGTGTTAATTGAACTAAAGTCATGTCTATGATAATAATGGAATCATCGTTATTGATAGAAGAAGAGCAAATAAGTATACTCTGGATGGAATCAATTATGAGGAGATTTTATCAAAGTTCTTTTCCAGCAGCAAGCCTTCCGCCAAGAATTTTCTGAGGCCGCAGATCATCAAAACAAACTTAACCATGAAGCTACAATATTTTTAGCACTTTGAACACAAAGCTAAATCTATTCTTGACAAAGGATATCTTGTACATCATTGTTTTCCTCATTGAAAGTCATTTTCTCCCGCCAAAATTCTGTTGTTGATTAATTCATAATTTCTTGGCTTCTGTTCAGGTAATTGTTACGGGTATCTTTCTCAAGGACATGATTGTGAAAGTATTTTGTTCGTGAAAGTTTAAGAGAACTTTTATGAGTCAATATCGTTGTTGATGGTATGATCCCCCTTTATGGATCCACATTTTGTTAAAGGCAAAGGCCACCCCAGAAGTTTCACTGTGAATAAAAGGAGATTAATTTGAACAGCATTTAAAAAAAGAAATGAGCAAAATCGGTCAAAGAATGAGAAAATTACACTCATTTACATTTTTTAGTAAATTACTCTCGGTTCTGCAAATTGGCAACACTGATGACATCATATGCGAGCAGCTCTCCATTCACTTTGTACATGAAATTTCACATTTTCTCAATTTTCTTGGAAGTTACACATTTTCTGACCCCCATAGTCAATGTATGTTCAGGAGAATGCTTTTTACATACATACTTTTGTGGTTTTGTAACACAATAAAATTTGATTTGAGGATTTGTCAGTAATATTTAAGGGAAAGGAATAGAAGACATACCCTCCCCCATTTTCATGATTTTATTCAACTGACAAAAAAGGGAAAGGGCACTTATATATTTCCTTCAATCTTATTGGTAAGGACACTGGGCTCTGTGACATCTACATTATAATTTTTTTGTCATTCATTTTGATGGTCTTATAAAACCACACCAGCTACTAACCATGCTAACAGATGAGTTATATAAACATGCATTGCAGAGCTTTCTTCTTTCTTATGAAAAAATATCGCATTCTCACACGCAGAAATAATTTCACCGTATACCACAAGAATACTAATTTCAATTAACGATGATGTATAGGAAATGCACGTTATCAAAATATCCCTAATATAGTCCTTTTTATGACATATGGATTAAGAAAACATATTTGTTGTTCTTGCAGTTCCGCTGGTTAGATCTTAGCACCATGTACATAATACTCTCCACCCCTTATCCCATTATCGTCTTATAACTTAGCTTTAATACACTAAATAATAGAAATCGTCTGACCAGCCGAGCGCGCGCGTGCTTTGGCCCCCGTTCTGCACCTGTCGCGGGCTTCCCAAATCTCTCACCCGACACCGCCCGTCCTGCTGGGTCCTTTGTTTGCTGGGTCATTGTGTGACTGATTGCTGACCACAGCGCCTCGCGCGCGCGCGCCGCCGAGAGAACAGATTGGGATCTCAATTTCTTATATTCCATGACACTAACTTGGTGTTTTCTTAAGCGGATCTGAAGTTATTTTCTCCCCCTATTCGATATTTTCTTTTCTCGCGTTCTCCCATTTTTACAACCCTTCTCTCTCCCCCTCTCTCTTTCTATGTCTTCATCTCTTTGTCTTTCACTTACCCCCCCCCCCTCTCTCTCTCTTTCTCTTTGCGAGTATCCAACATTTTTTCAAGCTTTTTCGTCATCCTTCCTTGCGCAACCAAAAAACTGCAACCACACGAATATTTTGATGTTACTTCACTTAAGTTCGCTTCGTGGCAGAGACAAATGTTTTTTTTTTTTCTTTTCAATTTTAATTTCTTCATCATACTTGTTATAGGTCTTCGTCATAATTATTGTTCGAATACCGCTCCTTCATTATCACCCGACTCAAATCCAAATTATTGCATAATTAGTAATCAACGACTTGGACATGTTGGAGCTTCACCAAAATGATAATGCCTTCTTTTTTTTTTTTATCCATTTTGATTTTTGGTTAAAGAATTGGCCATAATCCTTGACAAATATCAGGTTAACTGACTCACATTCATCGGACATCTGCCGCAAACGCTGGAGATCGCAGATGGATGGAAAATTATAGCACATCTAGAGCTTCACTCGCGTTTCTCATATCTTATATGAAAAATATAATTGCCCTATAACCTCTAAACACGACAATCTGCTGTGAGACTATACCGCGACAAAACACGGAAACGTTCTTGTTAAATGTTTTCGGTAATATTTCAAGATTTGACTCAGAGTCAGAAGGGCGTTCACTCTATAAACTTAAGGCCTTTTTGAACTCGGCAAACGCCTTCCAGAAAAATGATGGTGGGTATTCAAGATTTACTTTGCTCATTGATTATGTTCACTCCATCGAAGTTGATGTTTATGCTGTTGTTGTTGTTGTTCTTCTCCCCCTTCTTTTTTTTAAGATTGAATACCTTTTTCTGTTCCTTTTCCAGTATTACAACGGTCGTCAGTTTACCGACTTGCAAATTGATTATACGCAGTTACACTTCTTTCAACTTTTCATGCACTTATGGATATGCTATAAGATTATATAATAAATGAAAATGAGAATTATTTTTCAAAAACCACAGAGGGATAAAAATATTTTCCTGGAAATCATTGATTAGCTACCGAGCTATTTTGATTTCACTCAACACACTAAGAAAAAAAAAGGTTCAATTTTTGCACCCTAATGTAGTACTGGCAGCACCTTTTGGGTGCAAATCTTGCACCCTGCAATGTACAAAGATGCACCTTTTGTACTGTTTGCACCATGAATCTAGTCTGCACCCTTAAAGGTGCAACTTTGCACCTTAGGGTGTGCAGAAATTTTGCATTCATAAGGGTGCAAATTTGCACCTTCCCTAAAGGGTACAAAATGTAGCTCAACCGCACCTTAATGGTGCAAAATGCTTCTTAGGGTGCAAGTTTACCCATAATTGCTTTGAAGTGTGCAAATTGAACATTTTTTCTCAGTGAAACATGTCAAAGTTATTTCAATTCGAGAATTTTACATTAAATTTTATGCTCAATGAGTTTGCTTCAGAGAGGTTCCATGGGTAAAAACTAAAGAATAGGTTCAGCGGTTAAAAAGGTCGAATTCGCCACCACCAGTTTCTGATGGATATCTCTGAGACTAGGAGGGAAAGAAAAAGAAAGAAAGGAAGGAATGGGGAAAAAGCGCGATCTAAAGACACCATGGATTCTAATCCGCAGCACGCGAACGCGCGTGCGTCTTAATTACCAAAGATATTATTGTCGACCTCAAAAATTACGAACCGAGGGTCAGTGCTGACACTATACCCCTCCCCATCTGTCTCTAACCTCCGTCCGTGCCACAAGGGAAATATTATTCCACGCTGACATGTGGTGGGGCGTGAATACAGAGAATTGAGGAGCAAGGCAAGGAGTTCGGCCACAGTGGTCATGAAATGCATTGAGTTTGAGTGATTGATTAAAGCCACCACCCTCAAAAGACTGGAAAAGTTTTAAACAACAAAAGTCTTTTTGGTTCCTG
>CM057158.1:25845428-25874392 GCA_029962745.1 Echinometra lucunter
AACTGCAATAGAATAACAAATTCTTCGTAATTTCATATGCATTGTAACAAGAATTTAAGTCAATTTACCTAATGAACGCATAATACTTTTTTCTCCAAAATTGTTTTGGAAAATTATTATAATTGGAGTGCAATATCATGGAAATATACTCTCAGTTGTTTAACAGTGTACAATAAGATCTTCCATTTTGATTTTCAAGGGGATAAGATTTCTTATGGCGCAAATTTCTGTCTTTAAAAAGTCCCCATGCACTTCTTTTAATCTTACTCTACGTTTAGGTTTGTCATGATTTTTTTTTCCCAGCAGCTCTACGATAATGAATTCCATGTGTCCATTATTAGTATTCACATAATAGGGAATAGTTGAAATGAACAACTGTGTTAATTGAACTAAAGTCATGTCTATGATAATAATGGAATCATCGTTATTGATAGAAGAAGAGCAAATAAGTATACTCTGGATGGAATCAATTATGAGGAGATTTTATCAAAGTTCTTTTCCAGCAGCAAGCCTTCCGCCAAGAATTTTCTGAGGCCGCAGATCATCAAAACAAACTTAACCATGAAGCTACAATATTTTTAGCACTTTGAACACAAGCTAAATCTATTCTTGACAAAGGATATCTTGTACATCATTGTTTTCCTCATTGAAAGTCATTTTCTCCCGCCAAAATTCTGTTGTTGATTAATTCATAATTTCTTGGCTTCTGTTCAGGTAATTGTTACGGGTATCTTTCTCAAGGACATGATTGTGAAAGTATTTTGTTCGTGAAAGTTTAAGAGAACTTTTATGAGTCAATATCGTTGTTGATGGTATGATCCCCCTTTTATGGATCCACATTTTTGTTAAAGGCAAAGGCCACCCCAGAAGTTTCACTGTGAATAAAAGGAGATTAATTTGAACAGCATTTTAAAAAAGAAATGAGCAAAATCGGTCAAGAATGAGAAAATTACACTCATTTACATTTTTTTAGTAAATTACTCTCGGTTCTGCAAATTGGCAACACTGATGACATCATATGCGAGCAGCTCTCCATTCACTTTGTACATGAATTTCACATTTCTTCTCAATTTTCTTGGAAGTTACACATTTTCTAACCCCCATAGTCAATGTATGTTCAGGAGAATTGCTTTTTTACATAACATACTTTTGTGGTTTTGTAACCAATCAAATTTGATTTGAGGATTTGTCAGTAATATTTAAGGGAAAGGAATAGAAGACATACCCTCCCCCGTTTTCATGATTTTATTCAAAACTGACAAAAGGGAAAGGGCACTTATATATTTCCTTCAATCTTATTGTAAGGACAACTGGGCTCTGTGACATCTACATTATAATTTTTTGTCATTCATTTGATGGTCTATAAACCACACCAGCTACTAACCATGCTAACAGATGAGTTATATAAACATGCATTGCAGAGCTTTCTTCTTTCTTAAGAAAAAATATCGCATTCTCACACGGCAGAAATAATTTCACCGTATACCACAAGAATACTAATTTCAATAACGATGATGTATAGGAAATGCACGTTATCAAAATATCCCTAATATAGTACTTTTTATGACATATGGATTAAGAAACATAATTGTTGTCTTGCAGTTCCGCTGGTTAGATCTTAGCACCATGTACATAATACTCTCCACCCCTTATCCCATTATCGTCTTATAACTAGCTTTAATACACTAAATAATAGAAATCGTCTGACCAGCCGAGCGCGCGCGTGCTTTGGCCCCCGTTCTGCACCTGTCGCGGGCTTCCCAAATCTCTCACCCGACACCGCCCCGCCCTGCTGGGTCCTTTTGTTCGCTGGGTCATTGTGTGACTGATTGCTGACCACAGCGCCTCGCGCGCGCGCGCAGCCGAGAGAACAGATTGGGATCTCAATTTCTTATATTTCATGGCACTAACTTGGTGTTTTCTTAAGCGGATCTGAAGTTATTTTCTCCCCCTATTCGATATTTTCTTTTCTCGCGTTCTCCCATTTTTACAACCCTTCTCTCTCCCCTCTCTCTTTCTATGTCTTCATCTCTTTATCTTTCACTTACCCCCCCTCTCTCTTTCTCTTTACGAATATCCAACGTTTTTTCAAGCTTTTTCGTCATCCTTCCTTGCGCAACCAAAAAACTGCAACCATACAAATATTTTGATGTTACTTCACTTAAGTTTGCTTCATGGCCTAGACAAATGATTTTTTTTTTCTCTTTTCAATTTTCATTTCTTCATCATACTTGTTATAGGTCTTCGTCATAATTATTGTTCGAATACCGCCCCTTCATTATCACCCGACTCAAATCCAAATTATTGCATAATTAGTAATCAACGACGTGGACATGTTGGAGCTTCACATTGTTCGACCAAAATGATAAATGCCTTCTTTTTTTTTTATCCATTTTGATTTTTGGTTAAAGAATTGGCCATAATCCTTGACAAATAT
Organism: Echinometra lucunter; assembly: GCA_029962745.1. Taxonomy (NCBI): domain Eukaryota; kingdom Metazoa; phylum Echinodermata; class Echinoidea; order Camarodonta; family Echinometridae; genus Echinometra; species Echinometra lucunter. The sequence goes on from CM057158.1 coordinate 25,847,866, forward strand.
CAGGTTAACTGATCACATTCATCGGACATCTGCCGCAAAACGCTGGAGATCGCAGATGGATGGAAAATTAATCACTCTAGAGCTTCACTCGCGTTTCCATATCTTATATGAAAAAAATAATTGTCCCTATAATCTCTAAACACGACAATCTGCTGTAGACTACCGCGACAAAACACGGAAACGTTCTTGTTAAATGTTTTGGTTTATATTTCAAGATTTGACTCAGAGTCAGAAGGGCGTTCACTCTATAAACTTAAGGCCTTTTTGACACTCGGCCAAACGCCTTCCAGAAAATGATTGTGGGGTATTAAGATTTACTTTGCTCATTGATTATGTTCACTCTATCAAAGTTGATGTTTATGCTGTTGTTGTTGTTGTTCTTCTCCCCCTTTCTTTTTTTAAGATTGAGTACCTTTTTCTGTTCCTTTTCCAGTATTATAACGGTCGTCAGTTTACTGACTTGCAAATTGATTATAAGCAGTTACATTTCTTTCAACTTTTCATGCACTTATGGATATGCTATAAGATTATATAATAAATGAAAATGAGAATTATTTTTCAAAAAACCACAGAGGGATAAAAACATTTTCCTGGAATCATTGATTTAGCTACCATTAGAGCTAATTTTGATTTCACTCAACACACTAAGAAAAAAAAAGGTTCAATTTTTGCACCCTAAATGTAACACTGGCAGCACCTTTTTGGGAGCAATCTTGCACCCTGCAATGTACAAAGATGTACCCTTTTGTACTTGTTTGCACCATGAAATGCCAGTCTGCACCCTTAAAGGTGCAACTTTGCACCTTTGCACCTTTAAGGGTGCAGAAATTTTTGCATTCATAAGGGTGCAAATTTGCACCTTCCCTAAAGGGTACAAAATGTAGCTCATTGCACCCTTAATGGTGCAAAATGCTTCTTAGGGTGCAAAGTTGTACCCATAATTGCTTTGAAGTGTGCAAAATTGAACTTTTTTTCTCAATGTGAAACATGTCAAACTTATTTCAATTCGAGAATTTTTACATTAAATTTTATGCTCAATGAGTTTGCTTCAGAGAGGTCCATGGTAAAACTAAAGAATAAGGTTCAGCGGTTTAAAAGGTCGAATTCGCCACACCAGTTTCTGATGGCATATCTCTGAGATAGGAGGGAAAGAAAAAAGAAAGAAAGGAAGGAATGGGGGAAAAGCGCGATCTTAAAGACACCATGGATTCTAATCCGCAGCACGCGAACGCGCGTGCGTCTTAATTACCCAAAGATATTATTGTCGACCTCAAAAATTACGAACCCGAGGGGTCAGTGCTGACACTATACCCCTCCCCATCTGTCTCTAACCTCCGTCCGTGCCACAAGTGGAAATATTATTCCACGCTGACATGTGTGGGGCGTGAATACAGAAATTGAGGAGCAAGGCAAGAGTTCGGCCAGTGGTCAGTGAAATGCATGGAGTTTGAGTGATTGATTAAAGCCACCACCCTCAAAAGACTGGAAAAGTTTTAAACAACAAAAGTCTTTTTGGTTCCTGTTACATTCACCTATCTTTATCTCAAGGATGGAGAGAGCCAAAAGGACGTTAGAATTAAAGTTTGTTTGTTTAAAATTTATTTAGGCGTTCAAACATAATACAAAAGAATCAATCATTACAGAGAAATATATACATATACATTTGAATACATAGGTCATTTACAATTTACTTCTAAATGCAAAGAAAGTATATTGAAAACAACATTTTACAAACAGAATTTGAGAAGGCAGGAGACCGTTGTTATGAGCGAGTTGCTTGATATCGACGACGGCCTCAAAGTAAAAAATCTTACAAAAGAAAAATCTTACAAATTTATCGCATGAGGTCATGGGTGCAGTGCAAGTGCAAGTGCAGTGAAATGCATTAGCCATGTTAGCGGTTGGGTCAAAACTCATTTATGAATAAAATAACTAATTTATGAGTAAAATAATTGATAAATAATATAAAATAAGAGTATAGATAGTCAATGTGGCGGATTTAAATACCGTGATATTATATTGCGCTTCATAGTCGCTTTAAAAGATTAAAGTGAGGAACACATTTTAAAATTTGCTGGTAGATTTTTCCAAAGGTCATTGCAGGGCTATGGTGTCTAATTGATTTATGAGTTATTAATAATTTTTGGTTTGTCAGGTGACAATTCCCAGAAATACAGGTACGGTATGTGTCTTTTGAAGCTTCCAGCAGATCGGAAACATTATTTTTTATTATTGTAATACGATTCTGCCTCATAATCATTTCGCAATCTTCTCTGATATGGGAATTTCTAAGCATATTTCATTTTCCAAAAAAAAAAAAAAAATTACTTATTTCAACAACAACAAAAACAAAAAAGGAATTAAGATTATGAATTGACAAAAATTTCCCAGAATAGAGCATTAACAAATTCTGCATGGAAAATTTTCTGTTTCGTAACTTTATTCTCGGTTTTTTTCTTGTCGTGTAAACACGTTCACTATGGAGATAAAATCGAATTGATATTCTTCGTTTCCATTCATTTCTTTTGGGAGGATTCATAACAATTTTGTTAAGAAATATGATTTCAGTAATTGCCACAACGCCTCCGCTTTTCATGGATAACACATGGTTGATATTTGTTGTTATTACGATGACAACCCACTTCACCGAAGGCCCGCGAGGCCGAAAATAGCAAATTGTAATCTATAATATCACACCGTTCTGACCAATTCCTGCGCCAGAAGGAAGTTTAATAAGTATTAAAGGGCAACGAGGACTAAACATGCTAAAGGAGACATAATTGTTTTATATACCGATAGCGCATCATTGTGATGAAGGAAAATACGATACGAGAAAAGTCGGCCTCGCGGGCCTTCGGTAAAGTGGGCGGACCCCGTTATTACAAGGAAATGGTCCAGACACGATCTTGTCCCTAAATACCGCACCGAGTGCTGCAAATACTCATTGTATTACTTATGTCCAAATTTGTGGAATAATTTACCGGTCAGTATACTGGAGTTGCCCTCTCTGGTTTTTCAATTTAATCTTAAACAGCATCTCAAGTCAATGGACGTATAAGGGATTCATGGGCACATATTACTCATCAATTTGTCTGTTTCATACTTTCCTATATCATTAATAATGTATTGAAAAATAATGATATCTATTTCCTTTTAGTCGTTAACGTACCGTAAGTTATTTCATTATTCTGTTTTCACAAACATTCACCTTGATATTATAATTTCAGTGTTTTTCATATGCTCTCTTGTAATTATTACTTGGCATTATTGTATTTGTATTTTAAATGCTTTTATTTGTACATAGTACGTTGCATTCTTTATGTATGTTTTGACTTTTGAGGGGCCCCATGGGAGATCAACTGATGTTGAATGGGCTACCTCATATCAATAGATAAACAATAGATACACAAAATAAGGCGTAGCGGAGAAAATTCTCTGAGCGCAGATTGCTCGAAACTTTCCTGATTTCTTGACATTTCTTAACTTGAAACGAGATGAAAGAAAAAAAAAAAATGAGGGCGAAGGTGCATCTGTTTTCCAAATTCATTCATGAATATTTTTTTTTTTCACTACGAACGATTTCAATTCTTTTTTTTCAAGCTCGCGTCCCCCGATACTTTTTCTCCACTATTTTCAAGAACGCGCGCACTTGGTTTGAACTTGAGGCGACATGGAGCGTACGCGTGCGTGTTTGAAAATAAAGATTGATTCCATACCCATTCCGAAGCTCAACACTCTCTTTTAAAAAGATTTCCAAGCGCAAATCACAAAGTATTTATGATGGAAGAAGCATTTCTTTCTTCTTTCATTCACCCTCTATTTGCTAGCCATTATTTCCATGTCTTTGTTCGTTAGCTGCATCGTAGAAATTTGCGGGCAACAGGTGACACGGCGCGTTAAAAAATGAGACCCTGGCTCGCGCGCGCGGTTCTCCCTTTTTCCCTTTTTCGCGATCGGCTGAAGATAACAAAACTTTTGGTAAATCTGACAGAAAATGGTTATCCTACTGCCACGTGCCGGTGAACAATAGAACCCAAATCGGGGGGTCCATTGACGAAGGGTCACTCTATTTGGCTGGCAGGTGTCGCAGTGAACTCCTCTTTTTTTTGTTCCTCTCGCGATGGAATGAAAAGAAAGGTTGTGGTGTTTTTTGTTGTTTTGTCTGCTCGGAAAAGAAGGGCATGTGGCGGTTAGCGGCGGATGCCTGCAGACACGCCAGCCAACCAGCGGAGCATTCCTCCGCACGACTCGCCCGCGATCCGATGCACTCGGAGTTTAAGCGAGGGAGCGACGAGGCGACGCAGGCGACGGGCTGGAGCAAGCGAGCTGCACCTGCTCCTATCGCCTGCTTGCCAAAGCCCATCAAGTCGACGAACTTGTTTGTTCTCTCCCCATTGTTGCCCGTCTAGTAAAATAGACACAATCCCTCGTCGGATAATAGCCCCAGCTTTCTCCGCAGCGATTCAACCAACATTGCCATGCATCGCCATGAATGGGCGACACACGAGCCCGAGCTATTATTCTTTCCCCATTCCCATACTTCTTTTATGTCGTGTTGACAACATCTCGGGTCTTGTTCGGGACGGCGCGTGCGCACCGGCCGCGACTCGCCTCGCCTTTTACTACAAATCTTGATTTATATTTTATGAATGAATGATTGTTCTCGGGCCCCCTTTGGCAGGTGCACGAACCTTTCGCCTTGTTCCTCCCTCAGTAATAATCCCCACACGTGCTTACTTCTATAATATGGCTTATTTGGAACAAAACAATTGTTTTTCCCCCTCACTTTTTTCTGTTCTCTCCCTTTCTCTCTTGTCCCCCTTCCCCGACCGAGTCGTCTGACTTATATTGCCGTCATGCGGCGAAGCAACATGTTAGGACGCCATGATAGTTTTTCATCCTTTCTTTTCGCTTACGAAATTTTGGCGGGAATTTTACAGGTGCTCTGTTTCTACGTTCTGATCTTGAATGAATAAATGAATGAGCGAGTGAATGGCCATTGGGTCTTTCATTCACAAAAATCAAACAGCACACCCTGGGAATAATGAGACCAAGTTTTGCGCGGGAAAGTTCTGCTCTCCTGTACTACACTATAGTGCGGAATTGTAAACAAAAACAGTATTATATACTCTTATAGTTTTAGATAGGATCAGCGAAAGTGAAGATGACAGATAATCGAAATTGAAATTGAAATCCACATTTACTTCCTTCTGAGGCAGTGATATTTGTTTATAATATATATACATCATTCCAGTATGCATGGTACAAAGAAGGCGAACACCCAAAAAGCTTAGCTTGTGTTGCATTGGGGTACGCCGAAGATATGACAATACTAAAAGTTTGTAATGTATACAATAAGACATTTTAACGTTACACAGAATGAAGGAACATAATCGGATTTAGGGGAAGAATGAGATAGATCACAAAGAAAAGGGCAAGGGTGGCATCTGCATCATTAGATGTTACCGAATATTAACAGACTAACAAATTCATCGCAATAAGTTCGTAACTTTGTGATAGTAACAAAATCAAATATTTAATTTGCACTCTCTATATAATCATTTCCAATCAAAACGACGGAAAACTGTACATAACGAACACCACAGTTTTCCAAGTATTTCTGATAATTCCTCTTTTTTTAAAAAAAATGGAATTATTATTACTGTTGTGTTTGATTAATTTCTGAAATATGCTAAATCGGCTTGCTTATGAGTTTCTCAAACGATGTCCCATTCTACATGTTTGTGCGATGTTTGTGTGTGATTGATCATGTTGATAGTTGTTTGTTTCATGATCTGTACACCTGTATGTTTCATATTTGTCTGCAATTAACTCCGTCACATTTCGTGGTTCCTGTAATCGCGCTGTGCCATGGGCATAGGTCTGTTCACTGCTTCTTTATTGAAACTTTTTTTTTTTATGTTTTCTTTATTGAAACTTGATAAGGATGATTCATATTCATAAACTTTTTTAAAAAGAGGAGTAGAAAAATTGTCGTTTTCTAGTTTGATCAGATCGTGTTAATTTTTTGTAAGTTGTCATTGTAAATGTGCACATCATAATACTGTTCATTCTCACAGTAATCCATGAGTGTCGAACCGAATGGGGAGGCACGGACGTCGCTGGAACATTTTGAATGGGGGTGTAAGACCTAAATAAGATGACAAATTTTTAGGTGGTAACCCCAAATTTGGCAACAGTTATGCCACTACCCCCCCCCCCTTACACACAAGAATTCATTTTCAAGATAATATGTAGATCTTTTACTTTAAACGCACTTAGGGGCCGCTATTTCAAAAGTTTGGTTAGGTGCACGCTCTTTTTGAATTTTGCGAGCGAACGAAGAGGGCGAGCGATCAAAAGGCCACTCTTTTATGGTAGAAGTGTTATTTCGTCACCAATATCAGGAATATATTTCTAACTTATGTGGTCATTATCTCGCTGCCAAATGGGACTCCGGCACCTCGCTGACGGCGAGGCTCAATAAGTTTTGCTGTCCGAGACCTCCGTTTCTAAATATTACAAGGGAGCGAAGCGAGCAAGGAAAAAAAAACCACTCTTTTGTGGTGGAAGTATTATTTCATCATCAAAATATTCGACTATAAGATGTTTTAAAGTGCATTTACAGTTTTAGTTAACAAAAAGAGAATTGGCATGTAATATGCTCACATTGTCCGCCTTGCATCAAAAGATACTTGTGTGAGATCGTGTGATATTCCATTCATGATTTCCGATGAATTTTAGTGTAAATGTCTGAAAGGAACGCAATAGAACGATTATACTCTGTCCTACGCTATGACCTCTGCACGCCGACGCACAGTGGGCCAGTATAGCTCCAAAGTGCGCCAAAATTCATATCCACTCAGTTTTACTCTAATATTATGGTTAAATGATGGGTTTAAGGGTAATCAGACACGTAGAATCTAATGAAAACAATTTCAAACACCTGTGACGTCATTAAAACACTGATTTCTGATTGGCTGCCGAAATCAGTGAGAGCTTATGTCTCTATGAGCCATTCGAAGTTCTTCTCAATAAACTTTGCGCATTATGTCATTGCTTTTTCCCCCTCTACATAATCATCTCAGTATAATGTACAGAAAGTCTTTTATAGGTATGAATGTATAAAGTAATTCTTCAGATATCATGGAGTTAACGAATACATGATATTGAATGATGAAGTCCATGCATTCTTTCAGTCCATTTTTCGTAATAGGCCTATTGTTCATAATGTCAGAAAAATGCATTATTTCGAAGAGTCTTCGAAATTATTTCCGAAGAATTACCTAGAAGAGTATATGCAGATAGATAGATAGATGGATAGACGGATGGATAGATAGATAGATAGATATAAATGTGTGTAAATCACAGGAGTAAATAGATTGATGAATATGAGACAGATGGATGGATAAACAGAAAGATACCTATAGATATGTGGATGAATAGGATATAGATAGATAGAGGAATACTACGGATATGGATGAATGGATTGACAGACAGAGGGATACGCGTAGATAGGCAGATGGATAGAAGGATGGGTAGAGATAGGGATCGTGTAGATAGACAGATCATGGATAGACAGATAATTTATGTGGATGATGTAGATGGATGGATGGATAGATGGATGGATGGATAGATAAGAGGGATACTTGTAGATAGATAGGTAGATGAAAAGATAAATCGATCGAATCGATCAATCATGAGCTCAACACCTTGAACTATGTGTTTTTCTTTTAAATACTACTGGAATGAAAACAGATTAGGAAAAGGAAAATGAAAGGTAAATAATTAAGCAACTAAGAAAGGGTTTCAGTTATATGAAAAATTGCATGAAATAAATATAATAAAAGAATTAATGAATAAGTTTTAGGAATCCATAACATGTGAATCGTCACCTTTAGCTGTGAAGTGTAGAATGGAAATCATGTACCATACATATATCGCAGGGGAATGTTTTAGCTTGTAGTTAGTACACCTTAACCTTTGGAAGAGGGGGTTTTTCAGCAACTAAAATATCAAGTCCTATAATAATATTTATAAGTCTTGTTTACTTCTTATTGTGTTTATGGGACCTTGCCGTGTAAACAGTACCACTATAGAGAGCGTCTGGCCAATTCGGTTTCATTAGGCTACAACATGGCCCCATTTCTTTTGCATATGTGCTTGCCTAACGTACAAACAAAACGCGCCATGTTGTTACCTATACGGCATCGCGTGTAAAGAGTCATGCGCGCCCCCATGCGCCGCTGTACTGACGGAGAATCCTTTAGCAGCCGCGCGGCCCCAAATAACGTAATTTTCCGGGTAATGTGCCAAGGAAAATCGGCTATAATATAAAAAGTGGCAGAAGGTGGCAGCCAAATTTGGTATCAACTTAAAGCTGAGACATCAAGGAAAACGCTGGTGATAAAATTGGTTTGGAAATCAGTGGAAATCTAAACGTTTCTTATGGATTTATAAAAAACACGGAAAATCAGTCTATTTTGTTCGATAATTACCCTATTATATTCACGAAGATTGTGTTTCTATCCATTTTAACCCATTCATACAGTCAAATGAACTATCAGGAATATTTGGGAGCAATTTTAGATCGATAAGTTAAAAACTTCATGTTGAAATAACTTATATTTAAATTGGTCACTTTTTGCACTGAAATGCACAATATGTCGAATTTTGCGGTTTGAAGTAGGAATTTCACACCCTTAATGTACATACCGGAGTTAAATATTTTACTGAAGTATTCTTCAAAGTATTGTCTTTCAATAGAGCATGACAAAAATTGAAAAAATTAAATTGCCCAAAATGACTTTTGGCGCACTTTGGTTTCGCCCTGGCCCACTGTGCGACGGCTCCCCGCACAGCATTCACAGCGCTTCGTTGTGTTTTTCGCACAATTCCCGTTGGTATTACGCATGTGCAGGCAGTGTGATGCGGTGTCGACGTCGGGGACCCGAAAACTAAGTTATGACTTAAAAAAAAAAAAAATCCGAAACCATCATTTATCTCAAAATTATATGAGAAAGCGAAACGAGCGAGGTCAAAATACATTTCCCGTTAGAAGTATTATTAATTCCATCAAAATCACCCAAATAATAGATTGAGTCACCTTGCTTGCCAAATTTGCTTGCTTTTTGAAACAATCCTGTTTCTAAAAATTATACAAGTGAGCGAAGCGAACCAGGAAAGAATTACCCTCTTCTTCATAAAAATATATGCTATAGACCTAGAAGAAAGATATATGGGAATAATAGTGAATTACCTATCTCTCGGCTGTGACTCTATTTGGACACCTCGCTTGCCGAATTCGTTTCCTGTCCGAAACCATCCTTTTGCTTTAATATTTAGAGTGAGCGAAGCAAGCTACCGACAAAAGCACTTCATTTTCTTCATAACGTTGATTCGTCACCAAAATGCACCAGATGATTATGATCATGCATATTCCTGCCGAATTCGAGGATAGTCGGATACTTCGCTGCTCAAATATGATAATATTCAGATATCTCATTGCTGGAATAAGAGAGTGTTTGCTGCCCGAAACTATCCCTTTTTCTAGATTTTACGAGCAAGCAGAGCGAGCGAGAAAAAAATGCGTAAATTTTGTTTGCTGAGAATGCAGTGTATTTTTTACTCCACTCTAGTAACGTCCACTTTCAGCATCTCCCGTTCTCATAGTGGGTATGACAGAAATAAGGGCCGCGGGTTTTGGAAATGCATCTACCGGTACTTAAGGTCAAGTTGCCGCTTGCTTCCTTGCAGTTGTATCTATTTTCATTCCAACTCTAGATAAGCATTATGAAAATAAAGAAAATGTCAGTGGTAATTGTGAGAATCATCATCACCATCATCATCGTCGTCGTCGTCATCATCATCATCATCATTATCATCATCATCATTATCACCATCATCATCATCAACTCCACCATCATCAGGGCCATTCCAAATTTTAAGATTGTCAGAAAACTACGGGGGTGTATCCCCCCACCCCCACCAAAAAAAAAAACCAGAATTTATGCCCCCCACCGCAATTTTAAGCTGAGGACCCATTTTTTTGCTTGTCAGCAAATTTTGGTGTATGTCCACCCCCCCCCCATACAAAAATTTAAGCTGAGGACCCCCTTTTTTTAGAGTGTCCCCCAAATATAAAACGGATTTACGCCCCTGTTACTACATCGACCATCATACAACAGCCACTCTCCCCCCCCCCCCCCCCCATCGCCCCCTTTATTCTGAACTACCGTGAGAAAATGCTCACGAAGGTATATAATTATACAGACAAGATGGATGTAACGGTTTTATCAGCTGTTATAGCAAGCAAACGCTAACTGTCTGCACACGACAATGTGTTCTTACAATGCTATAACAATGAAAATGTTCTCTCTTTGTTTCGGAGCATGCTCAATCATTTCGAGAATGGTCTGAAACCCTAGGTTTGTAGAAATTGCGATACGTCCTGCGTTAGTCCAGCCGTCTGGAACGAAATGGGGGGGGGGGGGGGGAGGGAGTCTGCTTGGGAAACCCTTTTCTATGCCATGCAGGACGATGTTTGGAAGACTTTTGATAATGCAGTTTGTCATCATCACGATTTGGTGTGTGAGCGCACCTGTACAGGGACGGAGCAATAATTTAGATGGAGATGGGAAAATGAGCCGTACAATTCTCCGACATTTCCATACTGGCCGATAATTGTTCTCTTATCGGCCAATATGATCTCAGAGCACTTTAGATTTTGCTCAATAGACTATATATGTCGGAATATAGGTCATCTGATTTTTAAACATTTTTATTGCGGACCAGGAGTTATGAGATAATGATAATAATGATAACAATAATAACAAACAATGAAATTTCTTTTTGACCCTGGGAAGCCTCATCAGCTAAAGTACATGCTATTCTTTCTGAGGGCCCTGCAATTTTTAAAAAAAAATGTAAATACATGTAAAAGTAAAGTAAAAATATATAAATATACGTTTAACAAGTATTATAAAGCACATAACCATATTGTGCTTCCTCTACCATATTTTTTAAAAAGTTTAAATCTATATTCCTTTCTCTTTTTTTCAAAGTGAAATATATAAAGAGAGAGAGAGAGAGAATCGCTGTAAATGTTGATTTAATGGCATAATTAACAAAATAACCAACTAACAGAGGCAACATATGACAAAATAGCTATGACACATGGAAAGTAAATAAACGTAAAAGTGAAGTATAAAGATATAATTGTGTCATAATGTATAAATCTATGATTATTTAGTACTATAGAACACATTGTCATACAAAACACAATATACTTACTCATGAACAAATGCATTTTGCTATAAAATCAAGGTAGATTACTTGAAACCATAATAATAATAATATACAGTTCTTGTATAGCGCATATCACATTATGATGTAACGTCTCTATGTGCTTCCAAAGGACTTGGATATTATTACCCCAGCTTTAGCCCGGCAGCCTTTTACAGCGCGCAAACATTTCAAGGAATGAATTCCTGCCAGGTACTCATTCACCTCACCTGGGTTGAGTGCAGCACGATGTGGATGAATTTCTTGCTGAAGGAAATTAACGCCATGTCTGGGATTCGAACCCAGACGAGAGTCAGAACCACCAGACCACGACGCTTCCATACACTCAGTTGAGCTGCTCTCATTATCGCTAAATCATCAGTGGGAAGACCACGTGACCATTACGACACAATGGTTAAAAGCAAACGTGGGGTTTCGTTATTTTTGTTCAATCTAAAATCCTGCTGAATTAAAGTTGCTGTGTTGTAAGCAAAGAAGTAAGTATTTTTTCCCCCTCAATATGAGAATTAATTGCACAAAATGATTGGGTCATCATTCAGTCGTCGAAAGAAGCCATGTTTTCTCCCAGATGTTTGTGACGTTGGTGATCTGGTTTGTTTCTTTCCCGGCTTCTATAGGTAACCTTAAGGTATAGGAAATCTTAAGGGAATCTTGAGTTATGACGCTGAAATTCAGTAGTAACATGTATTCATAAAACATCATCAATAACCTGTTCGCTGGCAAGTACAGATAACAGGCTGTATTAAATAATAATAATCGACTGGGGGGGGGGGGGTAAAATAACCGAGTTATGAGTAAGAAAATTAAAGAGAGAGAGAGAAAATAAAGATGTCAGTGTCATAACCCGGACCACGGGCTTTACACATCGTGCATGATAGTTTAATCAAATTAGACTTAAACGTATCAATCATTATCGAAAATCAATCGACGAAGTTTGATTAGTGGATCCACATATGATACTTCTCTTTTAATTTTGTTTATATTACATCTAGAAATGTATTTAAAACTATTTACCCTTTCTGTGAAAACTATAAAAGACAAAAAGAAGTTGTCCATCATAAACGGGAATCCAGTTTACATTGTATTGCATATAATTTTTGTTTGATACTTTGTTCGCTTTTTGAACCGCTTTATTTTCGGAAGGTCCTTCCCATGCATACGCCTCTGCACTTGCTGTCTACAAAAGTTTGAAATTACTGTGTATCTTCTTAGCTTTGGCCTTTCCGTGTAATGGGCTGTGCATGCCGAGTCAGGGCGGATCTTACAAGGGGGGGGGGGGGGGGAGGGGGGAGGGAGGGGCGGATAATATCTGGATGAGGTATATACTTCTAGTTACGCCAGTGGCGGATCCAGGGGACGAATCGGCCGCCCCCTTGTCATCAAATTTTTGATGACCGCTTGTCATCAAATTTTTTCATGTATCCCCCCCCCTTTTTGAAAAATCCTGGATCCACCGCTGGGTATGCCACGTGGATTTTCAAGGAAGCGGGGGGGGGGGGGGGGATACATGCGCTGATATGTTCCCCTAATTCGGCAATGGTCGCACTCAAGACTTTGTAACGTTCCTTTTTTGACCGGATATTGGTGTACCATGGTTAAGTGCACACAAAACTAATCACAGAATAATATATAGAAGTGTATTTTGCTTGTGTAAACTTCCCCTTTCCCGATGAAGCAGAACAAAATATGTTGACTTTCCGAAATCAACTCCTCCCCACGAATTCCTTGAGATTATAAAGAAAAGGTTAAGCTGTTCTTTACCCATGATAATAGAGGAAAATAATTGTAATGCTTACTGCAGTACTTTAATGAAGTACTTGGGGATCTTCTCATCGGAGCACGTTATCTTTTCATTTTTTTTCAGGGAACTTTGAGCCGGTCGGGAGGGTCGACAGGGTCGACAGGAGGGGCGTATGCCCTGTCCACCCTAGCTGCGTAAGCCCTTTAAAATTGATGCAAGTTTAAAAAAATGATGCCCATATATCCGCATTTGAAAATTCACTTGATAGGCAATATCGAGGAAAAGCCCTAGACAATAACAAAAATGTTTTTGAAGCCATTCAAGGAATTTATTCATATTAGGGATTATTATTCCCACACCTGACGTACGTACGCTAAACTTCAGGACCGTTAATGCTTTCGTGACTTCAGGGTTAACGAAAATTGTCCGAGACGTTGAAACAATGACATCAGGACAGCGATTAAGAAGATGTTTTGAAGATGTTTTGAAGCCTTTTTAATTTTTTTTTTTTTTTGCAATGGAGTTTCCCGTCATAGAGGATTAAACCTGACGTCAGCTCTCATAATTACATTCTATCAGGGGAGGCGCAAGGGTATTTTGATTTGGGGGGGGGGGGGGGGAGATGACCCACAGGTGATTTTTTTCACGTTTTAAATGAACAAACAGGGCTATTACATAGTCTGAAGACCCTACCATCTCTTCCCCATACTCTTCTTCTTTCTTCTCCTTCTTTCCCCTTCTTCTTCTTTTTCTCTTTCTTCTCTTTTTATCAATTGAAAAATCACAGGGTACGGCCGCCCCCTGCCCTCTAGCGCCGCCCTTGCATTCTAGGATGCTTTTGAAAAGTACACAGTAAAGCTTTTCGATCAAGAACTTTCAAGGTATTAGGAAACTTCTGAGAACAGACCAAAACAAAAAAATATTTTGAAGCCATGCATCAGAAGATGATTAATCAATTTTACGTCATCAAAGTTCATGGGAGTCTGAGGCTACAGCGTTAAACTCAAAGACGAGCATCGATCTAGATTTCTAGTGAATTTATTATCCTTTTCAATCTTTCAATATATAAGTAAGACCACTGTGAGATCAGGGTTGATGGCGGGGGGGGGGGGGGGGGAGAGGGGGTCGCACCATCTAGCTCCTACCCATGCCTCCGTTAGAAACCCAAGGGAACTCGCGAAATGTGCCCCTTCATATTTCAGCATAAAAGATATACTTTTCCCAATTTCCTTTGTTGTAATAAAATTGCAATAATCAAATTGCGAAGAGAGTTTGAAAGTAGGTTAGGTGTGGAAGAAACTGTTCGAATGTAAAACAAAGGACAATATACATTTAATACTGATGCAATTTAAACCATGCCTACAGTACTTTTTTCTCAACGAGAGAGGGCGCACGAGTCTCTTTATTGCTTAGAGCTATAGTCCCTGAATAGACAGAGTTGGGACATGGACGTCTTATTTTTTGAAACAATATGATGTTCGAATTCTTTCTGTTTAGAACACCCAGGTGCTCATCAAAACTAAACAGAAATGCTGCGTAACAGTGGAAACAAAATGGCGTTTAAATAATGGGTTGTCGTATTACGTAACTCTCTCTATTAAGGGACTCTATTTAATGCACATGAGGAGGGCATACCGTGTATGATCGAACCGTCGGGATGATATATATATATATTTTTTTTCGCAACACTTTTCTGATGTTTGCTTTCGGTTGACTAATAAAACAATAGGAAATCCCCGAAATTTCTCCTTGTCAACCTCAAAAACATGTGCTCTCATTTATTTTTGTTTGGTTTGGTTTGACCTCCTCTTAGCTTTGTGACCGCTAATGCAGCCGGGCCCACTGGGCCACCGACAATATTTCCACTTTGGCTCCATGCCTTAATGAAAGAAATCTTCACCTTGTCCGATGCTTGATTTAATTTGATTTAATCTGACATGGTTATTCTAAATAAAAACCGGGACAGTTAAAAGCTGAATTGAGATTCTTTCACAAAATATTAAACATAAATATACATACATAGCATATGTGATTGTAATATAATAATGACAACAATGATAATAGTAATTATAACACGATCTACACTGATATACCACTGATCTGTACGTAGAAGGATACTTCTACGTGTACAGATCAGTGGTGTATGGTAGTATAATGAAAGAAAAAGTAATTACTTATACATTTGAGGAGGGGGGGGACAGAGATAGAAGAGAGAGGGAGAGAGAGAGAGAGAGAGAGAGAGAGAGAGAGAGAGAGAGAGAGAGAGAGAGAGAGAGAGAGAGAGAGGAGATATAACATGAGTTAACTAAATGTGTGGATATACACATTTTATTCCAAAATCTTGACAGCATAATGTACTTAAAGAGTTAACATTCTTAGAAAAATTTGGTAATGTTCTTTTCCTGTATCCTGAGAAGCACTGCACAGATATAAATCATTTTTTTTTTTTTATAATTGTGTGTTTATTGAAGGATCAACAACTAATTATCATATTTACAAATAATCAGAGTAATAGTGAGCAAAACAAAACAAATTACAACATTTACAACAGATTGGGTAAAATTAGAAGAAAAAAAAGAGGGGGGCAGAAACAGGACTCAGAACATATATCGCTTAGTTAGTAGTACCATATTTGGAAATTAGTACTACCATTAACCAACACAAAGGAGACAATAATAGAATACTGATCATGGCATTACATGGGGTTTGTGATTTACATAAAAAGTTGGTAAACAAATACTTGTATTTACCTTGGTCGACACAGATATAAATCATGGCAGTATATCCGATATAAAGGACATAATACAGTGAATGTATGTCAGATATAGGGCAGGTGAATTATAGCATAAGCGAGTAAAGCGTAACATTTTTCTGTAAGGACAAATAGACAAAGATGAAAATAACCAAGTGATGATCAGCTGTTCTCCTATTCCTCGAATGAATGGTTTCGACAAACTCAAATCAAACAGGTCGCTTTTTCGTCATTCTCGCAGTCAATGAACCAAAAACTTATCCTTTTTATTTATTTTTTTTTTCTTGGTCATTGACTCCATTCAACCAAAACGTATTTTTGACATTGGCCGGGTTATTGTACTCGGAAACTCCAGTGGTGATCACTATTCAGCCTTTAAAGAGAAATTTGAGTGCTGTTAAATATGGTAAATGTCGAAAATGATTTATAATCTCTCTTGTTAATTTCATGACAGTGGGGAATATTGCTGCAGTTGATATCTTCTCCATAAAAGGCTTCAAATGCGCTCATATTCGTATGGTATGACGTGCAATCACTGGCGTAAATCCCGGGGGGATGGGGGTGATATATCCCCCACTTTTTCGAGGGGGGGGGGGGATGGTGTGTACAAACATCCCCCCCCCCTCATTTTAAGGAAAAAATGATATTGTAATTAATCAGTTGGTGATTTTTTTTATAAAAATGTCATAAATGACGGTCATATTGTGGAATTTTTTATTTGAAATGCTCTTAAAAACCATAAAAGTGGTCATTTTTCGCTCGCTCGCAAAATAATAATATAATGTGTATGTGGGGGGGGGGGGGGGGGGGGTCTGCGCTGGTGAAATGAGGGTGTGTGTATACTTAAGTGTGAGTTCACGGAAAAAAATCGGTCTCTTCTCATTCTGTTGGCTCCAAAACCTCAAGGTACTACCATTTCTTAACCGACAATGTACTATAATACTCAACCTTTCCCAGTCGACCCGATTACTAATTCTATTTGCATACTTCTTGAACAACGAGTTATTTTTGATAACTTTGAGATTGCTAGAGGGTTATCTGACATAGCAGCGACAAATTTATGCAATGTTTATTCCGTTAACAGACGACATGACATGTCATTATAGTGATGGCTAATAATCATGGATTCTGGGAAGAAATATTAATAAGGCGTGAATTGAGATACATTATAGTGAACATGTTTGTTAGATTGAAACACATTGTAATCGCATGAGCAGAATTCAGTTTCATCTTTAATACCGTTTCCTTTTTACGACCTATCGTGACAATGATGGGAGGTGTGCGGTTTTGAGGTGAAGGTATTGCCCGTGAGGAAGTCATCAATTTATCAATATTTATTCTGAGCAATCATGGCAATCACGAGGGCAGTGCTAGTGCAGTGTAGTTATATAGAGTCCCTTTGTGTAGTGTGGTGAAGTAGGGCGTTTGGAGGGGGGGGGGGGGGGGGTGAAGCGGCATCTTTCAAATGCATAGAGGGCCGTTACAGAGGAATATGAATGAGAGAATGTAGACATAGAAAGGGAGGGTGAGGGAGATATAAAGAGGCAGAAAGTAAGAGAGGGGGAGAGGAAGGGAGAGGGAGGGGAAGAGAGGGGCAGAGAAAGGGAGGAAAAGGGAAGGACTATAGGAAGGAAAGGGAAAGAAAAAGTGAGAGAGAGAGAGAGAGAGAGAGAGAGAGAGGGGGGGAGGGACGGAGGGAGGGATCGAGGGACGGAGGGAGGGAGAATAGGGGCGGTTGGGGGAGAAAGAGGGGAATAAATGGTGTGGCGCAGAAACGTTGGATGTGGTACAGGAGTGAGAGAGAGAGAGAGGGGGGGGGGGGGAGTGGGGAGGGTGGAAACAGACAAACAAACAAACAAACAAAACAAAACAAAACAAACAAAAAACAAAAAAAGGAAAGTGACAAGTACGTAGGCCTATATAGACTATACAAGAATGGCTCAACAAAAAGGTAACAGTGGAAAAAGCTGTACCCATACCCCCTTCCCTCCCCTCCCCTCCCAGAATTTTGTGCACTTGCAGGCCACACGGGAATGGATACCGTGCAGTCATTATTGTTACGTCACGGCAAAACTACAGTTTAACAAAATAAGTTCTGATTGGTTAAAAGTATGCATGACCACTTGTCATGAATATAAGGCGTTTTGTGATTGGACAATTCCGGGGAGATTTTTTTCCTCTCACTTTTTAAGATAAAATGATACCATTAAAATATTCCTTAAATTCATTTTACTAAAAAGGAGGTAATGTAAGTCTAGCACTTGAAACTCTAAAATAGTGAAGATATTGCATTAAAGATAACATGCAGAAAGCACTCTTCGGCAACAGCACATTACACAAAATTGAAGCCCCTATGCTGTTGCCCCTGCAATGACGTAATGACACTGACGCATTGCATTGGCGTCTGCGCATTGTGCGTATTACTAGGCGCGGCTGGCGTGGTAGGGCATGGTTGAAGCGTACCAGTAAGTACCAACAGACTGGAAGAAAAGAGGATGCGCTTCATGGAAACGCCGCGCTTTTCCTGCTTTTTGAGCGCGTATATCCACGTCCCTAGTGACCGCGCCCAAGCCCTGGTAACATAATGTAAACAAACCTCATTCTCTTGCAACTTTTGCGATCTAGAGAACCTACTGCCAAATTTTTGACAGTTTTTTGCTATTTTGTGTGCTTTAAAAACCTCTCCTACCCAATCGTCAGGTCAGTATTTCATTCTTACACATTATCGAATATCTAGAGCAAGTTTGAAGAGAAATGAATAAAGAATGAGTATTTTACGGATGAAAGTAATCATTACAATCGTGCATAATCCGCCCGTAGCCGTAGGGTCTACGTTAATGGTCTATAGCTAGACTCTACGCCACCACGTAGGATAACGCTTTTCATAAATATCAGCAATGACAAAAGTTGGTTTATGTAAAAGACTTTATTACGACAACAATTTCGTTTCTTTAACAAAATTAGCATAATGGTTTAGCTCCGACTGTTTTAGAAGGGTGAGGGAAGAGAAAGATTAGGGGGGGGGGCTTCTCCTTTTCATGTTGCCTTTCCCTTCTTTCTTTCTTCCTTTCTAACTATCTTCCTTTCTTTTCTTTCTCTCTTCCTTTACTGCAAACATCCAGTGGAGAGGGGAGAGGCACGTGCCCCCGTGCTCCCGGTAGCTACGCACTGCTAGTCTACTAAATTCTATTTCTAAATAATCTCCTTTGATCTTTCCTTTTCTTGACCCCCCCCCCCCCCCCCCCCCATGTAGACCATAGTTTCTACATTCTATCTCTAGAAGCAAGGTTGGGCAATGTATTGTGTTGGACGAATTCGTTCCCCACACCCCCGGGTCCTCGGAAGACCTATTCCCTGCATCCTGTCAGCTTCTCCTGCTGCCATCAAACCAGCGATGGCTACCCCCCTGGATGTAAGCAAAAATAAATAGACAAACAAAAAATAAAAACAAACAAACCAAACTACGAAAATTAAAAAAAAAAACAGAAAAAATTAAGAAAATTAGAAACAAATATATAAAAAAAAAACTGTCATTAAAAATGAGGACATAATGAAAGGTGTAAATTTGAGGAAAATATTTAAAGAAATCAATATAAATGAATGAAGAAATTGATAAATGAATGTATTATGATAGTAATAAAAATAATTGGTGTTAATTCATCATTATATAACAACAACAACAAAATCATCTTCATTTTTCTCAATCTCATTAAAAACAGGAGCTGTTTAGGTTCTACCAAGACCCCAGCTTCTCTCAGACTTCTCCCCTCTCGCCCATGATTTCGCCCCCTGCAGCTATGTCAGGCAAGCTCCTACTGCAATGCTTGCAGAACATCTTGGAGAAAGAACAACTCCAGGAAAGGCTTCAGGTAATTCTATCTGTCGCTCAGTTTATTCAGTTTAATATGCACTTGACTAGCCTTCGGAGAAAATCTTTGCATCACTACTGATAAAGATGATGATGATGATAATAACTATGATAATAATAATAATGAAAAATAAGAATGTGACTTGTTTCAGAAATAATGCGCTTAAAATATAGAAATGAAATACATGTATTATGGATTAATTCAATTATGTGTATTTTTCTTTACAGAATGTAGGCTTCTGCAACTTTGAGAATATTCCAATATCACTCTCAGGTGATATTACGAATACGCTGTTCTTGGTTTATATTCAAAACGAAATAAGTATAATGTTGAGGCAGAGATTAATTAAGAATAATAAATAAATAAAAACTAAAAATTGAAAAATAATAATAATAGCAAAACGTTGATGAAAGAAGACCTAACTCGTATTTTGTATTCAAATTCCATTTCTTTATTTTACGATAACAGAGCTTGGCATCGCAAATCGGTGTAGGGGCGAGTGGGGATTGCCAAGAACTTCTTCACAACATCAGTTCTCGCGTGAAGGAGGCAGAGAGGAGGGCCAAGACTTTGGAGGAGAAGTACTTGGACCAGGCCATGAAGATCCAGGTCTTGGAGTTAGAGTTGGCACAGGCCAGGCAGCAGCGGGATGCTGCTGTTCAACAGCTCCAAGTAAGTGGTTTTTTTTTTTTTTTTTTTTTTTTTTTTTGGGGGGGGGGGTCTTTTTTGTGTACTTTGTTGGAAATAGTATGGACTCCTCCAATGATTTAGTCTTTTCTTTCTGTTGTTTTGATATAGATTAAAGTTATGACGGATTCAAGGCTAAGGATGAATACATATGGGTAATATTCTTCATAAAGTCATGAGTATCATTCCATGGCACTTTCATTCCACTCTTTTCCAAAACTGCAACATGACTGTTTGAAGCCCTTCCCCCTTCTTTCTTTCTTTTCAGGATCTGACTGGGCAGCCTGTGGTTCTCCCTCCTCCTGCTGTTGATGGCCCGACTACTCGTGTCTCTTGGTAAATATTTATTAACATGCTGTAAATATATTGGTAAAATAATGAAAATATTCATGGATTTAGTTTAAATTAACACCTAATAAAGGAAGATATCCAATTTCTTTTACAAAAAGGAATGATTTTAAGGTTTGACATGTCGTACAGACATGCGCTCTCTCCACCGTTGATAAGGCTTAGTTACAGGAAAGTTTACACTGGTATTTCTGTTGTCCCCAAGGTGTCCTCAAACACCATCTACAGCACCATTAGACAACCGAGTAGCACCCATCTATTCATCTACACTGGACACAGCACCCGTCAACCCATCAACACCAGAAACAGCACCCCACAACCCATCAACACTAGAAACAACACCATACAACCCATCTACACCAAACACTGCCCCTGCTGACGCCATCCCATTGCCCCTTGTGTAAGAATAATTATTGCAAAAATTGAAATAAATAATCAAATGAATCGATAAACAGATGAGTAATAAATAAGTAGATAAATAAATAAATAGATAGATAGATAAATAAATAAATAAATAAATAAATAAATAAATAAATAAATAAATAAATAAATATAATGGAACAAATAGATAAATAAAAAGATAGATGAATATATAACTAATTAAATAAATAAATAAATGAATAAATAGATATAAGTAAGTAAATGAATAAATGGATGAATAAATAAATAAATGAAAGATAAACAGAGCTAAACGACAAGCAAGCAAAAAAGAAAACAACAAACAACAAAACAAAAACAAAACATCAATACAGCGTAAGATCTAAATTGAATTCCATGAAGTTCATGAGTCACTGTGCAGGCCTGAATCGCTGCTTTTTATTAAGTCAATTCAAAACAAGAAAGTAGGCATAATCTATTCATTTATATCTCAATCCCGAATTAATCTCCGATAGGCAAAAATAAACGAAGGAAACAAAAACAAAAACAAACATGCATAAGAAAGTAAAGGGGAAACCCATTGTCAGTGAGTGCCCTTCGGATCCGCAACAAGCATTGTCGGATCTTATGGACATTATGAACTGTTCTCTTTTTATCTCATTAGACCACCGAGCCCCAGTCCACAGGCTAGTGGTGCCGTTCCAACAGGTATCCCTCCTACCGTGCCCCTCTCTGCTCCTGAAGCCCCTGTGGTTCCCATCAGACACCCCGCAAAGCATCACGGTAAGACATACCTCTTCTAAATTTGGGTAATTAAAAAAAAAAAAAAAAAAAAAGCAGCTTTCCGCCAGTTTATCCATCATAGGAAATTCTAAGAATCAGATGACCCACTTTACCCTAATAGGCAATTTCAGATATCTGAGAACTGTTAATGTAATTTTAAAATTGTCTTCCATTTAGACATATATGATTTTTAAAAAATCTTTTAGCTTGGTAATTTTTTGACAAACTTGTAAAACTTGGTTATGTCAACGCACAACCCGGCAAAGATTCAACAACTGCCCTCTCGTGAAAAAAGTAAATGTCCCCCCCCCCCCCACACTAATCGTCCACTGGAACAAAAGTGCAATTTCATTTCCTATCTTTATGTCTCCTTCTCTCTTTCTTCTCTCTCTCTCTCTCTCTCTGTGTCTCCTGACTAGATCTCCATCAGTGAGTGCGGCTGTAGGTGGAGCCACCTCGCCCTCGAGCAGTGCTGCAGCTGCCCCTGCCTCATCAGATTCCTCCTTCGCCTGGGCCGGGATTGATGATCTCAAGTCTTTTCACCAAGACGGTGGGGACGTGGTCCTGGGCAGCGGGGCACACGCAACTGTGTCTCTGCATCGACATCGAGTCACCGAGCGTCCCATCGCACTCAAAACCTTCATTCTTCCCGACGACACCCGTGATATGGAAAAGAAGGTTGGTTTTAAATAATTTTGTAATGAGCAAATTGGCATGTGATTTAAAGAATTAGATGAAAAATAAACAATAAAAGAAGCAGTGCAAAAAGAAGAAGAAGAAGAAAGAAGAAGAAGAAGAAGAAGAAAAAAAAAGAAAGAAAGAAAGAAAGAAAGAAAGAATTAAAGAAAGAAGAGTATGGGGAAGAGAGGGCAGGGTGGTGCAATTAAATGATAAGAAGAAGAAGATAAACCTGTAGCTATCCCCAATAATCTTTTCCCTAAAAAATTATATAATCTAACAGGTTGAGGCCATCCGTGGTGAGGCCTTCTTCTTGGACGTCCTCGGCCGGGAGGAATACTTCCCTACTTTCCTTGGATGCTTTAAGATCAGCCCTGGTAAGGTAGGGATAGCGATGGAGTTCATAGGTGACGAGGCAACAGGAGAGACCTGGACCCTGAGTCGTGGCATGCGAGAGCTAACCCTGAGCAAACATGACTGGTAACTACAAAAATATCTTTAACTCTTTAAGCCTCTAAACGTTCAAAAGTCTTTATTTGTACATTTCATTATTGTAGAGGTTTATAGCATATCTGTTAGATTATGTTAACTTATGGGTCATGATACGTGTTTGGATCCCTGACATGGCACTAATGCCCTCAGGTAAGGTATTAATATCTATTTGCCACTCTAGGCCGAGATGAAGTAAATGGGTACTTGGTACTGGCGGGAAGAATTTCTAGAAAGTCTTTGAAGTTAGCACCTTATCATGGTAGTTCGGCCAAAGCCGGAATGATAATCTGGTACTTCAATGTAAAGCAATTTCCCCAGTATAAATGGGTCTATCATCATTTTTTTTTTCAAAATAATGTCATTTCTTTTCAAACAGGCTCAGCCTCGCTCTCGACATGGCCAAGTCCGTCGGTCGAATTCATGAGAATGGGTTTCTCATGAATGATCTGAAAGAGGAAAACTGTCTGCTCCGCAAAACATCAGCTGGTCAATGGCAGGCAGTTATCGTGGACTTCGGGCTCGCGTGTTCTCGAACTTCCCCCTACGGTTACTACTTTCCCCCCAGGATCAAGGCGAAATACCGTAGAAATGTATGTTGATTATAATCATGATTTAATGAATTTGATAGTAAAATCATGAAAAACAACGTATTTGTTGGTTGCTTAAGGTTGGTTGTTGTTGTTCTTTGTTGTTTTTGTTTTGAGGAGCGGCACAACATAGGCCAGTCAAACAGGCCCACAATTATTTTTAAGAGAAATAAAATGCTAATGATCTTTCATAATAATATCAAAATGTTTTAATGTGCCCCCAAAATCTCAAATAACCAGAGGGCAAGGGAAGGGTCTTGCCGTCTTATAGACTATTCTCTTAACGTAAAATCTATTATTATAAACATATATGATAAAACTGCAGCTTCTATTTGAAAGTTTGTTTATGATCCCCCTTTTTTGTATCTTTGATGTTGGCCGTGATTTTTTTTGTGTAACTTGAATACATATTTTCGAAGAACTTTGTAACACGTGAGATTCGTCTCTTTTTTTTTCTTCTCACTTTTACAGGAGACCTTCGTCCACATCGCCCCTGAATGCGCCCTCGATGACATGGTCACTTCTGTCTCGAGTGACGTGTTTCAGCTCGGACGACTTTTCACCTTGATGGGAGATGCTGCGACCATCGCCGATCTCACCGCCATCGGCAACAACTGTCGACAGAACTCCCACCTCTGTCGACCTAGCATCGACAAAGTCGTTGACGAGCTGAAGAGGGTGATGTAGAAAACACTGTCTAGGAGAAAGATATCAAATATTTTTTCATCTAAATAATTATCGGGGGGGGGGGTGGCAAAGTCGAATGATCAAATCAGAAAAGCTAGTGTTTTGAAAGTTTTCATTTGAAAATTTGGTCTTTGTTTTTCGTTGGTTTTTTCTTTGTTTGATTTTGTTTTTACAGACATAAACAATTTCAAACCGCAGAAATTTCCGAATTCCCATGAATATATCTGATGTGCAACAATGCCATCGTATCATGAAACTAGCGAAACTATTCGATACAAATATGTAAAAATAGTTTCGGTATAACTTACTGAAAGGTTTGATATCTTTTCCAAATACAGTGCCAAGGTAAGTACTGTAAATATTTATTTCCTGTTTTCTGTATATATTTCTCGATAAAGATCAAACTAGAAATGTCAAATAGACTGACATTGCTTGGCTGATAAATGATGTCAATAGAAGAATCTAATTTGATTTTTAAAAAAAAGCATTTCCAGGAAAAAATGAAACTATAGCAAACAAAGACACTTGAATCAAGGAAAATTAGTTGAAAGTCTAGTCTGATGAAAATTACAAGAAATCAACAGAAACCAAATAAATCGGAAGAAACATCAAAGATATTATGAAAAGGATAATAAAGATACAGAAGTATTCCAATTGTTTTCCATACTTTTCAACGACAACGAAATATACTGAATAACTTTGTAAACATTTTGGGGTATTCGGAGATGGAATAATCGGTAAACCGAAGGTAGTCCATCACGTTACAGAGCGGGGTGGGGCTCTGTATTAAATTATGATTATAATTTAAACCTTTTGTGATGAAGAGACATTTGCCAATGAATATATTTTGTCAGACAGGTTCTTTACAGATTAACCTAGCTGACAAGAACATGGCTAAATACCGATATCGAAATCAAAATCCTTTGGATTAAGAAATGAAATGTATTTTCCAAATATTTGGTGGTTTCACGGTTTGTCTTTCTAAATCAGCAGAATCAAATTAAAACACATCGAGTCACTTGAAAGAAACGTTATGAGAGCCTACATTGCCGTTCAATGACAAAAGGAAGCAACTCGGATTTTTTTTTTCCAAATTGACTTTTTCTTTATTTGGAGTAATCCCAAAGTAATTTGGATTATTTTTTTTGGATGCTCTGCATGATGATGGAGAAATTAACATGATTAAGGTCACATGGCCTTATGCAATTTCCAAAATATAGACATATCAAAAGGAAGTAACTCCATAAATTTCCTCATGAAACAGTGACATACTTTCTTCATTTACTAAAAAAAACTCATTCTACAGAGTTACTTGCTTGTGTCACTGGATGGCAGTACAGCATGAAAGAGAACGAACTGAAAAAATTACCCAGATTTCTTTGCTAATTACAGGATAACTTAATTGGTCGAATTCCTGAACTTTCCGTGATGGAATAATCGGAACACCGAAGGTCTGCATCACGGTGCAGATTAGGATTGGGCTCTATCATTTTGTCTATATGCATGATAAAGGCCTATAGGGTTTGAGCATTTTCTTGAAATTTGTTTCAGCTACCGACAAAACGAGAATGCTGAAACACTTTATTATCAACTTGGAAATAAGACATGTTTTAAACATTGCATTTCTCATCAGGCCTTCGTTCTGAGATTGTAAGAACGCATCAATTTTAAATTAGAACTTTCCGATAAACAATGAACATCATAACATTTTTTTTCTATATATAATCATGGCGGCTTTCGTGTTTAGCATAGAAACTAAGAATCATTTAAGCGAATTGTATTAAAGAATATCCTTTCCAAATAACATTTCTTGGATTAGTGAAGTTAGTGGAAATCTAGATCAGTCGAAAAAATAATTCATGAGACCTAAAACGTGAGAGCGATTACAAAACATAAAATCAGGAAAATCATTTCCATTGCATATGATTTTATCTGTCACATTATTACTGGCAAACGAGTCCTAAATTATCGGAGATGGAATAATCGTTAATTCGAAGGTAGTCCATCACGGTACGGAGCGGGGTTGGGCTCCGTACATTTTAGGGAGGGGCATTGTGATAGTCAGAACAAGGTTTTAGTAGAATTATTGCCTGAAAGAGGTAAACATATCAAACAATCTAAACATTTTTTTTTTCTTTCAGCCCCCCCCCCCCACCCAAACTGGTGAAAGAAATATTCACTTGGCTCTGTATTCGGAAAGAGATAAACATAATCACAGCAA
>CM057158.1:25881013-26058165 GCA_029962745.1 Echinometra lucunter
CATGCATTGAAATTTGTGCCGTTTGTGTGTGACATTGAGAATGGCCATTTCAGTTTTGTTTCACTCAATTGGCATTGCACACAGGGCCGCATTGATATGGTGAGCTGTGCAAATTTACGTGGCTGCCGACCTTTATAGTTGAGGATAGAAAACACTAGATATCTACGATAATGGCATTATCGTGAAATAGGAAACCACCATTCACTTTGTACAGCAGCGCTTTATTCAGTCACACGCATTGGTTTCCTATTTCCACCTCCATTCTCTTTGTACACAAGTGCGTGCGTCAAATGAACGAGTGGTTTCCTAAACCACGATATGGCCCAATAATCAACAAATTCTTGGAAAATATTTGCCTTTTACACCCAATGATGATAAAATCTCCCATTTCCATCCCATTCCTTCAATTAATTGGATCTTCATTCAATTTGATCATGTGAAATTCTTATATTTATTTTTTTTTTGATCGCCACTCTTGCTCCTCAGTCTCCCATATGATTCAGGGAACACTACTTTTCTTTTGTCAGCAATTTTCCTGTATAGGCCTATGGGTACAACTTTATTTTATATAACCTTGCATTCGTGTAAGTGACTCCAGTGTTGATTAGCTTGAAAGGATAAATTTTAATTTGATTTATAATTGTCCATGCCCTCTGTCTTCAGTCCACTTCATACATATGGTTATCTTTACCATAAATGACAAATATTTATTCCATGGGACTCTAGTCTTGTCACTGAATTGAAATATTTTAGAATGCAGTGCTATTTTAAGGGGGTACCCAATGCTGAAACAATGTTAGTTCATTTAAAAGAGCATGATTTTATTAGCAGAAAATCATCCGCCTAAATTTTTTTTAAAAGTCGTGTAGCCAAGGAAACCCCCAAATGTGGTAAGATTTCAGGATATTTTTGACCCCTCAGCTGTGACCCAGTTTCAACTGGGTACCCACTTTGACGTCAAAATGACGTCAAAGTGGGTACCTTGTCGCGCAATTCTAGCAAAATGCGCGCAAGGTATAATACATATTGTACAGTCTAGAGCGCAGCACAACTGCAATGCGCGAAGCTGGGTACCCACTTTTACGTCATACCTCATACTCAAATTTTTTGGTCATCTCTTGACTTTTTATGAGAAAATTAGCCAAAATGCATTGATTTTGATTAAAAATCATCAAATTTTTAATGTTATTCTTCTTAGAATTCGATTCTCGATCATATACCAAAATCTTTTCTACCATTGTGTAATCACTTTAAAGATGAGTCATGAAGTCCTTGTACATTTGTAATTGGTGATAATGAATGTCAAAGTAGATTTAACAGATTCTTAAATCCGAGCTAACCCATATTCTATATATTGTAATGAACAGATGAAAAATGTCTGGTAATACAAAATATTTCAATATTTTTACCTTAATGCTTCACAGATTTCTGGATACTTTGCTGATGGAGACAAAAAAATGGAAGTAACAACACTTGTGATAACAGTCTTGATACCAATTTTAGCCTGGTGCTTGTACTACAGCTACCATCTAAAGCAACAGCTGGCTACCTGTACGAGTAAGGCTGGAGAATTGAGTCATCAAGACACTGATGAAGAGAGAAAACAACCTGGTGATGCACAGGATTTGGCAGCGTATCTTGAAGAGTGGGGCACCAGTGCCTGGTGTCAAGGGTCAACCAATGTCGACAGGCGTTGTATTTTCCACAACCTCTGCTACCATACAGGGCACCATGAGTTTGTCTTCCTGCATGCATCACGCTCCGTCTGTGAAGGAATCCCGGAACATCGTGAGCAACCAGCTCTTGCTGATCTGTCGTCTGTAGCAGATCACAACACTCAGTACTTTGGCTATGTTGATGTACCTAGTGCTCTTGCGCTGACCGTCAAGAGTGTGTCATATCATGAAGGGAAGTACCTGCTTTTCAACCGCTTCAATCCAGGCAATCTCATGCATGTGTTCCATGACGATCTCCTAGCGCTGTTTTATACCCAGCTTCAGCATGGTCTTCTTAATCTTCGATCTGGAGGAAAGCATGCTACTCTTCTCATGAGTGATGGTCAGGATGAGGGACAATATTTTCCTTTGTACGAGCAGATCTCAAAGAAAACACCTATCATTGTGCACACATTGTCTGATGATGATTCCTCCAGCCTTGTTTGCTTTGAGGAGGTTCATGTCGGACTCAGCAAATTTACTACTTGGTATCAGTATGGCTTCAGTATTCCTCAAGGTCCTCTGGACAGCATTGCAGTTACTGCAAAAGAGATCAAATTATTTACATCCTTCTTTAAGTCCAGACTAAACATTTCTGATTGTGTTTCCAGTGAAGAAGGAGAGAATAAGAATACATTTGTGATTCTGTCAAGGAGAACTAACAGGCTTATTCTAAATGAAATTGAACTGAGTGTAGCCCTAGCTCAGCACTTCAATGCCTATGTTGTTGTAGCAAGTTTAGAGACACATTCCCTGTCTGAACTCATAGAGTTGATATCTTGCTCCAAGGGTCTCGTTGGAGTGCATGGATCTCTGCTCTCCCTTGCCATCTTCCTCCCTTCTGCTTCAGTTCTGGTCGAGGTCTTTCCCTATGCTGTGAACCCCGACAACTACACACCGTACAGGACGCTGGCTCACCTGCAGGGAATGAACATCACCTACAGAGCTTGGAGGAATGTTGACGAGAGCAACTCTGTGGCACATCCTGATGCGGAGCCAGAATTTGGAGGCATCAGTCACCTAGATGCTGAGCTCCAGGAGCAAATTACATCAAGCAGGGAAGTTCCTCCTCACCTGTGCTGCGATGATCCAGCATGGCTATTCAGAATCTATCAGGACACCGTAGTCAATGTTGACAGTTTTGTGGAAGTTGTTGAAGATGCACTTGAGGAATCTCAAGCAAAAGCCATAGAACCCCAGATGGAAAAGGAACCCTATCAACCAGGAGCTGTTCAGCAAGTGTCCTGTTACACTGTAACTTTGTCAGCTAGTGTTGTAACTAGGGATGGTGTTATTGAAGATGATGATGAGGTGGGCCTCTTGTTGTCGTGGAAACCACCATGGAACATCCCTTACATCCAGGGCAACATTGAAGGAGATGAGGATAAGTCCATTACATTGAATATGAGGTGATGATTCAGGAACAGGGGGAGGGGGACTTATATGTAGGGGCTTTCATTCTGCCCATGACATCATATCTATTTAAGGAGGGTTTTAAGGAAGGTAGTGTGTATTTTGTGTGGATCCGATGCAAAGCAGGAGGAAAGACTGGACCTTATAAATCAGTCACCTCCTGTCCATACAAGGTGGATTGAAAAAATCTAAGAACATCCTTCCAAGAGATGCAATTGATAATCACCTTTTATTGTAAAGATGGAAAGGTTGTAAGGTACATAAAATCATAATTATTTCCAGCTGGTCAGTAAGAAAAAAATCAGAAAGTGATTTCAGTTCTTATGTGTTGTCTTGTGAATTTCTTATGTATTTCTATGTTTTCAACTTTACTAAAATTTGGGTTTTTTAAAGTTTGCTGTTTCAGGGTGTTATCTGGACCACTATTCAGTTAGAACAGCTGAATGATAACAACTCAAAGAAGAAGTTATTGACGATAATGGAGGGATATGAGAAAATCCAGTTTCCCATTTTGTTGTATACAAAACTCAGAAATTCCTTGTTTTCGAGCTGACATGAGGTCACACAAAATCACATGGCTCAGTAACGGTGTGACCGATTTTTGTAAACTTGGTGTCAAAGGATGTGCAAGATGTAAAAGAAAAAAGTTAGAAGTGGCATTGTGTGAAATGCAGCGGTTCAAATAATGGCTCCCCCCAGTCCTTTTAGGGTTAAGGCTTGTTCAAATAATAAAGCGGTAAACCCCATGTTGTATTGCGTATGAATAGGCGCCCCCCCAAAAAAAAAAAAAAAAAAAAAAAAATGCAAAGGCAAGAGGCATCTCGTTTGCCTCCTGGCGGCAAAAAGGTGTGGACCCATCAAATTCTTATAAAGTTAGCGCAAAATATGACTTCACGAATTTGCACAAATTTTGGCAAAACTCTCTTGTATTTGAGCGTGAAATATTGATGCGTTAATGCGATTCTTATAAGCGGCACAGTAAAAAAGAAATTGGGTTTTCTGCAAGGGTTTGTTGCTGGATATCGGGAAAAAGCCTGTAGGCATTCATTAAGCCTGATCTAAAAGTTTAGAGTTTTTCAAGAATGCAGGCCTTGGGCTCAACATCATCCTATCCCTTTTCTGTCTGATCCAACTCTCTCTCCCTCTCTCTCTCTCTCATATGTCTGTCTTCCTTTCTCTCCTTATCTCTTTCTCAATATGGCATGTAGGATTTTTAAGGGAAGCCTGTTGATGCATATCAACACAAAAAACATGCCATATGAAAGGCCATTCCCGACACAATTCTGCTCTTATCAGTCACCAAAACATGCGAAATTTGAAAATGACTATATTTTATAGGAAATGGGCATAAAATCAAAATTACTTCACCAAATTCAATGATCTTAGCACATGTATCACTTTCTTTGGTGGAAGATGCTTTACCCAATAGAGCACCGAAGCGATGACGTCATAAAAAACTTTTTTGGAATTTCAGAATTTCGGATACCATGTCTCGATGGAGCATGATGAAAAACATCCACAGCCCAAATTTTATGGGAATCGGCTCATTGGGACCCGATATGAAGCCACATGAATACCTAGTTAGCCCCATTGAAATCAGTGTAAATTGGCCTGGTTCTAAACAGTTGTGAACCAGGCCAATTTACACGATTTCAATGGGGATGAATAGGCATTTATATGGCCATACCTTGGGCCATTGTGAACCGATTCACGTCAAATTTGATGTGTGGAGGTTTTTCATCATACTCTGCCGGAATATAGTCATGAAAATGCTCAAATGCAAAAAACCAAAATTTGATAATGTCACACTTTGGTACTCTATGATGTAAAAAACTTATACTTTTTGAAGACGAAGTACTGAAAATTCGCTGTTCTGCTTTTTTTTTTAAACACCCGGTATGAATTTATCTAACTATCATTATTATTATTATTACCTTTATTATTATTGTAACTATTATTATTCATCTGAATTTCTGGCAATGACGTACGATTAGATGGTCATGTGTGTGACCATTTGTTTCACTTAATGCATATATTTCACAGAATACACAATAACAAATGACACACCTGACATGTATACTTGAACATTATTTGTAATTCTTCTTTATTACACAATTGTAATAATACACAATAGACATGGCTATTTTATGAAATCAATGTAAATTTACATTCATGATTTACAAACTGGTATAGTACATGAAGTAGAAACCAGATCAACTTAGGAAAACATAGGGATGCAAATTTTATGTGAATCCATTAAGGGAAATTATCAACCCAATCTTTCTAGCGCAGGAATGCTTTTGTAACATGATGGATAGGGACATATTTTTTGAATGTCTTTTGCTTTGATTCTTTCTCTCAAAAGATCCGTAACATGATTATCACCAAACTTCAAGAATTTCAGTGTTACAGTGTACCCATTAACCAAAGGGCAAACATGTATATGTTCTTTATGTTTGGGGCTTCTTGTAATTACTATACTAAAAATATGTGAGTTTTAAATATTACTTCTATAAAGAGATATTGCAAGTTCAAATATAATCTCGTCTAACATAAAAGCGACTAGTAAGGTAGACTAATCAAATATGCACATTTGTGGGCATAAATTAGATTCCACAAATGCCCCAATTGTGTGGTCTTATGTTATCCTTTATTTTCTTCAAACCCCTTCAACGTAACCCCTAGAATGCCAGGTAAAGTTCTTTTTTTAAGGTTATTTCACACGTACTAGCTGTATGTAATTTTTTTTCTCCATAAGATTGGTATACATGTACTTTGATTTATGTGAAACAGTCCATATTCATCTGTGAAGCACATGTAATACCATAATCTTGAGATTGAAAATGAATGATGAAAGGTAGCTTATGTAAAGTAACAGAGTAAGGACATTTCAAAATGATAAAAAGTAAGGAAAACTTGACTAGAGCAATTCCATCCCTGCCAATATAAAATCTTAGAAAGTGCTACTATAAGTACATAACAAGAGATAAAAACCATATAGCACTGGACAAATATAAGAAAAAGGGTGTTAAATTGCCTTGAAAGTGGAGGGATGAAAATAAATCTGTACAAAATAACCTAAGCACTCGCCTCTCTTTATTTTTCTTTGTACACTTCCTTTTAAACTATGCCATATTTACATATAATACAAACAAAAAAATTATTGCATGTTTTGTCATCAAAGTGACAAGAAAGATATTTCATTTTATTAAATTCATCTAAGGACTGGAAGTAGACATTTCTTCCAATACCAACCAAAAAAAAAAAATTGCTCCTTCATTGGTGAATGTTAATCTGCAAGCATAAAATGTAAAATAGGCTGGCTGTAAGAAAAGATGAAAAAAGGAACTATGGTAGGTAAATGGCCATTCTGGGCAGTCAAATGTGAATTAAGGTGGGCAATGGCATTGCTTCAAGCCTTGACAAGGTACATAAAGAGTAAGAAAAAGCAAAACACTTCTCCATATCCCGCAACTTCATTTTCAACCAGTCAAATATCATGTTGGCATTTTTCATGGCATTTTGCATCCTGCTACATGCATGAAATAAGCCACAGATGAATGATTTGTTAGCAAACTTCACCTGGCATGGTAACTTTACATATCCTAAAACCAGTTTGCGTGATAAAAATGACTCAAAATAATAATTTCCATGTAGTCTATCTAAAAGAGCTATCAAACAGCTTGGCAATTGTAAAAACAAAACTTAAACTTCCGAACCTTTCTTTGACAAACTTAGATATATTTTCTGAAACAGTGCATCCTTTTATTAAGCAGCACTGTAAATTTCACACTGTAAAAGCAAACAAATTTCACATCTTGATTTTCTTATGCTGATTTTCAGACAATTTCAAACAATTACCAATTGTTGCATGATTGTCGTTTTTTAATGTCTTTTCTCTGTAAGTACCTAAGTATGATTCCTTCCTAACTTTGAGGAATACTGCAGAAACATAAAATTTCTCCTGCTTAATCGCTTTTTGGTGGACATATTCCACCAACTGTTGCATAACTAGATAAAAATAGATGTATTAAAAAAAAAAAAGTGCCGCACTCCTGTGCCACAATGGAACAGAATAAAATTGACTACACGTTAAAAACAGGAAACGTAACCATAAAATTAGTTTAAAACACTTAAAAGACAATCTGACTTTGACTCTATAATGCCCCCAAAGAGAAATGAGAAATACTTGTTATACTGGCCCTCAACCACTCTCAATATTCAAATTGCATTTTCACCATGATAGGCGTGTAAAAAAATAAATATGAATCATTGAGTTCATGATATTCACTGTTTGTTGAAGTCATTATAGGCAGATATTTGCCTAGTTCAAATGAGACATCATTTCTAAGTTCTGGTATGTTACAGAAGTTGCCTCATCCCCACAGGATTACACAAATATCTTCAAAGTTCCTCTCATTGACTGAAATTAAATGGCAATCGTCTAATCTCCATATTTAATTCCATTCTATGATTTTAGCTATGAAAAGGCTTTAGGATCCTGTATAGACATGTTTGTCTTTGTTATACCTTTGACACTACTAGGAATGCAATCTAAAGCCATCTATTGGCAATTTTCCTGTAGTATGCAGATTTTCGAACTACATAAACTTCAAACATGTTTTTCTTCACTTTGAGCTTCCGTGGGTTGGCCCACTTAGCCTCCTTGGGGTACTCCATTACATGTGACTTTATTAATGATGTTGAGACAAAACGCAGACACCTCCCTCTTTGCTACTGCACATCTATGAGCTGGCCGATTCCCTCTCCGACTTCACGGTCTCTAGGCGTGTCTGGAGTAAATCGCCGCCAATGCAGAGCCGCTTGGAGGATTCCAAAGATTCACTGAGGAGCTGGCGTTTGGTTCGCTCGCCAGCTTTCACCATGTTATTCATATTGTGCAGAACCTGTTAACATAGAACAGAGGAGTAATTTATCATTCATAAATTTTTTTATTGACACATATGATTCGGCAAGCTGTTATCTGGGGTATTGTCACAACTTGGGGTATAGCATTGTGTAGTGCCATCTTATTTCAATCAGCATACAGTTATGCAAAGTTGTCACGATTGGCGTTTACAATCCCCAATGCCAATTTTCTTTTATGACAATGTATGACAACAAATGTTTTAAAACACAAAAAATTACTTTCACATGTTTTTTGGTACCAAGGGTACAGTGCTGAAAAAGAAAAAGAATTCAACAAAATGGTGAATTTTTAGTTGGTACCCCAGGGTACCAAACACTGCATCATATGTCTATCATCTAGTAACATGCAACCTAAAAAGAGCTTCCATAGTTGAGAAAGTACTGAGCAGGATAATAACGACAAGGTGATAATCATCATCACCATTATGAACATAACCATTTTTTTCAACAATAAAAAATTTTTGTCAACACTTCCTGCTATTATTAACTAAAAGAACCCCCCGAAACTTACTATAGATAAATCTTGTTATGTTTCAATGGGATTTTTGAGTTATAACCTTATCATTATTGATCCAAGACTGAATGAATAATAACTTTCATGAATTTACTGAGCAGGATGATAAAAATAGTAGTTCCTGAGGATGATGACTATGGAAATGATGATGACGATGATGATGGTGATGATGGTGATGGTGATGGTGGTGATAAGTCTGATGAGAATGATGAAGTG
The DNA here is from genome assembly GCA_029962745.1 of Echinometra lucunter. Taxonomy (NCBI): domain Eukaryota; kingdom Metazoa; phylum Echinodermata; class Echinoidea; order Camarodonta; family Echinometridae; genus Echinometra; species Echinometra lucunter. The sequence goes on from CM057158.1 coordinate 25,889,801, forward strand.
TTGACAAAAATGGTGATGTTCATAATGGTGATGATGATTATTATGACCAAAATGGTGAGGATGACAATGATGTAGATAGTGATTATGATGTTGGTGATAAAAAGCAATGAAATCAATAATACCTTGGCAGGACTCTTTTGTATAACATAGGTCATCGCACTCTTAGGACTGGTCATGCGCTGCTTGTGAGGCGACACGTACAGCTGATGCCTATTGGAGACTTTCCTTGGCGATAGCATGTGGGGGCGGGGTACCGGCAGAGGTGAGAGGGGTGGAGCCTCCAGCTTGTCTGTGACCCCGTTGGGTGAATTTTCAAACCTTATAGCAAAGGCCTGCAACCTCTTGAGGAATACCTGTTGATAAAACATGTATGAGGAAGTTGATTATTAAGTCCTTGGTTTGGAAGATTTTCAGTGAAAAAAAAAATGTTTTCTGGCTTGAAAACAGGATTAAAAGAAATGAAGGATAGGATTTATTTTCCGACTGGTGTTGGCAGCTCGGAACCTGACTTACCGAGTTGTAAAACTTGATAAGGTCACCTCTGTGCTCGTCTTCAAATGCTGAGGCAGTGCCAGCCATCCTGGTAGGGGTGGGCGGGGCACTGCTGGGTTGAGGGACGGGCAAGGTACTGGCTGATCGCATCAGGGTGGGAGTCCCCGCTATAGAAGAGACAAGAAATGATAGAAAGCTTGAATACAGTAGAAACTCGAACTCCAACATGTATAATTTCTAATAAACAAACATGCACACTTTGGTATCAAAATGCCTACAGCACGCTAGTTTATTTAATGTACGATAAAAAAACAATGGGGATAGAATGCCTTACTCGAGGGCATAAGTGCTGTGCCGAGGATGGAATCCCTGATTTTCACGTCTCCAGTCAAGCGCCTTAGACCACTCGACTACCACAGGTGTTGTAGCTCCAACATAACAAGATTCCAGGGGCCCGTCTTACAGAGAGTTGCAATTGATTCAAATCAATCTTAACTTGAGATGATCTCAACATCAGGGATAGGAGTTGAGATCAATCTCAAATTGAGATTGATTTGGATCAATTACAACTCTTTATGAGACGGGGTGCAGATGTAACAAGGTACATGCAATTTTGCTGATCACTGGTCTACATGCTCCTTTTTTTTTACCATGATATAGGGACATTCCTGATATAACAAGGTAATTTTCAAGGTCTCGAGGTCCTCATTATAATGGATTTATACTTGATCTTTGTTTCTTCTTTAATTTTGAGCTTTGTTCACATTCCATAAGGAAATTTTACATTTCTACAGTAAAGCCATGTAAAATGCATGCAAAATTAAATCAATACTCTGAAGTTCTGAACCAATTGCAGATAACTGACTGATTTAAAGCGCATTAGCAGAAACATCCATCAACTGAAATTGTTCGAAGGTTATTAGAAACCTGCATCTCCCAACGTGCACTGTGAAAACTTTGTATGTTTATATTATATGGCATAATCTTAATGGTGTGTCATTGACAAAAATGACTATTATCAAGCAGAGACAGAAAGCATATCCCCAAAAACTGACCTCTGGGTACAGGTGAGATCATCTTTTCATCGCGACAGCTTTAAAGGCAACAGGGAGGGGTGTTTCACAAAGCTGTGCATGAAGTTACGCTCGGCCCAATGGAATGGCCAAAGTTTTTCCTTGTTTTAACAGTGTGACTGTATTTTCCATACTCTTATCGTTGGCAAAACTATACTTCACATTAAAAATGCCATGTTAAAAATAATAATGTTAATCTACATAGATATTTGAACTTAAGCTTATGAGATTATATATGATTAAGAATCCCATTTGCCTTTCCATATTCAGGTCATTTTTAAAGTCATGCGTAACTTTGCGCAAAGCTTTGTGAAAAAAACCCGTGTGTGTTTCTACCGAGGTGCATATCTGAAAACAATCCATTGCCCAGTAAGAAACTGAAAATAATGTTAGAAATAAGCTGATTGCTTACTTGTCTTTGGTTCTGGTGAGTCTCTGCTGCTGTTTCCCGAGCTGTCGGCATCCTTATTGGAGTGGATGAGAACGCTACGATAGACGTGACTGGACGCCTGGGGCTGGAAGCGGTAGCTTCGCATGATCTCTTGGAAGGAGCATTGATTCTGTGTCACCTGCAGCAAAGAAATGATAACATTTAATCATAATTACCTGATGTACAGACTGTTTTCTAATTCATTCATTCTTCCTGACTGTTCAGATAACAGTCAAGCTGCCCGAAACGTCAAGTCTTCTCTTCAAGTCTTCTTACCTCTCGCCGACTCAAGCCTCCTCATCTCTTCACCAACTCAATCCTCTCACCTCTTCTGGTTTACAGTCCTTTTTTAGGACTTCACCCAGTTCTCGAAAGATACTCTGCCCTCCAATTTTCCTACTTTCTCGCCTCTCTATTTCACCTCCATCTCCATCTACTTTATCTATAGTCCCTTAGGACTTACCACATGGTGAACCGTAAACCCTTTCTACGAATATCCATACCACCATGCAAACCTTCAAACATCATCTATTCAGTTAACAGTTGTACGATACATGCTTCCCCAAAAGTTATTATGTGCTCAATTTCTTGCACCAGAATTCCTTAACAGTGGACCAAACATAACATCTCACCCTAAGCCAAATCCTATACCTATATCTCTAATAAAATAAAGTTGTATCAAGCAAGCATTCTCTATACATTAGTAAGATAAACTAACAATACTCCCAACCAAACAAATCAATAAACACCCCCTCCCCAAAAGAACACAATCAAATAAATATGAATCTGGATATACTAAGTTTTTGGAAACAGTTGCTCTATCCTTTGAGAATACCATCTTTGTTGCATCAGCACCATGAAGACCACTCACCCTACAGATGATGTACATAGTACACATGATGATCTGATCAAGATGTCTGTTCATCATCATGTCTGTCTTGTGGACGATGGCGTGTTCCAGACAGGTCCAGATCTTCCGCCTCAGGTCATCAGAGAGTTTCAGACGGTGGCAGAGGTCGAGTAGTCTCACGTTCATCAGGTGATACACCTTGTTAAGAAAGTAGAAAAAGATGAAGTAATGGGCTTCATTGATTTCTTCAAACCACAAGAGATGGAGTTGGTTTAGATGTCAGCTCTCTGTTTTCATCTGTAAACCAACTCACACAGACCTAGGTTAAAAACTACATCTAGGTTTGCCTCTCTCAGATGGCAATGTTACAGTTGTTTTGCAAGGCATAATGACCAGATGATATTTTAAAAATGTCTCTAATAACTAAACATTAAATCTAGATGCAAATAACTTTATCAACAATGTGCCTTAGGCTAAACAATCGATGTACTTGAAATATTTCAAATGACAACCTTTTCAATCATAATCTATGTTATGGGGGACTGATATTCTTGAATATTAAATTACCGGAGTTTGATGGAAATAGCCCCAGCATACCTTTCTAAAGAAGATACCGATGGAGCCAGTCCTCTTAGGCCTGGGTGGTGGGCCAGCAGTGGTCCCACTCGACCCAGCCTCTCCCTCGGATGTCCTGGCCTTGGCAGGGGAGGTGTAGATGACCTTGACTGGGCTAACGATGAGGCGAGCGTTACCAGTGCTGTCTTTTCCCTGAATACCTACAGAGGGAGTGAAAAAATAGAGACGATAAATTACATAGATTACATTTTCATCACAAACATTGGTTAGAACTACAGTAAGCAAGCTCATCATGATTAAAGACTTCCATTTGGATGTATATAATTGAATATAAACAAGGGTGATCATTCAGTTTGGGAATTATAATGATACCTTTGGGAAGTTTTCACATTAACATACTTCAATTAGTTTGGATAAACCAAACTGTGCACAGGAGTTGACCAATCATTTGTCCCAAGTTTGGATACATTTCTTGTCCTCCAAAGGATAAAATATGATAAATTCCATCCTCATAGTGATACACATGTACTGCTATCTAGAATCTTTAAGGCTTGTTCAGGTATGAGGAAACATGTCCCCGAAACAAATCCCTGCAACATTTTTAGTGTACTAGTCAATGGGATATGAGGCAACAACAAACATATGTTGCCAAGGCAGGAAATATTCATCTAAGTCACTTGGCAGCAAAAAAGCTGTGGACCAATCAAATTCTTAAAAACTAATTGCAAAATATGTTGTCACGAGTATGTCTGCGTAACTTTTGACAAAAGCCTCTTTAATTTTAGAGTTGACACGTTAACGCAGGTTCATTAACATATGTGGTGCCACAATGTAACGTCATATCTGAACACTAAAAATGTTGCAGGGATTTGTTGCGGGGATTTGTAGCGGGGACATGTTGCCTCATATCTGAACAAGACTTTAAGGAGAGCAAAATTTCATTTCACCAAAACATTGGCCTCTGTATTCCCTATATGATTGTGAGACTCCCATAATCTAAGAGCTTATTTGCTACAACACAGTGGTACCGGTAAATGTAAATTATGTGTGAGTTTCTGCGATCAGATGGCCGGGGACTACACGTCCCCTATGATATGAAGAGCTTTCAACTCACAAAGTTCCAGAGCCTTAAAAAAAGGGCAATGAACCTTCAGTATTAGCATGGCATATCATCATGTCACAGAAAACCAAATTCTTATAAAAATTCTTATACTCAGTTAAATGTAAAGCAGAAATAATTAAAGCTCACAGCATAGTAGGGCTTAACTATGACAAAGTTTTGGAGAACCTTTTTGGACAAAAATATTAGAAATGTATATGAAAGAACACAATTCCTTTAAGACCCAAATAGCCCTAGGAATAATGAAATTGCAATCTTTTCTATCCAAGAATGACCCTAAAACACATATACTGCAGCTTTTCGACATGCACTCAACAGGGTATACTGCACATGACCTATTCTCTCCAACCTATACCGTACCTTCCAGTCAGAGAAAAAAAAAAGTAATTGGCTACAGATCTTGGACAGCTGAGAAACCAGTTTCTCTTTTGAAAATAAGATTGTATGATCACTTTAAAGCTAAAAATAGATGATTCTTTTTTTCAATCGTCGATCAAATCATCACTTTTTTAGTCAGTTTGTATAAAGCAGTTACCATTTTAGAAAAGAAAAGGAGTTGGTAGAGAAAAATGAACTTACCATGAACCACAACGAACTGTTTCTTTGGTGAGAGGACCATTGTAGTGTTTGTTGAGGATGAAGCAGAGCTGGTGGGACTCGTTGACTGGGAACTGGTTTGGGAAGCTGATGTGGTGGTCGGTTGCACATCTGTGAACTTCATTGCTCTTGATGCTGATGACTGGCTAATTGTAGCAGTTGAAGGTGTGGCTATAAAAAAAAAAAGACATTTTCATATTTTCACAGAATTTACAATATTTACAAGAGACATTATTAACAGTTAAAAATGTGGATAATTCAAGCTTTAAGGGCATACATGTACTTATGTCCTGTCATACAATGCTTGAAAATGCTCTAAATGTGGACATTTCCAACATTGAAAAGAGATACTTGGGTAATCTTTTCCATCAAAAAATGCAATTCAATGTAAAACTACCTCCCTTTTTCCCCACATCTCTAAGAGGTATTATTCCAATTATAATATATGAGAACCCTTTATGCATGAGTAATAGATTTTTGTGGAAGTCTGCTTAACTCAGGCAAACCTTTTATTTGAATAATTAAAACACAGGTCATTAAACAATAATAAAGAAATAGATTTTTGCACTTCAAAGTGATCACATCCCTTTCCACCTTGAAAAGCAAACCAACAAATAACGCCAACAACAGAAAAAATGACACCTACAGTCTCACTTCGCTATGCAGATGAGACAAAAAACAAATAAACAAACAAACACACAAACAAACACACAAACAAACAAAAAACCTGAACTATATTCAGACATACCTTTGCTTGCTGATTCTGTTTGACTGGTGGATGTAGTTGTTGATGTTGATGTTGAAGGAGCATCGGCAGTGAAGAGACGACGTCTGGCACTGCCAGGAGATGGTGAGCTGAATCTATCAATAGCTGAGGTAGGAGACTGCAAGATGGATTCCGCTGTAGATGGACAGAAGGGAAGGTGGTAAAGGGACTTATGGTTCTTATTAGCTCATCAACATGCATACTGGATTTTGTGTATTGCCTTTATGAGTGAGATTTATCTTTTTGCAATGCTGCCCTCTAGTGATGATAAAGTCTTACTACAGAAGGTATATCTCACTACCAACATTTTGGGACAAGTACATACGGATGAGAGCTCAGAAGGAGAAATCAGAAGAGACAAGAAGTTTCATGGACCAAATGAGAGAAAGTGCCATTAACCTTTCCAGCAGGGTATTATAGAGGTGCCTTCTTGTTTACATCAGCATACTACACCCTCTTGCAGCACCGGATCCAGAATGTTTCAAAAGGGGAGGGGGGGGGGGGGGCGATCGGCTTTTTCAGGTGTCTGTTTTACAAAAAAAAAATTTGCTGACAAGCAAAGAAAAAAAAAGAATGGTCCTTGGAATTTTCAGGTGTCTATTTTATGCCCAAAATTTGCAGATAAGAGAGAGAAAAAAAAAAGCCCCCCCCCCCCATCTGCCCCTCCTCTTGGGAAATCTGACATGTCACCTGATAAAGGAATGTTGCTGAATCTGGAAAATCATGGTTTCAAAGAATACCTTGATGATTACTCTATAGGCCCTAATATCATCATGTTTCATCAGAAGTTTGGAATATTCTGCCACAATACTTTACTAATGTCTTAAAAACAAGCAACATCTGCTACATCCTGTCTGTAGCTAACATGTATACAAAATGCCTCCACAGGCATGCACCAACTAAATGCTAAGTTGAATTTGATAACATGAGAATTTTTTTGTTTCACTTTCACTATACCATCAACTGGTAATCTAATTTTGTCAATCAAAAATTAATGTCTTGCTACAAATAACATATTCCCCATCTTATTATGTGCATCTATTTGAAATTCTCAAGTAGAGACTTGGCAAAAAGAAATGATGCACTGTGTCAGTCACATTGCATTAAAAGAAGCCAATCTGTAACTTCCACTAAGGTAAAGAGACAGATTGATAACTCACTTCTTCCACCAAGCTGAACGACCCTCTTGTGGACGATGGGTGAGAGGAGGGTCTGTCCTTGACTGGTGCTGTTTGATGCAGTAGGACCGCTACTGGCCCCTTTTCCCGTTGTTGTTCCCCCTCCTCCTCCTCCTGCTACCCCTCCATCTGTTTGACCTGGTATTGTAGCATCCTCACAGGTGGGCACGCCCTGGTTGCTTTCCTTGAGGAGGTCCCAGAGAGGAGAGTCACTGCGCCAGGCGTAGTCCTGCAGGATAGCTTCCTCTATCTGTGGAAGGAACAGGATTAGAGGTGACTGTCTAAATTACTTGTCGATTAAACAAATTCATAATCCTTGAAGAAGTTCATCTAATTGGAATTTATCAAATCTAATTGGAAGAGATTATAAAAACAAATATGCTGGAAGCACAATCAAAATCAATAACTTTGTGAGACATTTATCAACAACCTACAAAGCCTGCGGTAAGGCTGGAAGTTATTGGGAATAGCTGCTTATGCAGTATCAGTTATATTTAGAGTAAGAAGGGCATTTCAGGAGCATTGATATTGAAGAACATTGCCAATACAATATTCTTTCGATGTAACAAAATAAGTTATGTTTCATCCTTTTAAGTCTCTTAAACTCACTGATATTCATCAAACATGCACGTCTCTGTGACTTTGAAACCTGACACTTCATAAAGAATCTTCAGAGGATTACAGGACTTACAAAGTTGAGATGCTTGACGATATCTCTGGAAAGTCCCTCCTCTGCTCTGAGAATGAGTTCAATGACCTTGTAGAAATGAAATGCAGGGATCTCAAAGGCTTCCAGGATCCATGGGAATGTCCTGAAGAAAGGAAGGTATTAAATTTTGTTTTTGTTATTCATGCTTCATGGTTCTATATTTTCATCAAAGTTTATTTTGAAGACAAAAGCATTCTCATATGTATATTTATTAATTTGATTTACTGTTTTTCATTGCTTTGTAGTTAGAAAACAAAATTTGTCATCAAAATCTCAAAATTGGCATCTAGACATCGATTCAAATTCAGCCTTTATCAATACCTGTGAAGTAAATCTTAAAGGTTTGTTCAGATATGACGTAACAAACCCCCACGTTTTTTTGTGTAGTAAGTGGATGGGATATGAAGTGGCAAAAAAAAAAAAAAAAAAGCTGAGGAACAATCAAACACTTAAAAAGGTAAGCGCAAAATATGATGTCATGAGTTTGTCGGCGCAACATTTTGCAAAAATCTCTGTTATTTGAGCGGAGCGTTGATGCATTAATGTGCGTTCATTAACATAAGTAGCATGGTTTGCTGTTGGGGATATTTTGGTGTATTGGTCAGCACACTTGACTACTATGCTCAAGATCCCCGGTTCAAATCCTGGATCTAGGCGTAAATATTCTAATTTAGTAATGATAAGCACCTTAAAAACCCCCAAACCAACCAACCACACCATATCTCTACCATAAGAAACTGTGGGGGTTTGTAGTCTCACATCTGAACAAGCCTTAAAGCTTTAAAGGATAAGTCCACCCTAGAAATTTCAATGTTTCAATAAAAGGAGATAAATTTGAACAGCATTTTAAAAAAGAAATGAGCAATATCGGTCAAAGAATAAGAAAATTACACTCATTTACATTTTCTACTAAACTACTCTCGGCTCTGCAAAAAGGCAACACTGATGACATCATATGCGAGCAGGTCTCCATTCACTTTGTACATGAAATTTCACATTTTCTCAATTTTCTTGGAAGTTACACATTTTCTAACCCCCATAGTCAATGTATGTTCAGAAGAATTGCTTTTTATATAACATACTTTGACTATGGGGTAAGAAAATGTGTAAATTCCAAGAAATTGAGAAAATGTGAAATTTCATGTACAAAGTGAATGGAGACCTGCTCGCATATGATGTCATCAGTGTTGCCAATTTGCAGAGCCGAGAGTAGTTCACTAGAAAATGTAAATGAGTGTAATTTTCTTATTCTTTGACTGATTTTGCTCATTTCTTTTTCAAAATGCTGTTCAAATGTATCTCCTTTTATTGAAATAGTGAAACTTCTAGAGTGGACTTCCCCTTTAAAATTCATAACTATCTCACCTCTGGGAGTTGTAGGCAAATATGACCACTTCCACACAGCAAGCAAACAGTGATCGGTGGAATAGCTCATGCTCCAATAGATGCTGAATGATTAAAAAAAAACAACAAACAAACAAAACAAATAAATATATTTGTTATAAAGATAAAGAAGAGTTCTAGTCATGTGATTATAATGTGACAGAAACTGTTCAAATGCAACTGGGAGAGTTAGATTAAGTTGTATGTAAACACACATGTATAGTGTGAGATTTGAAGATTATCGAATGAATAAAATATATTCACTTACTTTCCCTAAAAGGTATTTGCACTGCACAAAGAAATGAGAATACAGGACATCTGGCATGAATGTTACCCCCAAACTTTCAGCTTTTTCTTGTCATATTTCCAATGTGAAGGCATTTTTACTATGATATTCTTCCTAACTGACAAAGAAAGAATGAGAAAGCTAACAAATTATTTTTCACCTTTCCCAAAATTCTAGCTTCTCTCTAACATTACAGTTATGAAGGCAAAATGACTGCTTCATATGTTCTCATGATGCCTCTGAACTTCATGTGCATTTTCAAGTATTAAAAGATCTTAACCCAAACTGGTAGGTCCTAAAGTTCTTAGTGAGCATATCATGCAGCAGTAAAAGAGAGAAAAACAGATTTCTGCCTGACTGATATATACCTGCCTAGAACTGATAACATGAAGGAATTATTTCAACAATGCTTAACGTGCTCTTCTATTGGATATCTTGACAGATTTGTTTAAACTGCTGAGGTAGCTTAGTGAAATTGCGTGGTTCGAACAGACGCATAAAGCGTGCAAAATGCACATTGTTGTATGTATTGTCTGCATGCTGGACAGGTCTTTTTTTCACCACACCGCTTCACTAAACTACCTACCTACCTACCATGCAAAACCAAGTTAATACCAAATTCTAAATATATGTACAAGGATGGCAGCTATCTCAGAGCTCTCAATTGCAGTTTGATAGAAAAACACATACAAATATGGGTATAATTTTTTTGAAAATCTCATAAATTATGAAATAGGTTACCAAGGCTCGGCAATATAACAAATCCTAAATTTCCACTTTTACCCTACTTACTGAAACTTTTTTTTTGCGGGGGGGGGGGGGGGGGGGGGGGGTGATATAAATGACATTCATTTGTTTCCCCTTAAATATATAGAAAGGAATGAAGAGGTTTGAAAAATAAAATTTGTGACTCACAGTGAGATTCTTTAATCTTCTCTTCTCTGCGATCATGATGTTCTCAAGGGCTTTGTAATAGAGACTCTCGGCCAGTTTTAATCTTCTCTTGGCAAAATCTTGGGGTGATCCTGAGTTCCCTTCGTCGAGTGCCTAGGATGGGAATGGATAGGAAATTAGACATTAAATTCATTCAATGTAAACATATCAATGATTTTGATGGAGGCGGAAAAGGAGATAGCATAAGTAGAATCATAAACTTTAACCCTTTTTCAATAAACAAATCAATTAAATAATTAATCAAGCCTGAACCTTTTGAACTGTCTGTATGAGTATCCAAGTGATGCCTTGATCCTTACCTGTGTGTACTTCTGACAGAAGATGTCTCCCATCTCCTTGACCCTAGTAGCGATCCCCTCGGCAGGATTCTCTGAACATTCCTTGAAGATGCCCTCCAGGATTTCACTGGCCTCAAGCTTGCGGCCGGTCAGCAGGGCCTGGAGTTTGCTGACCGCCTGGGTGGCAGTGGACACTGGCGTGATCTTGGGGTCCTTCTCCTTGAGGTAGCGTCGGTTGGTCAGTGGTGTGGCTGGACAGAGGTCTTTGGTCTGGGGAGAGAAATGACAAGACTGGTCAGTACAATGCACATTATACTTGTACGGTGAAAAATGTGCATAAAGCCCATTCGAAAAAGATGAGAACAATCATCCTTAAAGGAAGATGCCATTCTGTTGTGGAGACGTTGTGGCATTGTCAGTTAAAGCACGAAATTGGTAAGGACGCATGCTCTTAATTAGAGGGTCATGGGTTGATTGCTACTGATGCCTGGCTCCTAATGTCCTTCAGCAAGACATTTAATCCACCTTTGCTGCACACTACCCAGCTATATAAATAATAATAATAATAATAATAATATGCAACATTTATATAGCGCTTAATACAAATGTTTCTAAGCCCTGCATATCATTACCCCGGCTTTAGCACGGCTCGAGCATTCAAGGAATTTCTTCCTACCGGGTACCCATTTACTACACATGGGTGGAGAGTGACAAATGTAGATAAATGTCTTGCCAAAGGACGCGAGTGCTGCGGTGGGATTTGAACCCCGGACCCTGTGGTTCAAAGTCCGGAGACTTATCCACTGATCCACAACACTTCTACTATAAATGGGTACCTGGCACTGCTGGGGCAATAATAATAATACATTATGAACACCTTGAGCACTCTTTGGGGTAGATACATGTATGTTGCATAGTATCAATATCTTCATTAGTATTCATTATTATTATTTCATAAAATTGTAATGAAATGGCTTTCAGTGACAGAATTTCAAAAATCCATAACATCTTGTCTTGGCATTGTCATGTGATTTTAGTGACACTTCCCTGTTCTGTGAGTTGGATTTATCTTACTGAGAACTATTTCATTAGTCAATACTAATTTTCAATGACTTCCCTTTATCACAGGAACCCTATTCCCATTATTTTGATTTTTAGAGTGTTACTTTAAACACTGAAATTTTTATTTGAAATTGATATTTACAAAGTTAGGGCTTGAAACTACCAGGCACCTGGCACATACAGCACTCAAAATGTATGTCAAGATACCCTAAGGTTTTAAATTCCAACTTGGAGCCAATAAATGAACACCTTAAAAAATCTTATTCAAGAACTTCTTCAGGAGCCCTGACATAATTTAGGCCTTTTCAATCATGAAGTAGGGGAAGAGGGGAGGGGGGTCAGGCATTACCTTTTGGCCAGTAGGTCTTCTCATGGCTTCCTCTGTTTCCCTGAGTGCAGCAGACTTTGACGGTGTTCCGATCTCCTCATCGGCGTCCTTATCAAGGAAGATCCTCTCATCAAAGTCACCAATTGTTAGAACATACTCCTCGTACTTCTTGCATATGCTTTTGCTACCAATAAAATAAACAGATATCAGAAACGTTTGTAAGATTCATTAGAAAATACTAAAATAGCATACAGGTTTTTCATGTGATGATCCGTTAATTTTCTGACAAATAAGAAAGCAAGGATAAGTTTTCAGATAACCAACTGACCAACCGGGGGATCCAGGGCAGTAAGTCTTTGAAGGGGACTTGGTAAAAGCAAATCATGCCTCACCACTGGAAATTACAAGAACAACTTGGTTTCAGATTTCAGACCCCCTAGTTACATGATCACTGATGCAGCACTAGGAGAGCGGAAGTTGGTCTAGCAGTAACGCCAACGGTCAGCTCTTTGTGTTCGACCACAAACTGATTCTGATCAGACCCAGGTTCAAGTCTGAGTTACATCTTTCAGATGGTGATGCGAAAGGTTGGTCCCACACTTAAATAATCATATCTGATAGATAAACATCCGTAAAAAATCCAATTACACGCACATAACACACCCTATGCCATCACTCCTCTCACTGGTTCCCACTAAATTGCTATTTGTGACAAAGTGGAAAATATTCATTACTTGTCGGCAAGAATTTGTAAGGAAAAAAAAATTCTTTCAAAACAGCTAAAAAGATATGAACAAGTAAATTGATGAGTAGAGGAAAAATTGAAATTAATTTATTTACATGAATATGAATTAATGATAAATAACAAAAGCAACATATTTACTCACTTGTTTGATTCAAAGTTACTGGTGTCCAGTAGGTTAGAAAGCTTCTCAAGATTCCCTTCTAAATCCTATAGCAACAAAGAAGAGAAGAAACAAAGGGAGTGAGTGATGGAAGAAAATAGAGAGAGAGAGAGAGAATAAGAGAGGGATGGGAGGAAGAATATAGAATGATAGAGGGATGGGAAGAAAATGAGAGTGAAGGAAAGAAGATAGAGATAATGAAAGAGGGATGGAAAAAGAGAGAGAATGAGAGAGGGTTGGGAGGAAAATAGAGAGACAGATAGACAGATAGACAGAGATAAAATTAGATACAGAGAATGAGAAAGAGGGATGGGGAAGAAAAAGACAGGAGAGAACGATGGGAATAAGACAGAGAGAATGAGGGAGTGATAGGAATAAGATAGAGAGAAAAATGGAGGGATGGGAGAGGAAAGAGAGGAAGAGAGAGGATTTGAAAGATAGAGAAAATGAGAGAGATGGGAGAAGAGACAGATTGAGAGAAAGATGGGAGGAGGTAGAAAATGAGAGAGGGATGGGAAGAAAATGAGAGGGATGGGAAGAGAACAAGACAGAGAGGGAGAGAAAGAGCAAGATGCAAAGCAATAGACAAAACTGAGTAAATTGGTTCCATCTATGTGAATTTTATAACAAGATATAGTCCAGAATACTGATACTACCTGCTACTTCCTGTAATCCTGATTTTGTTGATACAATTTCACACCTGGTAAGGAAATAGGTCTCCACCCCTAAGAAGTTTTTACAGTTGAAATTTTATCACATCGTTATTACATATCATTTACAGGTACTCTGACTTTTTTATTCTCATGCTGCAATAATAAACAAATAAAAGTTAATGATGTATTCTTTGGCAAAAAGGGATAATTGTACCATTATTTTGAGGCTATTAAAATCAAATAAAGGACATAATGTTGCTTGTATCCTTGGAGAGAAAAAAAAACATCCTGTGATACATTATTATCTCAATAAAGACACATATCATCTTTCATAAGTACTATCAGGTTACATTCCTTTGGGAACAAACAACTGCAGATTAAAGGCACATGGTTTGGGGAGTGGGTTCTACATGGACATGGACATGGACATGGATGGACTAATAATGTTAAAGAAGAATGAAGCCCATGGAAAATATCCATTTTAATGAAAAGAGAGGATAGAGAGAAGCAATTAAAAAAACAAAGTTCCATCAAAATAGCTTGCGAAATGAGAAAGTTATGAAAGTTTGAAAACTCTCAATTTACTTTTTATGGCGATCCTAAAATTGGCTATGTTGCTTCCAAGTGGCAGGTTTAGGACTACTCTCAATATGTTTTATACACAAAATTTCATATTTTCTCCATTATCTCTAAAGATGCTGCTTGTCTCTTTGTGAACTTGATATATATTGTGTCAAATACCTTATCCATGATATATCTTGAGCTAAGGAGACAAGCTGCACCTTCAGACATAATGGGGAAAAAATCTAATTTTGTGAACAAAACATATGGAGAATTGTCCTTCTAAACCTGTCATTTTGAAGCAACATTGCCAATTTGAGGATTGCCACAGAAAGTAAATCGAGACTTTTCAAACTTTCATAATTTTCTCATTTCATAACCGATTTTGATGGACTTTTTAAATAATCGCTTCTCTCTATCCTCTCTTTTCAATAAAATTGATTTTCCCTAGGGTTTCATTCTCTTTAACAATCCGCATTTCATATACATCATTTTGTATTATATAACACCTCAATAGATCCCTGTCATTTGATTGGTTGTTTGATATTCATCATTTGTACCATTGCACTATGACGTCATCATTCGTGCAATTGTGGCTCCATTTACGTGCAATCTTGGATCCATACGATTTGCTCCATTGCACGAACGCCAAGAGCCTGGCACACTAAGTACATAAAACGCTTGCGTTTGCAGTGTGCACCACGAACAGCGCGCTAGCGTATAGCGCTATTGATTTACTGCGATTTGATCTATTTTAGGTGTCATATAAAACAAAGAATGTTTTTTTATTCGAGCAATAGACAGAATATTTCATTATTTGTATATCAATTATAACTAGAATCTGATTGCTTCATTGGACATCATGTGAAGAAAAATATCATCATTTTTCAAAAATGTGCTTTGGTGAGGAATGATGACTAAAGTTGATCATATTTTTTTCAAAAATGTGATTCATGGCAGGGATTTGCCTTTGGATGTCTGAAAAAGCCTTGATTATGAGGGTGAAATCCAAATTCCTACCTCGTCTTCTATGAGTTTCTGTATGTGAGGCTTCCACCAGTGCTCGTTGATAGACTTGGCCTCCAGGACCAGACCGTCGTGGACCTGACACAGCTTGTCTATGATGCAGGGGGCCTCTGATGGAACCCTGTAGTCTCGGCTGGAGTAGCCCTCTGGGAGACCTAAGAAGGGGGGAGAGGTGGACAGAAAGAGAGGGAGAAGGGCAAGGTCATAGAAATAGTCAATTATAATAATAATACATTTATACTGCACAATATATCCATCCCATAGGGTGCTCAAGGCACTTACAATGAATTATTATTATTAACCCAGCAATGCCAGGTACCCATTTATACACCTGGGTAGTGTGCAGCAAGATGGATCAAATGCCTTGCCGAAGGACATAAGGAGTCAGGGAACAGTCGGAATCAAACTCACAACAAATTAAGAGCGTGCTCTTACCAAATTTACCACAACATCTTCATGAACAAAGGAGGAATTACTCGTAGGCAATGATGAATGTTGAGTCAAATTATTGGAAGAAAATAGGAATATGAAAAGATATGCTTTTGTACAAGCTGCCAAGTGCAGCATACTACATGTAGGTACTTTTCATATGACACAATAAAGCATCTTTAAAAAGATACGAGAACAGTATTGTATTCAACCCAATATTTTTGTTACTTGCCTTTCCTGTTAGGTACCGTGTGAAACAACTTTCGATGTACGTGTTAGGTTCAACAGGGTACCAAATCATGTTCTACATACATGCACATGTATAAGAAATCTGCCCTTTGTCTAATTTGCAAAAGTTGTAGCACTCGTAAATACCAAATGGACAAAAATAGCAAATGCAGAAGGAATCATAAGGGTGACGGATCATCTAACTTTATTTGATTCTAATAATGGCTACTCTGCAGGAGGTCTTCACTTTAGAACGGGCACAGAAAAATCAATGAACTTTGATCCCAAGTTCACACATTCACAAGATCCAAGTTTCAATTTTGCCTGCATGTAAGTACATTAATTCATCAGAAACGTATCATGTTCTGATCAATTACAATA
Organism: Echinometra lucunter; assembly: GCA_029962745.1. Lineage (NCBI taxonomy): Eukaryota > Metazoa > Echinodermata > Echinoidea > Camarodonta > Echinometridae > Echinometra > Echinometra lucunter. Next base: position 25,906,066 of record CM057158.1, read on the forward strand.
TATTCTTCCAATTCTTTTTCTAATCATTTTAGCAGAAAAACAAGAAAAGAATAAGGAATAAAGGTCATACTCTTTAGTAGAATGCAGGCAAAAAATAAAATTTGACTATGTTCACCTTACAGTTTATGTACACCTTAAGCATCAGCTTGAAAAGTGTTTATTCCGAACAATCCATTAAATAAATTTTTTATGTCATAAAAATGTATTCATTCATGTAGGATGTACGAAAACAATAAACAAACAAACAAAATCTATCAATTTCAGCATAATTTCATTGCTGGCATTATATCATGATTCTAGTATAACATTTAGTTTAAATATGCAAACATTCAATAGCATACATGTCGAATTACAAGAGAGTTAGACATTCAGAATTATGAATAATTATGTAAACTAATCTGCATTCCATGTCTCCTCTGAAAATGAACAGGGTGAACTATTTTTAAGCACTGGAAGGAAAGCTTATATTCAGGTTCACTGCCTATATGCTCTGGAGGGATTGAGGCAAGCAGATCAGTTACATTGCAAGGGTCAGGGTTCAAAAAGTCAATGCAAGGCTATGGGCATTAGGTATACTACAATTTAGGTTTGTGCATGTTGTGTTAGAGAGGGTTTAGATTGTAAATTCCAAAGCCCAAATGTGCAGCTGTTGCAAAGATTTAACAAAATCTATGCTGCTGAGATCTTTTAATATACTAAAGAGAATACTGGAGGCCATTCTAAAGTGATCTTAGCTGAAGTATTAATTGATCAAAGGATGAAAAATGATTAAAGTAATGCCATTCTAAGTGATGTCCTCCTTGATATCAAGTGGTGTTATTCTTTATATCTTTTCAAATGCTTAATTGGTGCTTTGAAGCTCATTGCTTCTTAACCTGCATAAGTAACGGTTCAATAAATGAGTGGAATAATAGATATGAAATAAAAGTAACTTAAATTGATTAACTATTTTTAAAAAAAAAATGATAATCAATTTCTGAAGAAACTCTCTAGACAGGTTCAGGTCTAGCATTAAAACATAATACATCCAGTGGAAAATATATTCTAGTTAACAAGTTACAGGGTAGATTCATTCAGTGCCTCCCCCCCCCCCCCAAAAAAAAAGTGGAAGGAAGATGTGGAAGTAGAAAATAGGGCAGAGAGCTACCCTGGATGTTTGGAGGTATATAGGGGTATTGTGTTTCAGACTTACCTTGGAATTCAGGGTTCAAAAGATCACGCCTGTTTGCCAGCACGGCATTGGCAAACATGAGATCCAGGCTGCAGAGGAGCAGATGGTAGGAGTTTACAAGGTCGTCGCTGATCGCTGGAAAGTTACCTGAGGAAGATGAAGATGAACGGAGGAGAAGAATGGTTAAATACCTTCTAATGAGTGCTGTGTCTAAGAAGGAAAAAAAAAAAAAGAAGAAATATCACTACATTTTATGTTAGCAGTGGCATTGGCAAACTGAGATCCAGGCTGCAGAGGAGCAGAAGGTAGGAGTTTACCAGGTCGTCAATGATTGCTGGGAAGTTACCTGAAGAAGATGGAGACGAATGAGGAGAAGAATTGTTAAATACCTACTTGTAATTGTAGTTTCTAAGGAAAAATAAAGAGAGAAAAAAACCCCAATACATTCCAGCAAGGCATTGGCAAACATGAGATCCAGGCTACACAGGAGGAGATGGTACGAGTTTACAAGGTTGTCACTGATCGCTGGAAAGTTACCTGAAGAAGATGGAGAAACGAACGGAGAAGATAATGGTTAAATACCTTCTAGAGGGAGATATCATTATATTTCATCATAGAGAGGGGAGGGGAGGGGGGGTTACACAATGTACAGTACATGTATCTTGATAATTAAACAGAAGATCTATGATACATAAAAGATGATGGTATCAATTGAACAGGTCATCCCTGATTGCTGGAAAGTTACCTGAAGAAGATGAAGAGACGAATGGAGGAGATAACGGTTAAACATCTACTTATAATTGTAGTTTCTAAGGGGAAAAAAGAGAAAGATATCATCAGTGATCGCTTGAAAGTTACCTGAAGAAGATAGATAGATGAAGAGGAGGCAAATGATTAAACACATTCTAATGGATTCTGTTTCTAAGGAGGAAAATAAACAGAGATATCATTACATTTTATGTTAGAGGGAGGGGTGACGAATTGTTCTGTATCTTGATAATTAGACAGAAGATCTGATACACAAGAGATCATGTATGAATTTAACAGGTTATCCCTGATTGCTGCAAAGTTACCAGAAGAAGATGGGGAAAAGAGGGGATTTGTATTTAAAAACCAATCAGCTAAAGGAAAAAATACTTCTAACAATTGTGGTTTAAAGAAAATGAATGATGAACAATGAAGATATCATGTTACAGAAAGGGGAAATGATGTGTATGAAAGAAAATAAGTTTACATTAACATGTATATTCACTGAGCATTATCCGGGGGGGGGGGGGGGGGGGGGCCAAATGTAATGTCAAATGACAATATTAACCAAGATTACAGATTTCAAAATTTGAATCCAAAATCACCATACTGCCCTTAACAGCTCCAAAGTATCTTGCCTGTGAAAGAAAACTTGGAAGGGAGCAATGTTTTGGACCTCTTTTAATTTGAGAGAGAAAAGTAGAGAAATGTTAACAAACTCCCTGTCAGCCCACAAGGGGTATTATCTAAAACTGAAAAATCAATTCATTGTAATCACAATTTCATTATGTTTTTTTACCACTTGACAATTGAATTCAATCCAAATTATTCACATGAAAAAAAAAAATCAAAAATACATGTAAGTACACACTGAATAAATTGCACAAATATAAAGACCATATACATGTACATTTTAAAAAATATAGAAATCTCCTCCCATCAGCAGGAAAATAATAATATGAAAAAACTGAGCACAAGAGGCGGTCACTAGAGCGCTGTTAAGACTGGAAAAAAAGGGTACAGCAGGCCAAGTTCAGCAAGTCAAGTTCCATAAACTGCCTGAATATTACCCAGGAGAAGACCTTCAGGTGTCACTGTCAGCAGCAAGAGAATGGCAAAAACTTTAAACAAATTACCACAATAGTCAAATCCACCAGATGAACAGTATTGGCATCTCTCATAGCTTTTAGTAATAATTATCCTGAAAAATATTTATAATGATTGTATACCTCAGTCCAAAATTGAGATCACCCCCAAAATCCAGCAAGCTACATGAAGGTTAAACATGTCTGTGTGAATAGCCAGGAACAAGCATGAAGCAAGCATGAAGCAGGTGGAGTTTATGATTTGCATTTTATGGTGAATGAAATTCTAACCATGTGATTAATAATTCGATACCTGCATGCTATCTACTCCATCTCGTTAAAGTTTGGCAAGTCCTAACTTGCGCAGAGCAGTAGAGCACACAAACACAATGAAAAAGTAAGCCCACTCAAAACGTGATAGTATTATTTACATATGAATGAAGCCTGGCGCACAATAGGACCAGCCCACTCAAGTATATAAAAGTCCCACAGACCAGTCAGAGCACACAGTAGATTTTTATTGATGTAGCTAAGTAAGAGACCTTGTCTGCCATTGGCTGATAACAGGATTACAATACTTTGTTCAGTTACTGTGGGTACTTTATTATTAACATACGAATGAACCAATGAATTGAAATGGATTGATTGTAATATATAACAGAGTTTATTTTCCAGCAAAGAATTACAAACCCTCCATATCAGAATAACATCTTTCTCTCTCTCTCTCTCTCTCTCTCTCTCTCTCTCTCTCTCTCTCTCTCTATGTGCCATATCTATAGACTTTGGCAATCATGCCATTCCACAACCCTTGGTTCATAGCCTTCTCTAGGAGCTCCACTCCCTGGTCTTTCAGTCCTCTCTCCTCAAACCATATCTGCAGACTGTCCATCCAAAGTATCCTTCTCCTTCCCCTACTCCTCTTTCCCTCAATCTTCCGCCCTCTCAAAGCTTTACGTATAAAGTTTCCCATAAATTTCAACTGCCTTAGCATTAGCTCACATATCACCTTTTCACTCCAGCTCTTCTCAAAACTACTTCATTACTAACTTTGTGAGTCCAAGGATTCTTCATCATTCTTCTAAAAAAACATATTTCAGAATAACATGAACATTCTGTAAATGGAAAGTGAGCCAGATAACTGCTAATAATAATCATATTAAATTACACTATACCTGTATATGTATACATGCACTATTTAATTTTTGAAATCAAATGATTTATTCATCAAAGCTACACGTACAAAATACATTAAATATCTGATCAACAGGTTTATGGCTAATTCACCTGAATTCTTCACAATCCTTGTCATAAAACAGACTATTAACCCATTCGTGACAGGAATTATTTAAAACCTAATTTGATCAGCTTTTATTCTTCAAATTGGCAACACCAACATTCTTATTTCATTGCTACATTTTTCTTATAAAACGTCATGTATCTGAAATGAATATAAATTGACAGAAATTATGATGAGAAGTCAAAAAGTTGCCAATTTGCAGGGGAAAACGGGGATTTTAAACCTTCTATCACATTGCCGATTTAAGGATTTTAATGCTTATTTTCCTTTACAAAATTTTCAGCATCAAACAACGAATACTGACGCAACCAAAATGGGCACGGTTTGTGTACATTTTTTTGCTCTTTCTGCTCATGTATTTGGTATGATTTTTAGGGCTTTGCATCAAAAGATATTAGGCCAAACCACAAAATGTGGACCTCTGTCATGAATGGGTTAACATATGAGCTTAACTGTCAAGTAATCAATGGATGGTCAAATCAGTTACATGTCTCAGCATGTCTAATGGACATGAGATCAACAACCAAAATGTTAAAGGCAAAGTCCACCCCCAAAGTTTCACTGTTTCAATAAAAGGAGTTAAATTTGAACAGCATTTTAAAAAGAAATGAGCAAAATCGTTCAAAGAATAAGAAAATTACACTCATTTACATTTTCTAGTAAATTACTCTCGACTCTGCAAATTGGCAACACTGATGACATCACATGCGAGCAGCTCTCCATTCACTTTGTATATGAAATTTCACATTTTCTCAATTTTCTTGGAAGTTACACATTTTCTAACCCCACAGTCAATGTATGTTCAGAAGAAATACTTTTTTCCAAACATACTTTGACTATGGGGTGAGAAAATGTGTAACTGCCAAGAAAATTGAGAAAATTTGAAATTTTATGAACAAAGTAAATGGAGAGCTGCTCGCATATGATGTCATCAGTGTTGCCAATTTGCAGAGCCAATAGTAATTTACTAGAAAATGTAAATGAGTGTAATTTTCTTATTCTTTGACCAATTTTGCTCATTTCTTTTTTAAAATGCTGTTCAAATTCATCTCCTTTTATTGAAACAGTGAAATTTCTGGGGTGGACTTTCCCTTTAAAGGTCCTAGTTGGACAGCTGGATACATACATGTAGATAGATGCATGTTATACGTGTAGGAATTATAGGAAGATACATGTAGCTGAATGCACTTTTAATAGAATGCAGTGATGACTATGACCCCTACATGAATTATGAACAGAGATATATGAGAAGGGGTTCAGCCTCAGTGAGGGTGCTCCACGGTTGTAACTGCATTAGAAGAAATATATTGTCCCCCTTCAATAAAAAAAATGATAATTAAGACACAAATAATAATTGTATTACTACTAATAATAATGCCATCAACAAAAACAACAACAATAATAATAATAATAATAAAAACAAGAGTACTTACCATGTCAAAATTCTTCAAAAACTCATGCAAAGTACTCATTAATTAATTATGTCTAACTCATCACTTATCAATCAGAACACTTTCAAAAGCTTTTCACACAGAAGTTTGTAAAATGAAAAAACAAGCAAAAAAAAAAAAATTAAACAAACAAACAAACAGATGAAATTGAATTAATTTCAATAGTTTTTACCTTTTACAAGTACAAAGATGGTCCAACAGAAGGAAAAGACATCCTGGCTTGTGCAAGGTAGCCTCCTATAAAAAAAAAAAAAAAAAAAAAAAAAGAGAGAGTTAATGAAATGTGATCAAATATGGTGTTATGGTGAGAAATGATGATTAAATTTGATCTTCTTTTTTTTTTTTCAAAAATGTGCTATGGTGAGGAATGGTGACCAAATTTAATCATATTTTTTTCAAAAATGTGCTATGGTAAGGTATGCAGACTAAATCTTATCACTTTTTATGATATCTGATTTTCAGCAATTCAGTGATTCAGCTCAGCGATTTGGCCAGGAAATTTGATTCAAATTGATATGAAATGAAGAGGACTTGTACAACATAAAACTGCACATTTTTTTACTAAATACATGTACTGTAGTGTAGGCATCTCTTCAGTTTCCCATTCCAAGCCAAAATTGTCCTTTATCACACAGGTGATTAAATGTCAACATTGAAATCAGACAATCCACAAGCAAACATATGAAATTAGATATGATACAATATGATATTTCAGTATTCCCTTTTCAATGAATGGATTGTACATGTATATCAAAAATATGATACAACAAAATGCAAAGTTATCATAGTGGAAACAATGGGGTAACAAGTTCAAGGAGAGTTGCCTAACATGCCACTGGTACAAACATGTACATATTAGTGAATCAGACACATGTACACAATGCAGCACTGTTGCTTAGGATGAAACATCAAGAAAAGTAATCATTTTTTTTTCATTTTTTAATTATTGAGGAGCATCTCAAAACTACAATATGTACAGGGTTTTCAGAGATTAATTAAATCATCATACATTGTACAATTATGATATTTACTGTACAATGGTTAAATAAACCAAGGCTCGACATTAGCGGTGGCCCGGTGGCCCGGGGCCACCAAAATTGGCTCCCGGGCCACCATTTTTCAAAAAGTGATAAGTTTGGTGGCCCGAATCGGGCAACCCAAAAATTTTAAGTTAACGCAATTTACGTGCGTGTTAATTGTACACATTTCAGCTTCTTCCGCGATCCGAATTGCAAGTTAGTTTGTTTGCGGTTCATCAGCGACGACGCAGTTTGAGTTAGCGCAACACCACACTAATTGCACCTGGATCTAGTTGCGGTGAGCTAGCCGACCTCAAATGAAAGTTAGATTAGTCTTATGATATAGGCCTCGGTCTGCGGCCGTGTGTGTTTTCCGCGCACCACACTAGGCCTGTTTCGAGTCTAGTACACGATTAAACGTCCGAAAATATCACTACACGAATAATAGAATGTCTATCGAAATACTCGGAAACATAGCTTGAACTTCAGAATGATCCATCAAAAACGTGAAATCAATAATAAAATCAAGAATGCTTTTCTCCATTTCAAAGTTTTAAGGTGTGATTTTGTCATTTAGACACCTTAAATTCACATGAGAATATCTTTTTTGATCACCAAATTCTTACGTCTCGCGCAGCGAAAACAAGTGTTTCAATAATATTCGAAAGCCGTAAGCCCTAATGTGTGTGTGTACGTGTGTGAGAGAGCGACTTAATCGCGCATTGCACCATCGTTCACCACAGCGATATGCACTGTAAGCAAGTAAGCTCACTAATGTAATCAAAGATACGCTATCACAGTCAGTGTGACAAAATATTTTTGGAATAGCAATGAACGAAGACGAAAGGATATTACCAAGAAAAAAACATTCATACTTGCAAGTAAGCACTTGTTCGTTAGTTATATGCCCTTGCTGGCGATTTGTGATGGGGATTTCAATCATTGGTGTTCGATTTCAAATGACAAGTGCTAAGCGCTTTCATCGTAATGTATACGTAGTTTCAACACGGCCGAATGGGATTTTGTGCACTGACTGTTACGCTCCACTTCCAGGTTGGCGCCATCTCTTGTCAGCTGACGAATAATTATTGAAACATGATTTCACCAATTATCGATGAAATACCAAGCAAATGCCGATCTATTTGGCTTTATTTGACAGAGATTTTTTATTCGGTCCTCACAAAAATAGGTAGGAGGCTATGATTTGAATTTTTATGAACTGGGCAAGCAATACAGTTCTTTTCGAAGCTGCTTTATTGTCAAGTTTCTTTATGAAAACCGGACATTACCGTTAGGGATATTACACACGCTGTTATATGGGTATAGGACTAGACTGGCATCACTCCGGTGCTGCAGCGCAGGTGCAGCTCCGGCGCGGGGCTGAATGGTGGCGGGCTACGGACAGCTGGAGTGGTTGGCCGACTGGCCAAATGAAAATACCGAGTAGTCGATTAATCGTCCAAAAAAAAAAAAAAAAAAATGATCGTTTAACCCATTCGTGACAGAGGGTCCACATTATGTGGTTTGGCCTTGTAACGTTTGATGCAGAGCCCTAGAAATCATTCCAAATACATGAGTAGAAAGAACAAAAATTTCTACACAAACTGTGCCCATTTTGGTTGCGTCAGTATTTTCCGTTCAATGTTGAAAAATTTTTAAATGAAAATAAGCATAAAAATCCTTAAATTGGCAATTCAATGGAAAGTTTAAAATCACCATTTTCCCCTGCAAATTGGCAACTTTTTGAATTCTCTTCATACTTTTTGCCAATTTATATTTATTTCAGATACATGATCCGCTTATTTTAAAAATGTAGCAATAAAAGAAAAATTTTGATGCTGCCAATTTGAAGAATAAAAGCTGATCAAATTAGGCTTTAAATAATTCCTGTCATGAATGGGTTAAACGAATACCAAAAATGGGCTTTCAAAACAGCTCTACATTGAATGGTCATTGAAATGAAGAAGCATAAAATAATCTGCAACTTTATCATTGATTATGATCATTTCAGGGCATAGGAGGGTGAAACAATGGGTTTTCATAATTCTAACAACGTTTTATTATAATTATTAAATTTCTTATGTTTTTCTTTGTTTTTTCGGGCCACCAAATTTCATTCTCGGGCCACCAAAAAAAAAGAAATGATAATTTTGGTGGCCCGAATGGGCCACCAAGAAAAAAAGTTAGTGTGGAGCTTTGAATAAACCATCATAAAATTACCAGTACAACATTTACAATGATTAACAATGACATGGAAGGTGATCATTTTTATGTCAGTTATAATCTGTAATGGGAATCTTTTCAAAATTACCTGACACGCATCTACTAATCCTACAAGAAAGGTTAAGTAAATGTCACAAATGCTGACTGCTTGTTTCTTAGTATTGCTACCATTTTTTGTGATTATCCTCATTACTGAGTGCGCCTCAGGGGAGACATTCCACAACCGATATATTGATACTCGCCAACCGAGTATCGATATGTCGTACTTCTACTTCGTATTTTTTTGCATACTGGCAGTAATCGCCACATACCTAACCCTAACCTAAACCCTAACCCAACCCTAACCCAACCCTAACCCTAACCCTAACCCTAACCCTAACCCTTAACCTTACCCTAACCCTAATCCTAAACCCTAATTCTAACTCTAAAACCTAGACTAAGTAAAGTAGCAGTTAGTCTACCCTAACGTACATACGGTTAACTCATCACAATATTGCCATTTTTTTTTCAAAGTTTCACCTTATTTTCCATTGATTGAATTTTTTGTTACCCAAAACATAGCCCTAACCATCACCCTAACCCTAACCCTAAACCTAAAAAAAAAAAAAAAAAAAAAAAAATGTAAAACAGAAGGCTTGAACCGGGGGTCCTGAGATTATAAGCCACAAGCTTTACCAAAAGACTAAATATTATTTCCTGAACATGAGTGGAACTTACACAATATATCTTTGAATGAATAAACCGTAGTGTGGAATGTCTCCCCTGTGCAAAATTCCTCATTACTATCACTGTAAAGATTTCACTTGTTATGTATTCTTGTGCATGTATTTATCTACCATCAGCTCTCTCCTTTTCTATTTCTTTATCATTATCTTGTTCGGATTTCAATGAATCATTGATGTTTGCTGTGATTTGCCATTGATGTTTTTCATACACTGACTCAATTACTAGTAATGCTTTTGGCATGGGATTTTGTAGAGCATGCCAAGAATTGATCCTTTTTAAATTTGAAAATGATACTCAAACTGCATCCTCTCGTGTGTAACAAACAAAAAAGCTGCAACATGTCTTGCTCTAGAATAAGAAATTGTGCATGAATTCCCAAAACAGGCCTGCACTCAAAACTCCACGCTGATAGCAGAAAGAAATGGAGGTACATGTTAACAGATTAATACACAATTTAGTCTAGTACCTTGTCCACCTTGCATAAAAAGGTACATGCACATGTGTAAAATCAGGTGACATTCCATTCAAGATTTCCAGCAAATTTTGGGTGTAAATTATCTGAAATGAATGCAATACAACGGCTACAAAATACAATAGACTCTGCTCTATACCCATGTGGCATGGCAATAAAAGTATCCCAGCCCACAAGAAGCTGACTTCTACACTTTTCACTTCGAATTTAAAGAGAGATGCATGTGGTAAGTTCAAGATCTTTTTAGTTTATTGAATAAGTAGATAAATGTACAGTTTTAAGGACAGATTTGATTATCCAAGGCAACAAGGAAGTTCAGGTATTGCAACAACAACAACAACAACAAGATGCCAACTATTGGTCCCATAAACTTTGTTCTCCATATATTTTAGGAGGGTGCAACCTCACGTTGATTTATTTCAAGATCTGATTCATTGTCATTTGTACACAGTTGCCAGACACAACATACATGTTCCAAACATTAAAAAAGTTTAGTTTAAGATTAATGAATATATGTCAAAAAATCAATGTCAAAAGTCAACTGGGCATGTTGGCTCAATTGATAAGAGCGTCCGCCTCATGAACAGGAGGTCGTGGCCTAGTCGTGGGTTTGATCCCTGGCCAAGTCATACCAAAGACTTACAAAAACGGGACTTTCTGCCTTCTAGCCAGGCGCTCCGCATATAAGAATGGAGAAGGGTGATAACATATCATGTTATGCAGGGCCCGCTGGAAGATCAGCTAATAGCCAAAGTGGCTACCCTGGGTAAATAAGGGTTATTGTTATTATTATCATAATGACAACATTTTATGTTGTCGATTATCAATATTTGTATTTTGTATGTATGAGACTGATTTCAAGTTATAATGTCTTATGTAACTATCGCAAAATACTGTGAACTTGCCCTTTTAGGCGAGTACATTTATGGCAAAAAAGGGCCTTGCCTCCAAAAAAAAAAAAAATGCAACAGAAGATTTTCAGTTTGGTTTTTGTAGTACAGGTATTTGATGTGCTTAATAACATATAACAAACAATTTGACAAAGAAAGTGATACAATGGAAATAATATATGCTATGAATTTCCTATAAGTTGTGAAAAGCAACATTTTTTTTCTTTTATAGTCACTTCAAATTGTCTACAGTGTACTTTTCAGGTTGAGACCTGCACAGTGAGTGTAGAATATATGTGCATGTAGTTTTTTATCAAACTTATGATGCACAATCAACAAACATTGAGTACTTTTCCGCTTTCTGTGGTGGAAGCCTGGGAAGGCGAGTGAATGATGACCACATTAATCCTAACAGCAAGATGCAGCTGATCATCAGAGGCAATGCTCCCATTGGCCTGTTTGCAATATGGGATATAGACTGGAGAGAAGAGGTAGCTTATTGATACAAGGAACAGACATTCCACAGAGAAAGGCAAGTGTATATATTTTTATGTTATTTTTTACTTCTACGACCCACAGAATCGTTCACAGTAATTTAATCTTGAAACCTAAACTAGAGTGGTTGTGGCTGTATAAAACATACACTGTATACAATAATGTGTGGCCAATATGTAGCTGAAAAAGTGTATGTGTACATTGATTCTTTGAATTTATCTAAAAAAAATATATATCATACACCTGTGTGTGTGTCTAATACAAGCATTTCCTCAATGTATCTTACAGTACATGTACATGTATGTACTTGTATTAGTCAGAACAAAAAAAATGTATTTCAAAAATGAATTTCTGGTGGTAGTGATGACTTTCAATCAATGTCCTCTTCAATGTTATTTAGTCATTTGGATTGTACTCACAAGTATACATGTAATGTTTGGTGTGTACTTGATATGTTTTGGTTATCCTTTGGTCTCACAATTAGTAGTATTTTCTTACAAAGTGGTGCTAGCATCATGATTGACAATTTCAAAAACTGCTTTTCATTTTGCTTGTATTTGGCTCTCCTAGTGGGCATGAGAAACATTTCAAAATCACTTAGAACTGTTTCTTTCTAAATGATATTCCTTTACCAGAGCTCAAGATTATCTTTAACAGTATGTCATTGTTTGTGTAAACATGAAGAGGTGTACATGTAGATCTCTGAGAAGAATAAATTTGGCAAATTTGATAAGCATCATAATGATTGTTGCTACATGAATTTTTTGTCACAGCTAAATGAAGGGTCAATTATGATGCTAAAAAAAAAAAAAAAAAAAAAAAAAGAAGATAAATAATTCAGATTTGTTGAAACCTGCTTTTCAGGTTTTTTTTTTTTTCCTTCTTTTTTTCTGGCCAACCAAGTTTAAAATATGGAATTTCATGTGCCCTTTGATCTACATGTACCTACCCAAAATCTAATCAACTGGTCTTCCCATGTTAATACAAGCACCAAGTTTGAAGTTCATACCTCAAATGATTCTTGAAATATTGTGTTAACAAGACTAACACCTGAAAATTTGGAATTGACCTTTTGACTTTTGACCTACATATCCCAAAATCTAATCAGATCGTCTTCCTAAAGTGATACATACTAGTACTAAGTTTGAAGTTTACAACTCAAATGGATTCTGGGATATTGGGTTAACAAGGCTATCACCTGAAAATTGGAATTGACCTCTGCGACCTTTGACCTGCATCCCAAAATCTAATCAGATTGTCTTCCTAAGGTGATACATATAGGACTAAGTTTAAAGTTCATACCTCAAACAGTTCTTGGGATATCACGATTTGCGAGAACGGAAAAGCAGGACGGACAGACGACACACGAAAACATGATGCCTCTGGCACCACCTTTCAGTGGGCAGAGGCATAAAAACAAGCAACAATAACACTAAAGTTACTGCCTTGAACAGGTTGAACAGGCCTTGTGCAGTAAGAATATTTTGTAAAGGTATATGGAATTAAAATGTAATGAACAAAGGTTCTTTTCAAGCCCACCTGTGTTTTCTACTCCTAGGCGGTCTGGGTGTATTGTCCCCTTCCTGGAAGAGATGATAGAAGATGGGCTGGTACTTCTTGAAGATGACAGTTGAGACGGCAAAGTTCCTCTCAAGTCTATCAACCTTGTCCCTAAACTGCTGGGGTAGGTTGGCCATGTCTGACCATTTCTTCATCTTGTTAAAGAACTGGATGACACTACCAAAGAGAACATGAAACAAATCAAATGTAAGAATGATTGAACTTGGGACATAGCATCTGTTCAGAGCCAGGAAGGCATTAACTACATGTATGTGTCAAAGCATCAGAATTAACCCTTCTGGCTTCAAACAGACGATATTTCCTTTTAGAACACCAACATCAAACTAGACCAAATGACAAGAATAATATCTAATACTGATCAAGTGTTGGTATTAAATCAAACTGCTGTGCAAGGTCTTCCATATCTTGTAAGAACTGGATGACCATAAAAGAGTAGTGATAAAATATGACAGAAAATTACATGAAGAATATGTATAATTTAGATGTAATACTCTGGACTACTGTCTACAATGACCCAAACCATGTACAAATGCCCAAAGAATGTCCAAATCAAAAGCCCTAGATCAAACATCTATGATATGTGACAACAAATTACAGGTGTACATCTGATAATGAAATTTACTGGCCACTCATCTACATGTATGAAGAAAAGTTGCCTCATGTCTCCCCAGATCCCCTTAACATCAAGCTTTAAGTAATTTAGTTCATGATAAAGTTACGTTTTGGGCAATTCCACGGCAAGGGTGCAATTCCGTTACCAACATTTTTAGACTTTCTGTGCCTCTTTTGTACTCTGCCTCCCTTCTCACCATTTAATACTCTGTAAATATTCCCAATCTTTCATGTCAGCTCTTTCATTCCAACAATTTTATTCTTACATTCATGATATTGTGGTATAACACCTCGGTAACAGAATTACCAGAAAAAAAGCGCCAATTTTAAACTTAAAACATGTCTTTAAAATCAAACATGCATTATACCAACACAGACTAAGATTGTGGAAGTCTTTATTGTTTTAGCTTTTTTTTAATTCAAAGATTTGGCTATTCAGGGCTATCAAATTAATTGTTTTTACTATAAATGTGAAGTAAGGTGTTTTTCCGACGTGGAATTGCCCTTTTGCTTACACGAATTCTAATGAAGAGGTGAGTTCTCATGACTATGCCCCAAGAGTTACAAAAGGGATCTTACCTTAGTTTGGCAGATCGAAGCAGCTGGGTGAGTGACACACCATTGCCTTCAACGGTGCCATTGCTAACGGTTGGAACCACACTCCGCCTGCATGCCACGTACAAGGCACAGGCAAGCCACTGAATGTCGTCTCCCTGTTACAACGAAAAACAAAATCAATTATTTATAATTTTCATAATTCTGGTTTTATTTATCCACATTTGCATTACAATCAATCGTGTGCTAACTAAATCCCTTTGAAGAAGACCAACACCCTCTAATCAAGTAATTTTTAAATCAAAGCTACCGTAAGACAGAATAATACAAATCAAAGAAAATTTGAATGAAATTGGACATGGAACGAGAAATGCCAAATAAATTTTCTGGTTTTTTTTACACTACCATAGCTACTGTACATGTAATGGTGATATAATTTGTGGACAACTCTCAATACGTTTTGTACACAGAATTTCACATAGCGGTACCTATTCTTTATAATCTCTGTTGTGGAGAAAACACTCCTACATTCTGGAATATATCTTTTCTTGAGTCTGGCTTATTATATGAAAATGTACAAATCTTAAGCAAAATGAAAATATCTAATTATTACAAAACATACTGAGAGTTGCCCACAAAATGATGTCATCAATAGCTATGGTAGTGTCAAAAATCTCATATACAGGGTGTATAAAATTTCATAAAGTCATATCTTTCTTATTACGTGTCCGATTCCATTCAAAATTTTGCTGATCTGTATTTTTCGGTCTCAGCTTTGATTTTAAAGCTAATTGACCGGAGGGTGTTGGTTTCCTTTTAGAAAATCAAGAAAATTACATGTACATGTAGGTCAAAAACAATAACCCACCAAGTCACATATGAAACTACATGTACATCACTGAGTTCAAATGATATTCAAAAATCAGTTTCTGCAATATAATATTGTTGGGCCATCTGGCTAGATGTCAAGGAGTAACAATCATCATCATCTTCATCACCACCAGGTAGTATGGGAGTGAATTATTAAGTAATCCCTGGTCTTTTTGTTAGGAATAATCACTTGAGAATGTATTAGTACTTTTTTGTACTTTTTTTGCTTGCAAGTCACATAGATTTTTTTTTTTCTTTTTCAATAACATTGTAGACATTTTATTAATCATGTTTACAATTTAAAAGTAATCATAAAAAAAGGTCAGTCACACTCCTGGCAAATCATTATGCAAAAACAGATTATCAATTTATCAACATCACAATATACAATTTATGCATGGCAAATTAGTCACAGTGATTGATATGATTTCTGTCAAAAAATGTGTTCCATAGGGAGCAATCGGCTCACAAATCATTACTTAACCCATTCGTGACATAATGTACATTGTAGGTCCACATTTTGTGGTTTGGCCTAATATCTTTTGATGCGAAGCCCTAAAAATCATACCAAATACATGAGCAGAAAGAGCAAAAATTTCTAAACAAACTGTGCCCATTTTGGTTGCGTCAATATTCGTTGTTTGATGCTGAAAATTTTTAAAAGGAAAATAAGCATTAAAATCCTTAAATTAGCAATGTGACAGAAAGTTTAAAATCACCGTTTTTCCCTGCAAATTGGCAACTTTTTTACTTCTCATCATAATATCTGTCAATTTATATTCATTTCAGATACATGACGTTTTACAAGAAAAATGTAGCAATAAAATAAAAATGTTGGTGTTGCCAATTTGAAGAATAAAAGCTGATCAAATTAGGCTTTAAATAATTCCTGTCACGAATGGGTTAATGTAGTACATGTAGTTACTTAATGCAGAAATCTGAACAAGATTAATTCTGAAAAAGTATAAATAAAATTGATCTATATACATGCACATCATGTAAAAATCATATAACCATGTAAAAAAGTAAAATATACAGTAATGTCAAAGGGAAAGTCCACCCTAGAAGTTTCACTTCAATAAAAGGAGATAAATTTGAACAGCATTTTAAAAAAGAAATGAGCAAAATCAGTCAGAGAATAAGAAAATTACACTCATTTACATTTTCTAGTAAATTACTCTCGGCTCTGCAAATTGACAACACTGATGACATCATATGCAAGCAGGTCTCCATTCACTTTGTACATGAAATTTCACATTTTTTCAATTTTCTTGGAAGTTACACATTTTCTAACCCCCATAGTCAGTGTATGTTTAGAAGAATTGCTTTTTACATAACATACTTTGACTATGGGGTAAGAAAATGTGTAACTTCCAAGAAAATTGAGAAAATGTGAAATTTCATGTACAAAGTGAATGGAGAGTGGAGACCTGCTCGCATATGATGTCATCAGTGTTGCCAATTTGCAGAGCCGAGAGTAATTTACTAGAAAATGTAAATGAGTGTAATTTTCTTATTCTCTGACTGATTTTGCTCATTTCTTTTTTAAAATGCTGTTCAAATTTATCCCCTTTTGTTGAAACAGTGAAATTTCTAGGGTGGACTTTCCCTTTAACCCATAGAAGTACAGAGCTTTTTAGAGGTCTAAATTAATCATCTTCAATCCTCAAATTGGCAACAAATATTATTTTTTTCCACTCTTACATAATTTGAAAAAAATTAATATAGATATAACATGAACCAAAATGAATTATGATCGCAAAATTTAAGCTGAAACTGCCCATTTGAACACGGAAATGGTGATTATATAATATTCACTGCGTTGCCAATTTAAGGAGTTTAATGATTAGTTACATTTAAACTGCTCTAATTCGAAAATGCAACAAGATATTGCAATGGGAATGGACTCAAAACTTTCAGTGAATTTTTCTCTTTCTGCTCATGTATAATGTGTAATGCCTAGCATTCTGGATCGGCAGATACTTCCAAAGCGTCTCCTAAAGGAGACACTGTACGTCTATGGGTTAAGTAAAATACAGTAAAATTCAAGTCTTCAATGTTATGACTATTCACACTTCTGTAGTCTTTTTAGCTGTTCAGTATCTATCGCCTTTGTTAGTTATGAACAAATAAAAGCAAAATCATTTATTTTCAAGCATTAATGCCAATTTTCTAAATAAATGTACCTTGCTACATATACACGTTGTCATGCTCAAAAAGAAACAAATGATATAAATCACATTTTTTCAACTATGAAATGCATTAGTACTATCAACATACCCCCACAGCAAATCTTGTTCAAAAGTTGCTTACAAGTTACATTTATTTAGATCCCTCAGTTTTTCCTTAGGCACACTATTCTTAAACTTTATTTCATTTTCACAATACTAACCACTCCTCTTAATAAACTTAGCCTAAGTTGTTCCAAGAAAATATTTGCTAATTGGTATGAGATTTTCTTAGGATAATCCTAATAAAACTATTCTTTAAAAAAAAAAAAAAACTTCAATAGGCTAAATTTGACATTAGAGGTTCAGACTAACATGTTTCCATGTCCTCTGATATATTACGTAGATCTTAATCAAATTTAGACTAAATTACTAGGACGGATCTATCATTGTCGAAGATCGAAGCACTTGTTTGTTTAACTTTAATGTCCTGAATCTTGCTGATCTAAGTCTAAGTAGAGAAAGAGAGATCTTGTCTTGCTTGAAAAGATACAAAGGGAAACTAACAATCTTCATTACAACCTTCCCTCAAACAGTTTCAAAGATTCAGAGTAATTGTATTGACAAGCATGACAAGGTCAAAGATGTAGATGGCTCAGAGTCTCTGTCTTTGAGTGATTTTTGTATGGAATATCATACGTTTAAATGTTCCCTGCCCCCTCTCCCTGTTCAGAGTTCAAGACTAGTGAGTAGTGGAAACTGACAACTAGCATTTGCTACACTACAGTAGTCCCAGTTAGTACTTTTTTCTCTTTCACAAAGTCTAACTAGCCTTGGCTTGAGTTCGGGAAGTTAAAATGGTATCTTCACAAAAATGATGAGGTTGAAATAATGACAGAACATATTCCGTTAGCAAATTTGGGTGGCTGTCACAAAAGGAAGTCTTTCCCATATGATTTAAACATTAGAGTCTAATTAAAAATTAGATTTAAAAACTTAAATCAAGAAGATAACAAACGTCTGAAACAATGACAAAGAAACAATTCCCTCCCCCCAAAAAACTTGGATTTGGAAAATGGGAACTCCCGTTCTCCAGACCAGAGTCAAGACAAGTCTCCAGCCAGTTTTATTTTTGAAAGGTGATTCTCATTTTAAAAATGATTTCATTAATGTTCAGGATTTAAAACCCTAGATTGTGTAAGGTTTAGGCTACTCTTAAGACAAGTAAAAGTTAGCAAAAACACAACAAAAAGTCAAACAATGATACAAATTAGTGGGACCGTGATACCGATTTGATTGTTATTGTCGACATAAAAAATAACAAGTGCATTTTGCATTAAATACTGACCTCTAGCGTGTAGTTGAGGCATATCCTCTCGTACGATTCCCAAGCTGTTTTCTTCGTGGCATCATCCAAATTCAAACTCATGCATAATTCTTCAAATCTATCTCTTGTATTCGGCACAATCTCTTCCGGTGTATCCGTCATTATTCTGGATTTCTGGGCCAATTTTGGTCGAAATTTAATCTCAAGTTGCGATTATGCGGCGTTCTTGATGACGAATGAAATTCACCATGGAGTCGGCATTGCAACAAAATATCGCATGTGGGACTACAGTAAAGCCGGGCTCGTTCACCCGCGACGCAAAATTGATCACAAGCTAAAAAGGGCGGGAAACTATTTACTCCTACGTGGTATTGATATTAGTCCACATTATAAACAAAGAGTTCATTCTGTTTTACATCCGATTTCGTACAAAAAGGCATCATGCAAATTTAAATGATAGATAAATTCAATCTTAACGTGTCTGTAACCTTTCAAGTAACTAATAATGGTTGAAATCTATATTTGAAGGGATTTGATATCAAGACGATGAGAATGGCGCGGACTAATTTCATTCCCCGTGGGTGAATAAACTACTTAGTATGCACACTTTGGTCTTTAATTCTTTTCGGCCAATCAATAACATCAACGTCATGAATATTCACAAGTTACAGACATCGTTGTGATGGTGAGTGGCTGGCACCAATCTTTTATTGGGGGGGGGGGGGGTGAACGGGGAGGGGGATGTGCTGTTTTGAAAACTTGTTTAATTTTCGTTGTCATTTCCTTCTTAGTTTTATCTTTTTTAAACAAATCAATTTTTCCCAGGTGACTATAACCTGATTCAAATTCTCAAAGTAATAGTATTATAATATGTATTATTACAGAATAGGAATACATTGGCATGCCTCCAAAAATGAATATTAAATAGGTGACGAAGGTCAATCGTTACATAACACTTTTAATGAGAATGTTAGAAAAAAAAAACCTCCACCACACCAAGTGCCAGTGTGCGCCAGTAAGGAGGCGGGGTACTCTTGAGGATACTCCTCAACACGATCCCTCTGAAGCCCTCTGAAGCAGGCAGTGCTATAAAGAGCAATTATTCCCTACATGTATTTCAAGTGCTGGGAGATGCTGATGATTTGGAGTCGCTTTGAAAGCTGCAAGACTTCTTACAGAGCTATGCCTGTTTTGTAGGCTCGAGTGAAA
This sequence comes from Echinometra lucunter, assembly GCA_029962745.1. NCBI lineage: Eukaryota > Metazoa > Echinodermata > Echinoidea > Camarodonta > Echinometridae > Echinometra > Echinometra lucunter. The sequence goes on from CM057158.1 coordinate 25,925,964, forward strand.
TTTTTATCCGTGGAAATATTGCTGCCAACATACCAAACATGGTTAAACATACATTTTCGCCAATTTTCTATACTTCACACACTGTGGAAGAATTCAAATGTTGTTGGAAAGCCTTCGACCCTTTATCAGTCCCGTCCATGAAGAAAATACCAAAATAGATCAGAAAAATAAATCCCTTTAACTTGATACGTGAGAAGTATTTGCTAGAAATGTGTATGAAGATCTGTGAAGAAAGTTTTGTTTTTTGCACCAGTTTTGCTTAGAGTTGAAAGAAAACTTCTAAGTTACATGAAGATGCCATTTTGTTTCTCGAGCATAAAACTTGACCTCTCTCACTGCGACCAGTGTGCGCCAGTAAGGAGGCGGGGTACATTAAGGGGTCTTCTTCTTCTTGAGGATACTCCTCAACATGATCCCTCTGAAGCCCTCTGAAGCAGGCAGTGCTATAAAGAGCAATTATTCACTACATGTATTTCAAGTGCTGGGAGATGCTGATGATTTGGACTCACTTTGAAAGCTGCAAGACTTCTTACAGAGCTATGCCCGTTTTGTAGGCTCGAGTGAAATTTTTATCCGTGGAAATATTGCTGTCAACATACCAAACATGGTTAAACATACATTTTCGCCAATTTTCTATACTCCACACACTGTGGAAGAATTCATTGTTGGTAAGCCTTCGACCCTTTATCAGTCCCGTCCATGAAGAAAATACCAAAATAGATCAGAAAAATAAATCCCTTTAACTTGATACGTGAGAAGTATTTGCTGGAAATGTGTATGAAGATCTGTGAAGAAAGTTTTGTTTTTGCACCAGTTTTGCTTCGAGTTGAAAGAAAACTTCTAAGTTACATGAAGATGCCATTTTGTTTCTCGAGCATAAAACTTGACCTCTCTCACTGCGACCAAGATGGGAACACTTGTTTTTAGCTGCACATAGCCAATGTAGTTCTTTTAACCTGCACTGTATATATTCATGTCCACGCCATACCTGCCAACAGTACAAGTTTACGCCAGAGGTGGACTGTACTGAACAGGAAGAAGAAGATGCCAACATGACTTTATTTTTCGCTTTGCCTTCAATTTATACTGCTATTCACATTTTTTTTTTTTTTTTTTGGTCAGAATTTTCAATGTTTATGGAATTCTGTCCAATTTCAAATTAATCAACACAGACTTGTTCCATTACAAATTTTTACTAAGGATACATCAACACAACACAATACAACAGACACACAGGAGCAAAATTATAGAAATATATTCTGCATTTCTTTTTATTTCATATGAGCACTCTCGCTTCAAAAACATGACAAGGTACTGACAACTTTCTCAAAAGAATGCTCTGCAATCAGGATAGTCTTTATGCTTCCTCAAATAAAAACTGTTGTACATGTACATCTACTTGGTGAAAATTAAGTGAGAAAACCGACTTGATTGTTCAGTCTTACCTTAAACGAAATGTGCAATGGATATAAAAAATACATAAATGTAATTTCATTTGGGGCCCCTAAAACGAAACCAGGGAATTAAAAAGATAATCAAGAAAGTTTCAAAGTAATCCCACATCATTTCGTTCTTAAGATAAATCTTAAAGCTACTTTTCATCATATCACTTCATCTTCCTATTATTTTCTTTCAAAACTGAAATAAAAATCGTTGAAAAAAATTGGAATAAGCAAAACCAAAACGACTTTAGCAATTTCATTTATTGATTTCAGCAAAGCATGTGTGAATACATAGTACCCAGGATAAACCATCAATAATACACATCATCATTCAAAATCTTTAATTTCTATACACTTCCTGCAGTGTGGGAGAGTATTAATTTAAAAAAAAATATATTATATGAAATTATCACAATGCTCTAGAAGAAACTATTTGGGATTCTTGACTACTGTGACTAAATGGCGAAAAACCCTACTGAAAGATTCATTTAAACTCAATATTTTTACAAGAAGGTGAGCTCCGAAAGAGGCAGAGATTCTAGCGTTCAAAGAACTCTTGGTCACTCTATAAAACGCCTAAACCGCTCTACATGAAAACTGGAGTTCTGGAGTTCTGGGAAATAGCTCATGCAAAATAAAAAACCAAACTATGCCAATGAATACACAAGATCACAAATAAATAACTTCTGCTAAATCAATACCTTAGAATATCAAGGAATTACGAGATTAACTGACGGAATACTGTATTAGTTTGGCAATGGAGTGGGTATATCCTCTTAAAACAAAAGTGCAAGAACTTCACAGCAAGCGATGACAAACGGAAAATATGGAAATGGACAGTGATTTATTCCTCTGAAAAGTTACATGACATCACATTCTTTCCTTGTCTTCAATTTTTTTCAACAGCAAATCACTCTCACATATATAATTTTCAATGTTACATTTGGGGTAGGAGGGTGAAAAGCAAAATGGTTTTAATTACATGAAAGGACAAGTTCCTGTACAAGAGATGACAAATGCCTATTTGACCTGTACTAAATTTAACAGTACTATGATCCCACAACTGTCCCCATATCTGTCTTGTCTCTTTCCACATTCCTTATAAGATAAAAATATTGTTTCAAAATTCATTTTCAACCAAGTCCAGTCATTCATGTTTTTTATTCAAAAATAATAATTTTGCTAATTCGTTGCCTATTACTCAGTACATACCTTGTCATCTTCAATACATTTTTCTTTATTCCAAATCAGAGCAAAACCTTTGGATGTATTGTTTCGGAAAAGTAAACACAGCCCAATTTATGCTTACATTTTTGGATTTTCAGTTTTCCAAACAAGGGCACAGTTTTGAACAAGGGTTAGTACAAGTCACATTAAAAAAAAAAAAAAAAAAAAAAAAAAAAAACGAATGGCATCATTCATCATTTAACAATCGTGGAATGGATGCAGCTGGGTATGTAACTATTTGCTGTGACGTTGAGATTCTTTCTGACCATTCCAGTTCAAAGAGAGAGAGAGAGAGAGAGAGAAAGAGAGAGAGAGAGAGAGAGAAATATACATCCCACACCCTGTACCAACTTTGAAGGAAGGAGGTCCAATCAAGGATATTAAATAGAACAGGATCCTGCTTAACCCCTTTCACCTTTCACAAAATTATTTACTACAGAATGTGGGGTCTTTCTGTATTTCGGAAAGCCCCTGGACTCCTGTTACTATAACCTAGCCCTGGATCATCGGAATCCTACATAGAACAATCAAAATAAATATCACACATATATTCCACATTTACACATATTTCTCTATCTGCAGAATCTACAATGAAAATTCATGTTCTGGAATTATTCTGGGTTAGACATAGGTCATAAGTCATCATTCTCTCTGATCATAAGCTGTCCATCATCCTCCTCCTCCTCACTAGAATCGCTGTCTTCTCCCTGCATGTTATTCTGCCCACTGCCCTTGGGACTGCCCGTTTCAGAGTGAGTCCTCTTTCGGGCCACCTTGTCTGGCGCGTTGCTGGCAATGTGGAGTGTGGGAGCGATGACCCCTCCTGGGTTTGTAGCTGCAGCAGAGGAGCCAGGATTCGTTATTGTGACGGTGTTACCCGCTGCCTGGAGCACTCCTTGCTGGGCTAGAAATGGTGAGAAGAATACATTGCCGGTGTTGGGTAGAAGGAACGGTGAGATACCCGCCAGTTGGCTCGCTGCGGTAGCATCCACTGTAATCGTCCTTGGCAAAATGTTCTTCTTCACGCTGACTGGGCTCGAGCTCGTTTTCTTTTTCTTTTTCTTCGGTGAGGGGGCCTGAGACCCATCAGGCGGGGATACCCTCAATCCGGAAGCAGATACAGTCACCCCAGTAGGGGATGTGATCTGCCCCATCCCTACCCCAGCGAAGGAGGCAGGGAAACCAATCCCACCAATAGGGCTTTGTGCAATCTGAGTAGTGACCTTTGACCCAGGGAGTCCTCCTATGGTAAGCTTGGTAGGTGCTGGAGCAATGCTTGGGGATGATGTTGTGAGGGCTGGCTTGATGAGGACATGACGGGACTTGCTGGTGGCTACCCTGTGCTTCAGCTCCTCTCTCAAATAACCCTATTCAAGAGAACAGACATATATCAATAAAAGAAACTTTTTAATGTACTTTTGAAAATACAAGGTTTTAAAGGCAGCAAAAATGTTACAGGTATGCGTGCACAGAACTCGGTCCAGTTATCTATTTTCTCTAAGAGTGCCCATGGCCAATATGCATCTATTTACCCTATGTTATACACTTTGGGAGGTTTAAACCATCCAATGGATTAAACGTCTTTTGTGAATTCCTTTATGTTTTCAAATAAAACTTTCTGGAATGTCTTATCCACTCAATTCAAGGCTAAATTCATTGACAATGTCTTCACTTTCATGACCATGTCCAAATGCTACTGTTATCTTAAAGTGATCATGAAAAAAAATCCTTCACATTATGAAGGGAAATATCATATACATTTGACACATCTACAGGACAAAACTATGTTTGCCTAACAGCTTACATGAGGTTTCATTCTATCAAGTATCACATTGGACTCACCACACCACAACAGATTCTGTTGCAATTGTGGTAGCTGATCATCTATGTAGAGTGCTCTACCACTGGTCAGCTCTAGGCCCTGTTGCATAAAACTTGTATCAGTAACAACTGCCGCATTTCTATGAAAAATTTGCTTTTGGCCAATCACATGCAAGCATTTCAGTAGCTTATAACATTTACTGCAACTTGTTACTGACAACAAATTTCCTGAAATGGGGCCCAGATCTACAGAGGTCTGCAGATAAGTAAACAATTATTATCTGATACCAGACCTCAAGCATGGTACTCACCTTGGTCTTAACGATGTTGCCCCACTCCATGGCCACGTTGTAGGTCGGATGCTTCACCAGCCAATCAGAGAGGTTGACCAGCGAAGGACAGTGCTTGCCAGCCAGCCTCTTCCCAGATTCCTTCGAGATCATGCCCACCTTCTCCTCGCCGGTGATGGCGCTCTCATCCAGCCTGATGGGGTTCTTCAGACGTTTACGCTTCTTGACCGGTGTGGTCGAGCCATGGGAGGAGGAGGAAGGGATGGCGATGCCCACTGCGCCGTCGTCCTGAGATTCCTGAGACTAGAGCAGGGAGAGGGGAAATGATGTAGGAAATAGTGGCTTCTATACAGAATGCCAAGATGCAAAATTGTTCAAGAGTAATGAGGACAAAATAATGCTCTCCTCCTCTGAAAAATCAAATATTTCTCTTACCAATGAAATGTGTGTATTATTAAATCAGGTTTTAAATGTTGTCATCGTGTTTTAAGAAAAAAAAAGAAGTCTTGAGACACAAAGAATTACTAGGAAAATAACATTAATGTTAAGTGCTTTGCAAGGAACTATTCTGATATATTCTTTAACAAATTGTGTACAAAGATTTTTGCTGACATAGCCAGATGATCCATCAAAACATTGTTTCTGGTAAAAAGAATAAAACACACTGCTACTCAAGAACCCATAATATGGGATGACAGACACATGATACGACATTTGAGGCCTTTAGCTTGAATGTTTTCATGAAGCTTTGCATGATAACTCTATCACCTTAAATGCAATTATATCTCAGACAACAAAGAATTGCTTACTTCTGAAGCTGCAGTTGAAGTTGTTTGTTCAGTGGACTGGCCACTCCCTGCACCAAGTTTGTGCTTGTGCTTCTTCTTCTTTTTCTTTATTGGTTTCACCGGATTTGAAGGATCCTGACAAAAAGAAATAGTGAAGACATATTTCTACTACTAGTAATTCACTTCAGTTTCAATGGGGGAAAGAAGATATGCTAATAATCCTATCATTTAAGAACAAGGGACAGAGAAAATGTTTCTGACTCTATGGAAAGAAGAACAAAATGAAGGTTGATAACAGCAGACAAAGTTATGACAAATACAAAGGAGATATATAGTTATAGTTACATACAGTCATAGACAGTTATACCCCTTTATTATAGTTGTAAAATGTGAGCAAAACAAATTTCCACCTAGAACTTTACTGATATCACAATTTATTCACATCATTTCTGATGTGATTCCACAGTTCACCCATACTTATTCAAGAAAATGCATAGGGGCAATTCCATGATTAGTAACGTTACATTAAGTAAAATTTTGATACTTTTGATACAGCTAATTCAATAGCTATTTCATCTGATGTCCTAATCTTGTAAACATATATTCACCCTCCCCATGTCTACAATAAATTAAGAAATAAAAAGTAACTGAATAATATCAGAGATGTTATGAGAACGTTTGACCACGGTTAGTAACGTTACAAAAAAGGACATGAGAAAAAAAACAAAGTTTTTGAAAAAATATTCCTCCTTACTGTGACGTACCTCACACTTAAAGCATATCAGTATTTACTTCTTAAATGATGACAAATGTTTACCCCAATTTTTTAAGAGTTTACATCTGTACTTTTTAAAGTAGGGACTAAAATCTTGGTTAGTAACATTACGGTTAGTCATGTTACAATTTGTCCAGCACCACATATTTGAGATTTTTATACCTTTTCAGCAACTTATTATCGAATACTTTCTTTTAATTTGGTGTGACTAAATGTCCTTCAGATTATACAATCAAATAATGCCTCCGGCAACCACCTACGGTGGGCGGAGGCATAAAAATTCACGAAAGAAACAATATTTTTCTGTCCAGGTCTAAAAAACTGTGTGTAGTCCCATATATCTCATTTTTTGTATGGTTCGGATTCTCCTACAAGGGGACATTTTAGACAAACAATTTTTTTGGTGAGTATGAAACCCCTTTGTATCAACAATTTCTGTATGAATTTCAACCCCCCAAACTGACTTGAATTTGAGAAAGAGCAAAAATAAAGTTTGGGCTAATGTCCACCTAATCATGGAATTGCCTATGAAAGTGCTGTAAGAGAAGTAAACTTTTATTTTTAAAAGAATGAATACAAAAAAATATTATGAGAAATATAATGAGAATATTTTTTAGCATTCCTTCTATCTTTATCTGCATAATTTACATACTCTCTCTCGTACTTTGGTAAACTAAAGATCCCTTACTGGGTGAATATAGTGTCTTTTAATCTTTTGAAAAGGGTGCTGAGCCATCCATATCATAGCTTCTGGAACAAAGCGACAGGAAGCAGCAATATCCAACGTGGAACCTATCGCAGACAACACAACCTTAACGCAGGTTTGCTGCACTGCGCTGTGTTCACACCATGTATTAAAGCCCACAACAATAGCAAGAGCACATGAGCTATTCAATGGATATTGTTCCAGCTCAACAAAAGTTCTTAAGCATGACATTCCTATTCATCACGTTTCAAAAGGAAACAGGAAACACCACCATAGGGAACACATTATCCCTATCCAGACTAATTCAAGCAACCACCTAGCCAAAACAATAGCTTGCGAAGATATTAAGTTAGGCTTTTAAAAACACTTGCCAGCAGGTGGTTGTTTCATGGCGAGAACAACTCTAAACCAATGCAAACAAAGATGACACAGAATATAGTCTTTACTGCTGCATAAAACAGACACTACAAAGAAAAAACAAGACACCTCTTGCTGTGGTGTTGGCAGCACCACAAACATTTAACAGAGGCATAGTATCATTCTTCTAAAGTAGAGCCTTATTATAAAGAAAGCTTTCTTACAATGTTTAAATCATACAATATGGTATTTTTTTCATTCCTTTTTCGTTGTATTTTACTGTTTTTGAGCCATGATGACCAAGTTTCTATATAGGGTGTCACAGAAAAAGTTGTTTTGAGATGTGATTGGTAATATTTTCAGTTCATGACCATTGTCAATGCAATATTGTACGCAATGTTCTATGTATGTTCTAACTTTGTGTTAGAACATACATAAGAATTGATGGTAAACCTACAAAGTTATAATTGTGTTTTAATGCATCGACTTCTGAATTCTTGTAGGGTTAATATAGGGCCACTGGATTCCTGCAGGCATAGGTTTATTAAAGAATTGTCATTTTTTTAAGTGTTATGAGTGGTAATATTTTTTGTATACAAACATTATAGTAATTTAGTGTCTTTTAGTACTTTTTCAAAGAAGCATAGTGGCCATATCAAATATAATCATTACATGGGAAGAAACCTACAGGATATCTAGAGCAATGTCTAAAGATCTTCAAAGAATGGATATGATAAGATAATATTCTACTGACTCTGTTGACTATCTCTTAGGGTATGAGAGAACAAACAAAGAGTTTGGATGACTTACCACTGGTTTCTTAATCTTGATCACCTTGCCATCCACCTTCAGGGTATGAACCTTGACCTTCTTTTTCTTCTTCTTGGCCATCCCCTTCCCACTCAAGTCCAACACGCCCACAACACGCCCCTCTGCAGGGCCACGCCCCTCCCTCACAAAGTCTGGCACCGCCTTGAACACGGTGTCGTGGATGTGGTAGCTGGATGACGGGGCTGTGGTGGGTGCAAGAGGGGTGGAGAAGGTGGAGGTAGACTGGGGAGGGGTGTTGTTAGCCAGGGCGGCAATGGCCGAGAGGTCAGGGGATTCTGGGAGAGCGCCCCCAGAGGTGAAGGCCGCCATCATGGCTTGGTTCTGGCGCATCAGGGCCGCAAACTGGGCAGCTGGTAAGTGAGAAAAACAGAAATTTCAGATATGCATGAATGGCACCTTAATGATGACTGTACAGATAATCAATACCCTGGTCAAGCTGATGGCACTGAAACCAGAGAGATTAATGACTAAACACACAAAAAAAAGACAGTACTCAAATGGACAAAATCCGCTGGTTTAGAATCGGTGTGGATTGAGTTTTGGGATTATTCCATGGTATAACACTTGCAAAACATTCACACCCCAATTATTTCATCAACGAATCAATCTTTACTTTCTAGATATGCTCTGTAACTTTGATAGAAAAGGTTCACTATCAAGCAAGTCATTTAAATACACCGTCACAAGGCTGGAGAGTGAGCAAAGCTTCCATTGATAACAAACTTAAACACAGAAAATAAATATTAACAAGGAGCAAAATAATAAACTGAACGCAATGAATGGACCAAATAATTAAGAACAGGAAATAGAAAAAGAGAAAGAAAACTAACCTCTTTGGGCATCCAACATGAGCTTCTTCTTCTTTTTCTTCTTCTTTACAGTTCCATCTGGATTCTGGGATTAGAAACAAAATTTACAATTTAAAAGTACCATCTCTTAAAAACATTTACAATTGTCACAAAAACAAGTCAGCACAGATGACTCCACTACATCCCAGCACGTTTCCACTGTAGTATGACCTGTAGAGATAACAACAATTTTGGCAATCATTCAAAGGCATACAAGGTAGACAGCTGTGCTTGTACCTATCTTGTCATGCAAAACTATGGTATTTCATAACTGCATGCAAGGAAAGCTAATCATAGGTCAGCAACCAAGGGCTTTACACATAAAGATAGTTTTTGAGGGGCTAAATGTGACTATTTAATACACTGCAATTTTTTTTTCATAACTTATTTTTCCCATGTGAGGCTCAACCAAACTTACCAATGATGGTGCTGCCCTCTTGCGGCCCGAGCTCATTCCGCCTGCATAGTTATGCTCGAGCCCTCCCCTGGGGCCAGGAGAGTCGTTGTCATCGTAAGGTGGCTCGGTGAGGGCGGGGTGGTGGTGGTGCCTTCGCCCTGGCCACTCGTCCTTTAGCACAAGATGGCTCAGTTGCTCCAATCTGTGGACAATCACACGGTCCTGGGAGGGAAGAAGGTTCATTTTTAGTATTCCTATCAAATCACTGGTGAAGAATGATGAAACAACAATACATTCTCAGTGAGGTTCTCTAAAAGAAACAGGCAGCTTGATTACTCTAGGAATGTATGATATTTGTTATTATTGAAGATGAAATTCCCTTCACAAGATGGGTAATTTACAGCAATCTAAAATTTTGGGGGTTTTACACTACACCAATGGTAAAACTGCACAGTATGACCATTAAAGATTTTGAGTTACTGTCATTCTGGCTCTATGCATATGATACACAAACTCTATCTAAACTCAAAGGCTGGAGTTCACCAAGGTGTTTAAATTTAGACCATGGTTTATGCAGATTTTGTGGTATAATGCTTTAGTGCATACACTAAGAAAGGTCCAATAATGAATGCGCATGTCTGGCAAAGGGCGTTAAATTCATGCTAGTTGCCATGGTTTAGACCACAGTTTACATAATATACACATGGTTAATTCACATTAATTTACATAAAACGTGGTCTAAACCATGGCTCTTTGCCACGCACACCCATTCATTATTGGACTTTTCTTAGTTTAACTGCTAATTCAAGTGCACTTATACCACAAAATTTGCATAAACCATGGTGTAAATTTAAACCATCTCTGTGAATTCTGGCCAATATGGCATGATCTCAATTTCAAATTTGGTGCAAGTAATGTTTCAAAGTGTCTGGGTTCAAGTTTACCTTTGGCCATCTGAATGTTGGAACAACCACTTTGGGGGTACTGTCCTTCTTCTTAGTACTGCTTGGTTTGGCACTCTTCCCTTGCGGTTTAGCCCCGCTTCCATCTCCCTCCTGCTTCACCATGGGTACGTGATTCTCAATGCTCCCTTTTAGAAGTGCCTGTTGAAGCATGGACAGAGGTGGCTTGTGCTGTTCACCATCGTCCATGTTGCTATTGTCATCGGACATGGGCTCATATTTCGGTTGCAACTTCATCAACTGTTCTTTGGATTCATCGTCCATGTTGCTGTTATCATCGGACATGTTCTCATACTTAACTCCCACCTTTCTAAATTGCTCTTTAGATTCATAGTGATCATACATACTTTCTGTTTTCACTGCAAACGAGTCTGATGCTCCATAATCTACCCCTGAGAATTCAGCTGTGTTGTCCTTGCAGTCAAAAGGAGGTTCCTCACTTTCCTCCTTGAAAGCAACTTGGGAGGACTCGTCCATCTTGCTCTGATAGTCCTCGTCATCATTCTCGTCACCGGATCCAAGTCCTTCGTCCATGTCGTCATTGATGCTGTTCGCATCCTGGCTCATGTCTATGCTGTCAGGTCTTGATTCAAGTTCCTCCTTGATCCTCAGCTCTGAGGTATCCAATGCTCCCAAGCCGTCTCCATTGATAGCTTCCTCCATCCCCTCCACCTCTCTACCTTTAGTTCTTTCATCATCACCTTCTGCAAACATCAATGGGCTTTCTATGGTCTTAGCCCCATCCTGCATCAAATCCCCATTGTCCATACCGGCTTTTCCTCCTTCACCCCCCTGAGGGGTGATGCCTTGTCCCTGAGGGGTAGTTCCATCCCCTCCTGCAGCAGCAGGAGGGGGCTGGTTGGGATCACCTGGAGGAGTTTTCTTCTTCCTGGGCACGCCCTTCTTAGGGCCAGGTTTCTTGAGGCCAGGTCTTCTTTGGAAAGGACCCAGCGCTGAGCCTGGGGTGGTATTGCTGGCGACAGGGACTGGCATAGCAGCAGCTGCCTCAGGAAACTTCTCCTTGAGTTCCTTGAAACAAAGCTCTTCATCATTCATCATGGCATGCTGGGATTCCTGCCTGTTGATACCATACCTGTACATACAGGAGATCAATAAAAAGATATTTGTCAAAGAGCAATAACTCAACATACATACACAACATGCCTATCAAAACAAATCTGATAAAGGGGGATTAAACAAATATGATGCAGAGGGCATAGTTTTAGCAACATACAAGTCGGGCAAATCAACTGTAAAAACAACAAATGTGCTTCCTCACAAGCATAATGAGTAAATAAGGTGGTTGGCTTATGTTTGTAATGACAGGTATCTATGGAAATAATAACAGAGTATTACAATACCATCCTCAATTCCTCATGAATTTGCATCTTTCAGACAGACTACATTGCACATGAACCTAATCACAAAGGACTTCTGGAAATGAAACAAGGGAGAGAATTATGTTCCCCCTAAAATCATACTGCAGTGATAACAGGGTTAGGGAAGGCGATAGCTTTTGAGGGAGTTCCCAACTCACCTGCAGACACCAATAATTAGATCCTTATCATGACGACCCAACTCCCACCAGTCTGGTAGCTCCATGCTGGGTCTGCACTTAGTCAGCCTCTCATCCAGATCAGGGTGGGGTAGGATCTGGGTGCGGATCTTGTTGAGGAGGTCTATGCGGGAGAGGCACTTGCTGGCCCTCTCTTCCGTGATGTCCTCTATGGTGAAGTTGTCTGGAAGAGGCGTGGCAGCTAAGGAGATGAAAATAGAGATGTACAACAGGATAACATTGTAACAACTTCCTAGGATGTAGAAAAGCAGACATTGTATTAACCAGGGTGGGGTGGAATATAATAGGTGCAGATATTGCTGAAGAAGTCTATGTGGGAGAGGCACTTGCTGGCCCTCTCCTCTGTGATGTGGATCAAGCTGACCATTGAAAATAAAAAGATAGCACATATTCACAGCAGTGCAGACTTCAGAAAAAAAGGAAGGCAAGTTACATTGTTCTAACATGTGCCATTAACATCAATGAATACTTCACTTCAGTACACCTCCTTGGGAGCGGCACTACCACCGAACTCAATATGTAGACGGATGAGCAAAGGTGGGAGGACTCACAAAAGAAACAGAAACTTGGCTTACCATATCCCTCCGGTATCTCTTCAGATCTCTTACACACCCTGAGGCACATGGCATAGTAGTGCTGGTAGAACTCTGTCATCTTCTCCTCGTACTTCCTGTCCAGCTTGGCGAGTCGCTTGAAGCGCTCCCAGCGGAACTTGCCTGTCTCCTGGTCCTTGTCCACCCCGAAGGCTGTCAAGATGCGGTAGAAGTCTGCCTCCTCTCGTCTAGACCACCTGCGATTGAAAAACAGGTAGTGGACAAATGTGTTACCGAAAATAGCCATACTACTCTTTTTTCTGCTCATCAAGATGTCTTTCTGCATCATGAAGCATCATTTACTTTCAATTCTTAACATCTGACAACTTTCACATATCAAACCCTTTCAGTTTTCGTCCTAACTGAATTTGGCATCTGCCGGTATGTATAAATAAAGTGTATTTTACCTGCAAACGGAGCTAAAAAATGAAAATATTCCTACCCTGGTCTCTTCCTCACAACATTCTGTACTGCTCATTTACCTGAAAGAATAGGACATAACTGAACCTTTTAACTACTTACTTCTGAGCATTCTCAATCTTCCGTAGCTCCCTCTGACGCAGTTGTTCTTGCATCCTCACCATCTTGACCTGTTCTTTCTGTAAATAATTGCAACAAAAGTCATAACCGTTAGTAAGATATGACTGGCTTTAATACAAAAATGATCAAATCTAAAAGACAGACTGCAACAAACCTTTTGTGGATGATGTTCTGAGGGAATTCTGAGGGAATTTCCCAGCTGTTATTTTATTTCTTATCTTTTGCACCACTTAATGACGTGAGCTCTGAAAATGCATTATTCCATTAAGTCTATCGTTGAAATATCCTAACTGGTTTTTCATAAACAGAGCACACCAAAGATTGAAAGGACATGTTCTGTAAGACATCGGATAAGGATATCACGACGAGCAGACCCATGGAAAATCAGCTATTAGCCTGTTGAACACTGTGCTCGAGATAACTCAAGCTGAAGTTTATGGAAAATGTATGTTACACCAAAATCAAATCGTGTCCAACAGGTTAGGACAGGCAAAGTGTTCCGTGAAGCTTTGGTTTGTTCCTTCCAAACCATTTCTGCATCAACCATATCTCTGTCACAAACTTACATCACGTTTTACTGGCTTGTGCATGTTTTTACCAAAGGGATAGATTTTACCTTTTCTCTCTTCTGTTCTTTGAGCTGTCGTTTCTTGTGTTCCCTCTGATAGGCAGCAACCAGTCTGCGGAGCCTGGTGTTCAGGTCAGGGGCAGTAGGGAACAGCAGCTTACCTGGTACAGCGGCTGTGGGAGAATGGAAAATACAAGGCAAGTGTTGACAGTATCTTATCTTAGCACAATGTTATTACTTATCATTCAGTCAGTCCATGCAAAACAAGTGCTGATGGGCAACTGGAGGCCATTTGGAGGCTGTACTTTCTATAAAATTGTCAACCCATCAATCAATCTCGAGAGTCAACTGATATTTCCCATCAAAAAAAAAAACAAAAAACTTTTCACCTGACCAAAATTACGAAAGTCAATGATTCCACAGAAAGCAACCTAGTGACACAACCAAAGTAATTTCAGACATCTCCAAACAGAAAGAGCAAAATGCTGTGAAATAAATTCAAAGAAAATATCAATTTCTTCCTGAAATTTTAGGGGGTATGGATATACATGTAATGTGCTTAAAAATACAGAATGAACAAATGAATGAATGAATAAATGAATATATGAATGAATCAATAAATAAATACATAAATGAATCAAATAAACAAATATATAAAATAAATACAGAAAAAACCCCAGAATGAACAAATGAATGAATGAATGAATGAATGAATGAATGAATGAATGAATGAATGAATACATAAATACATAAATGAATCAAATGAACAAACAAAAAAATAAAAGAATAAATAAACAAATAAATAAATAAATAAATAAATAAATAAATAAATGAATTAATAAATAAATAAATAAATAAACAATCAAATACATACATAAATAAATACATAAACAAATACCTGACTGACTGACTGACTGACTTACAAACTCACTGACTAAATAAATTAATAAATGCCCTTCTGGCTCTCCATAACTTAATTCAGTTTTGACCATAAAGTTTGACTGAAAGGTATAATAAACTTTCACTTACTTGGAATGATGACTGAGTTTATCTTCAGCTTTGGTACTGTCTTCACACTGGAGGATGGTGACGAGGGTCTTGTACTTGATGGTGAGATGGAGTCATCCTAGAAACAAGGTAGATGGATGAAAGTTGAAAGCATCACAGAAAAATCGAACACATGTTTGAGCGGGTAGGGATTTCTTCTGTCATAAGAGGGTTCATATTTTCAAGTGTCTCTTAAAAGCTCTTGATCAGCATTGCAGAACACCATCATAAGTTCAGTGGAACATGTAATGTAGTTTGTCATCATTTCAAGAGGCAATACTTCAATCAGGACAATAATACCATGCTGGAAGCAAACATGTACTGATTGATCTTTAAGAGTCAAAGTTTTACATCAATCACAGAACACTAAAGGTTGAAACATCATCACAAATACAGCAGTATGGTTTACTTAATTTTTACAGGAATATAATACATCACTGAATAAACAAGTATCAATAATCTTATACACATTCTAAAATATTTTTATTTTCTTCTAACCAAAGGTAAACATGACTGGAACACCTCACTGACTTTTGTCATGCATCTTCTTTTCTTCTTTTTTTTGCAATAAAACCTGATGTCCAATGAAAAGACTGGATCCACCCATCCCTCTAACTAATATCAACCTCGGCATTCACATAGCCTCTGATATGGTGCTGCAGCACCCTCTCTTTGGAATAATTTACCAATGGCTTTTTGAGAATCATACCACCTTTAGAAACCTTTAAATCTAAGCTGAAAACCCATCTCTTTTAACAATACTGGTACTAGACACTTTGACACTCATCCAAACCCTCTATCTTTTCTTTTTCTTGTGCGCCTGGGAATAGAATATTTCTAGACAGACGGCGCCTTAAAAATGCCAATTATTATTATTATCGTTATTATTATTATTATTATCATTATTATCATTATCATTATTATTATCATTATTATAATCATTATTATCATTATCGTTATTATTATTATCAATGTTATCATTATCGTTATTATTATCATTATTATTATCATTATTATTATTATCGTTATTATCATTGTTATTATTATTATTGTTATTATTATCATTATAATTATCATTTTATTATTATTATTATTATTATAACTAATTATCATTATTATTAGTATCATTATTATTATTATTATTATTATCATTATTATTATTATTATCATTATTATCATTATTATTATTATTATTATCATTATTATCATTATTATTATTAATTATTATTATTATTATTATTAATTATTATTATCATTATTACCATTATTATTATTATCACTATTATTATTATTTTAACATTATTATCATTATTATTATTATCATTATCATTATTATTATTATCATCATTATTTTATTTTTATTTTATTATTATCATTATCATTATCATCATTATCATTATCATCATTATCATTATCATTATTATTATTTTATTATTATTATTATTATCATTATCATTATTATCATTATTATTATTATTATCATTATTATTATTTATATCTATCCATAGAAATGCATAGTTATCCAGGAATGGGTTAGCTTACATCAGGATCTTCCTTGAGATGCTTGGGTATAGCAGATGGAGCAATCTCCATGCCTTCCTCTTTGCTTCCCTGAGAGCCTCCTGCTCCATCTCCTAGATCATCTCCTTCTCCTTCATCTCCATCTAGGGTATCGCCTTCACCTCCTTCAACATCCAGCTGACTGTGGGTGGGATAAGGGATCAAGTTGCCAAGTTGGTTAGCAATATGGGAGTAAGAGTTGTTGATTGACATCTAGATATTTCACTTTACAACATGGATAGTTATCTGAGAGAATCTATGGTACAACAAGATCGTAGCTGGCCCTTGTTTCACACAAATTTCTTCTACTTTAATTGATTTTATATGATGATTCATCGCATATGTACCATATGTTGGTAAAAAAAAAAAACAAACAAACAAACAAACATCAGAAGACAGAGGCTTATCCAATAAAATCAGTTTTTAAACATCTGTTGCAATCTTGTGTAGTGAAACAAGAATGTAAAGTTTTCTTGAAGACTTAAAAAATGAACACAGCAAAGAATGTGAAGGTGCTTAGAAAGTAGTTGGTTAAACCACTGAGGTGAAACAGGTGTCCTGTGATCAGAGGGTTGGAGACTACATGTCCCCTTTGAAATGAAGAGCTTTCAACTCACAAAGTTCCAGAGCCTTAGAAAAAAAAAGCAATGAACCTTCAGTATTAGCATGGCAAATCATCATGTCACAGAAACACCCAAGGGATTTCTGGACCAGCACATCACATGGATAATGCGCTAGGAAGTCTAGGTAAGTAACTTCACTATGCAGGTGACCTTTTCCATCTCAGGTGATCACTATCTTCCAAGGGCCTGTTTCTCGAAGCGGTCATAAGTCTAAGTCCGTGGACATCCCATTTAGATGCATGTAAATTCTATAACACCTGTCTCTATGGATTGTCCAAGAACTTATGATTTATGATGACTTCATGAAACAGGCCCCGGGTTCCAATGGATTTACCTTTCATTGAAATCCTCGTTCTCCTTGGCTTGGGCCGCCATGATCTCCCTGTGGTCTGGCACTCCACATCTCTCCCTGAAGCACAGGCACGGGTCCAGACGGATTCCTGGATACTTCTCATAACCTGAAGGAAAGGAGTCAGAGGAATACATGATGCTTAGTGCTTATTGTGGAGGTCTTGGAACAAGAAGGTCCCACGTTGAAAACCAATTTATACAGCAATTTTGTTATACCCAAGATATAGTTACACTTGAGTCATGCACCAAAGCAATTGAAATGATAGATATTCAAATTGACTACGTAAACATTTAATAAAATTTATAAGGTTTTTAAAATGTGCTCTTGATCAGCATTGCAGAACACCATCAGAAGATCAGTGTGGTATTTATGAGTATGTGTCATCATTTCAAGAGCTGGCTAAAAACTAGACGAAAAATGAAAGAAATGTACATGTCTAAAATCATGGATAGAAGTCTATAAATGTAGACATGTAAAGGCAGTGTTATAACAACAGAGAGCAATATAAAAAAAGAATTTTGAATAAAAGACTTGAGACATAAGAAGAGACAAAACAGATGTCGAGAGTACACAGAATTCAGAAGGCTCATGAGAGAAGCATAGGAAGGATACAAGAGAGAGATACAGAAGACAGAGAAATAAAGAAATAAGGAAACCCAGAAACAGGGGAAGACTTGGTGAGAGAGAAGAAAGGAGAGGAAAAAGGAGATAGAGAGGGGGAGAATGGAGTAGAAAGAAGAGAGAGAGAGAGAGAGAGATGGAAACAGATAAGGAAGCAAAAGAGGCAGATAGGACAGGGAAGGAGGGAAGGAGAGAGATAGAGAGGGAGGGACAGAGAGATTGAGAGAGATAAAAAGAGAGCGAGAGGAGAGAAATGAGGGATGAAGAGACACATAGAACAGCATGATGGACTATATACACACCATGTTTATATACTCCAATCAGCAAGGAGTGGTCAGCTTCTTTATCCCACCAGCCTACAGGTGGGTCACCCTCTGGGACCGGCACATCCGTGGGTAACATTCTGTAAACCATCCAATGAGATAGGAAAAAAGGAAGAAATATTTATCGCCATTATCCACTAACTGTGCACATCATTCAGTTTGTACCGACAATGGGCACCATGTAATAGGTTTGAGAGACGTTATAAAAGCTTCTTAAATCAAGGCTCACATACAGTTTTGGTAGCAAATAGAAAATTGGCATGAAAGAGAGTTAATAAATAATAATTCATATAAGATTTATAAAGCACCAAATCCACTCTGTAGAGTGCTCTAGGTGCAGTGTAAGAGAAAGGAGAAAGAAGTGAAAATAGAGAGTAGAAATACAAGAAAAAAAATGAAAATCAATGAGAAGCATTAAACAAGTAAGTTTTTAGACAGTTTTTGAATGAGTCCGGAGAACTGCAGTTCCTAATAACTAAAGGTAGATTATTCCAAAGAGCAGGACCAGTGTGGGCAAAAGCTCATTCCCCCATTGTTTTAGCAGATTTTGGGACAAGAAGGGAACCAGAATTAGATGAATGTAAAGATCTGGCAGGAGTGTAATTGTGAACTAGACTTAAGTCTTGTTCACAATTACACTCTAGTTTGGAGAGAGAAAGAGAGCTAGAGAAATTAATGATTAATTGCAATTAAATCACTATTCTTCAAAAACGGTACAACATAGTGCATTGGAAATGGAGTCAAGATTTTCAGTAAATTTATCCTTTTCTGCTCATGTATCATATGTAATTCCTAGCATTCTGGATCCAAAGGTGTCACTAAAAGGAGACACTATACTGCTATGGGTTAAATGATGTAAATGGACACCCTACTGGCTCTCTGCAGAAAAAATGTGACCCTCCATCATACAACGACCAATAACCCAGAAATTCGATGCTCTTACATTTTAACAAAGTTTGAAAGCTTGGACTCTAAGCTTTTGAATGATATACAGCTTGCCTTGTCAAGACCATGCCAATGCTTTGAAATTACAATGAGAATGGGAGCTTGTCAGACAGGCTAATCACCAGAATAATAGAGAAAACAGGATGTATAGGGGAGTGACTATTCAGGAGTGCCATGCTGGTGTCCGTCTAACTAAAAGGTTGAATGAAAATACCCTAGTATTGACTATGAAGGGATAATCAGACTAGGCTCAAACTTAGAATACTTTCAATGGAGATATAATTCTCTCCTTGTTTAGATTTTCAAAGCTACAAAGTGAATAACTTCTGAGTTATGTACGCATGTTAATATGAAGTTTTTTCCCAACATCTTGGCATGCTTTTATTTAAAATTCCCCCAAAATGGTAATTCTAAAATCAAAGAAAAAACAATTCTACATTGCAGATGGCCCTTAAAAGTTGGTCAGATCACTTATCAATAAATGAACTATCAGAAAATACAAAACAAAAGTAAAATCAACTTTTCAACCCAAAGCTCTCTATTTTAGCTGTGACTTATTGCTCGTTTTGTGGTGGAGAATCACATATGAACTTTCAATCTTGGACTTACTTGGCATGAACCATATTCTCGATCTGCTCAGCGAAATCACCGATGACCTCTTGTTTCAGATAGTAGAGAAGACGGACACGCAGCAGAACCCTGAAATGATAAGATGTTTAGATAGGGGAATAAATTTTAATGTTATTGCCATAAATCATTAGTTTTGGATTAGATCTGACAAATAATTTCATTTGCTCATGATTTATGATGTTTTCAGATGTTTGACCTTTTTTACATGGTTAACAGCATAGTGCATCAACCTGAGAGGTGTTTCATAAAGCTGTTCGTAAAGTTACAAATGACTTTAAGACTGACTTGAATATGGCAAGCCAAATGGGATTCTCAATCATTATAAATCGCATCAGCTAAAGGTCAAATATGCAGAGGTAGATTAACATTACTATTGGTTACAAAAAAATTCATTGCAAAGTATATTTTTTTGCCACAATTCAATTGAGATTATGGGTAATGTAGTCACACTTTGTTAAAACATCAGGAAAAACTTTGGGCATCCCATGTAGCACTTCATATTCAAGTTGTCTTTTAAGTCATGGATAACTTTACGAACAGCTTTATGAAACATCCCCCTGGCAAGAATGCTATTTTTCATATGACAAATTAAGCTTTGATATAGCAGTTCTGGCTTTCAACCTTTTAAATGAGCTTTTGATCAGCATTGCAGAACACCATCATGAATTCAGCAGGATGTGTTAGTTTGGCTGTCATCACTTCAAAAGCGCATTAAAAGAAATGAACTTGAAATCAACAACCATCTGAAATCTTAATATAATTGTGCATTTAATTATCTGTATACCATATACACCATTAGCATGAGTATGCAGAATTGAATACTATAATCTGAATGTTGCAATCAATATTTTCATGTGTACAACTGATTAAACTCACTTGTTGCAGTGTCTCTTGAGGTGATTCTTGTAGCCTTGGTCAGTAAGCAAGGTGTCCAGGTTATGTTCCTTGGCAGTGAAGTCATAGTTGTTGTGGGCTGCCTGAGGCTCTCGCTTGGGTTTCTTGCCTTTCCTGCCCCTAGGTACAGGTGCAGATAGTCCTGACCAAAAGGAAGTAATAATAAATGATGATACAATACACATCTATCTAGTAAATAAAAAATATACCATGCACTGAGAGGTTCTTGTTGAAATCATGAATTTTGAGGTGGCAGGAATAGCACTTTTTTTCTGAGGGGCGTATAATAAACAGAGCTCAATATAAACTTGGCACTCAGCTCTTACCTTTATGGTTCCTGCAGTCTTTGACGGTACCATCAGGAGAGGGTGTGACCAGATCCCAGATGAAGCTCTTGATGTTCTCATCTCCCTTGTAATGCTGCAGACAGTACATCAACTGGATAATGAATAAGACAGGATGGCAATGACGTTAACATTTCCCCTGCACTCTCAAAGTTTTTGTGGCACGATATTTAGAGAGCACTATTCAGAATTGTGAATGGGGTGAAATATCTGATGAAAACCAAGACTTTGGTCACCCTCACATCTTCCTGCAATTGTAAAGGCTATTATTTTGAGAGTTAGTGACCAAAGAAAGACCAGCGAGAACAGACTTCACAAACATAGTTGCCGAAAGAAACAAAAAAAAAACCGAGGTCTACATTGGAAATCTTTCGGCTTTCCAAAACATGGTAAATGCAAAACACCAATGGGCAATGAGCCCCATCCATCCGTGCTCGTATTTCTGAATAGTACCCTCTACATGTCGTGCCGCACAGACTTTAATATAAGCATATCAACTATGTGAGGAGGAAAACAGCTATAAATGCAAAAGAAATGCATGCCTGCGGAATGAAAATTGCCACTGGGTTACATCTTCTTGGTTTTATTCATGGAACAGTTGCACGATCATAGAATTGTATCCTAGCTACATTTCTGCAAAAAAGCTCTAATGCCAAGATATTGAAAAAAAAAATACTGTCCAGTTTTTCTTAATGCAAGGGCAAAAACATCACTGCATTTTTTTGTTCCTATTTTTCACCGAATTCATTCAAGATCATAATGCCTTTAATTCAAACTTGGCTTATATCAACTAGTTGTCTCAGAAGGGGTGAAGAATGAGCTCCAGGGATTCTCGACCATCTGCTACTTACCATGGTTCTGGCGATGGATTCCACATCCTTTTCTCCAAGTCTTCTCTTGAATCTTGTGGTGGCCAAAATATCATCCCATCTGCCCCACCTATAAAACAAAGTGAATAAAGGGCTGATACAGTAAATCTAATAATACAAGATCCATTATTTTCAAAGACATTTGAAAAATGTTTATACAAACGGTTATAGAAGGTTTTGTCTTCATGTAATATTTTATTTGCTAATCAATATGGATTTCGTTCGGGTCACTCCGCATCGATGGCTCTTCTTGATTTTATTGATAAAGTTTCGCATGCTACAGATTCCAAGGATTATATGATCGGTTTATTTCTTGATTTAAGTAAAGCTTTTAACACTTTGGATCATTCTATTTTGTTGAATGAATTAGAAATTTACGGTATTCGTAAATCTTTATTTAGAAATTATTTAGCTAATCACTCCCAGTTTGTTGATTTCGATTACCATAAATCTTCGTATATGCCAATTCAATACAGAGCGCCGCAAGGTTCTTGGCTCATTACTTTTCTTGATTTATATTAATGATATTATTAGTTCTTTGCAACTTTTGCATTTCATTTTATTTGCAGACGACACCAGTGTGTTCATGTCAAACCCAGATTTAAGTTTATTGATAAACATGTTTGATAATGAACTGAATAAAGTGAATGACTGGTTGATAAATAATAAACTAGTAGTAAATGTAAAAAAAAACCACAATTTATTATATTTACAAAAAGAAAATTTTACGAAAATGATCTTACTCTAAGTTTCAATGGTCAGAACATATCTCGGGTTTCTGTTGTTAAATTTCTTGGTGTGTACATCCACGATAAATTGACTTGGCATGAAACATTGGTGTCGTGTGCAATCGCATTGCAAAATGTGTGGGTGTTCTTTTTTGGCTTAAACTTTTCCCTAGATATATTTTAAATATGTTATATCATTCAATGATTCTGTCACACATAAACTACTGTAATATTGCTTGGGCCAATGGGAATGATTATTTTATTTCTAAACTATTTATACTTCAGAAAAAAGCAATTCGAATAATTTCTAATGTGCCATATGATGCCCATTCATTACCACTTTTTAATCAGTCAAATATGTTAAGTGTATATGACATAAATATTTTGAATATTGCTATTTTTATGTTTATGTGTTCTAAAGAATTATTACCACCATACACACTCTCAAAATTTTCTCTCAAAATTTTCTCTCAACAGTAACATTCATGAATATAACACTTGTAATGCCACAAATTTTCATTTACCCAAAATTAGAACTGATGTCTCAAAAAATTCAATTTATTTTAAAGGTTCCATAGTTTGGAACAATATCCCAATGACTGTAAGAAACATGCCTTCTTTGAAGAGTTTTAAAAAACATTTTAAGTCCCATCTTGTGAGTATGCATGATTTCGATTGATTTTTTTCCTCTGTATATGTAGTTCATTCTTTCTGTCCACCTTTCTGTGTATCAGATATATTTTGCTTTTGTGACTTCTCGTACATAGGGGTCAGCATCTTATAAGGCTAAATGCTCTTTTTGTCGACCCCAATTCCCATAAAATGTCTCTTGTGTAAATGTATTCTTTTGATCTCTTACCTTATATTTGTTTCATGTTATCATTTCTATCTCATGTACATGTGTCATATTTCTGTATTTTTTTTATGGTGAATGAAATAAATGAATGAAGTCATCTTATCTATGCTTTTTTTTCCCCTGTTCATCTCAAGTTGTATCTTACCCAAATGTCAGCAAGCCCTTCTCCACCCTGAAGCACTCTAGGCGTGTCCATCCACAGGGCATCTGTTTCTTGGGTGGTCTCTGTGAGGGCTCCCTCTTCTCTTTTGTCTTCTTGCTGCTGGTCGTCTGGGGTTTGGCGGGACGCTCATCCTCGCTTTCGTCCGATGTCAGGTCCAGGATTTCGTCCATATCGCCAAAGCGCTTGGTCTTCGTACGCTGGCGAGGGACGTCGATGAGGAAGTCATCCTGGAGAAAACAAGGCAATGATCAAATGATTTGATCATAGAGTCTCCAAGCACTTTCCCAACATCAAACTCATGTGAATGGCTAATGATGGCTGTTTTTTATTATCATTATTATCATTATTATTATTGTTTGGTTTGGCATCACCAGTGCCTGGGAGGCGAAAAGCTAAGTGAATCATTGTAACCAGGGGTCTCTCCTCCCGATATAAATGACTGGGGGTGTGCAGGTGGACCACTACACTGGGCTTTCCCCCTCCTCTTAAACGAATAGTGCAGTGGGTTCTTCACGTGCAAAGTTGGTGACTCTCCTCTACACGGGGCCTCCATTAAACATCCTATCTGAGAGACGGAGTGTTTTCCACTGTAACATAGCCTAAATCTATGAAACAGGGGAGGGGCACATTAACACACAACGCCCGGGTTGGACTCGAACCCACGATCTTTAATTTGACAGGCAGATGCTTTACTAACTGAGCCAACTCGCTCCCCTAATGATGATGTCTGGGTTTTGAAGAATAAGAATTTGTGTGAATAACAAAGCAATCCATGTTGTACCAGCTTTAATCAAACATACAGTTTGGAACTTTCAAGACCTCATAATCTTGATCGCATGTACTAACCTTGCCTGTCTCAGTATCAATGTCTGCTCTCTTAGCCCACTTGTGCCAGAAGTCAGGGTCATCAATCTTGATGTCTGTATGGTCTGAATCTGTTGTGAAGCTTGCCTGTAAGAGTAATAGATGAAGAAATGAAGGCTTCTGAGGTACACCAGTACTGAACGGTCCAGCAAATACTTTGACAATTAGTGAGTACATGGGATAATCATTCACACACCGAATGCCATTCCTAAAGAGTAAGCGGACTGCAGATACAGCATATTTCTCTTTTTTTAAAACATATTCACACACTGTTTTGCATTGCATTCTAGAAATATGCATTGTGTATGACATACAATGTATTAATATTTACCCAAGATACGATGTTTTTTTTCTTTTCTTTTCTTTTTTTCCCCCCCAAAGTGAACCTGGGTAGTTCAATTTCTAAGGTTCTCATGTTTGGCAAGAAGACTGATACTATCTGCCTTTCAATGAGAGAGAAATAAACACAGACCAAGGCCCCATTGCATAAAATTTACCATTGATGGTCACGCCATCAATGGTAACTACCATGGGGTCCTTGAATTTGATTGGCTGTTGAGCAATGTTACCATGGTAGTTACCATTGATGGCAGAGTTACTACTAATGGCAAGTTTTATGCAACGAGGCCCAGAACTGGCTTACCTTGGCAAAAGATGATCCCTTCTGACCTGGCTTGTGCTTGATGACCTGGGTACGTCTCTGCAGGATCATATCGATGTCCTCAGCGCAGAACTGGGAAGACTGATCATCATCATCCATGATGGCGCCATATGCTCCCCTCCTCAGCAAGTCCTCAATCTCCTTCTTAGATAGAGCTTGCTGCTGCTCAAGTAAAAACATGACAAAAGATGTACTAGTTAAAGCACCCGAGGTTCGATTCTCACAGCTTTCCTGCAGTAATCCTTTTATCTCCATTTTGGGATAACGAAAGAAGCTGTTATATGTTTTGTATTACACAATTTGATGGTAAATCTACAGGGAAGACATTAGTAATGTCATCAGCTTAGACAAATTCATAATGGCTCGTTGATTCATACTGAAGTAAACCACTATAGTTCCCAGCAGGGAAAGGAGGTAGGGGGGTTAGGATAATAGGATATTGGGCTTTTAATGTCCATATCTTATATCACATCAAAATGAAGTGAAAGACCTTGTCAAGCATCTACTTCAAGGAGTTTATTGAACCTCTACACATCTTTTGAAACATTTAAAGGAGAATGCAAACCAGACATCAGTGTGCTTCCAGTGAATGAAGAGGAACAAGAAGAGTAAACAGTGAAAATTTGAGGAAAATCGGACAATCTGTTCAAGAGTTCTGAATTTTTAAAGTTTAAGTAAATCCTTATTTTGGGGATCCTTGAATTGGCAACTTTGCCAGGATTTGTGATGTCATCGTGGACAACTCTCCATTCATACTGTACACAGAATTTTACATTTTCTTTATTTTCAAGAAAAATAAAAATTCTTTTGATTTATGGTTTGAGTATGACATGGCTCTATCGATTCTGCAGGCATTTTGGGAAGAATTAAGTCGATTCCTGAATTGAAATTTCAAATAAATCAGTTTTTTTGAAAAATTATGTACAAAATGAATGGAGAGTTGTCCTCGATGACATCACAGAAGCTGGCAAAGTTGCCAACTCAAGAATCACCATAATAGGGATCTACTAAAACTTTTAAAATTCATAACTCTTGAACAGATTGTCTGATTTTGCTCAAACTTTCACTGTTTACTCTTCTTGGTCATCTCTATTCACTAAGAACACTCTGATGCCTGGGTTGCATTCTCCTTTAAAGAAGATATTCATCAGCTGATAAACAAGAATCTATCCAAAGTCCCCCCCCCCCTAGCCAAAGCCCTTCCCCTCCCCCCCTCATCCAATCAGGAGCATATAGTGAGAGAGCATGATGATATACTTACAGGGTTGTATGATGAAGCCTCTTTATCCCTCATGGATTGGAGTACAGCCTTGTCTAGACCCAGCTTCATACTGGCCTTATCAAACATTTCCCTCTCGTAAGAGTTCCTTGTGATGAGACGATACACCTTGACAGCCTTCTGCTGGCCAATACGATGGCATCTGGCTTGAGCCTGCAGAGGGAATGGTAATGATGAGCAAAATAATAACAACAAATAATAATAATACAGGATATTTATAATACGCCAATTCCACATGACTAATGTGCTCAAGGCGCAAAATCGCAATTAACGCTTCTATAACAATTCACTGTCAACTGTCTGGTAAACAGGGTGTATTACAGTAACTTCTTATTATTCAAATGATCATCTAACAAGATTGGTGGTGCTAATTATTCATGAGAAGTTATTACGACAGCAAAGGTTTGCTTGGGTACTGCAGTCACTTAGAGTGCCCTATTTAAGATGTGAAATGGACCTTATCCAAGTGAAGAGAATAAGGTTTCATGATTGAATAAGTCCAATTGTCGTTTTTATGAACCGGAGAATCCGCGCATGTGCGTTGGAGAAAAAGTTTTTTACAAACCGTTGAATCGTGTTTGAATGGCCAGTACCTTCTTATTCTGTATTAAAGTACATAGTCATATGCACCATTTTAAAATAAAAAATTTGAGCTTTTTTTAAATGTGTATATCGATACAGGAAATTATACACAACAACAGCAAATTCTGTTGTTTTAGAACGTCTAAATCTATAAATGCATTTTCCTCCTATTCAGGTATCTTGGCACCGCGCATGGATTCGCCGGCTCGTAAAAACGATGTAATGTCCCAAGTTTTCCATCATGGTGCAGATGAATACCTGCATGTTTTTTGGTTGACATGCTACTTGATTTTCAAACAAATTAGACGTGTACATGCAACAAATGATGGTGTGCATCACAGACCTTGTGCTCTGCACCTTTACCACACACCTTGCGGTTCATTGTACAAGATCTGCCTTTGCAAATGTGCAAATTGTATCTACAAACTGGCTCATCCATATCAACATTGAGAGTTAATATCTGGTGCTGATTCGAATTTTCAATAGGTTAGATGAATATCCCATCCTACCTGAATGTCATTCTGAGGATTCCAGTCCGAGTCAAAGATAATACAGGTATCAGCGGCTGTCAAATTGATTCCAAGACCTCCAGCACGGGTGCACAATAGGAACACAAACCGATCAGAGTCTGCAATCAAACACAAGATTATTGCAATAACTGTAAAAATGATGATAATAAGTACAATAACCATAGTTCCTCATTGACATTTTTGTAGAGGGTCCTTATTGAAATCTTGGTGTATGCTTGGCAGCCATGTTTAAATTCTGTGAGTCAAAACACAGAATTGGCTGCCAATGTGCCCGGTTGCCATCTGTTGTCAAGCTCAGCAACAACCACCAACACCATCATGACAGCAGCATTAATGGAGTTGTCTGCCACGGGACAGAAAGTGGATATCATCCTCAATCCACACTTTAACCATGCAGTAAGTTATAGTAATCAATGCAATGCAATAAAATACAATGTAAGCATTCTTAAAGTGCTTTTCGTGTATTGCAGCGCTTCACAAATATCAAATGACCAACTTCAGGGGCAAAAAAATTACAAATGAATACTACTGGAATACGTAATTTATAACTGAACTATTGAAAAGAAAGGTCTTCAGGGATCGTTGGAGAGGTGGAAGAGATGGTGATGCCTAAATACTATGGGGGGGAGCTTAGCTAAAAATTAATTCTTACGTTATGAGGTACCGATTAAATGTTGATAGGTAAAAAGGGAGGGAGACAATGAAGTCTCTTATCCTGGCACAGGCAGATTATTTTGCAGAGCAGTCAAAAACTCAAACATTTGCAACAGATCAGATAAATTTTATCATCACTGGCAAAAATCTAAAAGTGAAGAAGGTAAGTTACAGGGCAATCAAGGCATGTACCTGGTTTACTGAATCTGTCGATAGCAGCTTGTCTCATATTGCCTCTCACTCTACCATCGATCCTCTCGAAGAGGTACCTGCCAAAGATGTAAACAACACAGATAATACAAACAAAGTGGAAGCGTCGTGGTCTGGTGGTTCTGACTCTTGTCTTTCAATCAGAGGGTCGCGGGTTCGAATCCCAGCCATGGCGTTAATTTCCTTCAGCAAGAAATTCATCCACATCGTGCTGCACTCAACCCAGGTGAGGTGAATGGGTACCTGGCAGGAATTCATTCCTTGAAATGCTTGCGCGCTGTAAAAGGCTGCCGGGCTAAAGCTGGGGTAATAATATCCAAGTCCTTTGGAAGCGCATAGAGACGTTATATCATAATGTGATATGCGCTATACAAGAACTGTATATTATTAAACTTAATTTACATAGAGCAGCAATGGATAATCTCCTGGGTCCTGTTTCATAAAACTTGTTATCGATAACAACTACCACATTTCTATGACAAATATGCTCTCAGCTAATCAGATGCAAGGATTTCAGTAGCTTAAAAACTTGAAACTTGTTATTGATAACAAGTTTTATTAAGCGGGGCCCTGAAGGGATTTCTTCCTTTGCACTGCAAAATTTAGACACCGTGCAAATCTTGCCTTGGTTCTTGATCAGATTTGGTGGAGCGTCACCAGACTTGAACGTAAGGACGATAAAAATTATCCTCATCTAAAGAACACCAACGCAAGATTACATAATATACAACCATGCCAACAAATTTGTAGAGTCTTTGCTCTCTTAACAATCACTTATCTGAGTTTAATGAGATACAGAAATGAGAAAATTACATAATTCTATTTTTCCGGAGATCCCAAAATATGCAAGTCAATATAAGCAAATTACATAAGTGCGCATTTACTACAAAATTGGAGCTTCAATTCTGCTTACTAAAGAAAAACACTAATATATATTCTGAATCAGACTTCAGCCATTTTACTAGGCCAAGCTGAATTTTAAAGTGATTTAAACTAAGAATTGGATATTAGGCCTGAAACACAAAGTTTAAGCCTTTCTGTTTGAGATGGGAATAGTTTTCTTTCCGACTTCCTTAAAATTTTACAAAAGGATCAAACACTAATCCATTTCCAAATTCTGATATTCCAGTCACAATGGCCTAACACATACCACCACAACAAAAAAAACCAACAATGGCCTAGAGCTTGTCAGTTGTCGATCAATTGAGAGTTGGTCTGGCAGCGTGAATAAGGTCATGATGACATAGTTTCTTACCTCTTCTGGATGAGGTAGTCTTCCAGGATGTCCAGGCAGCGGATCATCTGGGAGAAGATCAGAACCTTGTGGCCGCCATCTTTGAGCTTGGGTAGGAGCTTGTCCAGGAGTACCATCTTACCGGCCGACTGGATCAGGACCTTCAGGTGGAGGAGGGGGTTGACGTGCACACTGATGACGGTTTCGTCAGACATGCGCTCAGCTGCTCGGAACTCCTTCACGATCTGCTCCTCACCACCTGTGTAAATGAAGTATAGACCAGAATGGTATAACAAGTCTGACCTGAATAGTTACTACTTGATTCCTTTAAATGCTTGTGCGCTGTAATGGCTGCCTGTACTATACAAGAACGGAATATTATTATTATTATTATCATTATTATTATTATCATTATTAATTATTATTATCATTATTAATTATTATTATTAATTATTATTATTAATTACTTTTATTATTAGTAGTAGTAATTATTATTATTATCATTATTATTATTATCATTATTATTATCATCATTATTATTATTATCATCATCATTATTATTATTATTATCATTATTATTATCATCATTATTATCATCATTATTATTATCATTATCATTATTATCATTATTATTATCATCATTATAATCATCATCATTATTATATAATAATATGAAATCACCAATCAGATGAATCTTATTCAGCATCATCATTATTATTATTATTATTATTATCATCATTATCATTATTATCATTATTATTATCATTATTATTATTATCATCATTATTATCATCATCATTATTATTATTATTATTATCATCATTATTATTATTATTATTTATTATTATTATCATTATTAATTATTATTATCATTATTATTATCATCATTATTATTATTATTAATTATTATTATCATTATTATTATTATTATTATCATTATTATCATCATTATCATTATCATCATTATCATTATTATCATTATTATTATCATTATTATTATTATCATCATTATTATCATCATTATTATTATTATTATTATTATTATCATCATTATTATTATTATTTATTATTATTATCATTATTAATTATTATTATCATTATTATTATCATCATTATTATTATTATTAATTATTATTATCATTATTATTATTATTATTATCATTATTATCATCGTTATTATTATCATTACTATTATTATTTTTTTATTATTCTTATTATCATTATTATTATTATTATTATTATTATTATCATTATTATTATCATTATTATTATCATTATTATTATTATTATCATTATTATTATTATTATTATTATCATTATTATTATTATTATTATTATCATTATTATTATTATTATTATTACTGAAAGTGTCAGATTCCATGTGAAGTATGATCTTGTTTAGGCTACGTTCAACAAAAGTAATTTCAGTAGCCAATAAAAAATAACAGTTGACAATTTAGATAATCTATGTGACTGATAGCAGAAACTTAGAGCCCATTTACAATTTTGGTGGAAAAAGAGAAATGGCATGAAACTGATTAAGTACAGTCTCACATTGTCCACCTTGCATAAAAAGACAAGTGTGTGAGATCGTGTTGTATTCCATTTAGGATTTCCGGTGAATTTTAGTTCTAAATGCGTGAAAGGAAAGCAATAAAACGGTTACACTCCGCCCTATGCTAAGACCCCTACATGCCAATGACTCCCCCCACAACATTCACAGTGTTTCGTTGTGTTTGTCGCACAATAGAGTTCCTGTTGGTTTTACGCATATACAGGCACTGTGTGATGCGGCGTCGACACTGTTCAGGGACACGAAAACTAAGTTATGACACTTTGATTGTAAAATACACCCATTTATATGAGTTTTCATGTAATATCCCTTAGTTTTACGATACAATCTTACATCTGGCAATGAATTCAAACAGTAAAAGTTCCTTCTTTTTTTTTAAATTTCCCAAAACTATACACTATCTTTGAATAAATAAAAATATGAATGGTAAAAAGAAAATATGGCAAACTTCAGCAGTTTTTGGTAACTTTATCTAATTCTGTTCCACTACTGCTGTGGAAAAAAGCAGGTGTTACATGTGCTGCAGAAAATTAATCAGTAGCACTTCTAATCAGCCTAAATGATATCATCCAAGAGAATCAGATTTCAAATGCCTGCAAAAATGTAACAGCACCTCAGAAGCACCATCCCAACATTGCAGGGCTTTGCAATGAGTGAATCATGTCAAGAGACTAGTTACTCCTATGCCATTGTTTTTCACAGCAGAAATATATTCATCCACCACCCCCTCCCCTTCCACACCCCACTGGTACAGAAATGATTGTTCTTTTCTCAGTTCCATTATAAGTTCATGTGAGGTATATAAAAGGCACATCCCTCCATCTTGGTCAAAGAGACATCAATTGTTGCCTCCAGATGATTTGGAAATTTCCACTTTTCACTTATGATTACAGCATTTCCGAAGTCCCAACTTGGTTGTCATGAAGGGGGGCTAGGGTAGAGGTGGACCCCATCCCACTGGCAAATTAGTTACCTTTCATTACCTCTGGATGCTTCTGAAGTAAAGCTGGAACCCCTGACCCTTTCTCTTCCCTTCCGCTAAGCACAGCAGCAAAGCTGCAGATTTTAAAGCCACAGCACACTGTACGATCCGATTTTGCAAAAATGTCTTATAGCATTTGAAATGAAAATTCCATCACAGCAATCTTAATAATTAAATTCCTAAAGAGTCGTATGAATACTAAAATCGAAATTCTGGACTACTGCAAATCTCCCTGTACGAGGAAAGGCAAAATCATTGCCGAATCAGAGTGACGTCAAAGCAGTCTTGCAATTTGTGTATGATTTAGAGCCGATTTGACCTTTGCTCTGACCAAAAGGCTTACAATAAACCAGAGTTTCCGTTTTAAAATTCCTTTCACTATCAAGAACCTCACTAATGAAATTTTGTTTGATTTCAATTTCATATTTAAGGTAAAATGCAATTTTTTCCAAACTCGAGTCACAGTTGCATGGAACAGTGTGTACGCCAGGCTTTACCCAAACCATTACATCTCACGTTTTACTTACCATTGATGAGGAATGGATGATTGCAGCACTTCCTAAGCTCCATCATTGTGTTCATGAGGTTGGGTAAGTTGGAGGTAGATCCAGCACCTTTGGTCAAGAAGCTGAAGTTCTTCTCCAAGATGGCTCGGTAGTAACGCTTCTGAATGCTTGTCATTTCAACCTGTGATAGTGAAGATAATGATCAAAATACAATGCCTTTCAACTATTCAGAAATTTACTTGGAACTGTAAACAGGAGAGGGATAATATCGGAGTATATTATCGGACATTATCATTTAAGACGCTGTGTCTTTTGATCTTTTCTATCACACACAGACTAAGCACCTTCATTTGTAAAAACTTCAGTAAAATTGACTGATCATTCGTTCATAGTTTCTTAACAGATCACGGGCAAACAAACAAACAAAAACAACAAAACAAAACAATCAGATGAACAACTATCTAAAAACATACTAGCCATTATGATATGTCTTTGTTCTTGATCAGATTTGGTGGAGAGTCACCAGACTTGAAAGTAAGGGAGATAAAAATCATCATCACCTCAAGAACAGTAACACACATATCCTGTCTACATGCAAACAAGGTTGACGTTTCACAGCTTATGGTAGTATCAGTAGTTATCCATGCAGTATTTATTCTGCACATGCCTACCTCTATGATGGTCTCCTCCTTGGGAGCCAAGTTCTTCTCCACATCTTCCTTCAAGCGTCTCAGCATCATGGGTCGGAGAAGCTGTTGGATGTAACGATAGAGCAGGCAGTTATTTTCATGTGATACATTAATTACCTTCAGTTGAAGCGCAGGTACATATTTACTCTCATGAAAAACACCAAAACTAATATTTAATAATAAGTATGTTACAGTTGTACAAATATCCATCATAGAGGATGATAAGGGAGTCCACACATTCTTAACAGATTCGGTAAAGAGTCTACAGTTTTGTTTGTAAGGTTATAAAAAACATCATCGTATCAAGAACCTCCATGCATAGAAAGGAAGAGTTAGAGAAGAGATATACAGAGTGAGAGACAGAGAGGGAGGGGGAGAGGAAAGGGAGGGAGAAAGAGAGAGGAAAAGGGCGAAAGAGGTAGAAAATATTGTCGCACCTGCTGTAGTTTCTCCACCTGCCCCTCTGTCTTGAGGTCTCCAAAGTCTTCCAGGAACTGAGAGCTGGAGCGGAACCTACCTGGCTCCAGGAAATTGAGCAAGCTGAAGAGCTCGTCCACATTGTTCTGGAGAGGGGTACCCGTCAGCAGAACCCGGTGCTCCTGAAAATCCGCAAGAAATGAACATGGATGGAGAGACATAAGGCAATGTACATGATATATGCCAGAAAGTGCAGTCTTTCCATTAAACAAAGAATACTCCACAATATTTAAGACTTCATATGCAAGCCCATCTTGCAAAATGTAGTGCACAACTTATATCCATCTTCAACAAACAAAACAGCTGACTTCTCTGGTAATAAATAATCAAAGCACA
The DNA here is from genome assembly GCA_029962745.1 of Echinometra lucunter. Taxonomy (NCBI): domain Eukaryota; kingdom Metazoa; phylum Echinodermata; class Echinoidea; order Camarodonta; family Echinometridae; genus Echinometra; species Echinometra lucunter. The sequence continues at coordinate 25,960,217 of CM057158.1, forward strand.
ATTGTCGAATAATGAGCACTTTATGAGAACTTTCCCAGTTTGTTTGATTGTTGCTGTTCTTTTTATTCTTTCAGACCAACACGAAAATTTCATTCCAACTCTCATTTTACAAATTTTTACAGCGAGTTTTAAATTGACAGATGAATATGGCTCCTTCCCTATGCATATGAAATAAAGAATGCATTTGGCAAACATAATGACAGGAAATAGTCAAAGGTTTTCCCGAAGTGTGAAACGATCCTCATTTTCATATCCTTGATCAGATTTGGTGGAGAGTCACCAGACTTGAAAGTAAGGGCGATAAAAAAATCATCATATCAAGGATTCAAGGAAGAGGGAAGGCCTGTTCAAATAGTATTGCTTCAGACTGTATGCAAGCAATACTTTTTCATAAACTTGAAAAAGGAATACAACAGAACAGCCTTTTAAATTTATCCTTCATAAAAGAAAGCTCTTACATGGATCAATCATATTTTTTCCCCCTTCTCTTAGAGAACTTTGAACATGGATCTCACCATATCTATAATCTTGAGTCCTTCAAGCAACTTGCAGTTCCTGTTCTTAAGCCGATGAGCCTCGTCGATGACCACGACCCTCCACTCGATTTCGCTCAGCTCCTGGCAGTCGGCCAGGAGGATCTCATACGTGGTGATCAGGATCTGGAACTTGAACACATTTGGGATCCTCAAGCCCTGTTTCATAAATGATAAAATAAGAACAAGAGTACAAAATATTTATTATCTAAAAACATTCATGTACCCTAATAAATAGTCTTGTAAATATATTACCATCTACAATAATAAACTGGAAGAAAAAAAAACAACCCATAAATGAGGAGTTATCTTTGATCTCCTAATGCAATCTGTGCCCCATGATGATCTATATCATATTTTTTTAAAGCAAATGTAATCCCTCTTGACAAAATTCATTATTTCCCTACAATTTGTGCCTAGAAAAGAATGTCCCTACCCTGCACCCTGCTACTGAACAATTCATATCTCCCTTTCCACTCAGCAAAGTTGTATACGGCTGATATCAATGTTTATATCACGGCCAAAGATATTCAAGTGACAATAATGAAACAAATTTACAAATGCTTTCAAGTACTTGCTAGTTTCTGATTTTTTTTTCATGATTCAGACCAACTTGAATAAATTGCCTATGTATATAAGATGCAAAAGTGAACAAAGGCCTAAAAAGACATTAATGAAATCATAAAACGCACTGAGCGCTGGCGGGCCTATCAAATTATTCACAGCTTCTCTAAATAAATAGTAATCAACTATGTGTAATAGGAAACAAAATGAAAAAAACTATTACATATTCCAAATAACACAATCATGTCACGTTAAGATTATGGAAATACCCGTGTACCCTGTATTCAAATGGCGTAAGTCCATTATCGATATGTTTCCTACAACATGGCCAGGAAGGGAATTCCACAAGATAAATGACATATGTTATCTGCTTACTAAAATATGACCTGTGACCTACATTTGCATCCTTGAAGAACATCTCGTACTCTGCGATCATATGTCTGCTCTGGGAGCCACCGTGGTAAACCACACAGTTCATGTCAGTCCAGGACTCCACCTCTCGCTGCCAGTTGGCAATGGTGGAGAGCGGGGCCAGGACCAGGAACGGGCCTTTGATGCCGGTCTTCTCAACTTCCTGGAGGAAGCCTATGGTCTGGATGGTCTTGCCCAGTCCCATTTCGTCGGCCAGGATGCAGCTCTGGCTGTAGGGTGGACATGGAAATATCATTAAGCAGTGGCCAGTGCAATAATACTCTCCTTAATAACCAACAAATGTTAATTGTCAGTCCTGTCATTATTTCAGATTCAATTTCATGGCTCTTCAATCCTCAAAGAGTGCAAACAAACAAATTGGTTGTATTAAGTTTATAAACCTATCGAAGCTCTTGTCAGACTTAATAACAAAAATAAAATGACATGAATAATCAATTTATTGTTGGAACTGCATAATACTTTTATCAACTTAGTAAATGAAAGACAGTTCTCAAGTAGATTATTCGATAATTTTATCTGGTGCTCTATGATGCTAAAATGGAACCACAGAAAACATACATCCGTACTTGATTAATGCTCATCGATGTTCAGAACTTGCTCTCAAGACAAAACTAATACATATTTTAATAAAAAACCTCAGAAAACATTGGATAGAATTTCAAGAACCGGAAAAAAAAAAGAAAAGTAAAGCCTCTTTCACATAAGAGGAGGGAAACTGCCTGGGTTTTTAAAGTGCATATTATGTGTACAAAATGAAAGGCCATGACGTCACAAAGGACTGCGCTTAACCCTAATCAGGCTGGGCTTTTTGAGCGATGCTATACCTGGGGGGAGGGGCAGATTCCACCCCCCTTGAGATCTCGGCTGTCGATCGCGCGATCACGCCGAAAATCAGCACTCACATCACCCATAACGTACCAATTTCCATAGTTAAATTTTATGAAATAATTCATTAGGTAATTAATTATGCTAATTTATGCGTAAATCAGACTTTTTGCTATAAATCACTAGATGAAGCTCCAAATACTTATTTTTGTTGTAAATACTCTTTGTAGTGTTGTTAACAAGTATACATAAAAAAAAATTGGAATCAAATTTAATTTCTTATGTATTTCATTGTTTATGAAATTTCTGATGTATTTCTGTTTTTTGACTTCTTGTTTTTTTATTGTTTTTTCGATGAAATTCGTCGGCAATACTATTTGGATCATAACCAGACTAAAACTAATTGATTTTGATCATTAATAGTAAAAATAATCATACATTTACGAACTTTTGCTGAAAACACAATTAGTATTGGATGTGTAAATGAAATCATATTTTGGAGCAATTTTTGATCCGACATGCGAGTACAAAATATTGCATAACTTCGGAACTGCGTACCCGGACGTCACGAATTTGGTCTCAAAAGATGCGCGAGATGCTACACAAAAAAAGTCCTGCAGCGTCGTGGCGACCTCTAAGCGTGTTGCGGACATATCACGCGAAGCGTCTGGGGGGGGGGATGGATTCCACCCCTAGCCTTTTTAGGGTTAAAATGTCACACACTCTTTTATTTGCATGTAACATAATGCGTGGAATAAAATGCCCTTCTATATGTTCAGGCTACTTCTCAAGAACAAACTTCAACTGATCACTTACCCATTACACCAGCTGAAAGTCAGCCAGTTGACACCTTCTAGCTGATATTCACGTAGTACATTGTCATCCTTGTACTTGGGTGACTTGCTCAGTTTCTTCCATTCACTCTTGCTAGGCTTGGGCTTGCGCTGTATAAGAAAGAAGCAAACACATATAAAAAGCCGGCATTTTTACGAACCGGTGAATCCGCACATGTGCGCAGAAATTCGTGTTAGAAGAAAAAAACTTGGAATTGTGTTTAAATGCCAGTGCTTCCTAATTCTGTATTAATGTACATAGTAATGTACACTATTTTATTTGTTTTAATGTATACATAGATACATGAAATTATGCAAAGAAAGCAAATGCTGTTTTTTAAGAACACCTAAATCTATAAATGCGTTTTCGCCCAATCCACATTTCTACGGACTGCACACAGATTCGAAAAAGACAGACAAAATATTAACAGATTTCCTAGAAATCTTTCAGCTTGGAAGTTCAAATTAAATGAAAAATAAAAGAACTGGAAACCACTCCCTTTTCATCATTCTACAGGTATTATAAAGCCAAAAGGTTGTGTTAACTAGAAATTTCATCCAAATTCAGGCTTTTACCAGGCAAGATCTACATGTCCAAATGTCCAAAAGATAACCACTTCTTGTGAAAGATGCAATGTTGTCTTTTTAATCCATATCATTTAATGGAGGAATCCTATTTTTGAATGATAAACCTTTTTCATGTGAACACAAAATTTTGAAATCCTAGTTAAACATCTGTTCCAAACCACTTTTCTCTTATCGGTCTCTGTGACTTTAAAATATCTTGGCGAACTTCTCTCAAATCTTAGTTTTACCCTCATCCATAGGACACCAAAGCCTACCATCGTCCAAACACGGGTCTTGCACCCATGCCAAATCACAATTTGCTTACCTGTCTCTCCGACTTGGAAGGCACCTTGCTGAACTTCTCGTAGATCTTTTTCTTATCCTCGTCCACATCTTCGGCCAGCTCCCAGGTGCTCTCCTCGTAGGGCAGGCTGGCCCACTTGACCAGGTAGTGGGTCACCATCTCATCAGAATCTTCATCCTTGGTGATGGCCTTGTCAAGGATGCGGTCCACGACGATGAAGTCGGGGTTGAAATACTCACCTTCGTCAAACTAGATTCAAAGAGATGGAATCGAATGACAAAGGCTTGTTTGGAAATGTAGTGGTAAACTACTTAAAAAAAGAAAAAAGAAAAAAAAAGAAAAAAAAAAAACGTTTTTTTTTGGTGTACTACAGTGTAAATGAATTGGCAAGATGTTACAAGTGACAAAAAAGGTGCTATTTCCACTAGATATCACTTGCCTGTCTTACAAGATACATTAATGTGACATGCAATACGCTTTAAAACCCCCTACTCTATTTTAAAAGAGGTTACCACTGTGTGAACAGTTATGTGAACAAGCCTAACAGGAATAACCCCTACTTTGACAATATATTCTAGGAATTAGTTCTGTACAGGGATCCATTCACTACATCTGGCTTGAGGATGGCACGCATAGTCTGCAGAATACAAACATATCAAAAGGGATACTCATGGCTTCTAAAAATGGGGGAATTCCTTCCTGCCAGGTACCCCATTTGCTTCACCTGGGTTGAAAGTGGCAAGTTTAGGTCGATATTTTACCACAGGAAATTACTGTTGCTTGAATTTGAATTTCATTTCATCATGTGATTTTTCATCAAGGAAAAAGCAAACAAAAGACGCAATTCTCAAATCACTTAGTCTATCATATGAGAGCTTGCTGATATACAAACAAGTTTTAAGTATACCGTAAACTGGGGTGGCTTTGGACAAATTTTAACTATTTATATCAATATCTTCATTATGAACAGAGGAATTCTATGGGTAATGTGGGGGTTGGCAAGTACCAATAAAGAGGACATCGTGTTATATATAATTCCCTGCAGTTTATTTTATTTCATGATTATTTTTTTGGTCAAAGTTTGTCCAAAGTGACCCCAGAGTTTGGGGTGACTTTGGACAACCATAAATATCCCATTGCATAATCACCTTTACAGCTAATTGTCTAAAGTAAACCTCCTTATGGGGGAACTATGGACTACAATACAGTTTTTTTTAATCTTAACAATTCCAATCTGTTCAATTTTTTTCAACAGCCACCAAATAATAGACTTACAAGTACAAGTTGTACATGTATATACGATTTGTGGTGGTATTTTAGCTACAAAATTTTGCTAACAATAAACATGTAAGAACTTTCATTTTAAAGGGGCATTAACAAACACTCGGTTGCACACTTTTTTTTCAAGATTTTGTAATTAAATTTGATATTTTGAATTCTTATATGCCTAAATATCCAAAATAGTAAATGAACAAATTTGAAAACGTGTAGTTAAACAGGGCACTGCATGAATAGTTACGTAGCTGTCGAACATTTGGTACTCCTTTGATGTCCAAAGTCACCCCGTACATGAAGCCAAATCATGGGGTGAAATTGGACATGACCTATTTTCAGATTTGCAAGGGTGGTCAGGTATCAAGACTATACAGGTGGGTTCATGATCCCTTTATGTTCACTATCCAGCCAGTAGGCTTGAACTTCCATTCTTCTATATTTCTAGAGTACCAAAAGTTCGACGGCCATAAAAATCAAGCATTTTATGGACCCTGCAAAGAAAAGTACAAAAACAATGAAAGGCAATGAAATATACAAGAGCGCAATAGTCATTCATAATATTCACACATTCCCCTAAAATAACATACAGAAAAAATACTGGAAATACCACAAGGAAAAGAATGTAAAATGAAACAATACTTTTTTTCTGTTGTGTCCAAAGTCACCCCTATGTCCAAAGTCACCCCAGTTTACGGTACATGTTCTTCTAACTTTTCTATCTTTCTCCCTACCCAAAATGAGTTTCATTTGACTTTTACCAAGCTTTTCAACATGGCTAGTCACATCATTACAATGCATTTTGCAATGTAGAAGTATACTTTCATGCAAGACAGTAGCTATTCTTCCCCCTCTTACCTCTGATACAAGACCATAATTTGCCTGTTGCTTGAGCCTGAAACGCTTGATCTTCTGAAATATTCTAGGATCGGCTGACAGCTTCTCAATGGTAGCCCATTCGCAGTGTAGGTATGAACTGCACAAATAGCAAGAGATGAGAAAGAAATTGCGCAGTGGAGTTAGGCATGTGCCATACACTGTGCAGAAGCAACAACTCATGCAGCCCTTTCAAAATTCATTAAATGAGTTAAAACTTGAACAAAATATTATCAGCTATTCCTGAAATGCAAAAAAATAATTACTTAAAAAAAGTAAATGAAATCTATGATGTTTGCAATGGCCTCTGCCTGGCTGAAAAGCCATAGCCACACATGGCCCACACCCACAATCAACTCACACAACCTTCCATGACTAGGGGAGATATTATTTTCATTTTCCATCATATTTTTAGACTTTCCAGAAGAATCTATATTTCCAGGATTTTCCATGACTGTGGAAAAGTCTGACCTATGATGCAGGGAAGGTAAGCTCGACTTACAAGTTCCTGTACTTGACGTAGAATTCCTCAATCTCTCCGACCTGAGCTTCCCCGGGTATCTGGGGTTTCTTGCTGATTCGGGAAGCCAAGATCTTCTCGATGACGTTGGCCTGCGACTCATCAGGGTTATCCTGCAGTTTCAAAGGAATGAGACTCTTAAGGCTTGTTCAGATATACAGCGAAGAAAGCGTTAAAATGTATAATCAGTGAATGCAAGTGATGCAACGAAGGTGATATCCACATACTCACTTGTGTCTGATAGGATACAGAAATGTGAGGGACATTGGGTGATTTCAAGTTCGGTGTGCGGTGTTGGTGTTGGTGTTGAGAGCGTGGAAAGGCTGCTGAACCGAGCTCCAACACTGACGGTCAGTTTAGAGGGACGATACCGATCTGATCCGATCACCTTATCGATAGCTCAACATCAAGTGACGTCATACGCTAGTAGCGAAAAATCTCGACGATAAAATCATTTCCCCTCAGAATTTCTAATAAATCTACATGTTATTGGATTCGAATTGCATAGTCATTTGAAGAATCCAAGAGGAAAATTATCACTCTTCCAAGGAAAATATATGGTTTTGATTATTCCAAGTTGTTTTGACTGCGAAATGGGTTTAACCACCAACATGTCAAGAGTGGCCGTAGCAAAGAGTGCCGTTGCTCCGCGAGGGAGAAGCAGCAATAACATGTGTGATTACAACACCAACACCAACACTGTACTTGAAATCATGAATTTCCCAATCCCTAGGGGCTGGTGTTGGTGAATGGGGAAATTACATGTAAATCGTCAACACGAACCGTGATACTCGGTTCAGCAGACGACATTCAACACCAGAAAGCAACACTGACTACCGGAAATACATCAAATCTTGCGAGGTCAATTCCAACACCAGCCTGATTTCAAGTTCGGTGTGAAGGCTGGTGTTGGTGTTCTAACAACACCAACACCAGCCTCCAACACCATACTTGAAATCACTCAATGTGTTTAACCCCTCCCCCCATGTTGTTGTTGCATTTTTTTAAAGAGGTTTACTGCCGCATATATGAACAAGCCTTCACAAGTGATTGGAATATTGCAAAACTATTTGCTGATTATGACAAAACGGAAAACTGCAAACCATTTTTATTCTTGTAATATCAATTACTAAGGTAAGTTTACTAAATCCTATTTGTTATTGTTATCATTATCATCACTGTACATATGAATTTCATACACCGCCTTGATGTATACTAAATCAAAAATGAAAGCTTGTATGATAATCTACTATCTATGGTGAAATTGACTGATAAAAAGGCAAGGGTTTTCATAATCCGTTCAGATATTCTATCCACCATCCATGTTAATTACTTTCTATAGTCTGAATAATGTTATTTTTAAAAAATGTGATTTTTTTTTTTTTTTTTTCGGTATAATCAGCGAACGGAAGTGACACAACAAAGGTGCTCTACACATACAGTATATTGCCTTACATGCAAATGATTTAGTTATCTTTCCGTTTCAGCATATTCTTCAAAAAAGTCATTCTTAAGTCAATGGCTACGGGAACCGGGTGATCGATGTCATGAGCTATTGGGAGCTAGAGAATTCAGTAGTCAACGGGTTAAAACATGAAGGCATCTCTTCTTACCACAAAGAATTTTGCTGTTTCTGATGGCTCATAAGACACAACATCTATCTCTGAGTTACCCTCCACATCAACATCTTCATCCTGCTTGTCCATCTTCAATTTCAGCTTCACTGCCTTCGGTGCAGCGGGGACCTTCAGGTCAACTTTGGTTTTCTTCTTCTTCTCCTTTTCATCGTCGGATGAGGAGTCATCATTGGATGTGATGTTGAAATCGTAGTCCTCCGTGTAGCGCTTGCGGTTGGTGTTACGAGCAGATCGCCGTTTCTGGAAAAGACAAACAGAAGGACAATCACTTTGATATTATTTGATTCGTGGTGCTTTTCAGGGTCAAAGAAATAAAATAAAAATATGTCATCTTATTCCCCCCCCAAGTCTACAGTAAATTTACCACACATTATACCGATTTCCCATAGATGACTAACAGTATTCTTGACATCAGTCAGATTTAAACAACCTTAAAATGCTGTTTAACTTTAATATATCACGGAATCATCAAGCCATCTGTTTGCTTGATGTAGTGGGATCCTCTGTCATCCCAAAAAGACTTAATGAAGCCGAATAAAACCCTCTCTCATTTAAACTCCCTGCTACGGGTGAAGGGAACACAGCTCCACACCAGCAGGAAAGCTTTCCATTTAATCAGTTAAGTTCAATTTAGTCCCAAAACTGAACAGGTCACAAGATATGTATGAAACATGGAAAAAATACAAATTGCACTTTGAACAAATTACAATCCGCCCACAGCCCCTACACTACATCTGTATCCACAAACTTTACCTCTATGCCAGGTCCACTGAATTCATCAGGTGGAGGCGAAGGAGGGGGTGTTTCGTCCAGATCTGAGCTCTCGCCGCTGAACTCACCGTGTTTCCTTCTCTGTCTCTTCAGCTTGTTGATGGCCGCTGCTGGAAGTTTCCTATTTGTGGGAGGTAGATAAATAAAAAAGAGGAAGGAATGCTTAAGAAATAAATAAGAATTCATGAATATTATTCATTCCAACTAGAAAGCATTGCAATGAATCATTCACTGCAACCCTTTCAGCCACCAAATCAACTTATTGAATTATTATGATTATGCAGGTACTCGAAAGTTTAAAGGCATTAGCTAATTTGCAAACTAAGATGAAACATGTGTATGAGTACTTGTATTTGTACTAAAAAACCCTGAAACCATCCATAATTTGTAATGAAAAACTGTAATTTGGATGCAAACTGTGACTTTATTATCCTTTGTCTCACGAGAAAATGACTAAGAGGACGGCTTTGCTCGAATTTAAAAATGCTGTTATGTGCCTCCTGCCGCGTGATACGTCAATACACAAAGTACTGTTCGGTGAGTCATGCACGCATGCGCACTCCTTATGTCTAATCTGTGCAACCGACCCTCGTATATTTTTCAAACATTGGTTCACATTTTTTATATTTAAAAATACTTCCTGTGGATATTATACTTTGAAACTTTCAGACTGGTATTTTTACACTATAACCCTAATGTTTATCCCATTTTCAAGTAACAAAACAAGATTTTTTAAAAATCATAACAATGTTAACCAGTGTCTTTTAATGTGGTTGGCAGCTAATACGACAAAATAGCTGGGACTTGATCTTGAACCCCACTCTGATACCAGGGTGACAAGAAACCAAACATAACATTAAATTATACCGAATGGCCAAGAAGCGGTTGGTTTGGTATTGTTTTGCAGTTGGTTTGGTGGTGTGGCTGAGGCATGGGAGAACATTACTGCTTTTACATTTCCTGTAAAAGAGCAAAATGTATTCCGTCATTTACACCGACGTCAATGCAATACCATGAAGTCTTGCCCAACATATCACTTAGCAGGATCAGTGTTCATGCATAAAATTTTGGCCCGAAGGAAGAGCACACTAAGTAAAATATGAAAATATCAGTAACTCAATTTGGTTGATATGTCACTTGCTTCCTTTAGTCAAAGTAAGGTAGATTAGTTAGAGAACTTTGTACAGAGTAATACCTCAGTCACACCTACAAGACCAGCACCACATAAACAACAAGACCAAACAAAACATTATATTACAGTGAATGGCCAAGAAGTCAGTTTGAAGTCAATGCGGTGATGTGGCTAAGGTTAAGTCCCCAGTTTTCCGTTTTCTAAAATGCAAATTCCGCGTTCTTCTGTGTTCTAAACTTCAAATTCCATGTTTTTCGGTGACATGTACAAAAGATATGATAAAGCAATTGTAAGAAGCAAAAATCTTAGAAAACCTTAAGTTACCCTAATATACACGCACTGCAGTATGCAGATAAAGCTTGGCGAACACAACCTAAACACTGCGAACAGGTTTGATCCAGATTTTCCCCTGATGTACAGTTTTGTTTTATTGGATTTTGCTCTTTTTTTTTCATGATTTTCACTGTATTTTTCGTTATTCAAATCTTTTGGCCTGAAAAATTGCACTTTCCGTGAAATTCTGTGAATTTCGTGTTCTTCCCGAATTCCGTGTAATTTTTCCGTTTTCCGTATCGCGGAAAACTGGGGAGTTTAGGCTAAGCTATAGAGGGGAAATGGGCCCTCCAGTTGCTTACTTGCTACTGCTATGAGGTTTCTTCTTAATCGTAAACAGTTTCTTTTCCTTGACCCTCTTCTCTTTGGGCAGCTTGGAAGATTTCTTGGATTTGGAGCGATCCTTCTTGTCCTTTTTCTTCTTCTTGGATTCTGCCTCCAGCTCCAGCTCGCTGATCAGCTCGGCTGAAATCTCCTCGTTGTCACGCAAGACCTTGACAGAGGAAAAGAATTTACACAGAATTTGATGGAGGATTTGCTTGTTTTATTGGCTGTAAATGATTTGCATGAGAACAGTTTCATTTCACTGCAGACATTGAAGACAATGGTTGATGCAATAAAATGCACTCTTCAAATTCCAAATAAAAACTTCTGCAGGAACTTTCACATCAAGAAAGTTCATATCTTTCACAAAAATTACATTCATCGGCACTGCAATGACACTTAAAGGAAACCTCCAGTTCAGAATACCTCAATTCACTGTATTGCCATACAAAAATTGTATAGCTATACCATAACAATTTTACGTTTTACTGGTATGAAAAAAATGTCATGTGATAAAATGAAATATCTGCAGTGACACTCATGTTTGGAGTGTGAACAGGTCATTATCAACAAACCTTAGGAATGTCTATCTTCCCAGCAGCTCTGGCTTTGGCTACAGCTTCAGCAATGATGCGATTGGCCTTGTCCTGCAGCTTACGTTGCTTGATGATCTTTTTCCTCTCCTTCTCATTGGTTGGCAGGGGCTCATCAGAATCATCAAACTATAAAATTAGAGATGAGATATGGGGACATTACAAAAACGTATTGTCTCGAGAGCTCAATCAATCATTTCTTACTGGCAGCATGTAAAGCAGCTTGATATGAAACCAGTCGTCAAATAATCTATATTTCTTTGATATCTGATATTTAACCCATTGACTACTGGGCAATTCCACAGCAAGGGTGTAATTCCGTTACCAACATTTTTAGACTTTCTGTGCTTCTTTTGTACTCTGCCTCCCTTCTCACCATTTAATACTCTGTAAATATGCCCATTCTTTCATGTAAGCTCTTTCATTCCAACAATTTTATTCTTGCATTCATGATATTGTGGTATAACACCTCGGTAACAGAATTACCAGAAAAAAATGCCAATTTTAAACTTCAAACATGTCTTATGAAATCAAACATGCATTATACCAACACAGACTAAGATTGTGGAATTCGTTATTGTTTAAGCTTTTTTTTAATTCAAAGATTTGGCTATTCAGGGCTATCAAAGTGATTGTTTTCACTATAAAATTGAAGCAAGGTGACTTTTTTTCCAATGCGGAATTGCCCCACTGAATTCTAAAAACTCCCACTGACGTAACACAGGGACTACCTGGTTCGTGTAGGCAACAGGTTGAATATGATCATGCTATCTTTGTATCAAAATTAGTGAAAAAAAAAACAAAAAAAACCAGCATGCATCTTACTGTATCATTTGGTTTTTAGTTGATTTCAAAAAGCATGAAAAAGAAGCATTTTCTGAATACACAGACTTGCTTTAAAGGACGATTCCTGGCTTACATACACGTAGTTTCTAAAATATGGCCAAATCTCGATTCATTTATTCAAGTGATGGTACAAATAAAACACCAACATCAATTTTTTCTGTCACTAAATAAAATACATTTGAAATCCTGAAAGTGTTCCTGCATTTGTTTTTGTTTCTTTTTATTTTCATTTTTTTTTGTTTTGCTTTCTTGGACAATTCATTACACCATGCAACTAACTAGAGATCAACCGAAACTGTGACATAGTACCTCCAAGTAGATAAGGCCCCCCTTGTTGCCCTCACATGCACAAAATTTGAAAATTGGGTCGGTCGATTTTCCTTTTTTTTTTTTTTTTAAACCAACATAAAAATATGTGCAGTTGTGTGACATGAGAGAGTTGAGTTTTCCAATAGTTTTTATGAGTTTCTAATGAGGAAAACGCAGTCAAAACGCATACATAAGTGCCTTTTTAAGCCACTGAATACAAATTTTAGCAAATATTTTCGCCCAAATCTGACATTTTCTCATAAAAAAGGTGCGTTGTATATTTTGGGTCAGCTAAAAAAAAAAAAAAAAAAAAAAAAACCTGACCCTGTTTTTTCGCATTTTATGGTCGGTCATGTGAGGGCAACATACAATTTATTTTTTTTTGCCTAATAACAAATACCTTGGCCTTTGCTGACAACTGTGCAGCCACCTGTAGCTTTTGGAGCCGGGCCTGTAACTGCTTCAACTTGTCCACCGTTTCTTGGGTTTTTGGTTGATTTTGAAGTTTGTTTAATTCTTCACCTGAAAAAAAAAAAAAGAAAACAAAGCAATTAATCAGTCAGATGTTTGGTTGATTTTTTATTTGTTCCATTTTCCACCTGTAAAACAAGACACAAACAAACAAAAGGATAACAAAACAAAAAAAAAACAGTTAGGAGATTGTCGTTTCTGCCCATCTAGGAAACACTTAAGGTCATTTATGTGCTCAGAGGTGTGTTACAAATACATATTAAAAGTTGGTATGAATACTGTGAATGTTACCAATGAGAAATGGTTAGCTAATAGGAGTGTAAAATTCTAGTAGGAATAAGTAAACATCTTTATTTCCAATATTTCTCTGCTGCAACATATTAAGCACAACAAAATCAATTTCCCTGCAAAATAGGCTAGATTCTAGATTCTAGCATCATTCACTTCATTAGTGCTTTAATTGAGCACCATGTTCAGGTTTGCTTCAGTTTGGCAGAGTCCGGCAATTTTTTTCCGAACTTTGATTCGGTTTGGGGTTCGGCAATATCTTCAAAAGGTTAGTAAAATTTTTTTTTTTAAAAGGCGTGCATCGATATTCAATGACCGCCAGAACCTTTTCCGTTTAACAGCAAATTGCAGTCACTGTTTCTTATAAATACATTTTGTATGACAAAAAATAGTCAATGAATTTATTTCATGGTTTTTTATTTATTTTATTTTCTGAACAAAAGAAAAAGATTACTTTCATATTATACTGATTAATAGCAAACAGAAAAATTAAGAAAAATTAAAATAAAGGAGAGGAATGGAAATATGAAAAGAAATTATCAATAAAGCAGTGGGTTTTTTAAAAATAATTTAGTATCATGATCGATTAAGATTGTTAATCAATTCCAATCTTAAGTATCTTTGGGCACATTTTCAAGCTTTTAACATGATTTTTTTTTGGAAAACAACTAAAATTCATGGTGGCAAATATTATGAAATTTATCAGAATGAATGGAGAGATGAGACACAAGCTGTATTTAGTGGTTTTCTATTTTCTATTTAAGAAAAACTTTAAAAACATGAATTTCATGAAATCTTACACCAATAAATGTATGTACTAATTTTTTAATAAAGTCAGGCTGTATCTCCAATTAAGCATAATGAATTCAGGACGAGGTCCTCACTGAGGGCCATATTAACGATCCTGTGTTAAAAACTGCTGAACTCCCGAAGCAGGCCTTTGAGTTTGGTCCTGTTTGGAAGCGCTATGTTCGGCGAATTTCTGTTCGGTTCGGTAACAGCCCTACTTCATAAGCAATGCAACAATTAGAATTACTCATGGTAACAACTTGGGTGAGAGGCAATGACAAGATAGAATGGAAGAATAAGAGGTGCCTGACCCTTACCTATCTCTTTGACCTCCTCTCCTATATTAGCAGCTGTCTGGTTAACAAGAATGACCAGTTGCGTTGGTTTCTGGCCAGGCTTTGTGGGTAGGATCTTCACTAGCTTCTGCGGTTGAGAGCTTGTGCCAGCACCCGAGGTGGATGCTACTCCTGGTACTGTTGTCACAACTGTGGTACTGTTGGACTTCTCGCTGGCAACCCCAGTTTTAGGGAGGACTGATGCAAAGCTGATAACCTTCTTATTGAGGGTGAGTTTCTGCGGACTAGTGGTTGAAACTGTCGAGAGTGATTGGGTCGTGACTGTTGGAGCTGCTGAAATCACTTTAGAGGTTATGGTCTGACCAGCGCTGGTCAACTGCTTGATGCTACCTGCGGCAGTGGTGGTGATGGTAGTGAAAAGCTTGACTGCACCACCTGAGATGGGTTTCCCTTGACCTCTTGGAGAAAGGGACACGGCCTTTGTTGGTGAGGTGACACGCACTGTCTGCACACCAGGCTTGGGTTGCATGGTATTGGCTGTTGTAGTCAGCACGGTCGCGATCTGCTGGCCACCAGCTCCGGATACAATGTGGACCACTGTATTTCCTTGTCTTATTGGAGAAATCTTATTAATCGTAGGTACACTTGAAGAAACAGGCGATTTGGGAGAGGAAGCAATAGCTATTGACTTACCACCAGTAGTACTGGAGATTGTAGAGGGAACTATGATACAAGTCTGTCCTTGTGAGGTTTTGACTGTACTCCCTCCACTAGTTTGTATAAGCTTGACTTGGCCTTGATTAAGTGTGCTGACATTAGACACCCTAGGAATTTGCACCTTTTGATTTGCCAAGATCTGGTATATATTTTGTGCAGAAACAGTGCCTGGCACTTTCGTATCTGCAGTCTTGGAAGCATCACTAACTTGAGATTGAGGTGGTAAGACAATGCGGATGGTACCAGGCTGGGAAATCAAGGATGGCTTTCCTGCAGTGCTACTTGGAACTGTGGTGGTAGTACTTGTACAAGAGCTGGGTTGGGAAACTACTACCAGACGTGTTCCTGTGCCTCCAGCACCTGGTTGCTGTACAACAGTAAACTGAACGGGTGACTTATTTTGCTGCTGAGGAATTTGTAATGTCTGCTGTGACTGCACTTGTGCCTGCTGTGGTTGCTGCAAGGTGATAACTTTTTGTAAGCCCTGTTGGGTTTGGACAAGCTGGATCTGTCCAGTGTTGGTACTGCCTGCTGAGGAACTGGGTAACACAAGACGGATTGGCTGCTGCTTTCCATCACCCAGCTTCCCTTGAGCTCCCAAAGTCATCACTTGACCCGACTGTTGCAGTTTCTGCAGGATTGTATTTTCTTTCAGACGGAGCTGAACTTTCATTGGCTGTGACGTATTTGGTTGTTGAGTAGGACTAGTTTTTGTCACAAGCTTAATCTGCGGCTGATTAGGCTGGGTCACCATGACTGGTTTACCTGTTGTCTGTACTGTGGTAGTGGTGGGAACAGTGGATAAGATAGAAGTCCCTACATTGGAAGAAGGCTGCTGTATGCTCCTACTGGTCAGTATAACCTTCTGTCCAGACTGTCCTGGTTGAAGCGCGGTAACCAATCCTCCACTGGTCTGAATCAAGTATGGTTTACCAGCAGATGATGTCTGCAGTTGTATAGGTTTTCCGACAAGGTTCCCTGATGTTGCTGGTGTAGTTATGTAAAAGGTCTGTGCTCCCTGCTTCACAGTTTTTCCCTGAAGCATGTTGGAAACTTGCTGGACACCAATGGTGACTTTATTTTGGCCCCTTGGACTGACAGACCCACTCGACACTCCAGGTGATGCAACAGGTGCAACAGTAGACGATGACGTAACTGCAGTCTCCGATACTGCAGCAGGAGAGGCCAGTTTTGCTAGCAGCTGAAGACCATGAGTGTTTGGAACAGAGTCTTCTTTGTCTTCATTTCCAGAATTTTGTGGGGTCCCACTGGACCCCGGATCCTGATCCATCGTTTGCAGTGGTGCCTCTAAACTGGTTGCTTAATTCTCGATTGATGAAGGTGAGTCAGATGAACAAAGATATCATCACCTGGAAAAGAATAAAAATAGTAAGTGGCAATCAGGTTGTGTATTGTGGTTTGGTCAATGTTGATTATCAAGTTTTTGGAGAATTTCTTGGGTGCACAGATTAAAATCTAAATACATGAATCAAGATTAAAAGTGAGAACATCCTGAAACATCTAAATGAGCAACAATCATTAATACAAGAGACAAGCCATAAGCCATTATGTGTCTCGCAACATCTGTGTGGAATCATTCTTGCAGACAATTTTTAAGTTGACTGCACTTGACCTCTGACCTACAAATATGACCTTTGCCTGCTACTAACACTGATGTCCCTGTAAGCCATCTACAATCCAAGTTAGGTTACAAATGGGCTTATGGTTCGAAATTAACCAACCCCAGTTCAAAATTAACCAACCCCAGTAGAATCTTGCAGATAAATGTTAACATTTGACCTACATGTGTGACCTTTGACCCCTGAATAACAAGGTCAATATAAGGCATGTACCATCCAAGTTTGGTTACAAACAGGCTGGTGGTTGAAAAGTTACTAACCCCAGTAGAAAATATTTCCACTCATTTTGACCTTTGAGCTACATGCATGACCTTTGACCCCCATATTAAATTGAGGTCTCAAGTTTGGTTACAAAAGATATTAACTCCAGTAGAAAATGTTAACATCTGACCTCATTTGACCTTTGACCTACATACATGACATTTGAACCCCAAATTACATTGAGGTTCCTATAGAGCATCTACCATCCAAGTTTGGTTCCAAATGGGCAAACAGTTGCAAAGTTATTCAAGTTTTACACTCATTTGACCTTTGACCTACATACCTGACTTTTGACCCCCAGATTACAGGTAGGGATCCTAAACTAGTGTAGAGCAGAGCGTTGCTGCTGTATTATGTTTCTTACAGATATTTACACTAAAATTCACTGGAAATCACGAATGAAATATCACATGATCTCACACATGTATCTTCTTTTATGCAAGGAAGAAATTTCGAGACTACATTTAACCAGTTTCATGCCAATTTTGCTTTTGCTACCAAAACTGTACAAGATCTTTAAGAAGTCAAACCCTTAACAATGTATCAGCTTTGTTAACTACACAAGTGGACAAACTGTTGCCAACTGAAGCCTCCATAGAACAGCATTAACCAATACTGTCTTTCCTCCTTTTTTCAATAGATATTCACTGAAGCCATTAGCCATACAATAGAAATGATACAAAATTTAAAGAACAAAAAAAGAAAGAAACTAGATGAATCTTCGACCGCGCGGTCGAAATTTATGCCTCCGCTATTGCCAGATCGGAAATATATGGCACATTCATGTTGATTTTTTTATTTTCATGTATACAATGACATCTTTGACCTTGACCTTTGAATTTGTAACCCCCAAATCTAATGAGACCATTATGAGACCTTCCATATGCATACATGTACAAGCCAAGTGTGAAGTTGAACCATCACAGAGTTGTTAACTTATTGCAAGAACAAGCAATTTTCTGGTACATAATGACCTCTATGACCTTTGACCTTTAACCTGGAGACCCCAAAATATTATCGGATCATTGTCCCTCCCATATGCATACACGTGCCAAGTTTGAAGCTGCTCCATCAAATGCAGGGTTGGCGATTTTTTTTATTTTTTTTTTAAATTAAAAAAAATCAGATTTTTTTTATTTAAATCAGATTTTTTTTTATTTAAATTGGATTTTTAATATTTTTTTAATTTTTTTAAAGTTCATTCGAAAAAAAGTTTAATTACCAAAAGACCTCACCCTACAATGACATCAACTTTAATGTTATCATACATTTCACTCCTAATATTTTTCTTAACCATAATGATTTGTAATTAAATCTAGTCAAAATGGGCAAATAAAAATCAATTTGAGGAATCATGTACATGAACTTAATTCTATCATACATACATGTAGGGCTATGAAGGAAACTTCCATAAGGAATTCCCAGCGAGTAGAGAATATTCCCCTCTGTGAATTTCCACTCAGTATTAAAAAAAAAAATCCCACAGGAAAATCTCCAGACACTCCTCAGTGAAAATTGTATCTAAATGTGCACTCAACAGCTTTGTGACAGTTTTACAAATTGGTATTAAAGCTCATCCATTGCTATAGATAGAGATGCAAAACTGTCAGTGTTGGAGACCAATATAAGAGACAGCTTAGTCATGGTGTGACTACACTACATTATGTTACTGTGATTTGTACATTAATCTATAATTCTTATTCACATGTTCTCTAAAAATCTGTTTGATACATTAAGTAGGAAAAAAACAACAACTTTTGACCCTATACAACTGTAAGTTTGACTTAAAGGATAAAACCAGCAAAACTGCTGATATTTCTGTATTACAAAAAGAAGTATTGTATTTTAAATCAGACACAACTTACAACTGTAATTGATTGTAACTTACATGTAAGTACCTACATCTTAAGATTTAAATGTAGTTTTAAAAGTTTATTTTGAGTTTTGCAAATTGTTTTTATAGATCCTCTTTCCATTGCTACATGCAAATACAAAACTTCCATAGCACTGAACATAAAATGAGCTAGTGACTTAAAAGGTATATGAGAAAGCTTTTTTCAACAGTCAAATTGTGACTGTACTACATTATGTTAATTGTATAATAAATGTAATAAGAAGAAATAAGCATGTGGAATCTGTTGATTAGATGATTTTTTTTAAATTTCACATGATAGAAGTATAACTGTGAAGGATCAAAACTGGAAAACTGCCAACAAACCTTTTGTCATTGACTTTTACATATTATATTTTTTACACTACAGCTCTCTGAAAAGTCTTGGATTGTGTGATAAATGATCAGAAATAAATAAGAAACTTGTTTCACTATCAATAACTGACAAAGAATGTAAAATTTCAGAAGAAAAACTTGACATTTACAAAACATGGAGTAACTGTTGACACAAATCTCTAATTTTTAAGGAATCAGCTGATTTTATTGACTTGATTTTAATTTGTTTTAAGTAGATAGGAAGGATTTGTTGATTTTTTGTGGATATAAAGTTAATTCAAAGTTCTTCAATTGATATAAAGTTAATTCCAAGTTTTTCAGTTGATTTGAAGAATTAAAACTGCCTTGAACAAACAATTTGTCAATGATTTGTGCATGTTTCAATGGAAGTGATTTAAATCAATGATTTTTTAAAAAAAATCATGGTGATTTACATCGCGATTTAAATCATGATTTAAATCAACGTGATTTAAATCCGCCAACCCTAATCAAATGGTTATTGAGTTATTGCAAGAACGGACCATTTCTATGTACATGTACATAATGACCTCTATGATCTTTGATCTTTGACCATGAGACCCCAAAATCTACTCAGATCATTGTCCCTCCCATATGCATACATCAGCCAAGTTTGAAGTTGATCCATCGAGTGGTTTTCGAGTTATCGTGAGAACAAACCATTTCTATGTACATAATGACCTCTATGACCTTTGACCTTTGACCTTGAGACCCAAAAACTAATCAGATCATTGTCCCTCCCATATGCATACATGAACCAAGTTTGAAGTTGATCCGTCAAATGGTTGAGTGATCGCAAGAACCATTTCTATGTACATAATGACCTCTATGACCTTTGACCTTTGACCTTGAGACCCCCAAATCTAATCAGATCACTGTCCCTCCCATATGCATACACAAGCCAAGTTTGAAGTTGATCTATCAAACGGTTCTTAAGTTATCGCAAGAATGAAAATGGGACGGACGGACGGACGGATGGATGGACGACCCGAAAACATAATGCCTCCGTCAACCACCTATGGTGGGAGGAGGCATAAAAACAAAAAGGAACAAAAACACACAGACACACCACCAAACAAATATATTGGAAAAGAAAAAGAATACACATTTTTCAAAAAAGTAGCTCTACTTCATGGCTCAACACTGAAACTATGGAGTATGATTCTGCAGTTCAAGAAGATCCTAGAATTTCACCTCACGAGTAGCACAGGTCTCCAATATAGAATTACATGGGGGGGGGGGCACATCACACATCACAAAAAATTCAATCTGGCTTCCACTTGATTACAGTATGGGCCATCAATTATAAATTATGGGAATTCTTTTTTCTTCCATGGCTTGCCTACATTCAAGAGAGAAGGAAGAAAGTTATGTGAAAGGTTTGTACTTTCAGAATCAGGTGTGCCCGATGGATTTATGATATTAGAACGGGAAAAATCGACATCAAAACTTATTAATTTTCATAGTAAATGAAAGTGTGCGAAGACCAATTCAAGCCGGGATGTTGGCAGGTGGCGGCAGGGATGCCACTAGGACTGATCAAAAAAGTAGGGAAGTATTGGGGTCTGGGGGCAGTGCCCCGGTGGGGGTCAAAGGTTCTAAATCAGAACTGCTCAGCAAGGTTCTAAATCAGAAAGCATTACTGACTACTTACTGCAACTAGTTTGCTTTCCTCTTCTTTCTTCTACATTTCTTCTAAATTCCATGGCAAGTGATTTAAAATTCAACTTAACTAACACCAAGATTATCTCAAAATATTTTAAATAATATTCTTTTACAAATTTCCATAAAGACAATGTATTGATATTTGGTTTGAGCGTGTTGGGTTGATGTCAAATCGTTTGTGTCCACTATCCACTCAACACAAACACAGCAGTGTCACAGCACCTGCCCCCATACACTGTGAACACCACCGTGGGGAACTCTTGGGCTCAAGACCACGGCAAACTCGCTGGAGTGCACAAGACCCACCAGTATGCAAACTTGAAATATCCCATCAACATACCTTGCAAAATGCTTCATTAATACTCTTTCCCGAAGATGTGAGCAAGTCATATTCATCAGCACATTTCTTGATAAATGTTTGTCCCCTTTTACGCTATGTCTTTTTCACAACGATGGCAGATTCAACTCCAACACGCATGCATGTACCATACCGTTCACTACTCTGACATGTGTATGTATACTGCATACGTATTGAAAAAAAATGCATGTGTTAAGTGAATGACCTTTCTCCTCAATTCGAGTGCGGTGGTATTCAATACACAACTCTACTCGAGATGCCAAAGTGACAGACGGAAAGAGAGTCTGAGCCAAAAAAGTCGAAAGTTCGACGAACGTCGAAAAAAGTCAGAATTCTGACAAAAGTCGGAAAAGTGGCATCCCTGGTTGGCGGTGGATAGGGTGTGGACGTTCGAAAGTGATGGGCTACGAGCCCACGAGAAATTCTAAGGTCTTCCCATCGATTGAAATGGTCAGATTTAACGGTCTTTACAAATTCTGAGGCTAACAAGTAGGCACAAGAAGCATAAATAAAATCAGAAATGATATGACTGTAGATCTACTAAAATTCAGAAGAAAAAAAAGGAACTACGGCGCGATACGAGATGACGAAACAAACACTGTGTATCTCTACTACAGTGATTCACTCTCGCGCTATGCATGCACTATACTATCAGTGCACTCGCATCATCATATGCATGCCTGCATATGATGCGGTGCAGCTGCTACACTGTACATGTACATCACTGGGCCAGAGTGCGAACTGTATTGTGGATGAAAATGGGCTCGTACTAGAGCTACTGTTTATAAAAGTTAATTGCTGATTAGTCTGTAAAAATCCTAAGGTATGTTGTGTAAAGGAAGACATTTTCTAGCTGCTGAATTTTTTCTCTTTATGATCCATGCTTATGGAAAGAAATCGCCTAACATGTCATTAGTAACAAGTTAGACTTCTCCTTTATTTGTATTTTGTTATATCTTTAAGACTTTAGATTTTATCTTTTGAAGTTTGGTAGAATTTGAGAATTTGATAGCCTTTTTGAAATAAGAAACATTTCATTGTATGGCAGTGCAACATAAATTCTAATCAGCTTAGTATTAGGATAAACGATTTCGATGTGGTCACAAAATCAAACCGGCCGCCCCAGACCCAGCCGGTCCGGTCGGGGGTGCAGTACAGAGCAGGAGAAGGAGCCGTCCACAACTGTCGCCACGCGCTAGCCTCTAGCATGCTTTGCTAGGCTGCAGCAAATACTAGTACACCATACACACACACACACACACACACAAGACTTGCACAAAGCCATGCACACAACAGATAAATGCTGTTTGAACACGCATGCAAAAGAAATACGGTACACTCACTACAGCCAAGCTCCATTCCTTCAACACTGATAAAATGTCCGACGATGAAACAAAAAATGAACCGAAAATTTCACCATTCGTGATACTTTTACACAAAAATAAGAGAATCAATACCATCCACACTTCCTCCACCGAATACAATAAACATCATTCTCAATACTGTGAAGTTACTTACAACCGTGACATTGACGAAAAGTGGAATTTACCTTCAATAACAGCAGGAAGATGGACAGTAAATGTGCACATAATGCACACAAAGTACCTGCATATCGCTTCAGTTAATATATTCTAAACCAATGGCCCTGATTGGGCAAAATGCATTTAAAGAAAATGGAACATAATTATTTTTTTTTCAGTCTTTCCATATGAACATTTTGATATCTCTTAATATACTTTTTAGCATTCAGTTATTATTATTAAAAGTTGCTATGTTGAATAAAAAAAGAATTTTATGTAAAAATATTTCACAAAGGTTCATATTTTTCATCGCAGTGACAAAAACACTTGACCAATCACTGGACACCTTTCATAGAATAGTGCATATTGCATAGCATGGCTAAGATATTGTCATCCAATAGAAAACCTTCTACATAGATGACGTCATCGACTGATTAATTATAAAACCATCGAACAATACCAATTTCGACAAGGCAGAACTAGCATGACTAGAAAGAGGAAGGGAAATCCCAAATCTTTTCAAAATCATGATGCACAATTTATAACGTGCTTCGCAAAAATGCAATACATTATTTATTCTCTTTCCTACATCTATTTGTTGTGAAAATAGGAAAACAACAATTAGATTTATTTAAATTCTAAAACAGATAATACACGGCCATTAAAATTTTAGCTCCCTCAAATAAAATGGGAGTACTCTGATGACCTTTCGTGGTACAGGGAAAAATCCTACGTACACATGTATGAGGAAAAAAAAACACATTATGTGACCTATATATATTCAATCTGTAATATTTTGATAACACCCTCCCCTGAAAACAAAGCTATACTGAGCCGCCCAGGGTTCCCATCCGATGAAACAAGAGAAACACACACAGACAAAAAAAAAAAAAAAAAAAAAAAAACCACCCTCCCCCCAAAAAAAAATAAATGAAGAAGAAGAAGAAGAAGATGATGATGATGATCAAGAAGAAGATGACCGAAAAAAAGAAAAACAAGAGAGAGAGAGAGAGAGAGAGAGAGAGAAGAACCAATCATCATTAAAGGAGAATGCAACCCAAGCATCAGTGTGCTCCTTGTGAATAAAGATGATCAAGAAGAGTAAACAGTGAAAGTTGAGCAAAATCGGACAATCAGTTCAAGAGTTATGAATTTTGAAAGTTTCAGTAAATCCCTATTATGAGGATCCTTGAGTTGGCAACTTTGCCAGCATCTATTGTCATCGTGGACTACTCTCAATTCATTTTGTACATAATTTTTCAAAAAATTGATTTATATGGAATTTCAGGTCAGGAATCAACATAATTCTTCCCATTATGCTTGCAGAATTGATATAGCCATGTCATACTCAAACAATAAATCAAAGGAATTTTTATTTCTCTTGAAAATAAAGAAAATGTTGAATTCTGTGTACAAAATGAATGGAGAGTTGTCCACGATGACATCACAGATGCTGGCAAAGTTGCCAATTTAAGGATCCTATAATAAGGATTAACTTATACTTTCAAAGTTCATAACTCTTGAACAGATTGTCCGATTTTGCTCAAATTTTCACTGTTTACTCTTCTTGTTCTTCTTCATTCACTGGAAGCACACTGTCAAGGTTGTATTCTCCTTTAAAGTTTTCTCTGGCATTGGCGTAAATCCCGGGGGGATGGGGGGGGGGGATATATCCCCCCCCCCCCCACTTTTTGGAGAGGGGGGGATGGCGTGTACAAATATCCCCCCCACACTTTTTAAGAAAGAAAATATATTTTAATTAATCCGTTAGTAAAATCTTTGAATATCTGTCATAAACAACCATCATATTTTAGAATTTCTATTTGAAAATGCGATTGAAAACCCAAAAAGTGGTTATTTTTGGCTCGCTCGCTTCGCTCGCTCGAAAAATAAATATTAAAATGTGTTTAGGGGGTCTGTGGGGGTCAGTGAGGGTGTTGCTTATACTTAAGTGTGAGATCGACAGAAAAAAAAATCGTCAAAAAAGTCAATCATCCCCCCCCCCCCACACTCCTCAGAGTGGATTTACGCCGGTGTTCTCTGGTAATACAATACGGAGGCTCTGAATCATTAAAAAAAAGGGGGCAGTGTTGGGTGCTCCCGGTGTTGTCACTCTGTATCATGGCCGTACGCACATAGGGGGTTAGGGGGCAGTTGCCCCCCTAGAAATTTTCAAAACCGCACTTTTTTCTATTTTCCTTACCTTTATATTGAGAATTTCCCAAAATTCCACCCAAAATGGCCACCAGATCGTTCAATTTCAGCTCTAAAAATGCAAAAGCTCCCGGTCGGTCACTTCGCTCCCTCGCTCGTGTTTTCCCTCAAATCTTGAAAATATTCTTGCCTTCCTAGGAAAAAAAAATCTTGCGTACGGGTCACTGTATTGACTTCGTTTATGCATGATCGTTCAAAATTTTGCGTAAAGAGGTCTTTTTTTTAAAGCATGTTCGCGAATTTGAAAGGGATGGTTAGTAAAAGTGTACTTGGAATGCGAAAAAAAAAAAAAAAAAAAAAAGCCAAAATAAAGGCCACTTTGTACCCGTTTTGTGTCAAGTAGGGGTAAAAATGGCTAAAAATGTACTTGAAACATCGCGAAATAGGGGTCAAATTCTGGGTTGCCGAAATGATCATGGTTACACCTTTGAATATAGAGTGACAAAACAGGGTGGGTGCTGCGACTTTGTTGCGACTCCGGACCTAAAACACCAGAAGCTGGCCAATATCTCATAACTTGGGGAACTTGGTCCAAATAGGCTGCAGCGTTTGTGAACTGTTGTATCAAGTGCAGAGGCGCCGGAAACAGGGGAGGGGGGGGGGGGGGGGCAGGGGGCAGTTGCCCCCAATCCAAAAAGTGGAGGGGCAAAACGCATTTTCTCCCCCCCCCCCCCCAAAAAAAAAAAAAAAGAAGTAGAAGAAGAAGAAGAGAGAGAAATAAAAAAAGTAATGTATGTCAGTTCTAACTTTCATGAAGCAATTTTTAGATCAATTTTAAGATTTTCCTGCACGCTTTGCCCGTGAACAGATTATCTCGCTTTGCATTCAGCATTTGAAGCTTACCGAGGGCTAAGGCTAACGGAAAATCGTGTCCATAGGCAGTATCAAAGTGTTAACTTTAATGCTTGCAATAGCAACTTTAATACAGAGGAGTGGTGGGTCCGCAGTATATAGCGGCCTGAAATGCATGATTATATAGGGGCAAAACGCATCTTACCCCCCCCCCCCCCCGGAGCCAGGGGCATCACTAGACTTTTTTTTTAATGGGGGGGGGGGGGGAGGGGGTGCAGAGGCCAGATTGCCGAAAAACAATGCCTCCGATTGCCGACGACCAACGTCGACAAATTCAACCGTATTAAGCCCACGAGGCATGTTCAATGGTGTGCCGCTATATTATTTTCCTTCTAAATTTTGTTCACCTCACTTGCCGAATACATTCTGTATCTAAATATAATACGAGCGAGCGCAGCGAGCGAGGAAAAATATACACTCTCTTTCGTAGAAGTGACAGTTCTTCATTAAATTACATG
The DNA here is from genome assembly GCA_029962745.1 of Echinometra lucunter. NCBI lineage: Eukaryota > Metazoa > Echinodermata > Echinoidea > Camarodonta > Echinometridae > Echinometra > Echinometra lucunter. Next base: position 25,986,662 of record CM057158.1, read on the forward strand.
ATGGGCTTAAAGATAACTAAATTATATATTTGGTCACCTCTCTCGCCTGATTCATTTGCTTTCAAAGACCATCCTAAATCTTAATTTTATACCAGCGAGCGCAGGGAGCGAGGAGAAAATCTATATACTATTTTTTTATGGTAGAAGTGATAATTCTTCATCCAAATACACGATGGTATTAACTATGAGATATCTAACTTAAACAGGTACATTTGGTCACCTCGCTTGCCGAATTCGTTTGCTTTCCTTAATCCATCTTGTATCTGAATATTATACGAGCGAGCGTAGCGAGCGAGGAAAATTATACTCCTTTTCATGACAGAAGTGAATTCGTCAGAATACAATGATGTGCCTTTAAGATATCTATTTTTATATATTTGGTCACCTCTCTTACCTAATTTACTTGCTTTCAACGACCATCCTGTATCTATACGAGCGAGCGTAGCGAGCGACGAAAATTATATACTCTTTTATGGTAGGTGATAATTCTTCGTCAAAGTACATGATGGGCCTCGCTTGCCGAATTCGTTTCCTTTAATCCCCAATCCATATTGTATCGGAATATTGTACGAGCGAGCGTAGCAAGAGAGGAAAAATACATGTATACTCCTTTTCATGGTAGAAGTGAAAGTTCTTCATCAAAATATATGATGGGCCTTTAAGATACTTATTTTGATATGTTTGGTCACCTCTCCTACCTAATCTATTAGCTTTCAAAGACCGTCCTGTATCTAAATATTATACGAGCGAGCGTAGCAAGCGAGGAAAAATACTCTTTTTTAAAACATAATACAGAAGTGATAGTTCTTCATCAAAATACATGATGGGCCCCAAGATATATAAATTATATATTTGTTTATCTCACTTGCCAAATGTGTTTGCTTTCCGAAAACTTCCTGTATCTAAAATACGAGCGAGCTGCTCTGGTGATCCCTTTTAAACAAGCCCTCGAGTCTTTTTCGGGACACCTTTCTCTTTCATTTCTTTGTATTTTCTATTTATTCTCAGTGTATTATTTGTCTAGATTATAAAACGATCCCGAAAACGATGAATGTTAATGAATGTATTTATCAATGACTTGTTTTTAATTGTACGTATAATTTGTAATGAAAGAAATAATAAGAGCTACATGCTCTCCCTCCCTCAATCAACCAATCAATCAATCAATCAATCATTTTCACGAAGTGACGGATACGAGGAAAATTGCAGATTTTTCAATTTTGAGTTTTTTGCATTTTTGGACATCTTTCACTAACATCTTGAACCTCACAGAGTTTCAGACCGTAATAATGTCTTATTACGTAACTATGGCAATGACGTCAACAAGAAAATACCCCTTAAAAGGATTTTCTGTTTTCACGAAGTGACGGCTTTCAGCCGCCCCGTATGTTTTACGTGTGCGGCTGAGTTCCGTCACTTCGTGAAAAAAATAAAAGCGCGTCTTCGCTTTGAATACGTGATCGCGCACAATATTAGGTCAAAATAATGCGCGCTCATCAAGTCCCATTTGTTTAACACGCGTTTGGCTGAGATCCGTCACTTCGTGAAAACAAAATCACAGTTGGACCTTGAATTTTTTGTTTTCACGAAATGACGGCATTGTTTACACCTCGTTTTCTTCTAAAATATAAAAGGAATATGCAAATGATTGATAATGAACGTTGTCCAGAATATGCCCTATACGAGGATATAAAATTTATTCACCCTTCATACATGAAAGAGGTTGAGATTGAGGTTTGAAACTTTGAAAGCGATTTACTCAAAACTAACTTTTTTTAAGTTGCGCGCTCATCCGTCACTTCGTGAAAACAGGGACGGTTATCAATCAATCAATCAATCAATCAATCAGTCAATCAATCAATCTCAAAAGCACCCTAAACGAGGATTGAAGTAGGAGTGATTTGATACCTTATAAACTTAATTAGAGGAAAGGGTATCGAATTGATTATTTCTGAGCTGATAATTCAAACCTCAATAAAGACATACCCCCCCCCCCTACCCCCCCCCCCCCCCCCCCCCCCCCCCCCCCCCCCCCGAGTTGGATGACTCTATTCGATATCGATTCTAATGGAAGCGCACATGGCGCACACCTAGCTATATGCGCATTGGATACGCATGTAGCATGCGCAAAGCAGCGCGATCAGCTGTTTTTCCGATCCGATCAGCTGTTTTTTGTGAGGCCGAGGAGCCGGAGCTAGCATGCATTGTATTTTCATCAAACTTAAAAATATTAATATTTCTAACAATCAGCGCTGTGGATGGAGTCACTCAAGATACCTCGCGTTAAATGCACCGACAAATGTCTGTCTTGCCCCGTCAGCGTGAATGCATTCCCAGGAAAGCTGTGGAAGTTGGTGAATGATGAAAACTACCAGTCCATACAATGGAGCAGTTGTGGCACAACTATTGTTGTTGATGCGCATCTCTTCAAAGAAGAAGTGCTGCGAACTGGGGAATGCAGCATCTTCAAAACGCAAAACTTCTCCAGTTTTGTCCGCCAGCTCAATCTCTACGGATTTCGGAAAATTGCTACCACCGCAAGTACCAAATTTATGGATTACAAGACGAGCATGAGACGCGATTACTCCCATCCACTTCAATGTTTTGCGCACACCTTCTTTCTCCAGCACCGCCCCGATCTGCTGCCGAGAGTCAGGCGGACAAGTTCTGCAAACAAGAGACGTCTTGGTTTTCGTCAAGCCGAGACCGCTTATTACGGGCAGTACGGAAACACGTTCAGAATCTTAGGTAGATGTGGACAGAATGTGGCGTCGTCCTTCATTGCCTCTGCATCTGCCCAGACGCCATCCTCGTCGTATTCCTACCCGTCTTCAATGACGATTGGATCTGCAACGCAGCAACATTTTATGTATGCAGCCAAACCTAGCCACATGTCGTCGTATGCTTATACTTCAGATTCAGAAACGGACTGTTCTGATGCTGATGATCTTGCCGAGGAATCGTCAAATTTTTCTGCTCTGCTAAACAAATCTAGTGCCAAGGTACTTTGGGGCCAAGGTCAGCATACCCAGGGAGACACATCTAATGAAAGCAGCCCTTGTTCTCAGTTTTCATCCAACCTCATTTCAAAAACAGAGAAAGGATCTTTAGGAGCAAGGCAGACTCCAGATGAGGGTGACCATTTTCCACTGAGTCTCCATGATGCCCATGGGCGATTGCAGAAATTCATGGTTGCCCAACAAAGCCCACAATTGGGAGTGCCTCCTAAAGCCTTTTCAGAATCTCCTTCTCTGGGTAAGGGCAGAGCACATTGTCAATAAAGTGAACATTAATACTATTGATTGTCTTAAGTTGGCTTCAATTTTTGTTTTTCATTGAAAGATTCCTAAATAAATCATGCAATAGGTTTGGTATTCATGTCACTGTACAATAAAAGATGTTTTGACTTTTGAAACTCAGTTGCTATTCAAACATATTTTCCTGAGCTTCCCGATGGCATACACCTGTATTTTATAGTAAAAGAAAATATCAATTTCAGTGTGATTTCAGTAATTCACTAATTGGTCAGAATTATCAACATCCATGCAACTGTTACATGTGTAAGCTTGAAGTATATGATGAAAGAGAATTAATATTTCATGATTTGTAGTCAGGTGGTCATGTCTGGTTTCTATTGTTTTTTCTTTCTTTTTTTTAAAACACAGATCATTTACACACCAATAAGGCATCCAGCCCAACATTTTGGTCTCCTGTATTAGGTTCCAGTCGATATGCCATGCCTGTTGGGGTAGACCAGGAAATCTATGGTTATCAGCAGGTCTTTGACTACTCCTCTGCACAGATTCCATACATGACTGTGTACCCATCTGCACCCTATATGTCATATGGTCCCACCACCGCTGTGCCTCCAGAGAATATGATGTCAAGTAATTATTCTTTTAATGGAATACCCCTTTCTTTTAACAATTTAGATGTACACCGGAGTGGATCCATGAAGGGGGAGGGGAGCATTTCAAAACTGATTATGCTGTGAAGAAAGAATTGAAATAATGTTGCTGTTGTGTGCTGAATCCATTGAATACTGTGCCTGAGATAACTGGCAGTCTGTAAAATGCGTGTTATAACCAAATCAAATTATGCTCAGTGGGTTAATGAATGCCACAACCACCACAGGTTGTGCACTTTATAAAGTGACAGTATGTTGCTCTTCAAGTGTAACTGCAAATTCAAATTCAAATTCAAATTTATTGATATGAAATCTACAATTTTGGATTATCATCAAAATGAACAATACTAAACAAAACAAAGAATAAACAAACATAAACATAATAAAGGCAAAAGTATACACATTTGACAAAATTATTGCATAAATCGAACAAAAATCAAACAAAAGTGTATAAGCATACAAAAATGATATAATGGTCTTGTATTGTCTGTAACTTGAAGACAAATATAAACATAAACACATGTGACTCCTGCCTTACTCTTCCTTTATTCTGCAAGATATAAAAGAAAAATAAAAGTACCGGTATAACAAAATAAAAAGTCTAACTACATGTATTGTGGTCAAGGTCTATTCAGTCTTTCATTATACATATTGCTAATGGAGGATACAAAAATTTTAGTTATATCATAATCGTTATATTGTAATAAGTATATGAATTTTTTGTGTTCGTTTTTATCCTTAAAGGTGGGCACTACATATGCTGTATAGACAGCACATAATAAAATGGAATTCTGTTTGATTGCTCTTAATCAGTTCCTTATTCACCTCCATGTTAATACATCATTCTTTCTTTGATCAGTGTGGAATGAAGTGATGATTTTTTAATAAAAAGATTTATATTAACCATAAGATACTACTTGTAATAACAAATAAAGTACTACTTTTAAAGAATTCATTTCTTCCACTTTTTTTACATAGTGGCATACTACCCAAGTTCTCCTGCTGTTTCAAGCTCAAAGTCCAACCTAGGCAACTCTTCTCACTGCAACTATGGCAAAACAGAAGAAAAAGATGAAGATGATGATGAAGACGATTTCCCAAAGGAAAACTTTAAGAAGGTAATGGTGAAGCAAGAACTGAAGGAGGTACCTCACTCATATTCAGCCCTAGTCGAGGAAGGGGAGGAGTCCCAGCCTCCCCAGCAAGCTCAGCGTCGATTCGTATGGAATGATTGCGACAATGAAAGGGAGAGGGCAGAGATGTATGCTAAAAAGGCAAGGCAGTCGCTCTATAGCACTGAAGGTTGAAGTAGTAAGATATGGGCTAGTTGCATAAAACTTACCATTAATGGTAACTCTCACTATGAACATGACCGACAAAGAAAGTGGACAAAATAAACAACCTCTCATTCTGCCCTTCACAATGGTTCGGGTAGTCAAAAGAACATCCCTTCACTGCTATTATGTTTAATCAGTAGTTCCAGGTGAATATGCATGTTACACCTGTTCCACATATTTTAGATAATAGCTGTGAAGGGATGTTCTTTTGACTACCCGAACCATTGTGAAGGGTAGAAAGAAGGGTTGTTTATTTTGTCCGCTTTCTTTGTCCGTCATGTTCATAGTGTCTGCCATCAATGGTAACTACCATGGTAACATTGATGAACAGCCGATCAAATTCAAGGTTTCATGCAGGGAAGTTACCATTGATGGCAAAGTTACCATCAATAATCAGCTTTATGCAGTGGGGCCCTGCAGAACTTGTTCTAAACTTAGTTTGACCATCATTACCTTACACATTCCATTATGGTCATTCATGTGAGCACAGAGGATCATTTCCTGTAGAAAAAAGGATTATTCAGCAGAATATTCTTTTATGGTATGCATAAATTCAGTGACTGAATCTTACTTGTCTAGATCATTCAAAAGTTCATGTAATATGAGGAGTCATTTGCACATGCTGTCTTGAACTGCAGTCGTGAAGATTGCTTTCATCTGTTCATGATTTGCCAAAGATAGGAAAAGGCCAGTCTTGGGCAGAGGTGTTTGCTACACAAGTCAAGTCAGTCAGTTAATAGCACTGAAGGTCGAAAGTACTTGATACTTGTGAGATCAATTTTTTAAAGATATATTTGATCAGATCATCATTACACATGCTGTAATGATCCCTCAAGTCATGGATCATTCAAGAGAAGAATGAAACATCATAATAGGACATTCCATTTCTATGTTATGTAGGAAGAGTACTTTAATGTTTCATCCTATTTCATTAACTGACTCTGCCGTCTTGTGATCATTCAAAGGCTTCTGAAGTGTAATGTTGAATATATCCACCACTGACAAATGTAATTCACTGAAATGCTTGGTACATTTCCGACTTTTAATAGTGAATGGAATTGCTCATAGAATGCAATAACATTTTACCCAGATATTGGGAGTTTGTTTTCATTAGTGAGGTAAATAAATGTATTTTATCTTGTTATCTTCTTTTTTTTTGTATTTTGAGAATTCTATGTTAGCTTTATCTTTCGATAACTTTCTACATATGGAATTTTACGATTTGATGTTATTAAATTTTCTTCATGGCTTTATTTCCACATCTTTTAAAAACGAAAATGTACCATTTCTGTGAAACAAATGTAATTGGACCAAGTTTATTGATAATTTATATCTGATTATTTTCTGTACAAGGTATAGTGTATAAATTGAAGTAACATATTTTAGTTTTTTTTTTTGAGTGTTCTACCTTTTGTACAGGAAAACTACAAGTGACTATACTTCTTACAAATGACAGATATATTGCCTTTCCAAGAGAGCTTTTGAGAATTTACCCTCACAACTATGCAATATTGAATGTATATATCAATTAAATATTTTATTAAACCTTTTTCACTTAAAAAAGTACATTATTGCAGTTCTGTGTCTTATGCATATACCTAGCTTCTTAGTATTGACTGCATAATGTAAATTACTGGTACTTTATGTCTGCTATTTACTAAAGAAGTGAACTGTTCAGTGTTGAAATTAATTTGTTGACCCTTTTCAGAACTTCATTATGAAAGCATCCAGTAAAGGAGCCCAAAAATATGTCATTTATAACTAGACAAATAGTACATATTAAGTTGAATGGGCATTATCTTTAATGCCATTTGTATTTCCAGTATTCTTCAAGTGAAAACGTGAAGTATACAATGAGGCCATAATTCTCAATAAGAATGCTTGGAAATTATGTGAATTATGTTTTTTTTTTTGGTTAGCAATTTGTGATATTTTCTTGGAAACTACTTGCTTCGTCCTTTGAGAGCCAAATATGCCCATTTGGCTTTTTGCAGATATACATGTAACAATGTGGCAAAAATAGTTCATTTTATTTAACAAAAAAACAAATTCACACTATGCCACCCACAATACTTTGGCATGAATGAGCATCTGGGTGCTGTTGCATAAAACTGCTATCATAGTAACTTTGCCATCAATGGTAACTTTCAGTGAATACTCGATTTTGATGGGCTATTGAGCAACATTACCATGGTAGTTACCATTGATGGCAAAGTTACTATAATAGCAAGTTTTTATGCAACGGCACCCAGACTGGTACATATGGCTCAAAATTTTCATATTATCTTCAAGTTGGACAATGTTATTAACCCACTGGCTACTGGAAGCGGGTAGACCCTGTATGAAGCCTTTAGGAATGAAAGAATTCAGCAGTCAACGAGTTAAACAAAACATCTTTGACAGAAGACAAACTTGCTACACAAGAGCTTTTTTTTTTTTTTAACATATCTGGTTTGGTGACCAACTTTAATCATCTTCCATGCCACAATCATCATTAATCAGATCAGATATACAGAGAAAATACTTAGAATGAATCAAAAGCATACATCTATCTAATAACTAGAGACAATAGAATGGCTAGATTAGCGGCAAAGTACTTCAAAGATTAAATCCTGGCGATTGGGGTCTTCCGAGGTGGACAGACTTTAAAGGGCATACTGTGTGGGAAAGCTACATTATATGATGCAGAAACATGACATATATCTTAGATAATTCAGCAGATATTAGTCCACTAGAGAAAAATCGGACAAGATAGCCTGTTGATTTGTGCATATATGTTAAACGAGGTGCATGTTGGTTAAACAAAGAAAGTAATGACCACAATCAAAGCTTAGAATATCATGCAATATTTCCATGTTTTATAGCTTATCACTGTAAAAGCCAAGACTGAATATGAAGAAATCAAATTCAACTGTCCAAATATTTTCAATAATTGCTATTTTTAACCTGTGTAATCGAGCAATTCAGGTTCAGCAGTATAAGTTCAGTGAATCGAGAACTCCACCATTCAAATAATAAAACTTTTCTCTTTAAAATGCATGCATCTATTCGGTCAGGTAGCACATACAAATGAAACTAAAGTGATGAAGAAAGAAAACAGGAATAATACTTAGTTTATGATTGCACCTAATCTTTCTTGACATAACATTTATTGTATATTTTCTGGAGTAAAGGAAGTTATATCCCTTTGACTCTTAACTTTCTCATAACAATGAACTGCAACTCATGACAGTATCTCACTGTTAAGCTTTATGTATGTAACACAATTTAAATTGATAAGAATGGACTAATGCCACTTGACATGTACAGTGCAGTAAAGATTTGACATACATGAATTGCAGAATAAGAAAAAATGAAATACTCTGCTACTGTTGCTCGCGTTAAACAGCATTTGACAATATCCATTTATCAATGTGCCTAAATAATCCTTTCTCTGTGGCTCTGATGTACATGTATGTTCAGATTGGAAAGAAAATATTTTCATTTATTCCTTTTTATCACTAACACCAATAATGCTTACAATTATGTTTTCCACACTAAAAATATGCACAACTTGTCTATGTAGATCACTAACCATGACAACATTATACAGTATACATTTTAAAAATAAAGTTGCATGTGTATAACTAAGTGTGTTATGTACAAACTAGACAGATGTTATTTTTCAACTACTTCCATACAATATGACCAACTCTATTTGTTACTCAAGAAAGCAAAGTACCAATTAATAATAACAATGCTAAATGCTTACTCATTCTAGGTTTGACCCAAAGGGTAGAAGCATTGCATAATGATCTTAATAGTGCTTATGACACAGGAAAAGCTGCAAAGGTCTAGGGCCAACATATATCAATTCCTTACTGGGGAAGGGTGGAATATCGTATAAAATGAAGAATGCATGAACAATGCAATCTTAAAGGATATTTTCATATGCAATCATGAACACCCAAATAAGGCCTTGTAGAAACTGGACCAGAATATGAAATAAAAGGTATTCATGTCACTCCATCTATCATTTCTATGATATATACTATGCCATGAAACACAACTACATAGCAAGCATGCTGCATTAAGTACTACTTTGATACAATTCCTTTCCGGCATTGCGCCTCAACTCTGTGATATCCTCAAGTCAAAGCAAAAAGTGAAATCGATATTTCCTTCCTGATAAAAGAAATGGCATTATATTGGAAATGATTCTGTTTGCTGTCGAGTTGGTGCACCTAGCGAAATTACTGATCATACATTTTTAAGTTTCTACTATGCATTGCATTCCTAATCGGTCAAACATGCCCATTTCTGTGATCTGTGAACATCTGTCACCAAATAATGTCCATTTGGTCCACCGCACTTCTAAAGCTACTCTTACAAGACATCCACAACCTAACTTTGCCTTTAAGCTGTACATACATTGCACAATGTTTAGGCATATGCAAAGAGCTCAGCCAACCACAAGATTTTCCTTTTCCAGTACTCTGTTATAACCTCACCTCAGAGTCAAATAATTCTGATATAATGAACTGGATATTGACTTACTCTAAGCAACTACCATGATATTGATTCAAACATTCTGTATCTCTGTGTAATAGGTGCCAATTTAGATGATATTGATCAGAGCTTGTCTTAACTCTGAAATAATAATTAGTATTCATTCACAGTAACTAGGAAATACTTTTACTTTATCTTAATCCATCCATACAACAATTTAATAAATAAAACGCATACACATTCATGCTACATTCTAGCGATAGTATCTCTGATTTAACCCAATACCCTTTTTTTCTGTTTATAGAGTACTTCTTTTCCATCACTATTCACTTCATTTACCATCTATCAGCCAAAACTAAACAAATAACAAAAAGCACAAAGCCTGTGTTAAAGAAACATTAAAATTTAAAGCATAATATATTATTTATCTTAATATCAAGACTTTCTATGGAATGCATGACGGTAAGTCTCATAGCTAAATCAATTCCGATAGTTATAACATCTCTCCCTCTCACTCTAAAAATATATAAATAAATAAATGAATAAAAGACTGCAACCCTCTTTGAAAAATGAGGTTTACAGTTAATCTCCAGCATAACATAACCTGATATTGCATGACACCTTCTTGCAAAACACTTTGGTTTATCTTGCCTTTTTTTTTCTTCACTGTCAGAAAAAAGATTTTCTTCAATCTTAAATATGAGGTTTGTGACACTAAAAGATAAACACAGGTTCTGGTGAAGTGATTACATCGTGAAAAAAAAAAATGTTTCTATGTAATTGGAAAAGTTTGTTAGGAAGTACATAAAATGTATGTATTTCTTGAGATTTCAAAATAATCGAAATGATGAGAAATCAACTTGAGTCTTGGTGATAAGCACATGCACTACACAAAGAAATGGGTGGAAGGGACTACAAACAAATGTTCAGGCCAAACACTCTGTATTTTTTTTGTCACATTTCAAATATGCTGGAATTTGAAAAGTAATTCTTTTCGAGGGACATTTCCATTATGATATTCTTTCAAACTGACATAAAAAGCCTGAAAGAGCTCACAGATTTTTCTCTCTCTCGTTTTTTTTTTTTTTTGCATCTCTTTCCTGAACTCCAGCTTCTCTTTTAAAACTAAATAATGCCTCTTATTTCATAAACAAACATACTTCATATCATGATTATTTGGCAAATGAAGCTAAATGCTTCAAAGTACAAAAAAAAGGAGATTAAAGGTTGATTAGGTAAAATATTTTTTACTTTTTGATTTCTATATATGAAATTCAGATAAACAGGCAACTAGCAGGGATGCCAACCTTGTATAGAGCACTGCAGTATTTTGAAAGCTGAAAAGGGGTATTTTGGGTGGAAAAACAGCATTTTCACCTTTTCTGCAATAGATTGGTGTTGTTATACAACTTTGGAAAACAAAGTATTTTCCATGAAACCCGCAGTATTTTTGACAAAAAATGATACAAAATAACTGCAAAATAGGGTCATTTGACACATCTCTGCACTAGAGAAAATATTTTAAAGCATTTCTGAAATACCAGCACTTCTCATCAATTAGCAGGATATTCAGAATAATTTGCACCCCCCCCCCCAATCTATATATTGCGAAATAATTCAAATGAATACATAACCCACAATAATGTATCTTAGGTGTATTTCATTAATATAGATTTCAGTCTCTGCACAAGATATGTATTTTTTTCATTTTTTTTTTCACTTGACTAACAAGCTGGAAATATATATGTCATTTTAAATAATACCTAATAAAATTCCACTAATCCATGCTAGAAAGATGGCTTTGCAGTAATATAACTGTAATCATAATGGGAGTATCAGATGTGATCACATAAACATACATTTTATCATGCTACAAAAACAATCTAGTAAAATTCTCAAGAAATGCACATTATTACCAGACCACTTGACTATAATATTCCACAAGTACATGGCTATTTACAAAAGAATTACGTCATATCCCTCTTAGAGTATTCTGTAAAGACCCCTCATGACAATAATATATATTCATTTGATATTAACCTACCCATCCCGCTCAACCCAATCCTCCATCATGCGACATACCCCGCGTATGTATATTCTACATGAAATGTACACTGTAATGTATATGACAGTAGCAACATGTACTACACCGACACATACCGACGTATCACATGCCATTTTGCTTGCTGTACCGGGTGTATACACAAACAGAGAATCGATGCATATGACCCGGTCAGGGACTTAGGGGCTAGTTAGGGTTAAAGGAGGAGGGGTTGGGTGGCCTACCTATGACAATTACTCAACATGAGATATAAGTCTATTTACAGGAACAGATTATGGGAATGGCTGGGACAAAGTAGGGGTAATCCTGAACAAAATCTAGAGGGGGGGGGGGGGGGGCGGCTGACTCCAGACGAGGGTATATAGTGATAGCTTAATCCTATTGATAATCTAAGGTGACAGAAAGATTGGGAAGAGAATATAAGCAGATAGGAGAGGAAGGGGAAGGAGAAGGGGCGTGACGACAGAAGAAATGCTGGCGGGCAAGGACTAGGGGCTGAGAAGAAACTAGATGGGAGGGAGGGGCTCCGTAGCAGAGGAAGGTTTGTTGCTTTGCAACCAAAGGGGGTAGATTAGCAGCAGCCCTGACCCCCTTGTTGCCCCCTGTCACCCGAGGGTTGTGCTGGGTTGATGGTATTATGCTGAGGCCCAAGCTTGATTCCATTAGCCTGCATATGTAGAAAAAACAAAATGACACAACAAAGGATTCATTAGCATTTGTAGTATCAATAAAGAAAATAGAATATATTCAGGAGAATCTACATAATAATAATATTCTGGATTTTTATAGCACCTAATACATCTTTCTAATGTCTCTAAGCGCTCTACTGAAATATTATTACCCCAGTCATCGCATTCAGGCTTGCCTGCACACAATGTATGCACCTTCTCCACTCCCTAGGGAGCATTCCGGCCTGGCGCCTTTTGCAAGTGCTCACAATGCTAAACATACCAACAAATTGCTGAAAAACACACATACAGATAATTTGGTACACATCTCTAAAGAATGAGGATTAGAAGTTAATAGACAAAGAGACAAAAGAAATTCTGATAAAACCTGCACAAACCAACGCAGCCCACCGATCAGCAATATATGATAACATGAATAATGTGGCTCCAACTTAAGAATGAGAAGATACATACACTGCTATGAAAACAAGTCACAAGTCATTTTGTCCAAAGCTTTCATGAGAAGCCATGTGTTGCTAATTTGTTAGGGATGAGGTATTTCCAAGACTATGAATAGCTACTGTCCTTGGGCAGCTTTCAAATGAAAAGAAAGGAACTAGTAAACTAGTACCAGCACTTATCTGGGCATTAAATTTCATGACTTTCCTTTCGACGCCTGCGGATACTGTGCCCTTTCTCACATTCATGAATGAACTTTAAAATTCCCATGCACAAAGAATTAAAATCACTCGTAAGTAAATATTAATTACAGTATGGTGTCTCTTTCATGATCTTCTTGGCTAACACTCAAATCTAATAAACCAAACATCTAAAAAATTCCAAGTTTTAAGTGTGGGGGGGGGGGGGAGGGACGACTAGGGTATGTCTGCAGTAATATCTCCAGGAGAACTGCTTACCTCATTGTTGATGTCGAAGACACCTTCCTGGATCTTCTGGTAGATTTCCTTGGCAGTGTTGATGAAGGCTTCTTCTACATTAGCGGCCGTCTTGGCTGATGTCTCCATGAAGATGAGACCATGTTCCCTTGCAAACGCCTCTCCCTCTTCCTTCTTCACGTCTCGTCTTGCTTCCAAGTCACTGTGGAGAAGGGATGAGAACACAAGACATACTTGTTTCAGGGTTATTTAGAGAGTAATATCACCACTCAAGTAGAGGTACATGGACCGTTCAACTCTTAAAAAGATGCCCATGTCATATAAAAAACAATAAAAAAAAAAAAAAAAAAGCTTGAGTTCCGACAAGAGTGACAAATAATTTTGTGAGCTTTCTATTTATATTCATGTCAGTTTAGAAGAATATCATAACAGAAACATGCCTCGGAAAGGATTGCTCTTCAAATACCCTCATATTCGAAATATGACAAGAAATAGTTGAAGTGTTCAGGCCAAACATTGAATACCATATGTGTGTGCAGTCCCATATACCCATTTTTGTGTGCTGTGTGTGTGCTTTCAAGAAAGACGATTTCTTATCAATATGGTTCCAAAACCTCACGATATAGAAATTCTTATGTACATGTAGACATGATCGACCATTCCTGATTACTTTGGAACAGTTTCTTTCAAATCGTAAATGCATGACCACAAATCTTTAACCTGTTGGAAACGATTTGATTCTGGTACCAGCCTGAGTTGTCTCCAGCGTACGTTTATGAATTTGTCCTTTATTTGCATGTTTTTGTTCTTTTTGTGCATGATATCAATGACTTATGAAGTTTTCTTGTTTGTAAAGTCAAGATATTGTTTTGATATTCTATTATTTGTTTTTAAGAAATAATGATTTTGATCCCTTTGGCCCCCCCAAACTTCCTTCCACTTACCTCTTGTTACCAATTAGCATAATGACCATGTTTGAACTAGAATGCTGGCGGGCATCTTCGAGCCATGTCGTCAGGTGATTGAATGTGTCTCGCCTGCAATTAATCAGAGATGCAAGAAATAATTTATCAAATGTATCATGAAATACATAATTTTAGAGGAATTTCTCTTGGACTGTACATGGTCTAATGAAAAGTAATTCCTCATTCATTACAATTCAAAATATCATAGACAAGACTACATAATCAATTCATAATACTACTTTTAAGAACAGAAAGAATATGAGATGCAAGTCATATATATCCCAATCTACTGGATAATTTATTAAATCAAAGTAACAATGGTTTCAAGGATTGCACAAATACACATGTATATAAAGACAATTAACACGAAGAATTTGAACAAAATTAAAATAAGTGGCTATGCTTTTCATAGGGTACCAACTCCAAAACAACAAACAAAACAAACAGAAAAGGAAAAAAACAACAAACAAACAAACCAACAGGAGCTGAGTGTGAACAATCATGAAACTTTAAAGGATTATTATATTGGTGAGTCTATGGGGTTTAGAGTGGTCCACATTCGGGGTGAAGCGGAAATTCTCGGAAATTCCAGTAAGTCAATCAGAGAAACAAGCCCACATTCCCTTTCATGCGCGGCGTGGTCGGTCCTGATTCAGGTACGCTCTAGGGTACTAGCTCGGGTGTCGACAATATAATATCACTCGCGCAAAAGGTGAGAAAGTATCTTCACCTTTGTGCTGATGTATAACTCAATAGTCAAGACCATGAGATATGATTACGAAGTTGAAGTAATGGGAGTCAGCAATCGTCTCAGAGCCCCATATATTGTGACTATAATAGCCCTTTAAATGAAAAGACTCCCTGAAAACAAAATTTCAACTACATAATAAATCACACTCATTTAGTTCTGACACAGCCTTTGCCCCCACAATAAGAACAATGAAAAAACAAAAACAAAAACAATCAAACAAAACCATGCCCTCTTACATAAGTAAGTCAAATATACATTCATTATGTATAATTCTTTCCTTCAAACATTGCATTAAGAGCTTTTCTTATTCCATCAAAAAGCAAAATTAACTTTTAAACCTTCTCCACAAAACTATCAAATTGTAATAATACAAGGAGAAAATGTTTGCTTACCTAGTGATATCATATACTAAGAGAGCACCTGCTGCACCCCTGTAGTAAGATCTTGTGATGGAACGGAAGGATTCTTGACCAGCCTAAAAAACAAAGGAAATTAGAATATAAATCAGGACTAAAATAATCTTTTGAAGAAGGTTGAGTTCTAGAAAAGGTGAATAATTATTTGTGAGTTTTCTCCTTATTTAACAAAAAACCTAGATGAATCCTCGAGCACACGCAGTCGAAATTTATGCCTCCGCCCTTGCCAGGTCAGAATTTACTTTTAATTATGGAAAATGTATTAGGATACAGTTAGATTACAAAACTGGTGAGCGATCTTTTGCTCATGCTGCTTCTACACTGTGGAACACTATTCCATGTTATATGAAGGAAGTTTCCACAGTATTAAAGTTAAAACCCTTCTCAAGACATTTCTGTTTAAAAAGTATTTTGAATGAGTTTTGGTCTTGCAAACTGCAGCACCTACTGTACATTTACATTTCCTTTTTCCATTTTTAACTCCCTCTGCTAAAGCGCAGAGAGACACTACAGTAGTGATATGCGCTATATAAGCACTGTATTATTATCATTAAAACTGGAAAAAATGGTTCCATTTAAATGACACTCTGCCAGCCACGTTTGAAGTTGATCTGTGAAATGGTGAAGTTATCGCAAGAACAAGCAATTTTCACATATATATTAAATGACATCTATGACCTTTAACCTTTTACCTTGTGACCCCAAAGCTAATTACATCATGGTCTCTCCCAAATGCATACATCACCCAAGTTTGAAGTTGATCTATCAAATGGTTCTTAAGTTATTGCGAAAACAAGCCATTTTCCTGCATATAATGACCTCTATGACCTTTGACCTCATGATCCCAAAATCTAATCAGATCATTGCCTATATGAGCCAAGTTTGAAGTTGATGCCAAATGGTTCTTAAGTTATCGCGAGAACGAAAAAAGGACGGATGGACAGACAACCGAAAACAATGCCTCCACCACCCACCTTCGGTGGGCGGAGGCCATAGACATATAATAAATTTACTAGACGAAAAGCAGTACGCGCTTATATCATTACGCGAATGGCATTAGGCCCCGCATAAAAATTCTTATGTGAAGGTACAGTCAAACCTGCTTTAGCGACCAACTGTATAGAAAGACCACCTGTCTATATAGAGACCACAATTTTTGTTTCCCTTGAATCGTTTTCCCTATTGAAATGTGTATTAAAGAAGCCTGTCCATAATGACCACCTGCTCATAAAGACCGCTATTCTTGTCTCCCTTGGGCGGTCTTTATAAACAGGTTTCACTGTATATCACAGAATCAAATAATTTCAACAAGTATGTGCTTGGCAGATAAAATCAATTAAATAAAACAACAACATAAGAACAGAAGGAAGAGGAGTCAAATTTTACCAAAGTGTCAATTTACGCCAAATAAACAATTTCATTTTTTGGAAGACTACATTTAAATTCACAACCCATGATATTTCTGATTTAGTCCTTAAATTATACAATTCCTTTAATGGGAAATACACAAATCAACGTAATATATACTGGATATATATAAAATTAGATTAATGTAATGTATGTGTATCTATTACAGAAGTCAGCTCACAGTGATACATAAAACCGTTGTATGTTAAGACACTGATGCTACTTTATAAATAAACCTAGTGTACTACACTGCTCAATATAATTTACATGTACTTGGCAGGGAAGAGAAAACTAAACTAAAAAGTGAAAGATTGTAAACAAGAATAGTTGTGGTAATTTATCATTCTTCATTATATTATCCAGAATCTAGTAATCTACCAAAAATAGGTTGATGAGCAAGAAATGTTATATGTTATTGACAAAAATTAATGTAAAAAGAAATATCTAAGGATAAAAGATTTGTGAAATTAAATACTGGCAGTAGACTTCAATTGGATAATTTGTTTAGCTCATATCTGTATCATGTGTCATGCTGAACTTGAGGACCCATCCATAGTTATGGGCCTTGAAATATACAATATAATTTTGTGGAACAAATATCACAGGTAAAAATTCATATCAATAGTACATTTAAATGAAATCAGGAAAAAAAAATGCATACATGAATAGAAAAAAGAAAATCAAAGGTTTGACATCCTGTCTATTGTGTTTCATTTACCCCCTTTCAAAATACCAAAGCTTTAAAAGGAAACTTTCATGGAATTCAAGAAGAAACAACTTTCACTTCATGTGCAATACTTACTGTATCCCAAATCTGTAACTTGATTTGTTTGCCATCGATATTGATCATCCGTGCACCGAATTCAACACCTACATGGGGAAAGAAAAGAAAGTGATTATTGCATTTTACAAATCCTGACTATCATAAATTCACATATACATTGTGTTCTTACTGGGATGTAATAGCTGCATGTGTCTATGTATGTTAAGTATGATACAAAATGAAAAACAATTTTGAATGATACTTGATAACTTTTCTTTCTCCCTCTTTTTTCAAAAAGAAAATGCTGATATTCATCCTCATGTCCTCTTCAAAATACATTAAAAAATACCATGCCTTCTTTCTTTAGTTTTGAATTTTAGTCTTTAGAAGATCACACAACATTCAATATTAACAATCATACACGGGCTACTGAAAATTTGGAATAAGACTCGGGTCACTCAGCTTCTGAACATATCACACATGAAAAGTAAAAATGTACATATTTGCGGACATGACAAGTTTTACTGTCCTAGAAAACCCATTAATTATTGTTACCCCAGCTTTAGCTCTGGGCCTTGCCACATTTAACCGATAATGACGATATAAAGATTTCATTTAAAGGTACACTCTACGACCCTATTATATGGTGTTAAGGTGTTACATGTGAGTTTGCTTGTGCCTGTTTATAGTAAGGTACGTACATGGTTCTCGCCAGTACATAACACCCATGGTTCCAATACCATGCGTAAAGGGTTTCAGACAAGGAAGAAACCTGTGTGAAATTGCTGCACCATGCGTGGCCAAGGGTAAAAAAATATTGGAGTATATATTTCTAACAATAATGATAAATGTCACAGACTGTTTTGCTTTTTGGCAATGTATTTTTACTTTTATACCATTAGCAGGTACAACTACTGCTTACCAAGAAGCATTTTTCATCCTTTTACTTTAGCATATACTGCCACCACACCTAACTTTAGGTGTTATTCCGTAAAACTTCCGAAACTTCCACGCTTTGCGCAGAGTGGGAACTGTGAGCGGATTTTTTTCTAGAGAGAACCCTGGGTACATATACGTGTAGGGTGCACCTTTTTAATGCAAAATCATGCTATTGTTATTGTTACTAGGTGGTCTGTCATCGACAGATCACCTCTTAATTTTGTCTAATATGAAAAAAAAAATTTTTCATTCTTCCGCCTTGATTTTTGTCCGCATGATTTCTCAATATTGGCACATTCAATTTTCATGAAATTTTTGTCAGTTATCAGGGTTATCAAGGACACGTTCTAATAAGCTTTTCAGGGTCATCAGGTCATCATGATGTCATCCATAAATATCATGTCATGATCATAACAAAATGCCATTACTCCTTCATATTTGGCATGATGAAAGTCCATAATAGTCCAAAGAATTCTGTATAGTTAAACGTGCGCATACGCATACGTCCGCGCACCAGCGCGCGTGCAAAGTGAAAAAAATGCTCAAAATCAATCATGGATCAAACCAAAATCCATTTCAGGTCAGTTTAAGCATTTCAAAAATTTTTGTGCGTTTTGCACGTGCGCAAGTCGTAAATAACGTAAAAACGCCGTTTTTTCACTTGATTTGGAATCCGGAGACTTTTCTTTTCTTTCTCATCCATTTAGAATTGATTTCAACTTACCATAAGGTCGTACGCACGCGCCAAAGTTCAAAGTTCGTGCGCGCGTCAATGGGCAATATTGTCTAAAATCTGCCATAGCTCGTCAGAAAGCATGGCGACCCCCCAATTTTTTTACACTTTCTGAAAGCCTATGAGTTGAAGATTTGAATTCATGAAAAAATCAGGGGGTCAAGTAATCGTTACATCGCGATATTCTCATGTGAACTCAAAATTTCATTTTTTTCAATTATGACGTCATATTTTTTCCCTTTAATCAAGACTTTCTCGCTTATTGTTGGTCGATTTTCGCCAGGATTTCGATATGATGTAGCTAAGATAATTCTCTATCATTAGGCTTTCCTTTAATTTTAATGGCATCATGGTCTAATTTTACGATAAACGGAGTCAGGTCAATTTTTCACATTTTGCGTGTATTGTCTATGGGACATGACCTTTTCATAATTCTTGATTCTACATTCTCGTCTTTTTTGAGCATTTTTTTTCGATTTTTGCCCAGCTTTGAGTATGTAGTAGCTGAGAAAATTCTCTATCTTAAGTGTGTCATTTATTTTTAAATCAGATGTCAGGAACATTATCAAAATTTTAACTGGAAAACATGATATAAGAATCCCATTTTCTGGTGACACGACATTTGCTCCTGCGACAATTGCTCCTGCCTTAATTCCTCCAAAGACATAGGGTTAGGGTTAGGATTGCAATAGGGTTTTTGGTTCAGAATAATGTGAGGATAAGGATTAAGGTTAGTGTTAGGTTTGGGGTTAGGTTTTATGTTTGGCTTAACGTGCAGATTTTCCAAAGGAGCAATTGTCGCCGGAGCAAATGTCATGGAACCCATTTTCTATCTACGTGTTATCTCTATGAGCACTTGTCTCACATCCTCAAGGGCCCCTGTTTGACTCCCGGTGACGGCAGTGTCTTTTTCTTTTTTTGTTTTTTTTGTTTTTTGCTTTTTTTGTCCTTTCATATTATCATCTTCTTCAACTACTTTTACACATACAATCACAAACAATGCAATAAACTGCATTATTTTGCCTGTTTTGTCTATTGCAATACAGTGTACAGTAGTTTATGTACAACCCTAATGCAAATCTGATTTGTTAACGTGTAATAGACCTTTGGGTCAACTTTTCATTATACTGCAATATCAAATCGTCCCATTTCTATGACATCAGTCTTCTTCCCAGACGTTTATATTTTCTTCAGTTCATCAGGTCATCGTGACGTCATCCAGGTGCCATTTTGTTATTAGGACAGGCCACCTAATTCGTCTTCAGTGACGAATTGAAATCTCTCGCTGTTACTGTTATTAGTCTAATATGTTATTCAACTGAATAACAAACTCCCCTGCAGAATATGTAAGAAGGAAAATGAGCTCCCTAATGGGCTTTGGACATTTAAAATGCAGGTTCCACAACAACTGCTAATGAGCCACCAGAGTGTACATTCTACTAGCCTGCATTCTAAACTCTGTACTGACAAGATTTCAGGTTAGGTCAGAGTTCTCAATTAAACTTACCTATTGTAAGATCATGGACTGGCTGGAATCGCTTATCTGTAAACTGTAGGAGTAGGCATGATTTACCGACACCTGTTTGTTGACAAAGAAAAAAAAATACATAGAAATACATATAGTCAGAAAAAGAAAACAAATCAAAAATACATACATCAATTTTCCAGACATATGAAGTAAATGAGTAATTACATGAATACATACAATTTGATACTACATGTATGCCAGCGAGGCTAATGACAAATCATTCACTAAATGGCGCAATATTCATTTATTTTTCTTTTAAATAAAAAAAAAAATTAAAAAAAAAAATTGCTCACTGATATGTCGATATGACTGAAAGAAAGGTGATCCACTCAATTTTTTTTTTAAATATTCAACAAAATAAATGAAATATGGAGAAATCCATTTTTTTTTTTTTTGGGGGGGGGGGGGACACTGAAAGAAAAATGCACTATGTGAATGCTGAGTAGTATGGAAACAATTTATAAAAGAACCAATAATTGATTTGAATGCTGGATCATGAAGGGGGTTATGTGTGGGTGTGTGTGCGCGGATGTCTGTTTTGTTTTGTTTTCAAAATAATTATTTCACACATTTCTGACAGTGCTCTCAGAGAGCATAGAGGCACGATGGTCCTCTTCTGTGTGCAACGAGGCAAATAGACTAGCACATGGCAAGCTGTGATTCTACAGAATTGCACAGATGTATCATACATGCAGTCCTTCTGACCTGGCCTGGGATTGTAATTATTCACACCATCGGTCAGAGCCAAAAGCTCACATACACAAAGTATTTTGCAGCTGATCTTTCACTCTCTCCAACATCACACATTTCCTTTTCGAGATTTACTTTAGAGTTTTGAAGTTGAAAGGTACAAACTCATTTTTCACCTACACCTTTGTGCCTCGGAAAAGTATTACTAGATAGATGGCGCAATACATGTGCATTATATTATTATTACCTGTATGTCCAAGAGAGAGTGGGGCGAGAGAGAAGCCCTGTTCATACTACCCACCTATCCATAAGATAGGCCCAAACGTTACGCCTATTACGGATACGCTTTGGACTGCTGGTAATCAGAATGGCTCCCTCTGAACATTGCGGTATTTTACGCTATTCAGTGCATACATGTATTTGACCCTATTTTACGTTTCGAGACCTACATGTAGTAATATTACTGTAATATTGTGAATACCTGGTGTACATGAACAGCATCCGCAAAATAGGTGCAACATTTACGGCTTGTGCAGTGGAGCGTAGCATTTCTTTGACAGGTTTGACCCTAAGCTGAATGCGCATTGTATGCTGGGTAACTGAGATAGGACAGAATACTGTAATACTGCAGATGCAAGATTACGGTCATATTACCCTTTTTTCCCTGTAATATGAACGGTGTCCACAGGAAATCGCTTACCGATGCGCGTTGGTAATATTGCAGTATTGGGTAAATATGAACAGGACTAGCGAGAGAGAGAGAGAACCACCAATTCAGAAAGCAAGATAACAGAAGAGAAGAGGGGAAAATGCTCCTGAAAACAAGGCAAAGTACATTTCTGATATGATATGCTTCTATGGATTTGGAAAGGAAAAAGGAAGAAAACTTCTAAATCTATATCAGGGCTCGACATTAGCGGGCACCCGGGACACATGGGCGCCTAGATTGGACCGCTGGGCGCTTAAAAATGAAAATGGCAGAAATCTGGCTGGGCGCTTAAAATTTTATTCCCCCGAAAAGGTTAAAATTCTCGGCAGTAAGAAAATGAGGACGCACTGTCTTCCGTCTTATCCGCTGATGTGTAGCATTAGCTCTTGTGTGTAGATGAGCATGTTGTGTGTGCACGTGTGTGTGAAACGGCATGTTTGACGGGGACGGTAGCTCGCCCAGACAATGCCTATAGTCATGCATAATGTGGATGCATGAGCGGTGTAGTTACTTTGTCGTTAATCATGATCATGAGCGTATTGAAAAATAGACATAGCCCTTTTACAAGACCATTTTTGGTATTAAGAAATTTAAATTTGACGGTTAATCGACGGTTAGTAGCCTGAGGAATAACCCCCAACCAACAAAATATTTCCATTAAAATCGACGATAAAGCAGGTTAAAAGAACGGTAACGCTTATATTAGTAGTTGATATAATTCTAAATCATTCCCTCCTACCTCTTTCTGTGAGGACAAACGAAAATCCAGGGCAAATAAAGTGAAAGTAATCCAAATTTGCTTGCTATTCTCCAATAAATTTTCACGTCACGAATTCGTTAATTCAGAAATAAATCAATCGCCAAAAGATGGCGCTAAACCCTGAAGCGCTAAAACCCGGAAGTGTACCGACATACAGTGTAGTACACAAATTCTATTCATTCAATCTACGTTCACTACGTTGACATTACGATTACTGTATGCAAGCGTGGCGCAGAGCATACAGTCATGATTTGAAATCGGAACTTGGCCAGAATGATTTCAATATCACCTCAAAATTAAGTAAAAAGGGCACTAACGAACAAGCTCTTGCTTGCAAGTATGAATGTTTTGGGATTTTTAAAAAAATAATGTCCGTTCATTTTTCATTCATTCATTTCTTCGAAAATATCTTGTCATACTTTCGTTTCATGATTCGAAATTGAACGTGGCCTGAATCAGTGAATGGCTCTTGCTTGCAAAATTAATGTTGTTGATTTTTTTCTTTTAATAATGTCCGTTCATTTTTCGTTCAATTATTTCTTCCAAAATATCTTGTCAAGACTTGTCATACTTTCGTAGAGCTTTCGTTTATTTTTCTTTCATGATTACGTGAATGAGCTCCTTCGCTCATAAGTACAGTTACGTCAGGGCTGAAATAGTGCATTGGCTTAAAGTAGTTTTCACTCATGTCTGCATACAGTGCATATAAACGTGTTTCTTGCCTTGAATGCTTTCATTTGTGATTGCAAGAGTTGATCTGGTCAGACTAGAAACTCAGTTTGTAGGTCGCAAGCGATGATCACAAACGACAATCTCAGGTGAATTCTAGGCATTTTTAGCGTCATAAATTGACACCACCGTACCTTCAAACTTTCAAATGTAAGACTAATTCGTGATTTCAGCCATAATTACACATTTTCGGGGATAATTCTCGAGTTGAAGTTAAGTTGCTCAGTAACTTAGTCGGTGGAAATTTTAACATTCGTGTACTGGTGTAGACTATCTAGAGACCTGATCGGGCGTGCATACGACTAAAGTGAAACGTGAAATGTGTCTTCGTTCCGACTGTACATTCGACTAACACGACAAAATTAAGAATATTCTCGACGAAGCCACACATTTTTTCAATAGAAATTACACAATGAAAATCGGGGTTATTGTTGATTCATTAAATGCGAGGTTAATTGTTGGATCACCCCTGGTTTGGTTGATTTTAGTGCATATTCTTCTTGTAACAGAAGTTTATTCTGGGCGCTCCAAACTTCACCCCGGGCGCTCAAAATGTCAAAATATGGAAATCTGGGCGCCCGGCCGGACCCTCAGAAAAAAATGTTAGTGTGGAGCCCTGTCTATATATAAGTACAGCAGGGGTTATTCAGCTTGAAGTTTTCAAGCACTTTGACCTAGATAAATATCCACTTAAGAAAACACTTTCCCTTTTAACTGAAAATCTAAATTCATGTATTTAGAATGGAGCCTGTCAAGTCGGAACATTAGTCATTCTTCTTATTATTTATGCTTATTCTTGTCCACAGCCCCACAGCCCCCCTCCCTCTAAGAATCAATTCCATATTTCCTTACATCTCAAAAAAGGCAAGTAAGTGCAAAATTTCCCCATGCTAAGTCAACACAATGTAAATTGGATCATTCAGAAGTATAATACAATATCACTGTTTATTGTTTGCCCGTCCATGACTATGCTATTTCAAAACCCTTACAATTTAAAGGTGAGAGAGAAGAAAGAAGTTTTGAAAAATACAAAACAAAAATGAAACTGATTAGTACAAGAAGTTACATGTAGGGATTCTTTTTCACTTTTTGTAATTACACCTCAGACTTTATTATTTTGCCCTATTTTACATGTTGCACAATAATATTGGAAAAGAGCCAGGTTCTGCATGCAATCATTCATTCAGCCATCTTGCAGATGTTTTCACAAAATTTTTGAAGAATCTCACAAAGTTTCGTGAAAACATCAGCAAGATCGCTCACACCTACATGTATATGCACACTGACTGATGCGCATGCGCAAGATAGTCACCATATTCGATCTGCATTACAAAGAACATCATGACAACGTAAACAACGGTGAGTTTTTACTGGCTTTGCTAATGATTTTAGTGTATATTTACTTTTAGGGATATCAGATTTTTAGTTCCAAGTGCACATTGTAAGTCAGGTACGTAATGGTCATAGACCGTAGTTACAAGGCTGGTAGTTTTATTGGCCCACAGGAAAGTGACTTTCCAGGGGGTTTTTGAAAGAGGTGAAATAGCTACAACGTTAGTTACTCGTTAGTGAGATTGGAAGAAATGCCAAGTTCCGTGGGGAGGAAGTAACGTTAGCGTTTTATACTGTTTTTGGTGGCGAACTGCAAACCGTAAACTCTCGACACTCTCGCACGCACTCTGCGTTCGCCGACACATGCGAGAGTGCAACGCTGCTTCGCCTAGCGCCTGTGGCCGAGACCAGCGGGTGTAGGTGAACTCATGATGTCGGAGGTCGCGCTATTGAAATGGAAATTAATCAAGCGGCGAAATCAACAAGAAGGTAGGATCCCGTATCAATCAAAAGTCGATATTTTGAGTTTAAAAAAAAAAATTCAGGTTCTAATATCACAGTTTGATAGACTGGTCCACTGGCAAACTTGGAAGGTAGTTTGCAGGGTTAACCGGGCATGAGAAAGTGTGATGTGGAGGCATAATATATTTAAGCTGACATCGGTCTACACATGGGCCTATGGCACCAATCTATAGCTATCGTGTAATATCAGAATAAAATCACGATAGCTATCCTATAGCTAGGTACTAATAGCTACCATTCAAAAATCATAATATACTTGTAGTACACACCGCCAGCTGCTAAATAAATCTTTGAAACAAAGAAACCTATCGTACTTTTGTCTTCAGAAATCACGTGAACACCGACACTTCTGCAGCAGCAAACACACACTCACAGCAGTGCCAGTGTCATGACGGTACGGGTAGACACCCTTGGCCATTGGCATTATTGCATTGGGCAAAGCGCAATGCACGTTACGTTTACGTTGTTGATGCATTGACAGACAATGTAGCAAAATCTCCTCAGCACAACGACCGACTCTCAAAACATGCAATTACCACCAGTATTTCACATTCGAAATTATCCAAATCATAGCACACTATTCATCTTACCTGTATCTCCTATAATAATATATTTGAATAAATACGCGTAAGACATTTTGATGGGAAAATCGGAAAATTCTGTTCAGTTACGATCCAGGCTGCTGTGTAACCTAATGACGTCATCAGCAGGTTCAACGTGCACATAGTGCATTGCGCCTGCGCATAATATTAAAAAACTAAATTTGTTGTTTGTTTACATTCTTCCAAAACGCCAAAGATATAGATTTTTACCTTCAAAACGTCAATCTTGGGCAGTAATAGCGGATCAGAAAAAGACTTAGTAGACCCCGACAACAAAGGAAGCCTATCAAAACCACACTGAACTTTTAGTGAGATAGACTAAATCTATTTAAAGGCACATGTTGTGAAAATGGGGGCTATATTTTCTATATTTTCTATATTTCTTAATCCACAAGACCGTTGTGAAAAACAGTTATGTAACTGACAATGCTACCCTGTGTAAATAAAACTGCAAAAATTAAATACATAGATGAATAAATAAATAGATAGATAGATAGATAAATAAATAAATAAATAAATATATAAATAAATAAATAAACCATCATCATCATTATATTCATCATCATCATCATAATCATCATTATCATCATCATCATCATCATCATCATCATCATCATCATCATCATCATCATCATATCATCAGTCTCGAAGATCTGTGACAGCACTCTTGTGGTAAGATTTAAGTACATATCCGAAAAGTATAATCATCATCTGTTAAATGCTTTATTCATTAAGCAACTGCTGCAGTGATTAAGGGAATATTTGTGAAACTGTAATTCTGTTTACGTGGAATTTCCATTTTCACATAATGCGTGCCTACAGTACATACAAGACATGTATTTATACTGTATAGTTTTTCTAAGTTGATCAGTGCAGCAATGAATAAATATGAAAATAGTTTCTGTATAATGATTTCTTTAGCCAAATATCGGATAACTGATTACGCAATATTGTGACAAATTTCATATTTGCCCCCCCCCCCTGTAAAATAGAGGAGATTCAAAGCCAGAACAAAAATGGAAGAGAAGGGGGGGGGGCAAGGAAGAAGATCAGTATGATATCGTACTGTTATTATGATAATCTTCTTCTTCTTCTTCTTCTCTCTTTCTCTCTTTTGAATAAACCCACTTGCACAGCATGTTGCTTATATAGCACGATGAATAATTTATTTAAATTATTGTAAAAGATAATACCTTGCCCAACGACACAGGTGCCGGGGGGGATAGAACCCGCGATCTTCACGTTTTAAAGTTAAGTGTTTAAACTACTCGTCTATACCTCTATGCGACACCTCTACTAAACCTCTACTACCTATTGCACTTATATCAACCTATAAGGTCGATGTACCTGTCAGAGTTGGCAGGTATGTGATGATTTTGCTTGGATAATGTCATTATTTTGTTTTTGTCATGTATACAATATGCTCCAATCATGTTTTGTTTATGTACAATTTTGTTTTGATATAATCTGTCTTTGTTTTGTTATATTTTGTTATTCAATATGTTTCCATTAAATTTTTGTTTTGTTGTGTTTCGATTTTTGATGAAAATCCTTGAATGTCAGGATTTTATTTCAATAAATTTGAATTTTTGCCCCCCACCCCGACACATCATAGGGATCATGTATGTTAAGGATTTAGCGCCTTCCGGAGATAGTCGTCCTGTTGATGTTATTTTTTTCTTTTAATTTCAGGTTTTTGTTATACACTGAAAATTTTGTTATACTCTGATATATTTTGTTATATTCTGGTATGTTTTGTCAAATTCTATTATAATTTGTTATATTCTGTTATATTTTGTGAAAATCCTGGTATACACTGTTATCTATGCTATACTTTGTTCTTTTCTGTTATATTTTGTAAAATTTTTGTTGCATTCTTTGAAAAATTGAGAATAAGCCAATATGTATGGATTTAAATCAAGAAAGTTTGAAACTTGAAACTTGTAAGTTATGTATAGCTACCAAAGCTTTGTCTCGGAGGACCGGCGGGGGGGGGGGGGGGGCGTTTCATCAACATTTGTCGTCTGGCAAGCTGTCAGATCTGACATCTTTCCTTGATTTTGATTGGCTGAGAAGCATTGTTACTATGGCAACTGTCGAATAAAACAGACTTTGTCGGATAAAACATCCGACAAGTCCTTTCATGAAACGCTCCCCTGGTTTATTTCTCATATTGTACAGACAAGGCATAGAGCGATTCTAGCCACTATATAAGGACAACTGGAATAATGGGGGGGGGGGGGGGGATATGCACTGATCCTATATATTGTGAGAATCAAATGCAAATTTTTGAAGACCTTAAAGGGAAAGAGTAAATTCGGCGTCAATATTCAAAACTGAATGATAAGCGCCGTTAAAACTTAAATAAGGATTATATCACCATGTTTTTTGTGTTGTTGTTGTTGTTTTTTTCAGTTTCGTCTGCTATCTTTTTCTCTGTTCTTAATGCTTATATAAAGTCAGTTGCCTCTTCCCCCCCCCCCCCCCCGTATTTTCACCACAGCTTAAGATAGAAATTGCTGCACAGATATATAGGATGAATGAGAACTGTACCTCGACAGTTCCGCCGCGTATACCTCAGATTCCAGTTGCACTGCGTATTGATTGATTGATTGATTTAAAATGTATATCAGCATTTTCCTGGTCCATAATGAGGGGGGGGGGGTCGGATTGACATTTCGCTACTGGCCTCTCATTCGCTGTGAAAATTTATTTTTATGACCAAGAAATGTGATACTTGAAAACACTAACCCCCCCCCCCCCCCCCCATCCCTCGACTGAGCCATAACGAAGACAAATGCCTTTTATTTGTTGCGTTTTAAGTATTGTCTGGTTGTGATTTTCTCTTTAGGGGAGAGCGTTTTATCCAGAACATTTGAGAACTCAAAACAGTGTGCTGTAGCTATTTTGCAATTTTTCTCAATTTTTTGGAAGGACGACCCTCCCTCTAAAGTAATATAAGGTTGATTTTTTATTTAGAGAGAGAGTTCAGTGGCCGCTCTACTGTGTATATACAGTGCGTATCCAAAAAAAAAAAAAAAAACGCAACAAGATTTAATTTCAAATTTGTGAAGATTGTGTTAGCTTTACACCAAAGTGAGTAGTAATGCGTTAAAGCCACATATCTCCTCTTTCCAGTGATATCTTATTCATTCATACACGGTCATGGATGGCTGAGTAATCATTCTTTTTGGAAAATGGGACAAAGTGGACTTGGGGCCAAGTTTTAGACACGGCTTAGAGCATCAAACTCATCAATGATTCTTTGTCGGAGAGTTGCATTGTCAGGTGGAGGGGTAATAAACACCCAAAGAAAAAAGTCACAAGTCAGATCCGGAGATCGCGGTGGCCACTCCACATCATGATACAAGGCAATCACTCGATGTCCAAATACCTCAGCCAATCTGTTTCTTACTGCAACTAGTCGATGGGCTGGTGCGCAATCCTGTGCCCACCATAGGCGTCTGAACCACTGATCTCTACACTAACAGTTAGTGTAGAGATCAGTGGACTGAACACACCCCTTTGACTTTGTTGCATAGGAATTTTTTCCATTAATTCAGGAATCACATGTTCATTTAAAGTTTGTAATTGGAAGAAGAAATGCTCCCAAAGGTTATCCTCCTGAATTTAACTATGATGTCGACTTTAGTCGAGAAAAGCTGAATGTCTGGGCTGGACTTTGCGGAAACGGTTTGCTCCTGGGGCCTTTCTTCTTCCAAAATAACATGAACGGAAATGGATACTTACAGATTTTAAATGAACATGTAAGACTTTTCTATGCAACATAGGGGTGTGTTCAGACGCCTATGGTGGGCAGAGGATGGCGCACCAGCCCATCGACTAGTTGCAGTAAGAAACATATTGGCTGAGGTTTTTGGACATCGAGTGATTGCCTTGTATCATGATGTGGAGTGGCAACCGCCATTTCTGGATCTGACTTGTTGTGACTTTTTTCTTTAGGGTTATATCAAGAGCACAGTATTTATTACCCCTCCACCTGACATTGCAACTCTCCGACAAAGAATCATTGATGAGTTTGATGCTCTACGCCACCAGGCCCCCAATGATTCGCAGGGCTGTGCGTGAGATGGAGAAACGAGCTAATCTCTGTGTGGAAAGGAATGGGGCCATGTTGAGGGGCATGGGATGTAATGTTTAGAGAGAGAGAGAGAGACATCCTAAAGAAGGCAATGGTAAGTTGTGATTATTAATTCCATTATTCCATTTTGTTAAGTTAATTTCTAATAAGATGTCATGATTCTTGGCCGCAAGTCCACTTTGTCCCAATGTCCAAAAAGAATGATTACTCAGCCATCCATGACTGTGTACTGGAAAGAGGAGATATGTGGCTTTAACGTGTTACTACTCATTTTGGTGTAAAGCTAACACAATCTTCACAAATTTGAAATTAAATCTTGTTGCGGTGGGTTTTTTTTTTTTTTTTTGTTTTGTTTTGTTTTTTGATACGCAATGTATACTGGAAAATATATTACAGCTGAGCAAGTTGAGGGTTTTTATCTACTGACCTCTATCGATGAACTGCTTGTAGTTTAGATGTTCGAGTTCAATCGTATTACGGCAGTCATCAGCTGATCATCTGATTATACATGTATACACCGCCAGAGATTGACAGTAGAAGACAGAAAACTATTTTTCTTTCCCACTTTTAAACCTTTCCTCAATATCTTCTTGCTATAGTCTCTAAATTTCTTAGATTAGAAATGAATTTAAGTCGACTGTAATTAGGGACAACTCCAAAATTAGATTAAGAAATTATACTCAATAAGATTGATTTCTAAATCTCTAGATTTAGAAATCAATAGAAACTTTGAATAAATGAACATGCAGACGAGGGGGGGGGGGGGGCAGAGACAGACAGAGAAAGAGGGGCAACGAGACTGAGAAAAAACAATGAATACACTTCAAATTTTCTTAGAGTTAAATCAGAGACACCTCCAAAATTCGATTAAATTTCTTAATCTAATAAAATTCTTAATCTAATATATTAGATTAAGAATTTTAATCGAATTTTGGAGGTGTCTCTGATTTAACTCTAAGAAAATTTGAAGTTTAATCATTGTTTTTCCTCAGTCTCGTTGCCCCTCTTTCTCTGTCTGTCTCTGCCCCCCCCCCCCCCCCCCCTCGTCTGCATGTTCATTATTCAATGTTTCTCTCTTTCCCCTTCCGGTGATGCCCAAGCTAGCAGAGTTTTAAATCAGACCTTTTTAACTTATTTAAAAATTTGAAATTAATTATTTCCAGTTTATAATAGAACGAGACATGCTAGAGGTGATAGAAAATCATTAGGATAAAAATATGCAAGCGACCAACGTTGAGTAGATCATTCCCGTTATAGATGTAATAAGTTACAAAATCGATCTCGCAAACTACTGACGTATATTGCTTGATATCGTTACATCATTATCCCGAGACTGATTAATTTTTAATTTCCCTCTCTAGCTCTCATTATCAAAATACTACTTGAATGGGTATCACTATCATGTAACCTTCGAAATCATATTGCTATTCAGAAGGGGAAAATGAATCGCCTTGGGGCACCACCGCGGCTCTTTAGTGTAGTACGTTAATGATGCTTAATGAGTGCACGAAATAATTGGATTTATACGAAGGAACACTGGGTTCGAGAGAAACTAGAAAGTGCAAGATAGCATGAAACGGATTGTAAGAGACTAATGAAAAAGGGCCGACATTTTAAGAAATGTATTGTCAGCAAGTGAGGAAAGTGAGATGATTGGAAAAGGTATTAAGTGAAAGGTGGTTACTCGGAAAGAAGAAAGAAGTAGTAAATACTTCAACAAAGATGAGGAGGTATAACGATATATTATAGTAAAATAACATTAAAGTTTCTATTTTTTTAAATTCATTGTATGCGGCAATGGCGAGAATACTGATTGATGAAATTATATAAAGATATATTCTTATTCATGCCTGCGGGTGTATCCGGGGCGCGATTTTTTTTTCGTCAGTACTAGTGCACCCGACGCGAGAGGGCAGTACTTTTGAGATGACTCTGAAGTAAGTGAGGGTGACAATGAAGATCGTCTATCAGCGACTTTGTCAACGGAATTAACGCCATTGTCATCAATTTCATAACGACAAAAAATTAGCAGCGTCACAGGGATTCGATCCCTTGACTAGAATGACTAGTAATATATCGAGCTCTGACAGTGGCTTTAACCACTGCGCCACGAGCAGTTGACGAGGCTATGGGACCTATTCCTTCATACCTAGGTGATACCCGTATTCATTTCTAGTCTTAACTTCTCAGACATGAGTATTTTTCCCCTCACGTGAAAGTCTCCTCAAAATTACTGCCCTCTCGAGTCGGGTGCGCAAGTACTGGCGAAAAAAAAAAAAAAATTGCATCCGGGGCGTATCCGGAAATTTGGAAGGGGGGCAATGCTGAAAAAATATCGACGCAATTGGTAATATACCTCATGAAATTTTGTTTTTGCGACCTTGCTGATCATTTAAAGAAAACAAGAAGATATGACCATCCCTTACATCTGGAAGTTTGGGATGGAACTCATCAGCTTACCTATAGTAGAGAGTTAATGAAAATAACATGAAAATTATCATTTCATTATTCTCATCGTAAGGTTCACAGCAGGGGGCGTCAATCCGTTTTACATTTTGGGGACACTGTCCAGAAATTCACTGACAAGCAAAAAAAAAGGGGAAGGTCCTCAGCTTGAAATGGGGGGGGGGGGGGTGCATATCTTCGAAATTTGCTGAAAAGAAAAGGAAAACAAATGTCCTCACAGTTAATTGCAACAAATTCAGGATTCGGTCGACAATGCTTTGGTGATAATAATAAGGGATAACTAAGATAACTAAACCATTTAGCATTTTCAAATCAGTTACGTGACACTTAACTAGCTTAAATCAAATTGATTCAAATCCAGGGATGGCGCCAGGGTATTTTGATAGGGGGCAAGATGACACATAGGTGAATTTATTGACATTTTAATGAACAAAATAGGGTATTATATAGTTGCAAGCTCCAGGCCTCTCTTTTTCACCCTCTTCTTTCTTCTTCCTCCTCTGTTTTCTTCCTTTTCCCCTCTTTACCCCTTTTAAATCACTTGAAAAATCATAGGGGGCATTTTCCCCCCGCCCCCTGTAGCGCCGCCCCTGTTTTAAATCAAAATGGTTTTAGATATATGTAAAAGAATCTAATATGGAACAAAATAACTAGGGTTTCATGGTAGTCTTTCATGCATCTTCATTTCGTGTGGTTTACAAGCGGGCAGGAAGCATAATACACTTCAATCTACTTCAAGAGTGTGTATACCCTCTCTTTTTCTCTTCTTCTCTTGTTTTCTTGGACATCTTCTCTTCCTCTCATACCGGACTTACGGTTGAAAAGACCCAGGTAACCCCCCCCCCCCCCCTCCACTTGTGCATACGATTTACATAAGTATCGTCCTCTAAAAAGCCCCTCGCCACATGTGTCCGGACCCATCATGGACCGTCTAACAATGGAACCCCCGATGATTGGCATGGGGCTATTGTCCGCCGAACAATAGCCCCGATTCACTCCCATTCACAAGTGTCTCCTTCGCCGTGTGTACGGGGGCTCATTAGCGCGGCTCAAGTATATTCGTCAAGAAAACAAGCGAATCTCATCAGCTGGCCTTCCTTTTCATAATGACCATTCTCTTTTCTCTGTCTCTCTGCCCACACTCCAGTCCATCTCTTGACCATTCAATCGAGGGATGAAAAGGCCAGCAGGACACTAGAAGAAAAAGATCGCTCTCGAGAAAAAAGATCACCTCACACGTATAAAAAGCACCTCCGCACACGAGTCCTGCTTTCAGATCTCATTTTGGCGCCTACCATGTCAAGTTGGATTTTAACATAAATTTCGTCGTCTGCGAGTCACGATCATATTCTATAAATCCATATATGCAGAGTCAGTTATGTTTGCATGATTTCGCTTGTAAACACACATCATTCGATTTCGTCTGTCTTCATTCAGTGCGTGGAGATATCATTCTTTAGAAATGTTTGGAGTTGGTAGAGTCGATCTCTTCACACGCCTCACCGTCCCCGTCTGTACATTCTTGGCAATAGTTTCACCAGTTTTTGGATATAATGCAAGTAAGTTGAACCAGTCTGATAATTTTGTAAATATTTAAAACAACTTAAAAAAACCCCACCTTTATCTCCTCCTCGTATTTCCATGCACTTCAAAGAATACATCTGTAAACCTTTCATCCCACTGATCCCAGCCTATCTACTTCTTGATAATCATTATAATCATGAATTTTCATCATATGCATGTTAAGTAAGACTAAATAAGTAAGATATCAATATAGTTGCATGACTTATATAGTTACTTTTTGTTACTGAATCGCACCATCTGTCATGTTTAGTCAATAACACTGATGTGACGTTTCGTTATTTCATCGAAATATAGTGGAAATATACTCATTGAGTTTGAGGAGACGTAATGGATCCTTTTACTTTGGAGTGGAAATTCACTCTCAAAACAGTGGAATCCACTCCAGAGTTATAGTTTGAATTACCCATTTGAATGTTTGACAGTGAAGTATTGCTTGCGTTCCTATACTCCAAAACAATTTGATGCCCAGTGGCGAATTCTCGAAGATGCACTCCAACATGCTTGCGCAGCTCATTATAATCAAGCAACTCGTCATGGTTGCCAAAATATTGTTGTGCCTTCGAGGTTGTTGGAAAGACTTCCTTTTGCGACAGCTACCCAAACTTGCTGACGGAATAAAGCACACCTTGCATGTTGGGTGGCTGTCCCAAAAGGAAGTCTTGCCAGGTTGTTTATTGAATTCAGTATATTCTTGTTATTCGAAAAATCATGGTCCTGTAACATATACAATAATTTAGCGCTGTAAACATAAGACAGGACATAGACTGAGCAGCCTGAGCTGCCAATGACTTTCGCTGCCCATCACAAAGACCAGTTGTGTATTGCATTATTTTCCTGTCGACAAGTTTTGGAATATGGCTTTACTGGCATACGTCGAGGTTATAATGTATTCAAACTAGGAGCAGTATTAATAGTGTCAATAAAGTACTTATACCTTCATAGTGAATAATAATTAAAATAGTATTTTTTAGGACTTGTCTGTCCATTCACCGTCCTTCCGGGTTCGGATTAAGGCATGGCATCAAATGCTTCCTTTCGAAATCGTCATAATACGCCAAACTCATCTAAATCAATCCTTGATGATTTTGCATTCATGTGAACCTGTTGATGTCGATTTATATAGCTACAAAATCTCACAATGCATACATAATATATTACCAAATTAACACTAAGTAACTCGTACAGCGTTAAGGATTAAAAAAATGTTCTAATTGGAACATTAAGGGACTATAATAGGTGATTAGTGTCATGGGTACTATTGTTGCCTTAACCGGTTCTTTGTGCTAATCCCCTACTAATCTCCTGTCACTTCGCCGTATCGTCCAAAAGAGATCGACATCTTCCCAGTGAAGATCTTAATAATATCATTGCCAGTAATGACACACTGTACGTCACTCACACGTGCAGTGGACTCGGCTGAAGAGGTCCAAAGAAGAGAAGGACCTGATCCAGAGGGGTTTTAGGCCGGGAAGACAATAAGATCTCGATGAGTCTTTCGCGCGTCTTGTAGTTGTTCCTATTGTGTTCCACGATCATTATCCCAAATCCTTGACGTGGACAAAAGGGAAGTGTTGCCTGACAGCTTGATTGACAGGTCTCTGACAGGGTCCAAGGGACCCTAGACCATCCTCGAGTACTCTCTGAAGTGAATACTTGGTCTTGTTCTATCCTATGCATGGTCCAACCGCCGTGGTGCAGAGTAGCTCCCACACGCTGTGTCAAGGACCCCCGCACTCTCTGTGTGGGCACCTGCTTGCACTCTTATGACATGCCAATGGAATATTAGATGTACCAGATCGAAATGATGTTGATTGGGACCTACAATATTTGTAGCAATTATTGCGCTATATAGATTCCCTACATTTCAACACAGAAAAACTCGCTGCCATAACAGATAAGCTATGTATAGTAGTCATCAATGTGTCATGATAAGTTTACAAGAAAATGTAATAATGTTAAAGGCATCTGTGATACACCCATGCACTCTAATGTACTCAGATCTGATCATGATCCAATTTTCTAACTTCAGTTTCATTTCCCAGATAAAGATAGAACCCTGTAGCTAATTTTAACTCCATCAAACGGAACAATAAAAATAAAGTTAAACAATGGTTTGTCGCAAGAAAAGAAACTGGACAGCTTGGTATGGCACTGGTGATTCGTGCATTTTGCTCCTGCAAAATGCAGGGGGTATATTTCATTAAAGATATATTGGTAGTTGCAACTGGTCATTAGGCTAGATTTGGGTTTTGGTTAAGTATACCGCTTGAGTGTCGGTCTAGTCATTTGGTACAGGATGGACGTTTGGATTTCAGAATAGTCCACCGACGAAGAGAAGAGTCGGCGGACGCCGGGGCATCGAGATTAAACCGACAACCACGGAAAAGTGTGCCTTCGTATAGGAATGTGTTGTAGAATAATAAGTTAGATAAACATATATCGATTCTGTATAGATCCATTCACACACATGTCACTACGGCGGGTAATTTGGAAAATCCAAACAAATTGGTCCTCAAAATAGTGACGGAAAATCAATATCTCCACTCTCCAGTACCACTGTAGGTCGTAAAACGGGTCATTGGTCTGTCCCCAAATCAATGAAGTTAAACTATATCCTGAGCTTTGGAACTCAATACTTTTTGGATTGATTGTCAGAAGAAAGTGGAAAAAGCAAAAATAGAGGGAAATTGGGTTAAATCATGTCAGATTTTTTGTTATCTTATACCCACTTTTGAGAAGTGAGTAGATCTGGGAGGGTCGTTGGGAAGCCGCAAATCTTACCCCCGGGAAAAATTGTTGTATATACCGAGAGTCTGATTATGATTAATTCCCACAATCTTCTAATGCACTAGGGGCAATTTTGAAAATGACACTCTTCTTAAAAACATAATCAATAGCACACGTATGACGTATACCATATACGTTGCCCAAACAGACCTAGTAGACAGACTCCATGCTAGCATGATTAATTGGCACGGCAACATCTGTAGTCATAACAACAACGAGAAGAAAAGAGGAGATAAACGAATCTCTGAAGTTAATGAATTGATATGATAATCGCAATTTTGCATGATATCACCAAATTGTGAACATAGATATCATTGAAAAATATAGGCCGACGGCACCATGTGAAAAAAAGAAAAGATCATTGGTCTTGCGGTGGTGTCTTTCTTTGTACAGTGGTTTTTGTTTGTTTTGAACATTTTATTTGCTGGATGGAAATCTAATCAAATTAATGTTTAATGTCTCCCACAGCATTTTTACAGCGCGAGGTCAACGGCAAATGCAGTCATCTCGTCCACCACAGTAACGGTCGCATCATCTCGCACCTCGGTACTGCCCACTATGCCAACAACAAGGATTGTCAGGTGACGATAAGCGTCGCTCCGGGAAAACGACTCTTCCTCAGGTTCGACCGATTCGACATTACCGACTCGGTGAATTGTTTTCAGGTGAGATAATAAATGCATCACAAATAAATAAAGGTATTTCATGTAGAAACTGCTTTATCGATTCATGAAATAATAAGGGATATTGTGAAAGGTGAAATCCTCAAAATATATCAGATCATGATAATCGTCAGAAATATCATATCACTTTGCATTGATTTTGCATGTCATTGATTGTGTTAGATCCCGGAGACATAGGGGAGGAATATGGAACGAGAGGCCAAAGCTTAATGATTGTGCATCCTGAACGATGATATATCTGATTTGATGAATTTCTGTATTTTGGTTTACAATAATTTGAAACAGAATAGATACCACGTGCAAAATCCAGAAGATTGAGAAAAATTAGTATCTAACCGTGTTCGTAGTTGGGGGGGGGGGGGCAGTATGGGGTTTTAATACCGTACTTCATCCTACTTA
The DNA here is from genome assembly GCA_029962745.1 of Echinometra lucunter. Classification (NCBI taxonomy): domain Eukaryota; kingdom Metazoa; phylum Echinodermata; class Echinoidea; order Camarodonta; family Echinometridae; genus Echinometra; species Echinometra lucunter. The sequence continues at coordinate 26,024,887 of CM057158.1, forward strand.
ATAGGGCGTATTATCCCTTATATCCATTGTTACAACTGACAATGAATTCAAGTCTTTACAGCGAAAATAAATTCTGTAGGCCTTGGACCAAAATTCCCCAGAGCAAACATTTTAAGCTTTTAAAATACTGCGATTATATTTGCAGTCCTATATAACTCAGTAATGACATATCAGGGAAGAAAACAAATGAGACATATTCTTTAAAGATCTCTCTGTTTACATTTAACTTGGATCCGTGTTTGATCTAGGGCCACGTCGAAAAGTGAAAGAAAGAAACGGAAACGAATTTGACAAGGTCAAGATTTGAAGATAATGTTTGCCGAATAGACCGTGTGTATTCTTATTGAAATTGACAGCAGCGCTACTCGTTTTGTTTACACTTGCTTTATTCAATGGCGCCATCTATTGTTACTGTAAGAATGACAGACAACTTTTTTGGCTGAATGATTAGGGGTCTAAAAGTATTTTGTGTGTCTGCATTTTCATGTGTTGTGCTACAATTACATCATTCAGAAAGTCTGCAATCTATTCTGCAAAGAAATAAATCTAATTTTGTTACATTGTGTTCTATTTAAGTCTACAGGATGCAAACTTGTAGACGATTTTCGCAAAATCTAATTGACTGTTCACTTTGAACTTTCGGAACTTGCTCATTATCTGATTTTATTTTTAAGGGGTTGGGCAAGTGAAAAAAAATCACTGCACCGACTTGTTTGGCTGATAAAACAATACTGGGTGAAAATAGGGGCGCGTTATATATATATATATATATCTTTTTTATGCGAGAGCATGTGTAGTTGATTGTTAACATAACAGTTACAAGTACAGACCTACAGTATTTCCACTGTTCTTAGTTTGCTCCTCCCCCATGCCGCAACATGTTTTGAGCATCAGCTTCAACAAAACACTTGGCATATTAATCGGGAGCAAGGAAGGCATTCATGTATCTTATGTTTAAACATATAGGACACAACCTCCATGAGATTATAACTTAGCCAAGCTGAGGGAAGGCGCTTGTAAGACGCAATCATCATCAGCTAAAGTCGAAACCTCAGAACCAACATTCCATCTAACCCTCACCCTAAAACTAAGCTAAAAACTCTATTGAAACAACCTTAACCCTAACCCCGTAACCATGCTGAAACAAAATTAAGAGCAATAATGTCGTCGGTGCACATGTCTGACTACAAGAAAGAAATTCTGACCACATAGTACTAACCCATCTTCTTAATCCTGGATATTATGCTTACATGCAGGATGAAGTCTTGGTGTACGATGGAACAGGCATCTCGAGTCCGATGCTGACGGGACGTCTCTACGGGTTGTGCGGATCGCTACCGCGTCAGTACCGAACCATGCACTCCAGCGGTAACGAAGTCACCGTCAGGTTCATCACCGACGACGTCCCCTCGGATAACCAGGGATTCGCCATCTCTTACGTCAGCTATGTGCCCACAGCCGCGAGTGGCGGTAAGTTGTGAATGAGGATGGGAATGATGGTGGGACAATGTAAATGATAATAGGATGATAATGACGATGACGACGACGACGAGGATGATGATGATGGTGGTGAGGGTAGTGATGATGGTGGGAGGAGGTGGAGGAGGCGATGAGCTTGATACCTAGAATTGACCAGAATAATGACGACGACATTGATGGTGATGACAGCGTTAGGAAAAAAAATAGTCACGAGGTTGATGAAAATCACGTCAGTACTGATAGACCTGATGACGATGAGATGATTATGATGAAGATGATGTTGATGATGAAGATGACGATTTGGTCGTGTTTATGATGATAATGATGATGACGATAACGAAGTCGATGGTAAGGATTTTAGTGATACCGATCATAACGACGCCCATCTTACATGTACATTGTCATGCTCAATACTTTGCTTAAGGGGATTTAAAAAGCTGGATAATCATTTTTAAAATCGAATTATAGGATTAACTACCATTTACGATAATGGAAGAGGAAAAACAAAACAAACAAACAGCGACCATTTATCAAAAATGCCCCTAGAAACCATGCAGGATTAAACAGGATTACAGGAAGGGTTAGGCTACACATACGCTTCAACATTCAACAAATATGACCGACTCGTACCACTAAATTTGCATCATTAGTCCTAACCCCTACATCTTTAAAGAAATGAAATCTGTGTCCACAATAAAATGTTCTATTTGCAAAGAGTGTTTTGGACTTTAAACTTGAGACCGTTCCCTCACGATTTCTTGTTTATATGTTTGGTGAGTCAGCTAAGGATGATCCTGTGTTTAACTATCATGAGTTATTCATATTTGTCTTTACTGGTGTCAGTTTTTAGGGACTGTGCACTGAGTTGGTGTAGACGTTAATGCTTTGCGTTTGAGGCGACATAAGAGAAAAGCCTATATACAACATTTCGGCCATATTGTTGTTGTAAATAGGAAATTTGATCAGATTTAGGCATGACTGTAATATCTGATTTTAGTTATATGGAAGAAGACGAAAACCCTTTTCTTAAAAGCAATGATACATTGACAAATATTTATGAAAATTTGCAGGCACTTAGCAAGACACGAGTATAAAATGGATTGAACACAATACTTTGCGGAGAAATTATTGCGTGGAAGGACTATGACTTAGTGGAAGCCACCCTTCTCATGCAACTTTCCTTCACTGGAAGCGAAATAACGAATGATGTGAATTAACACTAATCTGCTAAAAACAAATGAATGAAACAGTAAACGAATGATGTGAATTAACGCTAATCTGCTATAAACAAGTGAATGAAACAGTACTGGTATGCCTGAAAAGTGAAAATATGAATATAAAGAGTATAAACGATTAAATGAGATATAGAAGAATTAAAAATGAAGATGAAAAGGGAGAGCGAGAAAAGACAGAAACACAATCAAATAGAAACACTGACAGTGATAAAACTATTCTTCAGCAATTTTGTTTTTATTATTTCCCTTATACAGATTCAAACAACTGCTTCCCTTGCCGAGAAAGTTCAATGTGTATTGATCGCCATCTCATGTGTGATAACCTATGGCACTGTCCTGAAGGTAGCGACGAATCATTTCAACTATGCTATGGTGAGTCTAAAGCATTGACGTAAATCCCTGGGGGATGGGGGGGATATATCCCCCAACTTTTTTGAGAGGGGGGGGGGGAGGATAGCGTGTACAAATATCCCCCACTTTTTAAGGAAGAAATGATATTTGAATTAATCAGTTAGTAAAATTTTTAATAATCTGTCATAAACAACCATCATATTTTAGAATTTCTATTTGAAAATTGTGATTGAAAACCAGAAAAGCGGTTATTTTTGGCTCGCTCATCATATTTTAGAATTTTCATTTGAAAATGCAATGGAAAACCAGAAAAGTGGTTATTTTTGGCTCGCTCGCTCATCATGTTTTAGAATTGCTATTTCAAAATGCGATTGAAAAACCGGAAAACTGGTAATTTTTGGCTCGCTCGCAAGATAAAAATTAAAATGTGCGTAAGGGGGCTGTGCAGGTGGGGGAGGGCGTGTGTTCATACTTAAGTGTGAGTTCGACAGGAAAAAAAAGTCGCTCATCCCCCCCCCCCCCCCACTCCTGAAAGTGGATTTACGCCTATGGTCTAAAGTGCAAAAATTATGACAAAATGAGAGTTTATGTTTTTGCTATTACAGAAATTATTGTTAGCATTCATTATCATGAAATTTGTGGCGTCTACATTCCTATCAAGAAATCCCAATGGGATCTTGGGATATATATTTGACAGGACAACACTAATTACACAAGACTTCTTGAACGTTAGATGAATTGCTATGTCATGACTTTTATCGCTTGAGAAAACATTAATATTATTTTTTTCTTGGATATTTATGTAAACAAGCTACTTGGCCTAGATTGAAGCTAGCACTGAACATGTCAGAGACTTTGGACTACTTGAACATGTCGAATCATTAAATTTTACATCAAGAGTCTTTTTTTCCGAGTAATGGGGGGGGGGGGGGGGGGGGGAGTCGTCAGAGTGAATACTGTGAGGTTCCTTAATCCAGTGTATATTCAAGATGTTGTTGTTTTCTCTTTCTTCTTCCAGAGTCGCCTGAGACTGAAGAAGATCAGTCAGGCGGTCACGGTTGGTTATCGTGGACGGGCACGCACATCGCTATGGCCTTCGCAGTCGCCGCCGTTCTCTTCATCATCTCCTCGCTAGTCTTCTGCTGTTGCTGCCACCGACCTTCGTCCGAAACCGTGGACCACTCGAACTCTCAGGTCATCGCCGACGCCAACATGTACTACATGCAGCAAGCGAAGCCCGACATCGCGTCCACCGCACCTCAAGCAAGTCACGGAAAGGGTTCATCGCGTAGCCGCAGTTCGAGCAGCCACACCGAGAACCGATATGACGTCATTAACGCCAATGCATCGGACGTTATGATTGGCTTCCCGTCGGTGAGCGATCCCAGCGCGCTCAACACGGCAAATACCGATTGGTGGGATGCGCGACGCAGCTGTGGGGACGGCTGCCAAGCAGGTGTACCGACAAACTTCGAAGTCTACGAACACCATCATCATTTATACCCCAACGGTGTCGAGTACGAGTCTGAGACGACGTCGCCATTGACGCAAGACTATTACGTCACAAATATGTCGTTTATTGAGCAACAAGAAATGAGGTGGCAGTATTTGACAGGCCAGCACCATACCCGTGTTTCTTTGCCGCCGGAGTAGGAGGTCATTGAACATTTCACCAGACAATCATGAATTCACATGCATCGATATGTCGTATCGGTATCAACACAGCCCTTTCACAAAACGGGTCATGGAATTAAGTGATAACAAAATGTTTATTATTGCAAGCACCATCAAAAAACATTTATTACCTTGAGGGGACAGGGTATATCTGTTGTTCGAAGCATTTCATTAAAACGACTTAATGTGTAATTGTATAAAATGGCGATAAACAGTGTTTGGTTAACTCATATCATATCAACACAAGTCATGATTGTGAAGTTGACACTATGTCATTCGTGTACGCACTCGCACAAACAAGATGAGCGGGAAGATGAGTGAAAGAAATGATATACAGAGAAAGAAGTACAAAGTCTGATTTTAAGTGTATTATCATAAAACATTTCTCGTGTCGATCAATCATGGATAAACACGTTATTATGTGTCCAGAAGTATTTTCAACCTCACTATTTTCACATCTTTATCATGTTTATGATAAATGCCAATATCAATAAAAACAACGATTTGTATTCACCTCACTTTGCACAATTTTTAGTCAAAAAGACTGACGAATGGAATTATAAAACTTCTTGCAGGAAGCGCTAGGTCAGGAAATATCAAGATTCGTTTTATCATCGCCTAAAATAATTATAAGTATACACTGTAATTATAAAACACAACAAAACAATTGAGTAAAGTGGTAAAACCATCCCAAAACTTGACATACTTCAAGGAAACGACAATTTTCGCCATTTATGACAGATCATGTTGATAATGTAAATGCAAATGCAAAGTTACAAACTATTATTTTCAAATATGCATGTATATTGTTATAATGTGAAATAAACATATCTAAATATCTGAGAAAACTGATTGATTCTGATGATACTAAACCTAGTACGTATTTTATTCAGGCTGATGAGATGGTGTTTCGACTTTGTGCTCTGGCGACCGACAATGCTCCGACTGATCGGGGCTTTTGCAAACATTTATGGTTATGACTTTGGGTTAGGTTTGTAAATGGGTTTCACGTTAGGTTTAGGGTTATTGTTTAGTGCTGGATGTATAGTGCTTGGTAGGTCCATGATTCATGGTTGCAGTTTAGGACCTGGTGAGTGCGGGAAATTGACGTCGAGCCATTGTCGTCAGAGTATGTGTGTTGTGATGACCCAGTATAGCCTTGGCATATGCTGGGTGTTGTATGTTGTGTGGTTAAGGTGTCTGAAAAGAGGGGGATTTGTCTCCTACTTAATTCAAGATGACTCATGAAAATGAATGACTTGACTTGATAATGAGGATTATTGCGAGGGTTGCTTGTCTGACAATGGCTTTTGTCTAACCAAACATTCACTTTTAATCTCTCAGAAGTCAAAACTTGGCACATACTGGTAGGAACAACTGCTTCATCAGCATGTTCAGCGACACAACACTCACGTTCTAGGAATTTTCTGAGGAGGGGCGATGATGAATAGTACAGTGACGGTTTCAGAGCACTGGAAGGGAAAGGGGTGTATAAATCTGACACAGACATGACAGAGGGTTGAAAATAGGAAAAGAGGAATTTACCCAGTCAAAAACATCCGTAGTACTAATTCTGTCACTGGATAAAGAAAAGATAATGGAAAGGGAATAGTAAAATAGTTGGGAAAATTGGAAGATGGAAAGAGAAAGTGTGTACTGATGAATAATATACAAAAAGAGAGGTAGAAAGAGAAAGAGAAAGAAAGAAAGAAAGAAAGAGAGAAGAGAGAAGAGAGGAGAGAGAGAGAGTGAGAGAGAGAGAGAGAGAGAGAGAGAGAGAGAGAGAGAGAGAGAGAGAGAGAGAGAGAGAGAAATACCCGCTATAGGCCACGAAGCGTCAGGGTACAAGCACGTGCACTAATATTCCCTTCCTAATAATTGGTATGATGGCGACGACGACGACGACGACGAGGATGATTACGATGATGATGATGGTGATGATGATATTAATAAATTATGATAATAATGATAATAATAATAACAACAACAACAACAATAGTAATGACAATGATATGTCATATAAACTGTAAAACGCAGCTACAATACATGCGCTTTACAAAGAATCTTTATCCCGGCTGCAGTTGAGCTACCGTGATAAGGCGCTAAAGCATATATAGGGCAGGTAATAACGCAACTTAACCCATTGAACACGATTTGATTTCAGTATAATACACATTTCCCTATCACATGACCCTAGCCCGAGTTATCTCGGGCATAGGGCTCAACGGGTTAACTAAAGAATGACCCCTCGTAATAGCCTGTAGCGTCCGAATGGTGCCAATAAGGAAATGGGGAGGGGGCACAATCATGTCTAAAACGTGAACTCATGTGCATGTACTAGTATCCGGAAGGGAGATACATTTTTGCCCCTGGGTCCACCATCGAGCAAAATATAACTTTTTTTTTGTCCACATGAGAATTGCATTTTAAGGGCTCAACATAGCGGGGGGGGGGGGGGGGGGGGGGAGGGGGACTTTGCTAAATGGTCACGTTGTAACACATGCTGAAACGCCAGGGGCCGGGCTGAGAGTCTGCCCGGTGTCTGCTCCTTTTTGTTTCCGTTGAATCATCTGTTATGCCAGAACTCAGACAAAGGGAAATTAAAGATAAGACTAATTAGCGTTGGATATGTCACTTGGCTCTATTTCTTGCAGTTCGCCGAGGGAGGGAAAGATGTTTTGGATCTTCTATAATTGCTCTGCAAGGATAAAGTGCGATTTTATGTTCAGTGCACGTGTTTTTCCATGCAGGTTACAATTTATGAAACCGACCATTGCGTACTGATACGAAAGGGGTCTTAAAGTCATTGTGAACTGCATCGAGGAAAATAAAAACTGCAGGAAAGAATTAAAAAGGTGGGGGGGGGGGGGGGGATAGCGCTTCGTTGGTTATTCAGGTTTTCGTTGTTGTTGTTGTTTTGTTTTGTGTTTTTTTTGTTTAGCCCTTCACGACGGTTACTTTACTGAGGAGAGTCAAATTTCTTAGTACCGTGTGTGTAATTGGGCTTTAACAGACGTATATCGACCAGATAATTATGATTATTTACGTCACCATCGGAAAGATGGCGCAGACTTAATATTGAGGAAAGAGTGGAAATCCGCCCTCATAGTTAGATTTTTGTAGTCCGGGATTGACTTCCATGCAGATGATTGTGTAGTTTCATCGGCTGATGAAAATGAATCGTGTGATATTCATTCTCATTTATTCATTCGCTCCCTTCATTTTGTAACAGGAGAAATGAAGATCTATGAATTACAATGCGAATCATTGTTATTGCAGTAAATTATTAGGCTTGCCATTACCATTACCAGAATAACTATCATCTTTCTTATTCTTATCATTATTATTATTGTTAGTAGAAGTATTTTTTCTTTCTGTCTTTAGAGGGTTTTACCAGGTATAGATAAATGACCAAAATGCTCATGGTATTAACTTATATTGTCAGATAATGGTGGCATGGGACGGTTCCCTTGACTACAGGCCACCGAAACCTGCAACATTTTAAATAATGTCAGATCATTAAATCATTAATGACGAGAGAGGAAGAAACTGTCCCTGAATTCAGTTTTTCAGAAGTAATGATGCCACAGCTGTCCGCGTTCTCTCTCAATGCAAAAACCAATGATCAGCCGTCTTTTGGGAGCCCCCCCCCCCCCCCCACCCCTTTTAGTATGACCCCAGGCCTGGCCTAGGAAACATTATGATGTGAACGTTCCTGTAAAGACAATACTGAAAGATCCACATTGTCTTTGGCACATCTGTGTGTAAGAGACATTTTGACGAGGGAATACCCCTTTTTTGTCTCCTTACTTCCCCCTCTCCAACTCCCTATCTCTTTTTCTTTCTCTCTCTCTCTCTCTCTCTCTCTCTCTCTCTCTCTCTCTCTCTCTCTCTCTCCCTTTCTCTTTCTCCCCCCTCTCTCTTTCTCCATCTCCTTTCCTTTCTGGCACAGCGGACCCCATTCAAGGAGCAGGGAGAGGAGGAAATTACGTAATGAAATTTTAATTGACCGAATTGGACGTCGCCGATTTTAATGTTCGGTTTGAAAGACAGCGACCATCAGCTGTAATAATTAAACATCCTTACTCATTTAAATCTGTTTGAAAATATAGTTACCATGACCTCAGCATGAGATGTTGTGTAATACCCTGGTCACACCTTCAAACTGACTTCCAAACGATTCCAAAAACCGACTGATTGTTTGCCATTTAGTGCAATGTTTTGTTTGTTTGTTTGTTTGTTTTTTTGTTCCTTCCGATATCGGTCTTGTGTCGTTTGCGGTAGTGTGAATGGGGCATGATGATCACGTGACCATATGAGTTAGATGTACATCCTTTCTTTCTCTTCTGCTTCAAGAATTGAAAAAAAAAATCGGGGAAGAAACGGAGAGAACAAACAAAGAAGAAAAATAATGAGGGACCAAAAAGGGAATAATAATAATAAAAATGAGAAGAAGAAGGAGAAGAAGAAGAAGAAGAAGAAGAAGAAGAAGAAGAAGAAGAAGAAGAAGAAGAAGAAGAAGAAGAAGAAGAAGAAGAACAACAACAACAACAAGAAGAAGAACAAGAAGAAGCATCTTGAAATGATCAAATAAATGTCTGTCTCCCTTTTTATGCACATTTTATGAAGAACTTTCCTCGAATGAAATTCAATTAAATATAATCAAGCGAAAAACTTTTCAACGGAGATTAATGGAGCTCCAAATGGAGTTCCTCTCATCATGTTCATATCAAAGGAAATTACTCAAAAATCGTAACAAAAATGATTTAAAAAATCAAGTCATTTAGAATAAAAAATGACCCCCACCCCGGCCCATAAAACCAATGACTTTTTCGTTATCTCGGGTTCAAACTTGTATTTGTATGGGATCAAAAAATATCTACGTCCTTCATAAATCTGATTCTACCCCTTTAGGCGGGGCTTTGACTCTGGGGTGAGGCGTATTTTGTGTCCCCTCCTGCACCCTACTGCAGCCCCCCCCCCCCCCCCATATACGACTATAAATCATCTATGGACATATTGCCTTTTTCTCACCAGTAGGACTGAGTTAAACAAGATTATGTCTAGATAGGACTTCAATCGAGGTGATATATATTTTTACAACCTTTTCATTTCAACCGCATGTTCGTCATCATTACAGTAATATCTGGAGTAATTTTCTTTCTGTCTTGGGAGGAAATGATAAATAAATACTAGATGAATACTAGATAAATAGTGCATTCGACCTATTGATGGCTTACCTATTGTCTAATGACATGAATGAGCATCTTTACATTCAGTGTAACCAGCTTTGTCACATTGAAGGTGCAGCCCAAGTGAACAAAATGAAAATATGATAAACCCGAATGACCTGACAACATGTGCCCCCCCCAAAGGAAATATCTATCAGAGGATTAGGAGGGGCGGGGGTTCTCATCAGTCACTGTATAAAAAGTCTTGACCAAAACATTGCCAAACATATAAATTTCAAGTTTCAAGTTTCAAATTTTATTGATTTTGAATCCATACATATTGGATTATTCTCAATTTTTTTCACAAAAAGCGGGTGTGTACCTTAGGTACAGACGTGGAGGGGGCCTGGCATGGCATGATGGGAGGCGGGCGGGGGGAGGGGGCCGTCGACCTTACTGGGTTGATCAAATACAAATTAAAAACATAAAATAGACAAATAACTAGGACTGTGTCCTATCATCTGATGCCCACGTTTCTTTCATTTTCCCTTTCGCCACTTTTCCTTGCTTTCCTTCCATAAGTTTTGTTACAATTTGTTACTTCATTCACCTATTCGATGGAGACGAGCTAGGGGGGGGGGGGGGTCTTTTCCTACTATGCCCCGTTCACTTTCTGCACTTGTCCTTGCTTTCCCTCTGTTATGTTTAGAAGTCTTGTTAAAAATTGGTCCTCCTTAAAAACGGGGTAGGGGGGGGTCGTTTTTCCTATGCCCCCGTAGTTAATCAATTGAACATAAGCAGAATAAGGGTAGTAATGTGACCGACTTTTATAGACTGTTAGACAAAATCTTCCCAGAGTAATATTTTCTAAAATTTGAGGATAAGATATAACATTACTTGAAATATGCATCACATTGGAACAAGCAGAACGGAAACCTAATATCAATCCTCAAGTAAGGCACCTTCCCCTACAATTTCTTTGTCAAGTTCGAATGCTGATACACATACCGAGTACTTTTTGCTTTGGCAGGTACGAGCTGCTTACACTTTCTGGGTCAATATTATGAATTTATCGACAATACTGTATTCTAAACCTTTCAAATATCAACAATTTACAAAGAAATTCACGCTGATGAAATGGAGGATTTGGGGTCAAAGTGTGCCGCATTTCCGTCAAAAAGATATATCATGCGATATCCCGCAGTGGTCATGGTGGTATATATCAAACAAATTCTTTTCTACGGATTTAATCTTGAAGTGAGATATTTCGATTGTGCAGACAAAATATTTCCTTTTCTTTGTCAAAGAATTTCGATATAAACATCAGCGTCTGATGTTAGTTGAATCCTATCCTGTATGGTTTCCGACCCTGTCTCGCCAATCACCGTGGAAACGACTGGTTACACAAGTAGTTAGCCAAGTCAGAGGCTGGACCCGTGCACTCTACAAAATGATAACCATGATGGAAATCACGTGTGGTATTCATTATTTTGTAAATATTTTCAAAATCAAACCTAGGAAATCATTGTTTATCAAATACTTTCCTTTTAAGAAAGAAAACAGAGTACATAAACCCATAGGTGTAAGGTGATTCATTTGCAGAGGGTAGAGTACTGAACTAACATGAAATCTCTCATGATATACATTAATTTTAACATGTTTAAGGAATCTTGTGAAATCGGTTTTCTAATCAATTGTTGTCGTTTTTAAATCTAGGCTACATATGAATAACCAACTTTCAACAGAAATGGACCCCTCGCGAAGCTCTATGAATGATTTTTCCCACTGGCGTAAATCCACTTTGAGGAGTGGGGGGGGGGGGGGGTGATTGACTTTTTTGCAGATTTTTTTTTTCTGTCGAACTTACACTTAAGTATAAACACACGCCCTCACCCACCTGCACAGACCCCCTTATACACATTTTAATTTTTATCTTGCGAGCGAGCGAAGAGAGCGAGCCAAAAATTACCACTTTTCTGGTTTTCAATCACATTTTCAAATAGAAATTCTATAATATGATGAGCGAGCCAAAAATAACCACTTTTCTGGTTTTCAACCGCATTTTCAAACGAAAATTCTAAAATATGATGAGCGAGCGAAGCGAGCGAGCCAAAAATAAGCGCTTTTCTGGTTTTAATTCGCATTTTCAAATGGAAATTCTAAAATATGATGGTCGTTTATGACAGATTATTAAAATTTTATTAACCGATTAATTCAAATATCATTTCTTCCTTAAAAAGTGTGGGGGGGGGGGGATATTTGTACACGCCATTCCCCCCTCTCTAAAAAGTGGGGGGGGGGGGATATATCCCTCCATCTCCCCGGGATTTACGCCAATGATTTTTCCCTAACAAAAGAATAATTTAAAACCGATTTCATGTGCCTCGCCCCAATACGCACACCGCCGGAAAGACGAAAATAATAGTTGTTATTATCAATGTTGCTATTGTAGATGAGTTTGCAAAATCAGTGCCAAACCTGGAGGTTAGAAAAAAGCTTCTCCGGAATATCATATATAAAGCTATTTTGTGCAAGTTCTAATACACCTAATACATTACTGTTCTTATTGCGAATGTGAAAACGCTAAACGAAGCACTATATAGTTGAATAGCTGAATAGTTAATTTTGCCCTTTTATTTTCCCCATATTGTGTATGTACCTATTCTGATGAAATTGTATGTATTATGTATGATTATTTTGTATAAACGCTGCGATATAGTGAGGAGCGTACTACATTCTAGTTTTTATATTATTATTATTATTATCATTATCTTCATTATTATTATTATTATTATTATCATTATTATCATCATTTATCATTATTATTATTTCTGTTATTGTTATTATTGTAGTATAATATTCGCAGGCACTAATGATGTGCAACAGTATATTCAACATAATTCAGCCAACTTTGCAAGTGATTTTTTTCCCCCCAGAAGTATAACCCAGAACAAAAGTACGGGGAAAAGGGGGAAGAACTGGGGGCGGGGTTGCATGCATAGGTCGGAAATAAAAAAAATGCAGATAATGTATAGCTCTATTAACCTTGGACATTTTTGTTGTTTTGATTGTCGTTCTTCGTGCAATATCTCGCAGTTGTTTAGGCTTTCCTAGAAAACGAACAAAAAATTGAATTGATTTAGTGCAAACTTTAAAAGAACTATATGCAGGGGTCCGCCCGCTTGACTGACGGCCCGCGAGGCCGACTTTTAATGTATCGTATTTTCCTTCATCACAAATAATGCACTATCGACATATACAATAATTATGTCTCCTTTAGCATGTTTAGTCCTCGTTTCCTGATGTCCCACACCTTCATTGAAAAACTACTTCCTTCTGGCACAGGAATTGGTCAGAGCGGTGTGACATTATATATTATAATTTGCTATTTTTCGGCCTCGCGGGCCTTCGGTGAAGTGGGTTGTCACCTATATGCATATTTTCGAGAAAAATGTCTTCACAAACAGACCACCCGCAAGCAAAGCTCTCTTGAAGAAGTCACTTCCCTCATGGCACTACCATCGGGGATTTCCCGGTTGCTTTGCCAGAGAAGTGGTTAACCAGCGCCTGACACCTCATTGGCAACATTTTGTTGGTATACAGCTCTAAAAACTAAAATATTAAATCACCATTTATAAGGGTAGAGGAGTAATTAAAATTTCAAAATTATAGATTAACTCTTTGAACGTGCTGCATTCAACAGTATAAAGATTGGAATCCACTAGGTATAGTGTTGATCCAGCACGTTCAAAGTGTTAATCTACCATTTTGAAAATGTATGTCACTCCACCGCCATTTTAAATGGTGGTTTAACATTTTAGTTTTAAGAGCGTATAGATGTCGTCCAAGTATCCTAGTCATTTTCTGGTTTCCTGGAAAAAACTGATTATTACGACTGTTGACTTTAATTGTACGATTGACTGTGACAACAGTCGACAGTAGTTAGCCCTTTGCCAACTGCTGTCGACAGATAGAAAGATCTTATTGCTGTTGCGCGATTTTCTTTCATTCTCGCGCAGCAAAATGGAAGAAAAAGATTTCTCCTGTTATCTTATTTAATGTCAGTTTTCCTTCGTTTCTATAATTCCTTTCTTTCCTTAACCTGTTCAGTACTGACTTCTCTGATTCCCATAGACTTAATACAGGGGCAACCCCGTTCTAGTAGCCAAGAGATTAAGCCTAAATGATTAACTATTCGGACCGAATGTGGGAAGCTGCCCGGGGGGGGGGGGGGGGGTCACTTCCATTGAAGAGTGGACAGCATCCGCGAGAAAAAAAACGCGGAAAAAGGGTATTTTTTCAGGGGTAGGCGCGGAACGCGCGGAACGCGAATAGAGTGTAAAAAACGCCAAAAATTGAAAAAAGCCCCCTAAATCACGATAATCTAAAACGCAAAAAGGGTATGTAATTTGCACCGACTGGGGGACCGACTGTAACAAGACTCGCCTGTGTAAAACATAATGGGACAGTGAATTATCTCGAGATAAAAACGGCTCCAAATTTTCAATGGACCCCACTATCACTCTCAAGGTATGAAAATAGGAATATCCTCGTTTAGGGTATAGGGTGTGCAAATCTGGGACATCTGCACAAAATCCGTGTTTAGGGTGTCCTAGCGGCCTGCCCTTGAATCCTCGTTTAGGGTGCTTTTTGAAGGACGATTCTCGCGGATGCTGTCCACTCTTCTATGGAAGTGACCCCCCCCCCCCCGGGGGAAGCTGCCCATTTCGAAAACCAGCATCCACTAATAGTGTGATTCTTTCAAAAGCATAGGTTTGGCCAAGAACGGGGGGGGGGGGGGGGGGGGGGGGGGTGATGGCCCCTCCGACAAAAGCCAACTCTTACATGTCATATACCAGCAGCCAGGCTGTCTCCATGTAATTATTTATACCATGTTGTATATTTCAAATATGAAATTAACATTTCTTGAGTCTATATACTTGGATACACAATACACCAAACATAATAACAGGAGATGCACTCTAACTATTACAAGATGTCACTTTTTCACTGGCAAATATCGGAGAGTTTATATTCCGGCAAGTGATGTCACCCCTTACCCCCCCCCCCCTCCAAGCAGATTTGTACATGTTCTTCCATCTTCTCTCCCTAGAGCACTAGGGGATGTATCCCTACTTATACAAGTGTACTTCAAATCTCGTACAATATATTTTTTCTTTGGAACAGACATGGAAAGGTGAAGGATTGAACTAGTTCAGAATTCTGACATCGACACAATACAACAATACCATGAAAATTAGGTTTATAGGGAAATTGGACGTGAAGAATGAATATGATCACGAGGACGGAATTGATTTTACATACATCTTTTATGTACCATGTAAAGACGAAAATTGGAAAGGCCAGGAGGGTTCAAGAGGATATTTTCATAAACACATTATTTTCTACGGGCTTTGACATGATAAATTTTAATCCGTCAAATTAGGTTTTACATAAAGCCTTACATGACACAATCCTTCCTTCGGCGGGCAGGGCAGGGCTTGTAATAGGCGCCTATTCGTCATAAAAATTGCTGGTATCTTGTCAATTAAGTCTTCGATTTAACATATCAAACCCACGCTTAGAGGCGCCGTCGGTATCAGGTGATTTGATGAAAACTACCCACGGATTAGCAATTTTTTTTTGTGTGAAATTTCTTGCCACCCCACCCCACCTTAGTTGGTCATGTGACGGCCCTGCCCACGCGTACGAGCTTAAATCTATAATCAGTAATAGGCGCTTATAGGAGGTATAATTATCTTTGGGCAAGTCCAGTCTAATTTTGTTCCGTAGTTACCAACCGAACCAAATTTTCAGCTGAAGACTGTATATCCTTTTAACGCTTCCATAACTTATAAAATAAACAAATCTTGAATCTCGATATCTTGGAGCAGACTAATGAGTAAATTTGAACTTTTTAAGTTATGATGTTCATGATTCCATAATTCCTGGTAATGTATAGGCACAAAATTATCCAGTATCTTGGACTTGTCTTTTAACAAAGTTTTTTTTTTCAAACTTTGCGTATACATCTGCAATCTCTAAACGATTATTGCTGCGAGGAGTCTCTTTGCACTTAAACTTTCTAGAGAAATTGTTTACTGGGGAAAAATGCATTTGGATACGTCAGAAAAATTCTGAAATGTCCTGAAAATATTGCTGCTTGTCTTATTTGTTATGATTGTCTGATTTTGCCTTTCTAACGCCATTCTATAGAATGGAGCTTAGGTATTGAATAAAAAAAATCACACGGCATTTCGCTATGCTGAACTATATGTCTTTAAATCAACCTGTGTACTTTTTTGTTTTTGTTCTTTGTTTGTTTTTTTTTTGTTTTTTTTGTATAACCTTTGCACTTACTAAATTCTAGAAAAATCCAGATTGGCCTACTGCATGATTATAATAGATAAACCATTATCAGCGAGTACAAAATACATGTGCAAGGCTGATCTGTAGTCGACCTAGATTCTTAAGGATCACCCCTCTTTTAAGAGTTCTGCACTGGCTTCCAATTCGCCAACGAATATCATTCAAGATCTTGTTAATCGTATACAAGGCACTAATTGGTCAAGGCCCTGGTTATATTGCAGAGCTCTTATCACCCAAATCCTACAAACACACCCACAACCTGCGCAATGCTAAAGATACTCTGCTTCTTCAAATCCCCCCAAACTGTGGAATAACTTGCCATTGGAAATTAGGACATCCCTAACAGTAGAAACGTTTAAAATACGGCTCAAAACATAGCTGTTCATATAATTCTCATTCTCTTCAAGCATATCAGGAGTTCTTCAGCGCAGAAGAATATATGTACATAGGTTCTGCGCTCTATAAATTGATATATTATTATTAGTAGTAGGTGGGACTGTATAACAGTCCCTCATTCATTTTCCTGAACAGTAGGGTTATCTCTTGTATCAAAATAGTCAAAAGAAAATCAGGCTCTAACCAGGGGCATCGAAAGCAAATATTCCAAGGGGGTCCAGATTATGTACTTGTAACAAACAGGTGCTCAAAATGTATGCAGGCAACAACTGAACAAGCCAGAAAAGGAATCGTCACATTTTATCGAATTTGCCGACAAAAGGGTAAAAAGCCCTATAGAATCGTTTGCAAATTTCTTCACCTCAAACTATGGATTTGCTCTTTATTAGAGACAATGTAATTGGGGGCGTCGCACCCGCGAACCCCTAATATTGACTCCCTCGCATGCCATGGCAACGAAAAAGATATGACTTTGGTGAAATAATCGTTTTCCTATTCAATTGTTTGCACACCAATAACTGAGAATGGGTGAATCTTGGCGGAAAAAAGGATTAGGGCATAGTTGAAATTCCGTTGATTTATGAACTTCTTTCTGTCAGATCATCTGTTTACCAAGGCTATTCTCATAACGTGTAATTGCATTTTACAGAACACTATGGGTATATGGGTATGGGATTTTCAATCTACCTTGAATCTAACATAATTATAATTGATACAGCTGTAGCTAAAGTATAAACTTTTTTTTCAAACAGTGAAAAATTTCACTGCCAGTAAAACAATTTCCATAAATATTTATATAAGACAAATGAGAATTTTCTGTCACATGCATGGTATTTTAAGAAGTCATTATTCGAATGTTTGTGATCATGTACGTGTAGTTGATTGTTGGGCAGTCTGTTGAATTCGAACTATCTATGAGTCCAAACTGGAATTTCTTGATCATTTTGATTGATGTTCCCTATCAGATCAGTTTGGTCCGAAACGGCCCGGGGGAAAAAACCCCGAGAAACGGTGATATGAGCCTTTATCTCTGTTTGCTCACATCGGGTTTTCAACTGAAACCCTTACATGCCTTAAGCATGTTAAGCATGTTAAGCAACTAAACAATTATAGAAAAAGAATGTGAGAAATTATAATGCCCCGACCGGGATTTGAACCTCGGGACCCTGGCTTACATGACCAGTGCTCTATATTCCTTTTCTTTGATATATTTAACCCTACCAGTTATGATATTAAACAATATTTATTAAACCAGTGGAAGGATTAACATAATCTTCAAGAAGTATAAAGTTTAATATCATATTCTTCAGATGTAATCTGTGGAAGTTGGTTTGAAAACAACTACAAATCAACAACAGCAACAATAACAACACCCAAGGTAGTTAAGGTGATAAGGTCCATGGAAATATCACTTGGACCTGCCATTTCTTCTTGAGTCGTTGTTTTGGTATGGTGTAATTATTTTATATAGCTTTATTATAACTCTATCTGATTAAAACTCTTTATAAGCTCGGCTCTTTTTGAATTATTCTCTAAATAGAATTCAAGATTGCTTTTAAAACTCATAAATAGAAACGAGGGTCTTCATGGAATTTCATGAAAGGACCTAGAGTACAGTAAAGCAATATTTGTAGTTCGATTCGTTAACTTCTTACAGGCAGTGACGTCACAATCGCACAAATGCAATATATGGTGCATTGTAATTTAGATGGTTGCGCCACAAAAAATTCCCCATTCCTTCAAAGGAACAAAACTTAACTAAATCTGTCACGTCTTCGACTGTGTAAATACCTTGCAAGTGCAGTGGTGTAAGGTGAGTCTAGCTAATTCGGGGGTGCTTTTGTCATGGGGGTGGGGGGGGGGGGGAACGAGTCTTATGTCGATTGAAATGTGAGAGAAAAATGCCATCCCTTGAAGGGAGGTCGTGGAAGGGCGCATCTTATTTTCTCTATGCCTCTACCCTCTCCTTCCCGTTTTCTGACTTAAATAGTTCGAGGAAGGGGAGGGGCACCTGCCCCCATGAACCCCTATACCTGCACCACTATGTCTAAGTGCACCAGGTGCGTTACAATAGCAGTTTGCCCTTCCAGGTCTGAATATTATTCATGGTATTGTGTGTTCCCAACATCAAAGATCTAACATCCATATGCCCTAAAGAAACTAGGATCTTATTTTGGCACGAGGTAGTCATGTAGGTTATACACTGAGAACGTAGAAACTTCAAACATTCGATAGCAGAATTCATTTCCGTTTCTTTATATAACGGTGTGTTGGGAGCGCATAACATGCCTCCGCGGCGAACTTAATTTTTTTTTTTTTTTTTTTTTTTTGCTCTCCAATTTTTCACTATTTTGACCCTACCTCTTTTCGAATTCTCCCTTGGTCTATACGGATAGTATGAAAAGCGCTGACTATTTGATATACAAAATAAAGCTAGGGACAATTTTCATCACTTTTTAGTCCATACTGATACTAGGTCAGTGTAGATCATGTTGATATCATAAGAATCACATCGGCATGTACACTGTGTTTTCGTGTTCAGTTATAAATTTTGTAAAGAAATCTGAATTTATATTTTAGCGTATTTTTTGTCAGGATACACTGTGTCAAATTAAATCACATCAAATCAAAATCAAATCAAATCAAATAAGTGCTTTTCTACCGTCCCCCATTTTTCAGTAGGCCTACTAAACTGGTGATAAAGGGAGGGGGGGGGGGGCGGGCGGGGTATCCAGCTGCAACTAAAGTATGTATGCATTATGTCCTTGGGGGAATTTTGCCGGAGAATTTGAAAGTTATTCCAGGGGATGTAGGAAAAAGAACACGACCCTGGTTTGTTGCTACATAATAACCTTTCGTTTTGTCGGCACTATTTCCCATTATAAGCACTCACCCACCATGCCCACTCCACAACATGCGCTTGGTTATACTAAGAGTAATGTATATTTTCGTGTGCAATTGATCACATTTTCGCATTTCTACATGGGCGTCGATCGGGGGGGGGGGCAGGGGGTCACTTCCCCCAAATTTTTAGGGGGGAAACAAAAGGTTATGTCCCTCCCCCAAAAATGGGGGGGGGGGGAAGAACACCTGAAAAATAGCTAATTAAAATGTGTCTCTTAAAAACTTTAGAAAAAGAGCCACATGAGAAAAATTTGTCAGCAAATTTGCCCCCCCCCCCAAATTTTAAGCTTTTCCTTTTTGTTTTTGCTTGTCAGCAAATATTTAAAGTATGTCCCTTCCTCCCCCCAACAAATTTTGTCCCTAAAATCTGAGTAGTTTTTTTTTTTGTTTTTTTTTTTGTTTTTGCTATCAACAAATTTATGGACAGTGTCCCCCCAAATCATAAAGCGGATTGACGCAAATGCATTTCTTTTCACCTAACTTTTCATTATCAGTCGTTTAGATTTTTCGATATCTGATGTACGTTATTTTCTATCTTTGAAAATTGTGAAAATGATGGGCACCGTTTTATTGGCTGCGTGCTAAAAGTTACTTTACTTCGGTTTCATATCCAAAATAAGAATCAGAGGAAGGTTAGGAAAAAAGTGCAAAGAAATGTTTTACTGGTTATGGAGAAGGGAACTGAAACTCCTCGGCTCCACGAAAACACTTAAGGGAGATGTTATGATTGCACTTAAACCCTACACTACATCCGGGTAGGTAACTCTACACCTCGCGCGTCACCATCATGATCACGATGATCAATATCTTGAAGGGCACGCAAAATAAAAAACAAAAAAACAAAATAAAAAAGACCACAAACACAAACAAACAAAAAACTACCAGCAAATGGTAGAAAAGAAATTAAACACTTTTTTATTTTGTTCATTGTCGGCCTGTCTATCATAATGTACGTGTTTTCAGAATTTGATATGTTTTGACATCCTTCATAGTAAAAAGTCGAAATCAATATAAATCAATAAGCCTTCCAAAGAGAAGTCGAAAAAAAAATGAGTGACCTCATGGAAAGCGGTAATGGTATGTCTGAAAAAGTCCGTTTCAAGTTATTTCCAACCGATTAATTCCTTATATTCCTTTATCAAAATACTCTCTTTATCTCTCTCTCTCTCTCCCTCTCTCTCCCCATCTCCGTCCATCTCTCGAGTCAGTCCACCCATGTATGGAGCGCCAAGTGTTATGCTCCTCGTATTATATGAAATTCACGGTTATTGTCGCTTTAAACTTTAACTCGTGTAATGTCTAATATTGCAACTCGTGACTAAATTCACAGAAATATTATCTGGAAGGAATGATGCACTTAACTAGCTCTCTATCAATCATTTGACTTAAGTTTACTTATGTTTCGCAAAATCTGCGTTTATAACTATGTACATTGTTTCAAAAGTGGAATGCCTCGTCTTTGTTTAGGACAATTTTTCATAAATCGAAGATTCCTAAAAAAAATCCTATTCCTATAAAACACAAGGTTGTTAGAGACACAAAATATTTTGTCCGGAAAGGCACGTAGACACATGGCCACAAAATTCACAGCTACACAAGTTTGTTTCTTTGTATTTAAAATATATTTCGTTTAACATTTTTATCACAATGTATACGGCAGAGCTTGTTTGCTTGGCAAATATACCGCTGCCACAATATTTGACATATGATATGCCACATATTACACATAGTATATACATAATCGTACTTTCAGGTTCGTAATAAATATACTAAGATAAATACTACACACAAATTATTGTCATTTCATGAACTTCGAATAAAAAAAGAGACCTCGAATCAATAGCACTTTACACTCGTTTACAGGCCTTCACCGTGGGATGTGTGTGTGATATCTCTTGTTTAAGCGATTCGCTCATTAGAAAAGGAGATAATACAGAAATACAATGATGCTCATATCACACAAGCATCATTAACATTGACGATAATAATACTATATATGAATTGGATGATAATGATGAGTATAATAAATGATAATTATAATAATAATATAATAATAATAATAATAATAATAATAATAATAATAATAATAATAATAATAATAATAATAATAATAATAACAATAATAATAATAATAACAATAATAATGATAATAATAATGATAAATGATAACTATAATAAAATGATAATGATAATATTTGACAATGATTATCAATATACCGATAATAACAATAAAAAATGATGAAAAAAATTAATAAAGCTGTAAATAATTTCTCCATTACTACTTAATCCTCCATAAGTTCCAGCAGCATCAAGGACAGACTGGGGAATTCGGGGACTCCCCCTCCCCCCCCCCCCCCCCCCCCGGTCTCATGATATGTCGACTCGATTAGAGCCGCTCGACCTGTCGTCTGCGGGCTGGTTGATACATGTTGATTGGGCTGGTCCTAATAAAATTTCCAAGTCGAATTTCGTTCTCTATCTGCCCCTGAGCAGCATGCACAACGTGCATGGAGGGGTGCAATACATGCATAGCACATAGGCTACTACACGATTCATTTCTAATATACATTTCCTCTCCAAATTGTACGCTATTGAACATTTGCTTTACACCCTTTGAAAATAAACACGACAGGGGGTGATAATTGCTAGAACGCACCTCTTTGGGGTGAGGCAGAATTTAAAAACAAGTCCTCCTCTAAGTTCACTATGGTATCCCTAAAGAGAATGCTTTTGGAATATTTCCATGGATTAATGTTAACCATAGTGTGTTTATCATAGTGCGGCCTTACATGCTTATAAACCGAGTAGAATATACCTCTGATCATTATACTGTAAGTCTGAGACGCAATCGTTATTGGTCAGACACAGAAAAGTATATTCTCTATGATCGTATTCAGAGGGGTGTGTAAAATATGCAATATGTACACTTCAGCCATAAACACAGATATGAAATATGATATGAAATATATCGAAATACACTCTAGATTTCAATATCATGTGTATATCTATTCACTCTAAGAGTTGCCTTAATTGTCGGAATGAACGTTCCACATTATCGAAGTTTCATAACGTTATCACGCGGTGGATTTGAAAGCTGGACAGAAGAAATGGTAGACAATGCATCTGGAAATGAAATAAGATGACAATTTCACGATCTAGGGCATTCAAAACTTGTGGTAAATTTCATAAGCGTCTAAAAATTTTAACCATAAAATTGTCTCAAATGTCAGTTAAGAAAGAATGAAAAGACAAACAATATTAGAGAGAAATTTGATATAATTGGTATTTATCAAAACTGTTGTTATCAAACTAATTGAACTTATTATCTATTTTACCCGCCTCAAATCGACACAAATCCCAACTAATGCGCTGCGTATCGTAAGGCTCCTTTACATACACGTTTGCCTCTTTCAACCACTGCGGCATAATTATGTGAACAGCCGGGGCCTAGAGTATAATTACAATGTATAATTATAATGTAATTTAACTTTTTCTTTTACAAGTACGTCGCTAATTTTAAAATATAAAACGCTACAATTTGAAATATAAAGGTCATTCGAATTTCATGTCGCACCATGACCTCATTAAGATAAATAATCGACAAGTAAGCACCATCACAAAATGCAGTTGATATATAAAAATGAGAAATCAAGAATGTAATATTCAAACTCATTGCGCTGTCTCCATCAGATTTTCATTTCAATGCAGTACCAAGATCAACGTTTACAGTCCTTTACAGCGCCCAATGTGGTACTATAATGGCTTCGTAGATACACCATATTAATGTCCAAGATAATCTTGTGCTGTATACCAAATACTGTCCGATGGAACATCCGATAATATAACGTAAAATTAATTAAATTTTCCTTCAGAATCTGAATAAAAATGAATTAAAAACCTCTGCTTTGCTCCTCGGAAAAGGAAAAAAAAATCACCCATGATTCAAATAGCTGTATAAAAAGTTTAATGGCAAGATAAACACATTTCATGAGGGCAAAAAGTACAGAATAGACAGTAAGTATCAGGTACTTATAAAAGTTGTAAACATACAGAAGTATTTCTGTATAAAACTTCCATGTATCTGTTGTACTTTTCTTTTACACGCAGGAGCAATATGAAACTTTATTATGCGCTGTTCATCGCCTATAATGACAGCTTAAAACACGAAAGATTTCAGTTTGCGATTCACTTTATGAAATGATTTCCGATTATTTATTGTGAGGCACAACTTCAAATGGAAATTCATGTAGTTAGTGATTTCATGTAAACCTCATTAGTTACATATAAAATCGAGAGAAACAATGAAAAGACAGTCTTCTTAATAAACTCTTTGCAGTCATGCTTTGATTACATGATATCAACGGGAAAACAAGAATCCAAGAGAGAACACATTAACAGTATAAAACAGGTATAAAAATATATAAAAATATTTCGTAAGAAAGAATAGATCATGCATGTACCGCCGCAAAATAACAGCAAAATTGTATGTCCTGCTTATTTTCGAGGAAAAATGGTTTCTTATTCGAGTTTTCCATGCGATGTTGAAAAATGCCTATTTAGACCAGCAACTTCCAGTGGAGTCCAGTGGAGTTCACAAAGGGCTTAAAGTGTTCTTCGTGAAAACATCCAAATTTAATCCAAAATGTGATGGCTCATCCCCTGTTATACAGGCAAATCGGACGTTGCGGCTCTTTGATACGAATGTCTCCTTAACCGCGCCACAATAACCAGGAGTATTACTAATATAAGAAGCATTAAGATAAGTGCTATTGGGGTACTAATCTTAACCCGTCTCTCCTCTTGGGCTTCTGGTTACTTTGTTTATCATTACCTCCTGCACTGTTACTTAGTGTGTCTGTGGCAGTTGATACTGCTGGCTGAGGCAATGTTGTCGACGGAGAGGGCGCTTCTCTCGTCGTCGGCTCTGGACTTGTCACTGGTTTGCGGACTACTTCAAGGTTCACCTGTCCAACGGTGACGAGTTTTTCCTGGCAGAAGACCCCGCACGCCATTAGGTCAGTGTCATTGACGCGCACGTTCTTGATGGCCATGTGTGAGCCGTCTTCGGACACAATGATGTGGTCTTCGGGTGGAGGGTCGCCGCCCACGGGGAACCACACGGCGTTGCCGTCCTCTAGCGTCGTCGAGCAATCAAACTCGATGTCGTCACCCTCCGACGCGATCGGCTTCCCAGGGTCGATGGTCATGATCGGTGGCGTCGTTGGTGGTGGACGCGGGTTGACGATCAAGGGTCCGATATTGCAGTTCCTCGGACCGTTGGTGCACTCCTGCGATAAACATACCAACGAGCACATGAAAGTGGCACCAGTTAAATCGCGCGTCGCCACCACTGAATGTTCGCTAACGATCAACTCTGACCGATCCAGAGTGGATGTTGATATAACATCGATACTCTTATTAAGTTGTCGAAACCAAATCAAATGCCACGGTGGGATTCCCTTCTCCGATCGACATTCAAAATTCAACATGTCACCTTCCATCACTATCGCTCGTCTTTTCCCATTTAGGTAGCACTCGGGATAATGCAGTTCAGGCACATAACGTACTGTGATATCAACAGTGGCCGCGGCACCAGGACGGTTGATGCCTCGACATGTGTACTCTCCGCTGTCTTCACTATGCAGAAATTCGATCGTTAGATTAAAAACCCGATGAGAATCGTGCGACGTATCGTGCGATATTGACATACGCTGAACGTCTGCAGCTGGAGCCAGAATATCATGTGTGCTCAACCGCTCCACCTTATACCAAGATACTGTCAAAATGGTGGGATCAAACACAACGCAACTCAAAGTTAGTGTGTCACCTTCTGCATGACTGGATCCCACTAAAAACGCCTTGATGGCAGCATCAGAAGTAAAGTTTGTCCTTGTTGATGCAGTTGGCCAACCTAAGCGGACCTTACCGATGTCTTGCACCGACGTTGACTTGAAAGTTCTATTCGGTATGGTTGTCTCTGCAGCTTCCTGTTTAGAGTCTGCACTGTATCTTTCATCTATCACTCCATCTCCTCTTACGACTTGGGAGGCAAGAGGTATATTATCAGTTCTGCTGTCAGTGGAATGTTCTGACGGGAAGTCTGTGGCCAGTGGCGTTGTCTGGTCGACCAACTGGGATGCGACGTCACTGGCAAGAAACAGGGACATCAATATGAGACAGGGGAGAAGTCTTGCCATCTTGAATGTTTCACTCTACGCACAGATGAAATCTGAAAGACAAAAAAAATATGAAAAAATAGCATTAATAATCTACTTCAAGGGTAATACTTAATCATTTACTCGAGAAGATTACAACGAAATGATTGTACATCACACTGTTCAGGTGAAATTGGCACCATTGCGTTTTCCATAATCAAGGAGAACATTTTGAAGTTTTCCTCAATACTGTGGTGTTATGACTTTGCACAGTATCACTCAATAGTTCCTGGTTTTGAACAGGTTCCTCATCAGAGCTCCAAACGTCATTAACGATCAACAATTATTCTCTTACTTCGATCCGTAGCGACGAAGTTTTATAAGAAAAACAACAACAAAACCCTCGTCAAATCACTTTAACTTCGTTCAGAATCGATTTCTTACAACCGGAATGTACCTTTCCATATCATCCAGTGCATCACACTTTTTTCCAACAGCATATCAAAGTTCCTCCACAATTTCAACTACAGTATATGAAATATCATGCCGAGTCTCTAATGAAGACATGGAAGAGGGAGGCCCTTTCTACAGCGAACGTCACAGCAATGATAAAAGCCATGTGTCATAAACCATTCGTACTGATTCTACCGATATCTTAAATTAATGGCTCATGACAAATATTGTCTGCAGTACTTTTCGTCCCCATACGGATGAAAGAAATTTTTGACAGTTGCATTCTAAGGCACTCCATTTTATTCCATGTTTACCCTCCAGCGGATTTCGTATTATACGGCTACATCCAGTGGCTATACGTGCTTTGCCATAAAAGGAACCTTAGGGAATCGGATCAACATTCAATAGCTGAATATCGTCACCCATAAACAAGGGTATCTGGATAAGTTATAAATATGCTTGAGAGCACGACGATTGATTTTGAATCCCTCTACTTGTTGGCGTCCCGTCCATACCCAATTGTGTTGTCCATAATGAAATGTGTGGCCCTAAAATGGATGGTTTATACAGCGGACGCCCTTTTGCATTCTTTTTCATATTTTCTATTCCATTCTCAGCTGTGTTTTCTTTGAGAGTCCTCTCCATTTAGAAGTGCAGTGGGATTACCAAGGTAATAAATAGGTAGTTGAATCAATTGTCAGGCTAGGATTAGTGGCCTATTGAGTTTAGTGCCAATGACCTTCTAGACAGACAAACCCCTG
The DNA here is from genome assembly GCA_029962745.1 of Echinometra lucunter. Classification (NCBI taxonomy): domain Eukaryota; kingdom Metazoa; phylum Echinodermata; class Echinoidea; order Camarodonta; family Echinometridae; genus Echinometra; species Echinometra lucunter. The sequence continues at coordinate 26,051,835 of CM057158.1, forward strand.
CCTTTACCCTCATCTTCCTCACGGGTGCAACCTTCAAATCTGACAGTGTAAGGTACCAGTCGATCAAGGCACTGTCCCTTTGATCATGCTTTGATGTAATAAATGAGGTCAATCACGTCAAACGTCGGCGTCTTCCAAATGCCTGGAAGAAATTATTCGCATTTTCAGATGTGGATAAAACAAATTAGTGCGAGTAACTTCAGCTAGAGCTATACCAAAATTATCCAGATAGTATGGTGGCCCTGAAGTACGCTCGACAACAGGTCATGTTCGACGTGAATTTCGGGGCAAACTTTGCATCCTAGTAGCGACATTCGCGACCCATGACGCAAACTTTGCGTCCCAGTCGTGAAATTCATGACCCGTGGCGCGAAAATTCACGACCCGCGATGCGAAATTCATGAGCCGTGGCGCGAACTTTGCATCCCAGTCGTGAATTTCACGACCCGCGGCGCGAAATTCATGACTTAAGATGCGAAGTTCAGGACCCGGGATGCGAAATTCAGGACCTGGGATGCGAAATTCACGTCGCACATGACCTGTTGTCGAGCGCACTTCAGGGCCACCATAAGATAGCTTTACATGTGTGATCGAATATGCAAATTTAAGACTAGTCCGGGAAATGTTCTCCAATTCTGACAGGAAAGAATGCAGATATCATTTGATTACTTTAAACAAGAAAATAAATGAAAGGCAAAGACTGATGAGAAAATGTTTAAAATCTAAGTACACTTTTCACTCAAAGACTATAGGTTTTGTTAGCGACAGATAAGGTATGGAGCCTCCTCCCTAACTTTATGAATACCCTGAAATTGTTCCTCAAAAGACGACTGCAATATTTCATGACGAGAAACTTGCGTAAGAAGCAGCATTTATGATTATATTGGCACTCTTGCATCCCTGCTTTGGAATGGCGATGGCGAAAACCGAAATTAATTTTATGAACAGAAAAAATTGTAACCTAATATCAATCAACGTCCTAGACTGATTTAGTGATCACCAGTCTGCTTGGTCTGAACACCATTCTCTTCCATCAAGACTTTGTGCATCATCAGTTTAGTAATGGAAGTGCAGAGTGGCCTTGAACCAGAAAGATTACTACAAAGCGAGTGCCTGATAACTATGCTTTAATAAATCTTTTCCTCGTGTGCAGTCATAGGTGTCCTAAGCTCGTTCCCACTGAGCTGAATTTTGTGTCCTGAATAATGCACAACCTTGGGGTTTTGCCCCTTGTTCTACTCCCTTTTTGGAAAACTGAGCACCAAAACGCGGGACTCACATCTGCGTTTACAAAATGCCAGTAGATTGTCCCATGTGGCGCCGCACATTAGATATTCCAATGTACCGAATGGTGTCCCTACCAATTTGACAACCTCTGCTTTATATAGATAACTGTACGTTCTATTATCACAAAACACATTACTTATCATATGGTATGTTCATTATTCCTTGATGCTAAATCAAAACACAATGGGTTCGCACACAGTTTATGAAACGAAACTAGACACATTTGCATGACTTTTCCAAAGTACTGTTGATGAGATGTGTGGGCATCGACTACGAGGGAGTGTCCATAGGCTGGGAGAGGAGGATTGTCTGAAAAGACCTGATGTAACAAAAGAACGTGGCTCGCTGGTTTGCTTTGAAGGCAATCACGGCTACAGACAGACTACGATCAATCACATACAGAATAGATAATAGATTGAGAGGCCAGTATCAGAGACCAAAATCAATATATATCCACCCTGTCCCATAGGTACCTGTTAAAGGCAAAACCTCTGATGAGTTGGGGGTTTTCAAAGCTTGCGACACACCATAGCTATTCATGTAGATATTACATTCTCAGAACATTCTGAGATTATCAGAGACACTTGTATAATAACAAACAATCCGGCAGCTCCTGCATATATGCAGAATCCAAACATGAATGAAATGAAAAAAAATGACATGACGAGATGCAAACTTCTCCTGGAAAAGCTTGTAATTTCCAGTCTCCACGACCATGATGACTATTTGGCGAGGACGATCAACAAGGCAAAGATTACCACCCAGACATAGGTCCGATCACAAAAGTACACGGCAATCGCCCATTCAACACAACTACATGACTTTGTCGAACATTCAATGTTATTTGTTCTCAAGGCAAAATGCACCAACAAATCGCCTGAAATATAAGATGTTTTCACGAAGCCGCGGGCACATCAAAAGGAAGAAGAGATATCGTTTTTTTTATTATGAAGTCGTTGATATTGTGTGCAAGAAGTGAGATTTTACAAAAGCCACAGTGTTGCTGGAAAATGTACCTTGCTTCTTTGAAATCGCTATGTGACTGAGCGATAGTTTGTCATTGGCAAATTTGAGCATGCGACACCACTTTAACCATATTTCAATAGGGATGTGGTCGCAGGAGCTGGATTTAGTTGGTTTGTTGAGATTTGTACACTCTTGTAGAATAAGTCGACAGTTGTGATCGTTTTTACCACACCATACGGGTAAACATCCAAACATGTACCCCAAGGTACTGCTAACTTTGAGTAAACTTTCTTTTTACTTTGAACCATTAGTATTAAGCATAATTGGGTTGTACCTGCTCAAAGCTGGGCTACCTTAAGGTTTTCGTAATTCTTCTCAACTATTGATAATTCAGCAGCTATACCATATCAAATCTATATAAAGATGGCGCCACGATTAGTTGAAATCATACTTTCCCGAATAGGTAAACTATATAGGATGCGACATACCAAACATACCTTCATATAAAAAAAGGATGAAAATAATTTCGGATGTCGTTGATAATAGCAAATGCTACCGATGATAATAGCACATGCTATCCCCTATTCATTCAAGCGACATGTACAGTACGTGAGGAGCCGCAAATGGCAATGTTCAATTAATTCGAACGACTCGGCCTGCTTTCATGTACGACTATAGGCCATTACGAGCCATTATGGCACCTCAGTCATACCAATGTAACGGACACGCGACCGAACAAAAATATTACATTACCCGAAATGGCCAGGAATCGATCAGTTTGGAGTCGGTGAAGTCGGGAACGGCCAGTGTGACTGAGGTTTGTCTATGAGCAGATGAGTGGGTGTATATGGTATCTGTTAGTAGTGCTAAAGTACGCGTTAGATCTCAACCGCAGAACACATGGACCACGATATTCAATCGTGCAAAATCTTCCTCCGAGAAACTTACATCAAAGGTTGATTGAATAAACCCTTCCACTGTCTTCTAAACAACCAAAGAATACCTCACAGATAACAAATAAAAATGGTATAAAAGATCCGATGAAATACCAATAAATCAACTCCCAAAGATGGGGGAACACGGTGGCTTCTGCCCAATAGGATTCTATTCAGACAACCCTATACGTCAAACAACTCGTTGTAAGAACCGTACTCATAAACTTTGAACTTGAAAAGTCAATTATGATCCAGACCTCTGAACAGGTAGATTCTCCAAAGAGCTGCTAAAATCGAACCACACTTAGTGGATAGGAGTCGTGATAAAGAGTTTTGAGAATAATGAATTAGTAGCCAGCTTGATTGCCGGTTCGTTACAAAGGCCCGGAATTGATGTATACCAGTACATCATTTTACTGACGATTTGTGTAACCTTGAGCATCATGTTGAGTGCTTTCAAGAATACACCTACTCATGGAGACAGAGCTGCATAGTCAATTAGTAATTACCAACGTGATAGATTAGCAACTTAATGGACTATGACATTGGGCTGCCACAATCTCAAAACACATATCATCTTTACATGAATTTTAAAATGTAAACTCTAATCTTGTTTTATTACATTACCATGATCAGATAATGATTTCTTTTACAAACATGTCTGAAGACAGAACAGGTTCATGGACCAGGTCTTGATTCTTTTCTTCCAAATAAAGAAATGATCACAACAAGAATGTGCTCTTCTCTTCATTTTCAGCCCACAGCAAAATATCTATAAACATGATAAAGATTTTAATAGAATTTATATCCCCATGGAAACTTTGACTTACTGTGTGATCGCAATAGGACATTTCTTCGAAGCTCGTATGACCTTTGAATGATAATATATGTAATTATTATGTCTTTATAGCCATCGTCTGCACTTATGAACACATTAAGTGTTTCGGAAAAATAATCTTTTGAGTGATAGGCTGCTGAAATTATCAGCAGAAATTATCCATAAGATCATCAGTTACTGTAAATATTTTTCGTACTGTGACATTAATTTTGACAGCTACAGCTCTCTGATTAGAATTAATAATAAGGCATGTATACGTAGTCATTTGTTCATGAATGTGTTTAAACCGTTACTGATTATCTAAGTTTAGGGAATCATTAGAAACTAAGAACGGGACTACTTAAGAAATATCATATATTTTTGTCACGGTATCGTCATTAGTTCCAGCATGACCTTTGTTTTATAAGATATGTCCCAGAACCCACCCCACTTCTAAAGACGTTCCCCCATTTCGACAACTTGGTGTCTGCTAGTATATACAAATCGCTCATGGAGTCCAGAATATCCGCATAATAAACCGATGCAGCCAAGAAACTACTTTCTCTGTAATACACGTGTGCACATGAGAAATCAAAATTTTCGACTCACATCGTGATGTGTCGTGTGAGGGGACTTTTACACTTTGCCCCTTAAAATAAAGTACAGGTTATTCCATTCCAGTGTGGAGACATCCCTGGTGGTAGCATTATATAGTAAGGTCTGTCGCTATGGAAGATACAGTATTGCGTAGAGAGTTTTTCTTAGATATTCATCTGCTGCCTTTATTGTTCAAAGTTCTGTTCAGTTTTTCATATAAAACACGACTCACATTCCTCTTAACAAATGACGGTTACTGCTTTAATAGAGTGTTGTTCGGAATGACTTACGAAAAACGTGTCACCCGGAGGAAACATGGACACCCTGCGCATTCGGCACCGAGTGCAAATTGAACCTGAACTTAGTGTGTAATATTAAGAGCAAAATGAGTAATAGTATTTAAGCAATAATCTTATTTGATCACCAACTCGCTTTTGGCATCAGAACCAAATGTAAAATAGAGACGGAGAATGAATAGCACTTAGAACAAAACCCCAAAATTGTGGCTCAAAGTTTGAAAAAAGAGGGAAGTTATACCGTTCTTAACTGAAGATGGTATAACTTTTCAGAGGGTGCTTCATAGATTTTTTTCTATTTATTTCTGGAAACTCCATATGAATTATTCTTATTAACTGTCCAAATCTTTGTCAAATGTAGACGAGAAGATTTAAAGATATTTCTGGTAAGCGTCTAGGAATAACATTAGAAGGTATATATTACACTGAACAGCGGTTACTCATTATTTTTTAAACCTTTTGCAGGAGTAGTGCCTGCTGATCATACCAAAAGAAATCGACCTTTTTTTTTCATTTTTTTTTCATACCGAGGCTTTGCTTTTCAGATTCAGCACTGCACAACAGAAATTGTTCACTGTCATGCTTTTTGGTTCTGAAAAGTATAATGTCATTGAATTACACTAAATTGCAACTAAGTGAATTCCTATCTTCATTCTGGAATTTCACGAAGGATTCTGGAACAAAAAGGCAAGGTAAGGATTACTTAATGTATTCAAAAATTCGATGAAAAATAAACAAGCAAACATTACCATGATTACATTGAGTACAACTCTGATGTGAAACTGTTCTCATTCAAATACCGTTTATTCAAAGACCAGCAGCAACATCTTTCACCCTCTAAATGATTTTTTCCCCTTCACATTCATTTTCGTAAGTATTGCTTGTCATTCTTAACCTATACTGACTAGAAAATAACCTCGTGATCGCAGAGATAACGACAGAATTACATGTCACATTACTTCTGCTGTCATAAATCTTCATCGGAGAAGCTCATCTCTTCTTCCTGAGGTGCATTAAAGGGATCCCGTAACTTTGTGGAGGCTTGATTTAATTGTTGAATTTGATGACTGTGTTGTATAAAGATGCTCAGAAGGATAAATAAACAGCCAGGAATGTAAAGGTTTTGAAATACAAGATGTTATTATCAAGATGTCTATCACTGTGACTGAATTCCGCCATTTGCAAAACCAACTGGGTATGCTTTTGTCTTACACTGCAGTCTACGGGATAAAAAGGTCTGGCATTTCCGGTCACTTGCACATTTCAATTTTTGTGAAGCACAAGATGATGTTTCTGAAGTGCATTTTTCAGGGCTTCATATTACATCATAATACTGACAGCATGTAGGGCCATGCAGCTCAGATTTTAAAAGTTACTCAATGGCTTTAACCATTGCGGAAGAGTTGGGAGAGCAGAAAACGAGGTCGTCATTG